>OX456527.1:2400000-3095000 GCA_949748255.1 Eustalomyia histrio | reverse complement strand
TGTTTTTATATTTATATACATACATATATATGTATGTATGTATTAACTGCATATACTATAGAACCATAAATATTTGCTAACAAAAAAAAAGTCATAAAACAAATTATTATATAATATATATTAATTTATATGTAACGTCTGTACCAAATCTGTTAAGACTTTTGCTTAAGGACTGATTTAAGTAAAAACCATCAGAATTTGTATGAATTCTTTAAAATAGTATTCATCAATAAAATTTATATACACTCACCAAAAAAGTCTGTAATGACAACTAAAAATTTTCCTGTTATTACGAGAAATTTTGCTAATTTGATTCCAGTGGTTTGCTAAAATCAGCAAAAAAAAAGTATTATTAATATAAGTACAATTAAATAAGTATATAATATTAGTAAGCGTTACTAAATTTTAGTAAATTGATTTGTAAAATAAAGCAACATTTTAATTTATAAAAAAAATGATCAAAATGCACAAATTAACTCAATTATTTTTAGATACACTTGTAATACTTTAAAGCTTCTAATTTCTTTTGAAATTGCCTTACGAAGTCGAAAATACAAATTTATATTTTAAAAATTTACATTTTTTTAAATATTTTAGACAAAATTAAAAAAAAAAATCAATTTTGTTTAAATTTGCTAATTTTTGTTTTTAAACAAATTATTAGTAATATTTTTGGATTTCAGGGTAAAAGTGGATGTCCTATTTTTGGACATGAGTCGGTTGTGAAAAGTATCTTCACTTCCGATTCCTATGCAACATTTTAAGGCAATTTAAGTTTGTATGCATAAGTTTAAAAAATATTAAAAATAACATTTCCTTCAATATCCACTTTTGCAAAATTAGTAAATTTGTTTGCTAATTTTACCAAATCGGTTTTCAAAAATTTTGTAAAAAGATTTCTGAAGTTAGAAACAAAAATTTGTAAATATTCTGTAAAAATTCTGTAATTTGTAAAACGTAAATAGCAAAAAAATTTTACTAAATAATATTTTTTTTACTAAAAGTCAGTACAAAAATAGTAAAGTAAGATTAAAAATTGTTTACCAGTTTTTCTATTAACTTTTTTTTCTGAGTGTACCCACAAAAATCGAGATCATATGTAGTAAAACGGCATTCTCAGTTTTTCATTTTATAATCTTTTATAATTTTGAAAAGTGTTTTAAAGACTCAAAGTATGCACAAATGCTTTTTTTTTTAATATTCCACAGGCGACAATGATATGTGTACATATTAAATAAAAGCAGAGAACCTTTTCTTTTCAAGAAAATTTTTTGTTTTGAATTTTAATATCCTCGAAATTAAAAAAAATCCTGGATATCAAAATAAAATTAACAGAATCCATAATAAACAATCATTTCATTCAACTGCACCCGCCTCGTTTTCAATGAAATTCACAACAAATGATCTATATTAATGGAGCCTAGTAGCCTAGATACCTGGCTCTTTATGTTTCGGAGATATGACGTAGTAAAAATTACATTAAGTATCCGTGCAAAACTGTTCATAACTTTAAAACTCCATATCTGTGTAAACCATATATTTATTTCATTTTTATTATTTTTTTATATTTTTTTTTTGATATTATTTTTCATACATTTTTAAATTTTTTTGTTTTTTTTTTGTTATATTTTTGCTCACGTAGGTCTCTAAACGTAGAAAATCCTTTACACCCGAATGTTAAATACACTTGCTAATGTGGGATCTTTTATTTATTATAGCAGTAAAATGTTATTTGAAAAGTTTTTGGTTTTCTTTTGTTCGTGCCATCGAACTGTCTCACAAAACCTATATACAGCAGAAGAACGTAATTTCAGATGGGAAAAAGATGATAGATGTCAACACTGGAGGAGGAATCTACATACTTAATTTGTGGTTTGGTTGGTTGATTTAGTGGCATTTTTCCCAATTTATCATAATTTTTGCACGTTCTTATTCGAAATTCCAAAAAGTACCCTAAATCTAAAATAGGCCGTAAATTGGGGTAAACATATGCTAAATTTTCGATTTTTAGCAGAAAGGATACAGGCAGATCATTAATCAGGGAGCTACCCCCCACCGCCCTAGTGGATTTCTACACCGGAATAGCAACCCACAAATTTTAAAACTATAGCACCAGCGGTTCCCAAACCACATTTTTTCTATTTAAATCCCATTTTTTAGGTTTTTATTGGAGGTACCAAATATTATCTCTTCAATGTACTCCAGGGTACACAATAATTAAAATTTGAAAATCCCAGTCGAATGAGATTATCGTACCTTTACCCATTTTGCGTTTTGAGCTGGTTGATTTTCCCTTTTTAACCCCATTTATCACATACACTAAGGAATACACATTTTAAAATTCTAGCCAAACCCCAATTTTTACTACGTTTCTGACAAAAATTTAAAAAAAAAATCTTAGTCCATACCCTAGAGAATCCATAATGTAAATACCAGGTTTCGAAGCAAAGCGCTTTATGCTGGCCGTTCTTTTTCGCTTTTTCACTACGATTCTGGCCAAAAATTCCAAATAATGCCTTATCAGTGAAGATGTTTAAGAAATTCCTTCTTTTTGGATGTGTACCATAGTTGGTACTAAGGAATTGAGAAGACTAATTAAATTTTATTCATTATCATATTTTTTAAATGGATAAGTTTTTAAGGAAGTAATTTTTTTTAAAGATATAAAAATCTATAAATATTTCTTAAATCAAGGCACGCTCCATTCCAATTCATTTCATGTGTTTAGTGTCCCATTTGAATTTGTTCCCAATTTCAATTCTTTTCCTGGCCTTGTGTTTCAATTACACCCCTTGACCATTCCACTGGTCTAGTATTTCAATTCCACATTTTTCCCGATCCATTAAGTTCTAGTTTGCGTAGTATTTCAATTCCATATGTTCCCCGATTCATTTTATTTTTAAGAGGTTTGGAGAGGCCGAGGCGAATTTGCCCGTTTTACCACTTCCCGTTGGAGTTTTCAAAAATTTCGTCTAAGCCGAAGCAGAAACCGTCTTGTCAAATTTTAAGTTTCTACATTTAGCGGTTTTGGCAGGGCGTGATGAGTCAGACAGTGAGTCAGTAACGTTGCTCTTTTATATACGTATGTTGATAGGAACCACACTGCGTATGATAAATACGATATCGATTATACGTAGTGATGTCCTATAGAACAAATTTTAGAATTTGTATTGAAAATTTGAGTTAGACAACGTTCAAGGAATATTTTCTGCAAAACCAAACCGAGTAACAAGCTAAATCTTTCTGAATCCATAGAAAAACATCAGAATTGTTTTTTTTATAAATAAAAAAACAATTAAACAATTATTTTTTGAATTGAGTTATGTAAGAAAAAAAAAATAGCTTTCGTCACATGAAGAATTAAATTGAATATAGTTAAAAGTACCAAGGCCAAGGAAGTTGTAGTTGTAATAAATAAAATCTCTAAATTTACAACGTAAAAGATATTTTCCAAAAATAGTCTTTGCGGATTTACCATATATATCATAATATGTATGTATGTTTTTGAAATAAATTTACACACACATAAACATGTCATTTACAAATACAAACCTTTTGTGTGTATATTGTTGTTGTTGTTTTTTTTTCAAACTAATTAAAACACATATACAAATTTGTTTTCATTTAATGACGTTGTGATTTTTTCATTTTCAGTTTTATTATTATTATTATTTTTTATTTATTATTATTAATTAAATACAATTTAATTAAATTTTCATTATTTAAAATATTGATCAAATTTTATTTTAAAGAAAATAAAAAGGATATTTGATAAGTTTTGTATACAATAACATTAGAATTTCACAATTATATTTAGACAAAGATAATGAGATGAAATGGACGACGAGTAAAAGTGCTTAAGAGAGGAAAATTGTTTTTATTTTTTGTATTGTTTTATTTTGTTTGTAAAGTGTGTTACAGGGGAGGGAGATTTAAGAGAAATAGACAGGGAGTATGATATTTAAGAAATAAATTACAATTGTATCTACAGGATATCAAACTTGAAAAAAAAAAACAATTTTTAATCCCAAAAAATATTATTTGATTGCAAATATTTCTTCAATTCAGGTTTTGTTTTACTCAAAACTTAATCAGTAGTAAAAATAAATACAATTAATAAATAAAAAAGTCAATTGTTTTGTTTTTTTATAAATCATATTACTTTAGAATTTTTGAAAATCCTATAAATATTACTGTCGCCTGTTACATTTATTGTAATTTATCTCTTAAATTGTAATTTACAGTAGTTGCAATAGTAGTTAGTATTTTCTTTATATTTATTTTTATTGTTATTTAAGTTAAGTGCATTTTTATTATACGATATATTTGTTCTTAAATAAAACTAAAAAACAATACAATCACATTTAACAGTTTTAAGTTTATTTTTATTTTTGTTGTTTTCTTCTCTTGTTACAGTTTAAATGTAAATATAAGAAACCCAAAGTGAGTATTATACCAGATTTTTGTTGTTGTTGTTATATTTATACTTTAAGTTATTATTAACATTTATACATACATACAGAAAGACACACACACAGAGACATACCAATACAAATAAGGACAGAATTAGTTTACATTTGTTTAAGTTAAATTTATTTAGTTTTTATTTTATTTTTTTTACATTTCCATTTAAAGTAGTAAAGTTACAAGTAGTACAAGTACAACATAGTAAATAGTTGTGTGTAATAGTTAAGTTGTTTATTTTAGTTATAATCAATGGCTTAACAATCACAATTTGTGTATGTTAGTTTTTGTTTGTTCTTATTACTTAAAGATTGACCAAAAAATTGTTATGTTACATTTTAATTACAGATAAATTTTAAGAAATTTGATTTACACTTGATACGTTTGCAAAATACCAAGTGATGGTAAAGCAGTATACACTGTTTACATAGCGTTTGTTTTCATCATCAATATTTGCTGAAATTTGCTAAAAACTGGTATATTAGATTTACAATTTTTTAACTAATACATTTTTTGAGTGTATAAGACAAATTCTCATATATTTTTAATTTCCATGAAACAGACTTAATTTTGCAAAAATTTCTTAAGGTGAAAAATTTCAGGGCAACTGAGCCATTAAGCCCGTACTTATTAACGTTCAAAGTTGACTGAATTAGAGGATTTTTACACCGAAAAAATACGTAGAGGCATCATTGGCATTAACTTTTTAAATAGTTGATTTATAGCAATAAAATACACATAGTTACCCTCTACGACTTCATATTAACTATGAGGGTTATTTCACCCATGACATAGTTGAAAAAATAGTGATTATCAACTATGTAATTTTTTTGGGTGCATACTTCTTCGTCTCTTTTTATTTGTTCGTGAACTCGGGCAGGAGCAAAGAAAAATAATTTGCTTGTGCAATGATATTTGCGAGCAGTGATGTCATTATTTTGGAATTTAAAAGTGCCGTCAGACTTATCGAAAAGAACTAGAAGGCAGTAAAAGTAAAATTTTAATTACATTACGAACTTTTTTAACTAATTTTAAGTTTTATTTCAACACATTTTTTCCCTCACACAGCAAAATTTTTTTTAGCACAAGCAAATGGTTTTCATTTCCTCCTGACCGAGTTCATGAACAAAAAAAAAAATCACAAGAGAATTGTAATACTCTCGGATTATACTTAAAACTGTTCATTCCTAGGGACATATGATTTGCATCGGTGCACTGTGGCTTGTAATGTATCAAAAGTGGCGATTAATTCAACTATCACGATCATGTTTATTATTGAGTTAAAGTAAATAAAATTTTACATAACTGTTTGCCAAATAAAATGTTTAAACAAGGAAGCTTCGCTGATGGGCCCCCTCTCAATTTCGATAAAATTCGAATATGTGATGAAAAAGAAGAAAGTAAGAGACACGCGCCTAAAAGCCGGGCGTTACAAATATCGAGAAAATGTCGGACACCCCAGATTCAAGTAAATAATTTGTAAATTTGAGTACAAACCAACAACAATTTCCTTAACAAATTGAAAATTATAATAAATAAATAAATAAATAAATAAATAATTAAATAAATAAATAAATAAATAAAAACATAAATAAATAAATAAATAACTATAAAAATTTGCAAAACTCGTTAATGTTTTTAATAACACGCCTTCAAAAAACATTTCATTTAATATCAAATTCGTCTTGATTTCCTTTGAAATAAAACAAAAAGTACACAAAAAATAAAACATTTGGTCAATTTGCTAAAAAAAATACTGGCAACTTATTCATTTCTCCTCTATAGCATATTCAAATTTCATAGTAATCTAGAAGAACCCATCAACGGTGCTTCCTTGTTAGAACATTTAGTTACGTAGTTAGCTTATTAAATTAAATCAGTGTCCGGCACTCATAGCACTCAGGAGCCGAACACAATCGGCAATTTACACATGCACTACACGAATGTCAACAAATCTCACAGCTAGGAGCATAAAAATACAATTATTTCATTCAGTAGCACGCTAACTTCCAACAGAGCAAGTATATTGCATGGTTTTCACTATGTCATTTTTAATGTCAATTTGTCCAAATTATTGGCAATTGTATGAAAACGGGTTGTCATATGGTGTCATCTGAGTTTGCAGTCAGTTATGCACACGAACTGCCGTCTAAAATGACAGACAAGTGAAAACGTCAAATTTCAGTTTGTCAACAGATATGGCAGCATTTCTTATCTAAAATAACTTTGACAACAAGTTGTCAATTTTTTTTTGTTTGACGATCGCAAAGCTGTTATTTTTTTTTTGCTGGAAAAATTTATTGCAATGGAAATTTTTTAAATAAAGAAAGAAATGGTAATGTAATAACACAAAACGCCGCACTAGCTATAGCCATTTGTTTCTTTTTTATCATTTTTAAATTTTTCCACTTTTTATTGAACACAAATTAATATTTTCTAATCAGCTGTTCGCTCGTCTCATCATGTTTGACCTTTGTAATGAAAGCGACGTGTCAGTCAACTGACACCAAAATTTGACATAAGTCTTTAAAACGCTCTGGTTTATCGACTTATTGTCAGTTTTTGTTGTCAGTTCATATGACATAATGAAAACCAGGCATATGCCGCTTTGTTGAAGAAATAAAGTACACTCTAAAAATTATTTTTTTTTTATTATAGTTATGTTTTTATTTTAGGAATTTATTTTGTTTACATTTGAAATTAAAAATGTGGAACGTTGAGTGGAAAGAATTTTTTTTATTTTCTTGAAAATTAAAAAATTATTATTATCATTATTATGAATTATTTTTTATAATACAGAAAACAAAAACATGAACTAATTTAATGAATACAGATATTCTCTTAACGATTAATTCAGTAAGTTGCTTTGCGAAGTGATAAATAATTTATCATTTTCACTTCATGTTTTAATTTTGAGCGATTCCCATTCTCGTTATGAAAAAATGTCGATATGATGACTATCTGTTTATTTCAATCCATTCGTTTCGTGAGTTTTAAAGCAAAATTTTATCAAAAAACTGTAATTAATTTTTTTTTTTTTGTCATTAAAAATAAACATTTAGAAAGAAATGTCTTTATATGCATTTATGCTTCTGGATGAGAAACAAGAGGCAAGTTTTTTTTGTTTTGGTTTTTATGTTTTATTTTTTTTTTGTAGCGTTGCAAACATGGTTTTTTCGAATGCGATTTAAGTTTTTTTTGTTTTTATAATAAAAATGTAATTATTGTTTTCCTCTAAATCTAATTCTCTCTAATTATTTTCTAATTCTCTCTAATTCTTTTGAAAATTAAAAATTTCATAATTAAATTAAAAAAATATATAAGAAAAAATTTAAATTGTTGAAAAATAACCAATTAAAAAAAAGTCTCTAACAATGTTTGTAAAACAGTGCAAAACTCATATGATAAAATTTTGACAGATAGTTTTCGCAAAAATTAAATCAAGAATCGGATTCTTTGTGAAGTAGTGGAAATATTTTATCAATTCACGGCTTCACACATACAGAAGCGGTCCCCAGGACAAAAATTTAATGCTACGTTTCATAACTTCAATAAATTTATTTTCATAAAATCGATTTACTCAACCCCACAGTAAAAAAACTTCAAAAAAATGTTTAAAAAATTCTCAAAAATCTTTTGAATCAATTCATATTCCGCTTTTTTCCACACTAAGAAAAAAAAATAGTTTTCTGGTTAAACGCCATATTCTTTATACACGCAGCAAGATGATTTGTTTCTAAAATTCAAAAAAGTTTTTATTTTTTATCTTTATGTAAATCTGATAAAATACAGCTGCTTTCTAATTTAAAAATACTGGGAACTCCTAATCTAAGCATAAGTTTTCTTTTCTATCCAGTGTTGCCAGACAATTTTTAACTCACCTCCTTATTTTTAAAGTTGAAATCTCCAAAAATCCCCCAAAAAAAAAATAAATGCCCAGATTTGTCCTAAATTTAGTTTTTAATAGAATTCAAACAAAACTCCGCCATAATATTTTAAAGCGCTCTGATGTTATAATTCATAAGAGCCTTTGAAACTATAGATATTTTATTTAAAAACATATGTATATTTGAGATTTTAAAAATTTTCATTGAAATATATTATTTTGTTGAAAAAATTTACGAGCCTTTTAAAAATAAAGGTTAAGGTGTGCAAGTTATGCGGAAACTTTTTAACTTAAAGCAAATATTTTAAAATATCAATTTTTAAGGAAACAGAATATCAAGTTTTTTTTATAAAAAATATAAATTTTTTGTAATATTTTTTTTTTTAGCTGGAAAAAATAAAACAATAATGGTAAAATCCTAAAATCCTTTATTCCCTCCCCTCAAAAAAAGTGTCTCGGGCCGAACTGAAAATCCCTAATTTGGGTATTAACTCCTCATATCTGGCAACATTGTCCCTATCACATAAATGTTACATTTTTGTAGCATTATCCATAAATGACTAACATTTTTGTATTTTGTGGTCAATCTTTACAATACATACAAAACAAAAAACACTTTTAGAAACATTTAGAATAAATAGAAAAAAATAAATAAAATAAAAATAACATGCAAGACCATTGACTGACACTGATTAAGAGTTTTATCATAGATTATTTTTAATTTCCTTGTTGTTGATAATTTTTTTTTTACATTTTAATACCCAACACCACGTATGAGTTTGTCCAGATGTTTGTAACAAGCAAAATGATCGGACAAACACCAAATTGATTAAAATTCAATAGCAGTAGCCACAGGAACGGATTTAATTTATTTGTTGGGAATCGGTTTGTGTTTAAAAAGTAGCCCGGTTCCAGATCGCAAATACAAAGATATTTTAATGAAATTTAACCCAGAAAGAACCCTATTGATTTTAGTTTAAAATGTTTTAGGTTTGGATGATTATCTCATAAATACACTTTAAACAAAAGAAGGGGAAAAACTGCAAAGAATTTGTTTATCTTTTTTAACAGTAATTAAAGTTATTAAACATGTTTGAACACAACTACATTTCTTATCAGTTCGATCCAAAGTTTCATCTAACCTGGTGTAGGGTATTATAATGTTGACCGACTATAATTTTCTTATTTGTTTAGTTTTAAGAATAAGAGAAGAGTAAAAAGTATTTTATTTAATTGAACAAAAATATTACTACATATAGATAGACTCTTACTGTGGATTTCATACTAAAAGTTTGTTGAGTTAACTACATATTAGTTAAACCAAAATTATTGCATTGTTGTCATTTGATATTTTCTTCTTGCGAAATATTAAATTTAAGTTAACTCTTTAGTATGAAACCCAGCGATAGTGTTTAACATTTAAAATGATTTGAAAATTTATCAATAGTTTAACTAACTTAAAGTGTTGTTGTTGTGGTATTTTTTTTTTTTAAATCAATATCATTTATTTTGCTTGCATAATAATTAGTCTTATATTTGTTTTTATTTTTTTTTTATTTAGTTTCATTTATGAAATTATATTTTCTTATTTTTTTAATTCAACTACATTTTAAAAAATTTACATTTATTCTCATACATAACAATGGACATAAATTTTTAAATATAAATAAATATTTATTTCATCTTATTTATAACTATATTTTTTTTTGCATTAAATTTTAATTTCATAACTATTTACATATTCTAACTACTATTTTATATTATTTGGTTGCAGTTGCTGTTTTATTCATTTGTTTACTATTTTCTAAGTAATCAGGACTTTAACATTTTTTCAGGTCCTTTTTTTTTTTGGTATTGTGTGGATGTAAATAAATCCCCACAAATTCATTGTTTTTAAACGTTAGTTTTTGTTGTTGCTGTTGTGGTTGTTGTTAAATTAAAAGTTTTACTTGTTGTATTTGCCGGGGTTTTTTGTGTTTTAATAAAATAATATTATTTATATGTACATACTTAAATCTTCATAAAAATCTTGTAAATATGCAATTAGTTGTGGAAAGGACGGTCGTTGTTTGGGATCTACCAGCCAACAGCAAGACATAACTGTAAAGCTGAAATGAATAAAAATAAAATAAAATAAAATAAAATACAAAAAATGGGTTGGGGAAAAATATTAAGTATTTTAATGAAATTTAACATAATATAAATTATAGTAGATGATCTGTATTGCATAACAGAATCGCGCATGGATTACACAGTCCGACAAGTTTTTTTAACCAACACTCTTACTAGATTTTCCCGAAGGTTTTGGACGTGCTGAATTCGAATCAGAATCGCTGTATCGCGTTAGGTTTCTGAGATGTTCTATCCTAAAAGTAACTCTGTAGTCCACAACTCTGAGTCCACAACTTATAAATACCATGATATTCTATAATAGCTGTATGTATTGTAGAAATCGGATAATATTAAACCCTTAAAAGTATTTTCTATACATTAAACAGTAAATAATACGTAACACTGTCGTAGCAGGGTATCTCTAAATACCATAATCTATAATTCCAACTCATTTTGTATAAACCCTGCAAATTTCTGAGAGATTTTCCACACCTAAGGTGGTAATTTTGTCAATCTGTTTTTTTTTACCCCGTAATAAAGCAGGCTAATTCCAAATGCCATAACCTGAAAGTCCAATGCCTTCTCTGCAATGTTTGAACTGGGTAATTTTAAATAAAATATTCTGAAAATCTTCTTCCAAATTAGCCGAAATAAAAGAGTACTCAACATTACCAGCCTATTACATATTACTTGCACTTTATCTAATTTTGATATGTGACATACAAATAAAATATTAATATTATTAATTTTGATTAGATCAATTAAATATTTTGATCATTTTATACATACTTGGGATTTTTTCATTGGCATTAAAATTTCATTAGCATTTGCTGAGTAATGCTTATGCCAAAAAACTTTCATTGCCATTTAATGCAAATAAAATTTTCTAGAATTAGCAATTATCCTAATAATGCTAATAATGAAAACGTACTAATGCCTCAAAAACTATTTACAATTGCTCAAAAAAGCATTATTTTACAAAAAAGGGGTTTAACTTGCTTTACTTATATTAATACTATTATAGAGTAACAATTTCGCACAGTTTTCGAGATACCAGCCATTTAAAAAAATTACCATTTTACAAAAGGGCGAGATAGCGCACAAAATTTCTGCAAAGCTCGACTAAGGTTACCCTAATTTCTTTAAAATGATTTTGAGCAAGCATTTTCCTGATTTTAGAAATTATTCTTCACTTTAACGATTTTTAAAAAGCTTATCTGTCAAATGAAATTATTTGTTTTTAATTGATTAATTATTAATTGTATTGAAATTTAAAAAAAAAAACATATCCATTAATCAATGAAACCAAACAATTAAAATTATAATTATTTTAAAAAATGGCAATGAAAAAAACTTCATTACAATTGATAACAATGAAATGATAATGAAATCATCAATTAATTATACAAATCAGTTATGAGGCCCACCAACAATTAGCTTAAGTTACTTCCGCCAGGTATGGGTATTAAATATTTTTTAAAATTAAATATTTATATTTCTAAAATTTCGTTTCATACCAAAACAAAGTTTGAGTCACTTAAGCCAATTATGGTTGGGTCTTTATATTTAAAAATATAGTAGACGTAAATTATATGCATTAATTAATTTTTCGTAACAAAAGTCCTGCAATGAAATATTTTGTTGAATAATAAAGTCCTAGTCTACCCAGTTCTGTACTTGATAAAACTTTGCTTTGTATATCAAAAATTTCGTTTGTTAATCATTTACTTAAAAAAATGCATTTACAAACTGCGTAAATCATATTAATTTTTAAATTTCTAATTTGTAAACATATACTTACAATTCATCAGGACAATTAATTGGCTGCGATAGACGAAAACCATCAGCCAAATACGGTGTTAATTCAAAAATATCTACTTCTTCGAATGGTGTCAAAGCCAAAGTAGCCAATTCCCAAAACAAGACTCCCAAACTCCAAACATCCGAATGTTGATTATAGAAATTTTTCTGTTGCAACGACTCCAAAGCCATCCATTTTAAAGGACGATTTTCATTGTCACACAAACAGTGATAATCATCGGGAAAGAGATCGCGTGACAAGGCATTATCGCATATTTTAACATAGGAATCTGAATCCAAACTAGAGAAAAAGAAAAATTGCAGAGATAAAAATGATAAAATTATTAATTTAAAATTAAAATTTGGCACATTTTTAAATTGTCCATTTTTAAGTAGTCATACAAATAAGACGGTATATTGTAAATATATTACTAAATACAATTGCATATAATCATATATTGTAATTTATATATAATTATATCTTTTTATATATTACATTTTATATATGTAGTGTAATATGTGAAAATATCCAATATATATATATATGTCCTTTATTTATTTAAATACAATAATATAACATAATATACTTAAATAAAAAGTTCACGGAGAACATAGGGCGACAACGAATTCTCTCCATCTACTTCTGTTTTTGGCAAGCAGTTTAATTTCGTTCCAGGTTCTTCGAGCTGTTTCATGTTCGTTTCTTATGCATCGGATCCATGTATTACGTGGTCTGCCTGGTCTTCGTTGACCTTGAGGGTTCCACTCTAGTGCAGCCCTAGCAATATCACTAGTTGGTCGCCTGAGAATATGGCCGATCCATGTCCATTTACGTCTTCGAATGTCAAATTCGATTGAGCAACAATCTGCCTTATTCCAAAGATCTTCATTGGATAACCAATTAGGCCAATAGATACGTAATATCTGTCTCAGACACCGATTTACGAACGATTGTATTTTCTTCATGGTCAGTTTTGTAAGGCTCCATGTAGTGCATCCATATAGCAGCACAGATTTAACGCTACAGTTGAATATACGTAATTTCGTTCTCTGGGAGATGTTGTTAGCGCGCCAAATTTTATACAATTTGAGGAACGCAACACGGGCCTTGTTGATACGATCACCAATATCGGCTGCAGAACCACCGTCTTTCGCAATTTTGCATCCAAGATAATTAAAAGATTCTACATCTTCAATTACGGTACCATCAACAATAAGTGGTGACGAAAAATTAGTACCAATACGCATCAGTTTTGTTTTTCTGAAGTTAATTCTCAATCCTACACTGTTAGCATTTTCGGAGAGTCTATTTATCTTCTTTTCAATGTCTACAAAACGGTGAGACATTAGACATATGTCATCAGCGTAGTCTATGTCATTTAGGTACTCCATCATGTTCCACCGAATGCCGATTGGGGCCTCACTATTCGTTTTTTCCATTACACAGTCCAATAGTAGGATGAATAATGTGGGGGAGAGGATACAACCTTGTCTCACGCCTGTAATATTGGTGTAAGGTTGACTCTCCTTACCGTTGAAACGGACCTTACATTCCGCGTCTCTGTACAGCTCACGTATAAGGGCGACGATTTTTTCCGGTATTCCTTTACCAATTAATGCAGACCACATAGAGCTTCGGGATACTGTATCGAAAGCACGTTCAAAATCTACGAAAAGCAGGTACATTGGTGTATTATACTCCGCCGATTGTTCAATAATTATGCGTAGAGTATTGACGTGGTCTACACATGATCGTCCAGCCCTAAAACCAGCTTGTTCGTTACGCACAACTTGTTCCACCACTGGTGAGATTCGCTGTAGTATTAAAGTTGCCATCACTTTCCCTATTGCGTTAAGCACGGTAATGCCACGCCAGTTTTTACACTGAGTTAGGTCACCCTTTTTAGGGATTGTGACTACGACACCCTCTTTCCAATCTGCAGGAATTTGACCATTGAGCCATGCACTTCTTATCAGTGGGGTGAGAACTTCCGCCAATGTATCAGAACCATACTTTAAAAGCTCTGCGAGCAAGTTGTCGGGACCAGACGATTTGCAAGTTTTTAGCTTGTTCAGTGCCGCCGTAACTTCAAAAGAAGTCGGAGGATGGGTTGAAATATCTCTTCTCGGATTGCGGCGTATAGAAAGCGTCACAGCCTCAACGGGATTGTTATTGTCTACAGCTGATGTGTGTGATGAGAAGTATTCGCGCCACCGTTCTAATTGTTGCTCAGTTGTTGTTAGATCTGATCCATCATTTGCTTTTAACGACATAGTACATCGGATGTTGTTGCCGCTCATCTGTTTTATAGCAGAGTAAACTCCGCGTAGATTGCCTGTATTTGATGCCATTTCAGCTTGTTCCGCTATATCGTTAAAATATTTTTTACGGTCAGCCCGTACCATATAATTCACCTTTCGCGCAGACTGACGGTATGCTGACTTTGCTTGTTCTTTTCCAGCAGTTGTTTTGGCTTGCATCCGTGCTTTGCGAAGACGCTTGCGATTTTCAATTTCATCCCAGGATTCAGAGCTGATCCACGGTTTAATTTTATTTTGTTTCAATCCAAGAGTTGATTTTGCGGTAGCCTTGCAGGCTAAAACCACGTCTGACCACGTATGTTGGTCGTTGTGTGCCAGACTGGACCTTAGGTTCTGGTTATATACCGATAAAACGGCTGGGTCGCGAAGGCGAGCTGTGTTGTATTTAACGACTTTTCCTCTTATACCATTTACTGCCGCAGGTCGAAGACGGAAAACACCTACGAGTAGGGAGTGATCACTGGCAACGTCGGCACCTTGTCTAGCTTTTACATCCATAAGTGATCCTAAGAAAAGCCTACTAACAATTATATGGTCAATTTGGTTAAATGTTTGACCGTCTGGCGATTTCCAAGTATATTTATGTATGTTCTTATGTGGGAATTTGGTTCCGCCAATAAAAAATCGGTTACGGGCGCAGAAATCAACTAATCTATCCCCATTATTATTTCGTGAGGATCCCAGGCCGTGCCTGCCCATTACAGCTTGTAGGTTGTCGTTGTTGTTTCCTACCTTGGCATTAAAGTCACCCAAAAATATCTTAATATCCCCTGCGGGCAAAGAGCTGATCACGTAATCGAGTTGACCATAAAACTCATCCTTAGTGCTATCATCGTCAGGGTCGGTTGGTGCGTAGCATTGCACAATAGATATGTTGCGAAATCTGCAGTTGAATCTGGCAGTTATTATACGTTCGGAGATTGCCCGGTATTCCAAAAGGGCATCTCTGGCCTTTGGCCAATGGCATATCAATATTATATAGCACATGTCCTTGCATATTTTTCCATATAATTGTATCTGATTGGATATAATTCTATCACATTATAAAATAATTTTAATACATTTGGATATGGTGAAAATTCGGATAAAATTATATCAATAAATAAAATATCGTATTCCCTGAAATTATATCCAATTATATCTAAAATAATTCTAATTTGTTGTTCTTATGTTTTAGAATAGAATTATATATGATACAAAATCTCACAAAATACTTATATGGGAAAATATAAAAATTAAATAAATCTGGCCGATTCTAAAAATAATCTTTTATGACCTTTTAGTAACAGTAAAAATTCATTATTTGATTTACAGCTTGTTTTTATAAAACCTACTGAATAATTCCGCTAGAAGAATTGTGTGTATTTTATTATGGCAACAAAAATAAAACACCTACATTTCTTCCGCAGGAATTATTGCCTTCACTTTTTATAAAGCAAACTTATTTTTGCTTTTTGTCATCTGTTATTGATTTAGTGACTGTCATAAATATTAATTAATATTCAAGAATCTGGCTGATATTTGAAATTATTAAAACTTACTAGCAATTCCTGGTAGCTATATCTTTGTGGATAATACCCACTGAATGCAGATGGGCCAAACCTTTTGTAACATGTAAACCAAATTCCACCAATTGTCTGGTACTCAGATTTGCATTCATTTCACGAGATTTTTGTAAAAAACTAAAATTAAATTTAAGAAATAATTTTCCATTTGGTTTGTTAAAACTTACACCATTTCGGCTTAACTTACATTTTTAAATTCCCTTTCAAGGGATAGGGATAAGCAATTTCCGGTGGTCCCGGCAATTCAGTATTAGCCAACATAGGAGCCATAATATTTTGATGGCCCACCCCAATTAACATGGAAGCATCTTGTAGTAAACAAGCTACTTGTGTCAGTGAAGCACCATCCACAACCGTTTTTATGAGAACATCACAGGAATCGCCCAGTTTGCCAGCGTATATACGACCATAGGTGCCTTCTTTGATCAACTGCTCACATTCTAAGGCACCAGGTTGTACATTTGGTATACGACGCATCTTTTCTTTAGGATCACCACCATTGCTACCGCCCCCTGTACTGGCTCCACCAAAAACACTACCATTCCCACGACTAGATTTAGGAGTAGACATACTGTATACCTAAAATGAGTAAATAAAAAATAAAATTGTTTAAATTAATTTTTGACCTGTTTATGTAGTTGAAAATAAACCACATGTTTGCAATGTATTTTTGTGGCATTAGCCGCAATAATCTAAATACCACTTTCATTTACCCTTGACATTTAATTTTTGCTGAAGAGTTAATCTCCGGAATAAATCTATGTTATGTGGTGGTGGTATATGGCAAAAAAATAAAAGCAAAATAATATGAAATGAAGATCTACTCTAGAACAGAGTCAAAATAACCACTTCAATATATTAACTCATAAATCTTTCTGGTCACTGCTTTGTTTTTTTTTTTTTGTGTGTGTTGTTATTGTTGTATGCCCTTAACAAGGTACGAGAGTAGGGAATACATACACCATTCAACCAAAACAATACAATACAATTCAACCCATTCATAATAAAAACAGTTGGTTGTTATAGTAAATGCTAAACGGAAACAATAAAAACTACCAAAAAGGATATAGCCAACGATTACAATAATGTTGAAGAGGATGTAGATGATAATAATTATGATGATGATGATGATGATGGTGACCAACTCAACTTAAATAACTATCAACCAACGAGAAAATTCATTTGTGTCAGAAATCATCATTATCATCACCATCATCGCCATCATCTAAAGTAGCGGAGGCTCTACTATAGTATAATCATTATTTTCATCAACGCCAACATTTCATTTAGTTCAAGTCATTGTTAATGTCGCCGATGCTGTTACTGGTTGCCTTTACTGCCGTTGTTGTTGCTGTTGTTGTCTCTCTTAACAGTTGTCGTATTTTTATGCGATTAAAGAGTACACGACCACAATATGGACAATTTATTTGTGTTGTGCCACAAATTGCTTAACATTCCCGCCTGTTGTGTTGACTTTAGTTGATACATAATAATAACCAACCAAGCAACCAACCAAACAAGCAAGCAAACAGTCAGCCAGCCAAGTAGTTCAACTAACCAGACAGCAAGTCATCCAGTCAGAATGCCAGCAATATTAACAGCAATTTCATCAGCAACAGTATCTGCTGCAGCAGCAGCAGTAGGACAATGACAATGAAATCATTTATTGTTGAACGTTCAGACAAAGCATTAAATAAAACAAAATCACAACAAAACTCGAAATGAAGACAATGTTGTAATGCCAAAAAAAAAGGAAACAAAATAAAATATTAAACAAAATAATAAAATGAAAGAACTTATTATCAACACACACACACATCTATAGCTATAGAGTGAAACTAACACACACACACACACAAAAATAATAATAACAGTTACTAACTACCATAATAAAAGAGGCCTGAAAGCAATAAGTTTGTCAAAGATAACTATCATTGTACGAGGGTTGTGTGAACAGTTGTACTCTTAAAATCTGGTATTTGTTTTTCCGCACTGTAGTGCTTTATAGGTACACTAGCTTACAAGCTTGATACTTCATTACCGGTGGTTTTATATAAGAGGAAAATTTAATTCTAATTTCTAAGCATTTTCCTCTTTAAATAAATTTTTTAATCTTTTGCAGTAGATGTTTAAATTTCTAGTTTCCGATTTTTGAATTAAAGGATTTGTACAGGTCCATACAAGGTGCACCTTTACCCTTTTAAACCCATTTGTAGAACGCTTTAGTTGAAAAATCATCCATCTAACTGAAGAGATGTGAATAAGCTCATGTCCCAGGTAACACATTTTATATACATTCAGAATATTATGTAGTTTAATGTGTGTAGTTTAATAAACAAGTTTTAAGTTAAAAACAAAGAAACATTCATTTATTCTAATATTTATTTTAACTTTTTTTATACATTTGTTCAAAATGATTTACTGTAATAACCAACCGAGAATGAATTGGTGATAAATCTTTGTCACCAAATAAATGCCAAACAACTACAGTGTACAACAAATGCGTTTTTTTTCATTTGCTTTTTTTCTTTTTTAATATAAAACAGATAGAAAAAAGGATTTTTTTCAGTTTCATTTATTTTTTCCATTTGTAAGAAATTTTATTAAAATTTACTTAAGAAACGGATATTTGTGGTTTATTTGTTTTTGTTACAGTTATGACAAATTTAAATTTGGTTTGCTGTCTGTTTAAAAAAAATCCAATTTTATTTTTTATTTAAATTGTTTGTTTATAAAAAAATTATTTGAATTCGATTAAAAAAAAACTTTATAAACGCGCAAACACACACATAAGGCCATTCACACAACATGTGTTTTAACAGTGCGAGTCTGCATTTTGTAGATTAAAAAACAAACAAACCACAAAAAAAAAAAACCAAAACAAGTACAAATAAATGAATAATCGTTTATTTTTACGGAATCGATGGGTAAAATTTTAACATTTAATTTTAACTGAATAATCATTTGTTTTTACTGTTATGTCAGTTGCTTAAACAACATTTAAAAATAAATAATAAAAACCATTTGATTTTAATGAAAAGTAAGTAATGCGGTTTTTAAATAATATATTAACTTTTTTAAGTATATGCTAGATTTATAGACAAATATTTTTTAGACAGGCTACTAATGGAGAAAGTTTTCCCACAAAAAATCCACTTTAGTGGATGTCTACATCGAAAGAGCAACCTACATGCTCCAGAAATTTGAAATGGGTGCACCTTTTTTTCTTTTTTAACCCAATCTTTATCACACTTTTATTAGAAATTTCAGTGAATACACATTTTTTAAATTTTAGGGACCACATCTTCTCTGACGAAAATTCCAAAAAGAACCTAATCAGTGACAAAAGACTTAAATAAAAAAATATATTCAAATCGATAAATATCACTACAACATTTTGTTACATGTGTAACAGTTTTAATATCAATTGTTATCCGTTTCAATCCAATCGTTTTCTACGTGTTCCGCATTTCATTCCATTTCGTTCAACTAGTGTTACAATTGCATTCGTTCGCCGTTTCATTTCCCTTGTCTAGTGTTTTAATTCCACTCCGTCCCCGCTCCATTTAATTTTGTCTAGTGTTTCAATTCCACTCGTTCTTCCTTATATTTTGTTCCCCTTGTCTGGTGTTTAAAGTCTACTTATTCCTCGTTCCATTATCATGCCAGACCATTATCACACATCTAGTCCTCGAACCAGTAGGAATTTAAAAAATGCCGTCTTATCAGTGAAGTAGCTTGTCTGCTGGAAACATATATTTTAAATTTCAAGTTTCTTCTCGGAGAGCTTTGGCAGGCCGTTAAAGAGGAAACTTAACCTTTTTGCTTCTTTCCGTTGAAATTCCCAAAAATACCTTCGTACCAGCGAATTATGCCATATTCCAGGAAACAAATGTTTTAAATTTCAGGGAGAGACTTATTAGCTGTTCGCTCTTCCCCGTAGGAATTTCTGAAAATTACGGAGAAGGAACCTATATAGTAAATTTCAGCTTCCTAGATCTCATTTTTCACTAAGCCCTAAGAACTGTTTTAGATGCAATGAAAAAGGATCATAAAAGAAAACTTCTACCCTATGACAGCTCTATGTAAAATTCATTGGTTCCGATCCAAAATTTCATAACACCGGAATCAAAATCAATGCTTTAGATGCAATGAAAAAGGATCATAAACTTCCACCCTATGACACCCCTATGTAAAAATCATTGGTTCCGATCCAAATTTTCACAACACCAGAATCAGAATCAGTGCTTCTTTTTCTCATCTTTTGCTACTTGTTTTTTGCCGGGATAGATTAAGATTGTCAAACTTTAAAGTTTTGATTAAAAGAGCTACTGATCAAAAATTTTTCATTAAAGAAGGTGTCCGCTTATTGCAGTGCACTTTATTGGTAGGTTTTACTGTATTTAGTAAATTAAATTGCTTAATTTTTCTTATAGAATTGTTGAGCTATTTATTAGCTTTTTTTTCGGCATATTTCCTCAAATTTAGCTATTTTTGATGACTAAGTTCTGGCAACACACTCGGAAAGGCGATTAAATGGATCTTGATTACCTTAGATTTATGTTTAAACCAAAGTACCTCATACACGTTTTAATATAATCTCCCGTTCCGAGATTTTGATATTCTCCATATGAAAAAAATAAAAATAAGGGAAAACTTCCATGCTAATGTTTATGAGAAATAAATCTGTGCATAATTCTTGTAGCCTCGTTTGTACCAAAATCTATTTCCACCGAAAGCTTAACACACCTCCTACGTATGATTGGATTTGTATAACTTTGTGTGCTTGTGTTAGTTTGTTATTATTTTGTTGCTGTTGGTCATAGTAGAGGATGATGATGATGATGATGACGATGCGATGATGCTGCTGTATGGATGGTCATAACTGCTATTGCTTTTATGATATTGTTCTTTGTTATTGTTACTATAACTGTTTGTGATTGTTATTGTTGCAAAACTTAAACGAAATATAGCATAATATTTGTGTGAGTGTGTGTGTGTGTTTTTAAATAAATGTCTCTGTTTTATATCTAGTCATACCACCCTTAGAGCTCCACACACAAAGGAGTGCTCCACATTTCCCACCTCCTCCCACATAGATGATGGGCTGTTGTTTTTATCTTTTTCACAATTTATAGTTAGTGAAATGAAGAAAATTTCAATTAAAATGAAACAATACACAACAACCAAAGGCATCTTTTGTTCATTTCAACACAAGGGGGCGCTAACACTGGAGCACACGCAGGCACACACACACACACAGGGGCAGACACAAAAGAGACGGGAGCTCACCAACCGAGAATGAATTGGTGATAAATCTTTGTCACCAAATAAATGCCAAACAACTACAGTGTACAACAAACGCGTTTTTTTTCATTTGTTTTTTTTTTTCTTTTTTTAATATAAAACAGATAGAAAAAAGGAACAATATTAAATTGAAATTGGAAGCCTTTCCCTAGTGGGGAACACACGGTCGGGAGTGTAATTAAAACTTTGACTAACGATGATGATAACCCGAACAACAGTAACAAATAATAAACCAGCAACAAAAAACAAACAACAAAATGATATAGAAACCATATTGTCTAACAACTGGATGTTAATTTTTTTGTTGCTGTTGCTCTTGTTTGTTGCTCATGTTGTATGCTGCAGTTGCTTATTTGCTTCCTGTGCTGCCACATGGCTATGACTTGTGGCATTGGTGATGACTTGTGGCATGTAGTTGTGATAAACATACCACACTCAGACATAATAATTATAAAAAATTGCCCATGTTGTTGTTGTTGTTGGCCAACGTAAAAGCTTAACTTATTTAAAGGATACAAGGTAACAGCAAAGTGGATTCTCATACCCCTAATGCCAGAGCAACTATAACTACAGCTGTGTGTTGTTCTTAATATTTAATGGAGTCCAATTCTTCTAAATATTCCAAGAGTGTATGCTAATGTTTTTGGATTTTACCCTGCTATAATTTATATTTTGCACAAACATCCTTGTTGACGTTGTTGTTGTTGTTTGTGGCCCAGCCCAGAACTTGTAGTAGAACTATTTGGTGCGTGGTGTGTGTGTGTGTGTGTTTACGTTCACTAATTAGAATTGTGATTAGAGATGCTGAGATATCATTTAATGATAAATAGCATGCATATTTTCTAAATACAAGAACATAATTTCAAAATGTTTTTGGTTAGATTTACCGATAATTAAGTTTGGTAATACAATAAAAAAAGAAACACAGCAAGCAGCATCAGCAGTAGGTAGTTGTTGTAGTAGAGACACCCAGACATCCAGCAGGGATGTTAATAGGTATTGCTGTTTCTGAAGTTGCTTTAGATGGTGTCAGCGGTGATGGTGGTGATGATGGTGGTGGTAGTTTGTTAGAATTTTGTAAGTTTCGACAACAGTTTCAAATTTATTTGCCATTATGCACCACGTGACAGTTATTTTTCACTACAAACAATTTATATCAAATTCATATCTATATCTTTCTATTGTTACAACATGGCACTACTTGCTGGCACTGCTGTTCGTGTAGCATTGTTTGTGTGACACACACATCAAGTATGACACATCATCATATCAAATCACAATGTCACAACGTCATTGTCATTTTGATCATCATCTTCGTCATTATCATCATCATCATCATCAACCTTCTTTTCCCACCTCTAACACATGAATCAATGGCTGTGTAAGTTTCCATATCACTTCCTCCCCCCCCCCCCTTCCCCCCCTAAGGCGTTAGGATAACAAAAAAAAAGGACATCTATATATAGATGAATGTGTTGCTGTTGTTAGTTTCCATTGTATTCTATATATTACGCTCATAATAATAAGTTAATCAGAAAATCTTGTTAAATTAAATACACTACAAATTAGAGGATATGCAGCATAAAAGCGATCGAGCCACTCGATGCAGCAAAGAATACTCCAATGTAAAAGCGTAATTTTATTTAAAAATATGTTTAAGTTTTTTTTACTAAAAAAGGTACAAATCAATAACATATTTATTAGAAATATAATATAATTATTAGAGTTAAATATAAAATTAAATTTTTAGATATCATCACTTTTTAGAAGGTTTTTGCATCAATAAAAATTATAACTCCTTACCGTGCCTTTAGGCGACTCAAATCTCAGATTTTGGGTCCCTTATTCCATACAAAAAAAAAAAAACAGTTAAATATATGTCAAATCTGACTTCACTATTCGATTCTAAAAGAAAATTTAGGCCCATAAACTTTTTTTTAGTTTTCAGAATGCACCAGAGTGCACTATTAGAATGGTCCAAAAAATTATTTTTTTTTTAAATACACCATGAAAAAGTACTCTCAGTTGACAAAAATTATACAAACATTTTTATTTTATAGCAACCTGTTCAAAAGTTATGAAGGTTAAAAATTTGATTTAGATTTATTAAATATTATTTTAATTTTCATTGTATTTGATTTTGAGTTACAACAATTTATAATTTTAATAGCATTTTTTTTGAAATGGTTGATCTTTTATTATTAACTGAAAAAAGAATCAGACGGATTAATGGTAAACGTGTATATTTTTTTTTGTATTTTGTTTTTGTAATGCAATCGAATCATCTAAAAATATACAATCAACAAGTATTTGTATTTACACCTAACAAATTGTTGCTAAAATTTCGCGCCTGAACAACTCGTGTTTAGTTAAAAATAAAAATAATTTAAAAATCTGCTACGGAAAGGAATATAATTGATTAATATTTCATTTTTATAATTTAAATATTAATAAATATTATTTATTGTTGTTAAATAAATATTACAATACCAATAAATTATTTTTTATTCACTAAAAAATTAAATTTTTAAACCTGAATAACTTTTGAACGGGTAAATATAAAATTAAAATTTTGGTACTATTTTTCTCACATGAGAGTATTTTTTCATTGTGTATGAAAAAAAAAGTATTTTAATTTTATTTTAAAATTACTTGTTTTTGGACCAATCTAAAGATGCATTCTGATGCATTTCGAAAATTAAAAAAAAGCTTATGGGCCTTAGTTTTCCTGTAGAATTGAATAGTAAAGTCAGATTTGACATACATTTAGCCGTTTTTTTATATGGAATAAGGGACCCAAAATCCTCGATTTAAGTCGCCTAAAGGCACGGGAAGGAGTTGGAATTGAAAACAAAATAGTCCATTATTTTTATTGATGCAAAAATCTTCTAAAAAGTGATGATATCCAGAAATCAAAAACAAAAAAATTTGAGAACGAACTCTAATAATTCTGTAGTGAAATTGATTTTTTTAAGAGTAGCAACGATCAGGAAATTCTTCCTACTAATTGCTTTATTTTAAAAAGGGGATAGGGAAAATATGAAAGGTAGTGAAAGATGAAGGGCTTTAAATATGGCAACACTGTAATTACGCAAGATGTTAATTCCTAGAACAATTGCTGCCCCGCTATCTGATAAAGAGTTCATTACCCTGTTAAAGAAGACCGCACTAGTCACAACAAAGGGCCATAAGGGGCACATTTGCGCATTGAATATTATTTTATAGAATATTTTAAATTTTATTTTTTTTTATTTCTTTAAACTTCTGTACCTTTTCTGTTTTAAATTTTTTCGATTTAAATTTTTTTATTGTTAATCGTTAATTTTTTTTAATTTATTATAGATTATGTTTTTTTTTTAATTCTAATTAATATTATCTGATTTTTTAATATAATTTTGTAAATTCTAATTGATTTTTTATGATCTCTACATTTTAGTAAAGTGTTCACTTTAAAATAAGTTTTCATTTCAATTAACATTCTGATTCTTAATTTCAAGACCGGTCACTCGAGGAAAGTTTTTTTGATGTGTTATTCTTTTTTAATTTCTTTTTTTTTTTTTTCTTTTAGTGTCTTGTAATCTTAGTTTTGCTTTTTTTTCTTTTGCATTTACTTGAACAGAAAATCAATTCAATTTTACTTTAACCTACAGACGCCTAGACGAATTTTACAAATTCTTACTTGTTTTTAATTATTTTTTTTTTAATTTTGTGAAAATCTTTCTTTCTTGTGACTGGTTTTTTCAGTTAGTATTGTGACATGCTTGTTTGTGTAAGTCCTGTGACAGGATTTCTGCATCAGTTCTGAGACATGTCATAAAGCGGAATTCACCCATCCAATGACAACACCATGTCCCTTTCATAAAAAAATAACTGTCGCAATAGACCAGTCAAGTGACAGGTCCGTTTCCCATAGGCATTGGTTCAGAAAGTAATCTAAATGTATCAAAACAAAATTTTTGTTTTAAAATATAAAAAAATACAAGTCGTTCTCAAAAGAATAGCTTCTTATCCAAGAATTCAAGGTATATATAAATAAAATCTATCCGTTGAAAAAAGTTCCGATATAGCTTTATATAACTATATATGGTCATATATATATAATTGAAAAATAGCCTACATAATTTGATCTCATGGGATGCCGTGAGATCTAATCTAACATAATTTTATCTTAAAAATGCGTTCATCCAATTTGATCAATTTATAAATTATTTCATAAAATTTGATACAACTCGCTTAAATAATGTCCAAGAGAAGCTGAGACAAAATCTTTTGTAATATGTATATAATTTGTGAATAAATATAAAGAAAATCTAAATTAGAAATAAGAAATTTTTTCCAACCATAGACATTTTTTCTAAATTTTATTTTTTTTTTGTAATTTTGAAAATAAATAAACTGTAAACTTAATATAATAAACTGTAAACTTAATATAATAAACAAAAGGGTTTAAAAATGTTTTGAAAAATATTTTAAAATATTTTTAAATTTCAAAGAAATTTACAAACTTGAATTTAATTTAGATTTTATTTAGCCAGTTCGTACACACCCTTAAGGGTGAATAAAGGCTCAAATATAAATTGACTAAAATTACTTAAGATTTGTTTTGATTTAAAACGAAAATTAAAAAATACGAATTCAAGATTTTAAAAAATTTTGATTTTCGTTACATAAGCCTTAAACCATATTGTAATATTTTTTTCACTAGACCCCTCGAGGATACTATTTTCCAACATTCACCTACACTTTTTTCCACGTACATAATTTGTTTGTTACAAAAATATTATAACCCAGCAAAATAAAATGAATGTTATTCTTTACGCATCTCTTTTTCAGAATATCCAAAGAAGTTATTAGTGCAAATTTTCGGATTTGTAAGAAGTTATTTTAAGCAACTTCCAAAATGTTGATATAAACCACTACTAGTAAAAAAAACAATTATTTAGTTAGTCCATAAATGGTTAATTCCTGCAGTCATTAAATGTCTTATTGAAAACATATTTTGCATGTCAGTGATATCCACTTTGTTCTGGTCTAAATAATAATTCTTGACGTGTTTAAAATTGCATTTTAACTTTAAAACAAAGCGACTCCCTATATTTATTTTGTATTCCCTATATTTAACAACTTCCGTAAACTAATGAAAAAGTCCATCTGATCATCGATGTTTCATAGCACCGAAACAAACTACTTCCTCCCAATGACACGCCAATGTTAAAATCATTAATGATTCACCGAAATTTTCACAACTTCGGGTTCGGTAGATGTAGTGTTTAACTACTTCTTTCTCAGCTCTTATTTTGCTGGGAAGGATTGTGGAAAAAAAATTCGATAAAACTGAACTCATCGCCTTTACTAATATTTATTTAGCAAACGGTTGAGTTAAAATTAAATAGTTTTATTTTAAGTCAAAATAATATTCATATTTTTTATCAGCTTTTTTATTCTGAGTGTATCTAAATATTTGTTGCATAGGTAACGGTTTACTATTTCATCCAGTGGGTGGTAATTGTACATATGAATGTGTGATAGTGTCGAGTTTATATTTTTTGCTTTCTTCTTTGTGTGTGTTGTCAGAGTGTCTTGTTAGCTTTTGTTTATGACTGCAAGTGACACACGCTTATCACAAAAATCAAGTTTTTGGTCTGTCTGATTTGTTTATGTTTTACATAGAATTCAATGGATAAGAAGACAATTTATGCAATCTTTGTAGCAGAAATATGGTACTATAAATCATTAAGATTGATGAATCTTTAGGAATACCAGAAGAGTAATTAAAGTTCGTTTTTTAAATAATAGAATTTAAAATTATTTGTTGCTACCAATATCGTGAATTGTACATATGTTTGTGTTTTGGAGAAATCTCAAAAATGGGTCCTAATCTAGGTCGAAACAACAACAAAAAATTAAAATTTTTCCTTAAGCTTTCCCGAATTTATAAAAATTTTGCAAAAATGAATAGTCATATAAAATTTTGGACCATTGACCTGATTCCGAATGTGTAAAATCGGAAAAATCAGTCCAAATTTAAAAATTTTCCAAAAAAAAATATAGGACATCTGGGAAGGGGAAATTTACACTTCCCAATATATTTCATTGGCCAAAAATCAATACAAATTCACCATTAGTAAATCATAAAAAATGTTAAACAAAGACGTGCAAAAATTTGTAATCTTATTAAAAATCGCTTAAAGTCAATATATCCAAAACAATTTTTACAAAAATCTTAAATCTATAGTAACAAAAATATAAATACAGATGGAAATTTTATTAAACTTTTTTTTTAAAAAAATTTGTCCACAGCTTCCAGTTTTTTAATAAATTAAAAAAAATATTTTTTATTTAAAAATTAATGATTTATTTTTACAACATAAAAATTAAAAATTAAATCTTTGTACCAATTTTTTATTTTAAAAAATCCAAAAAGTCAGAGAAATTTACATTTTTTTATCAGGCCTCAAAAGACCTATTTCGATACCGGTCACTCGAGGGAAGTTTTTTTAAAATGTTATTCCTTTTAATTTAATTTTTTTAGTGTCTTGTAATCTTCGTTTTGCTTTTTTTCTTTTGTATTTATTTGAACAGAAAATCAAATCAAAATTACTTTTCTCTACTGACGCCTAGACGATTTTTTCAAATTTAAACTTTTTTAATTATTTTTTTTTAATAAAGTGAAAATCATTTTTATTTACATCCCCTTTACGTTAGTTCTGTGACTGGTTTGTGTAAGTCCTGCACTCAGAATATTATGTAGTTTATTGTTTGTCAAAAGCTTCCAGTTTTTTAATGAATTAAAAAAAATTATTTTTTATTTTAAAATTTATGATTTAAAGCCAAACAATTTTATACAATAATAATAAAAATTAAATTTTTAAAATCCAAAATCTTTGTACCAATTCATTCATTTGATTTTTTGTTTTAAAAAACCGGCAAATTCAGCGAAATTTGGATTTTTTTTTAAAAGTAAAATATATTAAAAATAAAATATATTTCAACTGAAAGGTAATTGTCCCTATTTATTATGTTTGTAATAATCAAATTAAACTTTAACTACATCATATTTACTGACGTATCAAGAGCAGTGAACTTTCCTTTCCAATCAAAAAGTGCCAGTGTCACAAAAAATCTAGTACTGTTACTGAAAATAATTTCTTACAATTGACATCATTGCAGTGATAATGAAATCATCTATTAATTGTCCACTCAGCTGGCAGTTTTGCTTATTCATTCAACCAAAAATTAACTTCATTGGTAAACAAAATGTTCTTGTGTAAAACGGCATCAAGAGAAATCTTTGGGTAGAAACACAATAAAAACGTGACGTATATTTGTATACAAATTGACAGATAAAATACGTCAAACAATGCAGTTGTAAAATAGAATCTATTTGATTTTCACAACGTTTTTATACTCTCCACCATATATGTCGAAATATAGTTCTAAGACCCCATAAAGTATATACATATATTCGTGATCCTTATGAAATTTTAAGTCGATTTAGCGATGTCCGTCTGCCTGTCTGCTGAAATGGGGATCACGATGTGAAGACGCAAGTGGGGGTGCCTATTTATCCAGATTGTTGCACATCCTCCGAAGCAGTTTGGTATTTAAAATGACCAAAATCGGTCTAGCGGTTAAAAAGTTATGATTGAAAATGTGAAGATACCTCTAATTGGTGTATTTTAGTACAATTTCATAGTACACAATCTATTTTCTCATATTTTTTCAGTGTTTTTCAACACTAAAATTTTTTTCAACAAAAAAGAATTTTTTCACCTTAAACAATTTTTTCACCTCAAAATTTTTTTTACACCAAAAAATTAGATTTCGCATCCAATATAGTTTTTCACCTCAAAAAATTTTTTTCACCCCCATAATTTTAATTCAAAAGTTTTTAACATTATTTGTATTAAAAACAGTAGAGAAGATTTTTAGAATATTGGTGGATGGTATTCAAAGATTCGGCACAGCCGAATTTAAGCTTTTATTCACTTTTTGCTTATTATTTTATTTTGTGTTTCTCATATTCTTTAAAAGTGTTGCCACATTTTATCAATTTTTGCAAACAGAAATACCTATGACGATATTTACTCAACATGGATATTCTCTGTTTGGTTCCTAAAATGTTATTTAACGGTTCATCGTTAAACGAATTCATTGCTCTAATGGAGGAGCACAAATAGCGTTGTTTAGCCGTCAGTCTGTACATTTATAATGTCAAACCAAATATCACGAGACAGCTATCAAAATGGCTGTCATGGTACTTAAAACAGTGTTGCCAACTTAAAGTTAAATATCTCTAAGAACTCATGTGAAAATGGGATCCTATATATGAACATATAAGATCATATATGGGCATGAGACCATACCAGAGAAAAAAGTTCCCCGTACACCTTCGAATCTAAATTATTTTTGCAAGGCAATTTCGAAATTTATTTTTGCCGAGTGTAGAGGTCGCCTTTTAAAATTTTTTGTAATATCCTTAGCATTTACAATCGGATCGAAGTTTTTGTCTTGAGGGGACAAATTTTTTGTTTTAAGGCCCATTGGCCTCAAGTATCCTGTTTTAGTATTTACCCACCAGATCTCAGTTCCCACCACCCTAATGTCAAAAAATTAAAGCTCGTAAAAAATTGTTAAACTTTTCCTAAAGAAGTAAACTTTTCCTAAAGTAATTCCAGCTGAACAATTTTACATTTTTTTTTTCATAACATTGTTAGCAGTCAAAACATTGACCTCCTCGAGGTAAAAATATCGATATATCATTCCGACTGTAAATGCCGAAAATAGATCGAAATTTTAAAAAAGCCACCCCTACGTTCGACAAGCAATTTTTTTTTTGAAACTGCCTTGCAAAAATACTTCATATTCCGAGGTGTACGGCGCACTTTCTATTTGCCTGCCTAATGGCATGTATATGATCATATATAATGTGTAAAGCTAATCATATGTGCTCATGTATAGTTCAATATAAGAACATATATGGTCTTATATATGGCCATATATGTTCGGATTCGAAATTTGAGAGGAGATGGCCGTATATGATCAATGATCATTGATTATATATTAGCATATATGAGCATATATGATAAGACAATTTTCAGAAACGGCTCGACAAAAACGATGATACATCATATTATTGGTTACCTGTCTAACATTATTAGGAATACTTCCCCTTGTAACCAACAACAATTACTACACTCAGAGTATTATGTAGTTAACTGTTTGTAGTGATTTAATAAAAAAGTTTTCCGTTCCATTGAAAAATAATGGAACATACATTTATTTTTCAAAGAAATATCTATATTAACTTTTTTATACATTTATTCGAAATAATTTACTATCATTTACCATTTTTTTTCAGTTTCATTTATTTTTTTCATTTGTTTGAAATTTAATAAAAATTTACCCACAAAACGGAAAATTGTGGTTTATTTGTGTCCGTAACAGTTATTACAAATTTAAATTTTGTTTGCTGTCTGTTTCAAAAAACAAATATTTAAAAAATTTCAATTTGTTTTTTTATTTAAATTGGTTGTATATATACAAAAATTTTCAATACAAATTACAAGAACTTCATAAACACACATACATACAAAAACACATTCATGCAAAAAGTGTCTATAGTTGCATATGCATACATAAATTTTGTATTGTAAGAGTATTTGAAAAAAAAACAAAAAATACAAAAACGGAAATAATTTCAAATAAATGAAAAAAACATTTATTTTGTAAGGATTGGTAGGAAAAATTTTGTCTTTTATTTTAACTGATTATATCATATGTTTCTTACGGATGTGTCACTTGATTAATCAACATTTAAAAATAAATGAAAATGAAGTAGACCGATTTTTAAATGAAATATCATTTCTTTTAAATGATATTTTCAGTTATTTAAACTTACAAACTTTTTTAAGTGTATGTTTTAGTATTACAGACATATATTTTTCATTTAGAATACTGATTTTGTGATGTGACAACATAAAATCTTAATTATAATTGAGATGTTTCAAATATGGATATAAAACAAAATATGATTAAAAGGAGACAAACGAGCAACCACCTTTTATTCCAAAATAAATATAAATCCTTAAATCTACTCGTAAAAAGACATAAACCTTAAAACCCAAAAATTTTAACGAGGTGCTAAAAATTTCACTTGTCATTCAGGCACATGTAACACGTAGCAAATGAACGAACAAATAAATGACAGCAACAACAACAACAAAATAACCATAATGAAAGACACGAGACATAATTATAAGATTTGATAAAATTATGTCGCTCAGCAACGATGAATCTCCTCTAATAGGGAAAATTATAAAAGCAACAAAATTGAAACAAGGAAAATAATGTAAATGTTTTGTAGTCAAATGGAAAATAAGCATAAAATAACAGCAACAACAACAACAGCAACACGAACGGAAAAGAATGACAAAAGTTTTTCAAAAGAAAAAAGTTTCCTAGCAAAACAACCAACAACAACAAAAAAGATGTGAAATACATTTTGTGAATATATTACAGAGTGTTGTACTACACTGTAAATAATATGTCAGTTATTTAACAAAAATTGCTAAAACACTTTTAAATGAAACAAACGAAAAACATTTGAAAAAATATTATTCATCTCTAAGTGGTGAAAAAAATACAATTAACACAAAAAAACACACAAATTTTACTCATTTTGAATACCAAGCTGCTTTGAAGGATGCCCATTAGGTGAAAATGAGCTGTCCCAGTTGTGTTTCCTTACCGTGAACACTATTTGCAAATATAGGAGGAAATCACAAGATCGGCTTAGATTTTTAATTTTTTGTGTTTTTTTTTTTCTATATTCAAAACGGTTATCAAGAGAAGGTATTTTTTTAAAGGGCAATAAAAATATTCTCAAACAAAATTGATTCAAATAATTTTGAAGACCAGTTTTACTAATTTTCTGACATATATTTTTTTTTATTTAAAATCATTTTATATTACACCGATAAGAAAATTCTATTTTGTCAGTGTATTAAGGTGTCGTTTTAAACAATATCATCTCCTGTATTTTAACACACGTATTTCAAGGAATCCATATAATCATCGTTGTCATCGTCATCTTTATAACAATGAATTTTTGTCTTTTACGCACCCTAGTGAACAATTATCTTTCAATTTGTACAACACGACTAAATTGAAATTGTCTTTTTCTTTTATCACTCGAATTTTTCATTGAAAAAAAGGGTTCTATTTTGCAGTCTTTCGACTTGAAGTTTTTAAAACCTTTTATAATTTAAAATAATAATATGTAAATTTTTTCTTTGAAAACAAGACGTTATTTTGTCTGTTTATAATTTATGTTAATTTGTTTTCTACTTGAAGGAAACATATCACACATAAATACACACACATAACTAATATATAAATTTGATGAATATTTTAAATGAATTTTCCATTAAAATTGTTTATGGTTGTGGGAAACAAAGAGATATATTTTTTTTTGTATATTCATCATTGAATGTTACGGCAACACAAGTTTTTTTTTTTATAGATAAAGCAATTTATATACGATTTATGATGTTAATAAGTGTTGCATTTAGCGCTTGTAAACAATACTCATACGACGTTTTTACTTTAAGTTTTTGAAAAAATTGCCTTATCATATTTCAAATAATTGGCCATAACTTGAAAATTTATCCATGAATTTTGTATGTACACTCAAAAAAAAAAAAAAGGCATGAACTAAAATGTAATTAAAAATTTCATTCAAAATAGTTTGTAAATTGTCCTAAATTTAAGTAAAATTTTATTAAAACTTAGAAAAATTTTCTTAAAAAGAATAAAAATTCCTTAGTTTAGGGAAAAACGAAATAGTTTATATACTCAGAAATAGTTCATATTTTTCTTAAGTAATACTGCTTGATTTTAGGAAGAAAATAAGTCAATTTAATAAAAATTTATTAATTTTAAGAAAAAACATCTAAGTTTAAAGAAATGTAATAAAATTAAGTTTAGTTAAAAAAAAAAAAAAAAATTTAGGACATAATTTACTCCCATTTAGTTCAAAAAATATGTCTAACTTAAATCAAGAAAGTACTTGAACTTAATGTGTGTTAATTTTTTGTTCGCGAGTAGTAAAATTAACTAAATTTTAGAAATCCATTTCCAAATTCAGTTTTTAAGTATACCACTTTCTAATTTTGAAGAATTGTTTTCTAATAATTAGTTCAGACAATTGAAAACAAAAAGTAATAAATTTTTTCCTGATGAACTGATGAACTATTTCTAAGGAAAATTTTCATGCAACTTAGTTCAGATAAATTTTAAAAATTTTAATAACATATTCTTTTTTCCAAGTAAGTTTTCTAATTTTTAAAAAATTATAAAATTTGGCATAGGATTTTTTTGTTGGAAAACGTTTAAATTATTTTTGATATTCTATTCCAAAAAAACAATCAATTAAAAACAAACCAGTTAGTTTTCCTAATTTTCAAGAAAAAATATTATTAGATAAAAGAAATTAAAGTAACCATTAAAAAAAACTACCGTGCATGATTGTAATTTTTGGTTGGTGATCGTGCGTGAGCGAGAGTCAAAAATCTCTCTAATCTTAACAGTCTTAAATATTGAACTTAAAGTAATTTAAAATATATTTTAAGATTTTGTTAGCAAAGGGTAAAAAATTTCGAATTTGCGCTTTTGTTTGTTGACTACAATAGAAAATATCGCAGGCGCATTTTATACATTACGGCATAATGACTTTCCTATAACTGACGTATATCGAACTATTTTTTTCACTTAATAATAAAAAAGTTTACATTTGTATATGTTAAATAAAGTTTAAGCTAAAAATGACATAAAATAAACTTATGACTTTTCCATTTTCCAATAATAACAAAAAATGTAATTGTGATATTTTGTATTTTTGGAACAATTTCCTTAAATTAGTTAATTTAAGAAGACAAAGGACCCCATTGTTCCTTAGTCATAGATGCCGTGTGTCACGTAGGGCGTCCCTTTTTGTAGTTCTCTCAAGCAGAATCGTTCTTAGTCCTAGTTTTTAGTAAAAAAAATTATCTAATGAACTTAAATAAAATAAAATGTTTCTTAAAACCAAAGAAACATTCACTTACTAACAGTACAATTTTAGATGATGTATGAACTAATTAGGAGGAAATTTTACTATTTTCTAATAAAAATTTACTTCTCAGTTGTAAAATTTTTCTATAATTTAGAAATTTTGACCAAATCTTAAGTAAAATTTCTTTTTTAATTTCAAGGAAAATTTTATTAAATATTGGTAAAAAGTGTCTTTGGTGTCATTTAAATATTTCCCCTAAATAAGTTAATTTTTCTAAATTCTTGTTAATTTTTTTTTGAGTGTACATTTTTTGAGCTTAAGATTGTGTTTTTTTTTATAAATATTGAAAAATAAATAATATTTTGGTTAAAAAAAAAACAACTTTAAGCTCAAAATATTTAAGAAGTTATAAATAAAAGAAAAAGGTTAAATAAAAGTTAAATATGATTTTTAAAAATTTAAAAAAAAATTTAGTTTTGGAAAATTCGGATTTATTATACACATAGGCTCCACCATACCCCATAAAGTATATTTGTGATTTTTATGCATTTTAGGTCGATTTATCTATGTCCTTCTACCTGTTCGTTCGTCTGTTGAAATGGCGATGGGATTGCTTACTTTTGCCTTCCTAGCAAAATATGTGAAAATATGCGAAGTTAGAAAATATTTAAAACGAAGCCGAATAACCCGCTAAAACTTTCTAAATTAATAGAACATTATTAATAATTTTTATATATTTTATGTTCCCAAATGTTATCTGTGAAATTATTATTCACAATGTGTTTAATGTTAAAAAAATGTTTCCATTTCAATTTATTATAAAATTTTGATTACAAGAAATTTAATCAACGCTCATTATTCTATTGTTTCGTGATTATGCTTATCTATCTATTTATTTATGTAAATTACAATCAATTCAACGAAAATTGATTTTGATTGTAACAAATTTATTGAAAACCTTTAAAAATTCCACACATCATATACTGTTGCATACAGTCACCTACGAGGGGTCTAACAAAAGTTCTCTCATAAATAGATAAAAGTATATTTTCTTTATATCTTTAATCATTTATATATATATGGTGGTCCAACCATAATACACGATGTTAATTGTGAGTCACTCCTTAACGCCAAGTTAATTGTCCAACTTAATTTGACATTTCTTTGTTTGAAAAATTCAACCATGAAAAGGTACAAAATTGAAGGTTGTTGAAGCCTTTTACGAAAATGAGCGTTTAAATGAAAATGCATTTCGTGCACTTCGTGATTTTTTTGGTCAGCATATTCGACCAAATGTGTCCACAATCGGGAGAATTGTGCACAAATTTCAGCAAACTAGATCCGTAGGGAGTGTGAAAACACCTGTGCATGCTCGCCCAGTTCGTTCTGCGGAAAACATTGCTGTTGTTTGCGATAGTGTGGCAGAAGAGCCGTCAACCTGGACTCGTGAATGGTGTTCGCTATAGCGGGATAGGTTAGGTTATGTTAGGTCGAAAGGAGGATAAAGCATCGAAATACAACCTTATATATCGTATATCGCTACGATATTCACCTAGGCCTGTTGTGCGCTCCCTAAGAACATGGATATTGTTAACGTCCGGTTTTCAGAAACCTGGTTTCCCGGACGTAACTCCTCAAGGTTTTCCAGACGACGTTCCTCAGGTATTCCAGGTCCGATATAACATCGCCCCCGAGGTGCCTGGATCTTAATTCTGCAAATGCCCGACAGTGGCAGAGAAAGTGCTCCAGCGTTTCGCTCTCCTCACCACACGCTCTACACTCGTCAGAATCTGCCCGTCCAATCCGGTATAGTTGTGCCCGTAATCCTGCATGACCAGTCAGGATACGTACCATCATACTGATACGTACCATCATACTTCCATTAAGGAGGCCTCTTGTCCTCTTTTCGTCTGGGCTACCCCACTAAATCCTAGTGGTCCTGGCCACCGTCCCGTTGTTCCAACAGGCCGTGTGGGTTTCTCTTGCCCACGACTTTAATTCCGCTTTCGTTGCGTTCGCCAAGTTAACTGCCTCTATATATAGCGGAATAATAACGGACTTCTTGTGACCAGAAATTGAGGATATGGGCCTGGACGATATGTGGTTCCAACAGGATGGTGCCACTTGCCACACAGCCAACGAAACATCGGCTCTTTTGAGCGAGAAATTCACGTCGTAGCGATGTTAATTGGCCGCCACGATCATGTGAATTGACACCGTTGGACTTCTTTCTTTGGGGATATTTAAAAAAAAAGTGTACGTCAATAAGCTAAGAACAATTCAAGAGTTAAAGGATGAGATAATTCGGCACATTAACGACATTGAACCTCAATTATGTCCCAGAGTCAACAAAAATATGGACCATCAGATAGAGGTATACCACCAAAGCCGTGGCGAGCATTTGGCCGATATTTTTTTCACACATAATTGTCATAAATTCACTTATCAAAATAAAAAATATGCAAATAATTCTCTGAAAACTTTTGTTTTATTTACAATTAACATCGTGCCTTATGGTTGGACCACCCTTTATTTGCTCAACAAAAATTTTCATTAATTTTATGACTCGGTAATTGAATATAGAACAAAAGTTCTTAAAATTTAGTTTCATTTTTGATGAAATGATTGCACTTTTCGGCCTCCATACAATGCATTGAAACTTACGATGTACAGAGTTAAAAGCATGGCTAATGATTGGCTCGATGCTTTAAACTCTGTACGTCCTGTAAGTTAATTTTATCGTATTAAAACTTTAGCAGCTCGTGCAACTTAGAGTTTCTGAAACTGACTTTTTCGCTTCGTGGCTTTTAATTTTTAATTCTGCACATCCTATTGTTAGTTAGATAGTCAATGGTTCAGCTATACCAACTCTTGAAAAGGATGACCAAATATTCACTGATCCGGTTGATAAGCTAATCTTTTAGCTGAAATGTTGGCAAAAAGTTCATTCTTGCCGAAAAACAATCAACCACTGCCACGACCAAAAAGAGTATCGTGTACTATGCTTACATAGTTAAAAGGGTTCTTGCGGATTTCAACTTGAATAAGTCAAGGGGCCGGATAGTATACCAGCATTGGGTAGTCTCTTTAGCTTTTCGTACCGTGCGGGAAAGTTGCCAATGTTCAGATATTCGCTATGAAGAGTGCGGACAATAACCCATAGAGCTTTCGCCCAACCACAATATGCTCTGCTCTCTCGAAAATGATTATCTAGAGTACAATTTTCTTTTAAGCGACCGACAGCATGGTTTGCGTAGAGGTCGTGCTACGGAAGATCTGTTAGCGTTTCTTGCGGAGCGTTGAAAACGGAAGTGGTTGCTCTGGATACTTCCAAGGCGTTCGATCATGTGTGGCACATCACACTTTGGGCTGTGGGGTAGTCAATGTCATCAGTAAATATACAAGTTGTCAATATTGATGAAGCCGATACTTTTGATGTTCTGGGCATAAGAATTCAGTGTAGTGTTGGAACAAGCCAAATATTTCACTCCATTTGATTTTCTTAATTTTTTTTTTATACAAATTTAAATGAGATACTGTAGAACCTTGAAGAACAGTATTTCACTGTTTGATTAAAAAAAGAAATTATAATAAATTGTCAACTAATCAAACTTTTATTAATCCCTACGTATACGCAATTCAATATTTCCATACACTTTATGTAAAAATAAACTGAATTTTAAATATTAATATGAAACGTGAATATACACTAACATACATAACATACATACAATCACACAATCAACCATTTAATATGCCGTTTTAAATTGAACCATAATTACATACATGTGGCATGTGGCATGTCTTTCTATCTTTCTGTACAATTAGTTTGTTACGTTTATTCTTCCCAGGATCTTTCCCTTTATACATTTGTATGTGTGTGTGCATTTGTGTGTATTCTGTGGAAAAACGTTTAAATATTTATGGCAACCATATTATTAGTTAAATGCTTTTTACTCTTGCTATTTGTTTGTACGAGTATCGTTGTTGTCGTTGTTTTCTGTTGAAACGTCCTTTAAGTGACACCTTTTAATTATGTCTTTTTCTCTGATTGAAGCCCTCCCCACATCATTTGTAATTTGTAATTTGTGATTCCCTTTTATCTTTATTTCTAGCTTACATCAAAGCGATGTTAATTATGTTTCTTTTTTTATTTTTTTGCAAAACATACAACTAATTTTCTCAAGTATGCTTTTGCTATTTGTTTTAAATCAAATTGTTGGAAATGGTGCATTCACAAAACCTGTAAATTTAAATGTTTCTTGGTTTATAAAAATCTCAGGCTATTAATACTTCTTAAACTTCAGTGTGAAACAAGTTAAATTTTTAGTCACATTCCAAGCCAACACTAATACAAATATATTATTCATTAACTTTTATGAAGTTTCACATTTTATAAAAGTTAAATTTTTTTTCCTCTGAAAACTTTTCGACAGTTAAGCTACTTTAGAATCTAATTGACATACTTTAGAATTACAATCATTAACATACTTGTGCCACATCCGGGCAACAAAAGAAACAACTTCTGACCCCTAAAGGACAAACAAAAAAACCCTTCTTTTAATTGTAGCCACAGTTTGGAATACATTTTTCTATGTTTGTGTTGTTCAATTCACTTTTACTGTCGGTTTGTTGTTAAGTTTAACAAAGTGTGTTTCCTCATCAGCTGTATGAATATTGTATACAAATGTGTCCACATTTAGAAATACAAACATATTTGCATGAGCCAGTACTTTAAATACATTTGTTTTTAAATTTAGTTATACGAGGTCTGGTCCCAAAATTAACCAACCTGACATATAGATGGCGGCAGTAGTTTAAAAAGGAAAACAAATTAGAAGTGGGTTATATTTTATATTCACCTCAAATATTATTTCAACTCAAAACTTTTTTACCACTGAGCATCTTTTTTTATTTTAAAAATTTTTTTTCATCACAAAAACTTTTTTCACATCCAAAAAAGTTTTCCACCTCGAAAAATTTATTTTAACCTCTAAAATTGTTTACATATCTTCACACACTAAGGAATTTGTGCCTTATTTTTTTTTTTATTTCAAAATGATACCTCAGTCAAAACTTTGCATACCCAGAAAAAGTATCACAAAATTTTAAATAATTAAAAATATTTCATTAAATTCAAATGCGATTTCTAATAATTTTTTGTTTGAAATATTTGTAAATCGTTATTGCACGCTGAAAAAAATAAACACCCTGCTGGAAATATAATTTTGCTGGTACGTAATATACATATTTTGGGAAATACTGTAAATAATATTTGTTGTGTTTCTAATACAATATGTTTGCCTGTAAATATTATATGTTCGCTTGTAAACATATAAATATTTGGACTAAATGAAATTCATTCACCAACAAAAATATATATATGCTTGCCTGGAAAAATATACATGATTATCATTATAACACAGAACAAAATTACAAAATTCTGTTTGTAATATTGATCATCATTCATAGAATATTTTTGTAAATACAAATAAAAAATTTTTTAAAAATGCACCAACAATGGAATTTGTAAATACAAAAAACTTTTTGTTATTTTTTTGTAATTTCAATTTTTATTTTCAAAGAATTATTTTACGAAAAGTAACAATTTGCAAAAATTTCAAACAAAAAATTGTTAGAAATCGAATTTAAATTTTAACAAATATTTTTAATTACTTAAAATTTTGTTATATGTTTGCATTCCACAAGTGTAATAATGATAAAATTACAATTCCAACTATATTTCTGTTTAGGTGGAAAAATACAAATATTACAATGTTTGGAATATATAAAATAATTGGAAGTATATTTCATACATATACAGATATGTTATATGATAGTTTCTAAACAAACATATAATTTCCTGTAAACATATTCAGTAACGTCTTTTTGATCTGTGTGTTCATGGTGAAGTACTGTGGCGTTCGTGGGAACATATTGTATTTAAAAACACTTTGAAAAAACACTTAAATTAAAAACATTTTTCTAGAAAAAATATTGTAAACAAATTTTGAGCGCCCCGGTAGGCTAGTTGGTAGCGTGCTAGCTTATCAGTGCGGGGGTCGTGAGTTCGATTCCCACCAGAGGCTCTGGTCTGTTTTCGCTACAACGAGCCAATAGCCTAAGTTGCTAGTGTTCGGATAGGGTATTAACATATAATTTGTAATTACACTCAGAAAAAAAAGTTAGTAGAAAAATTTGTAAACGGTTTTCAATTCCTCTTTACTATTTTTGTACTGATTTTTAGTAAAAAAATTATTATTTAGCAAATCTTTTTGCTATTTACATTTTACAAATTACAGAATTTTTACAGAATATCTACAAATTTTCGTTGCTAATTTCAGAAATCATTTTACAAATTTTTGAAAACCGGTTTGCTAAAATTATCAAAAAAAATTACTAAATTTAAAAAAGTCGATATTGAAGGAAATGTTATTTCTAATAATTTAAACTTATACATACAAACCCAGCAAAAACGAAGCTGCCAAAGAAGCAAAGGCATCACTTCTTTTCTAATGGTTTCAGCGATGAATTTAACATTAGCGTGTCATAGGATGGAAGTATTCAAATGTAGCTACTAGCATTACTCATACTTTACTCTAAGGAAGCAATGATAATACAATGATTAGATATTCTGATGCATAAGTGGAAAATGTTCATATACTTTGTAATATTTAAGCTTTGGTGAAAATTTAATTCATAAGAATGCAGGAAAAAAAGTTTAAAGAAACGAAATTTATGCATTGATATACAAATACTCTTTATTAAAACAAATAAATAATTCTGCATTAGTGAAAAAGCGTTTTTGAAACATTTTTCAAAAATTTTAATGAATTTTTAGACAAATTTTAATATATTTTTGAATAATTTAAAAACTGGTTGTACAGTTTGGAAACATTTTTAGATAATTTTAAAATATTTTCGAACAATTTTAAATAATTTTTGCACAATTTTAAAACATTTTTGGGCAATTTGAAATAATTTTTAACCATTTTTAAAATTATTTTGATAAATTCTGAATTAAAACTGGAAATGATGTAGTGTTAAATAATATACACAATGCAAAAATGCACAGATTAGTTTCAATTTAAGGTGAAAAAAATCTGTTTTTCTTGATTTTTAAAAACTTTTACAAAAATTGCAAAACTGCATAAGTTCTAACCCTCATGAAATTTTGAACTAAAATATAAAAAATGATTTAGTAAAAAAATTAAAAAAGTTCATCAGAACTATTTTCTCAATTTGAATAAATGCTTTAGGTTCAAAAAAAAATATACGATAAACAATAACTTATGCTTCAGAAGTAATGAAGAGTGCATCGGGTTTATATCCAGATCACTGCATTTGGAATATGAACACATGAATTCTTTTGGAAGTGCCTTAGAATAACACCAAAAAATCATAAAAGAATGTCAACTGAAGCTTAGGAACCAATGAAAGAAGTTATAGTCACAGAATGACTACTTTTTTTTTTTTTGCTGGGAACTTAAATTGCCCTAGAATGTTACATAGGATTAAAAAAGGGATCGGAAGTGAAGATACCGACTCATGTCTAAAAATAGGACATCCACTTAAAATAGCACTAAAAAGGGGTTTTTAGTTCTAAAATCAGCCCTAAAAACAATTAAATTTAACCTAAAAGTAAAAAAAAAAAATTGACTAAAATATTTTTCAAAACAGAAATTACCAAATTAAAACAAAATGATAAATTCGTTTATGTTTTAACAATTTTTAAGATTTTTAAGCCTTTGATTTTTTTTGTTTCATTTTGTATAAAACATCTTTTAAAAAATATAATCAAAATTTTTGATGCTCGATAAAAAAAATAAATCTAAAACTTTGTACTAATATTAATAGTATTTAGTAATTTTTTTTGCTGATTTTAGCAAACAGATTTTAAATTCCACTTTACAAAAAGTCTACTAAAATTTAGTAGCGGCTACTAATTTTTCTACTAATTTCATTGCACTACACGTCAGCAGATATGTGTTGCTAAGATTAGCAAAAAATACCGCTGGGCTCAAATTAGCAAAATTTCCCGTAATAACAACAAAATTTTCAGTTGCCATTACAGACTTTTTTTGGTGAGTGTATATGTTTAATAAAAATAAAATAAATAAATATTGTAAACAAAGTTAGCTTTGAATTTTTGGTAAAACGAAAAGAGAAAATTAGAAAATATAATTCATTCGGTATTTGATTTGTAAAAAATAAAGATAATTTTTTATATAAAAAGTTAATTGTGTTGTCTTTATTTGATTTTTAAATTTAAATCAATTCTACATTACCACATATTTAAAAAAATGGTCTGTGAAATATGTTTAATAATGCAAACCAAAATTTGTAAATTATTTCTGTGTATGTTTTGACAGTTAATTGTCTTCTTTCAGGTCCACTAATTCCTTACTTTCCCACTAATTGCTCATTTTTAGAAAGCTTTGAAATATAATATTTTGGATATTTTTTTAATTTATTTTTTACCAAAAAAAAAAAAATATCGATTAAATTTAAAAATATTTTGTTCATTATCTGTGCTTTGGTAAATTATTGATTTCTTGGGACATGGGTGGAGGGTATTCAAAGACTCGGTACAGCCGAAATTAATATTTTTTACTTGTTACGAGTATTACTCACATTATTATGTATTTTACTATATTTATTGCCCTGTTAATTGAGATTCCTTCCCGGAATATGACCAAATCGTACTGTGGTGTGGTGTCACGTAGTCAGCAAGTCTAACTTTAACTTTTAAACTTGTTTTAAATAATACCTTTTTTTAATTGCCTACGAGGGCGGATCAATAATTTCGTGACTTTTCGAACTTCCCTCGTAGATATATGAAATGCAACACTGTTCCCATCAAGTACCACCTGTTAATAGACTACTGTCAAATTTTAAGCAAGTTCCGCCATTTACTGTGCGTTTGAAAGCTGTTCAAAACATACTACCTCGTGGATTTTTTTTAAAAATGGAAAAAAGTGTATTCGAGTGCTCATTAAACATTATTTTTTTTGCAAAAAAAAAAGCTTGATAAATACTACGGGGACTCTGCACTATCGATTTCAATGGTAAAAAAGTGGTTTACTGACTTTCGTTGTGGTCGCACAAGTACAAATGTCGCTGAACGTTCTGGACGGTATGGTGCTGGCCGATCGAAGAGTAAAAGTACGTGAGATTGCTGATGCAATAGGCATTTCATATGGCAGTGTGGTTTCGATTTTAAATGATCAGTTGGATTTAAGAAAGCTGTCTGCAAGATGGGTGCCGCGTTTGCTCTTAATTGATCATAATTCACGGGTGCACACGTGTGTAGTCTCAATGGCAAAATTCCATGAATTGGGAAACGAATTGGTAGTTCATCCGCCATATTATCCGGATTTAGCCCCCAGTGACTATTTCCAAACCTAAAGAAATGGCTCGATGGAAAGAGATTCAGCTCCAACGATGAAATTATTGATCAAACAAATGCCTATTTTATGGACCTCGAAAAATCCTTTTTTTTGAAAGGTTTATTGAGCTAAAAGGAGATTATGTTGAAAAATAATTTTTTTTTTTGCAAAAAGTCTTGGACTTATTGATCCACCCTCGTATATAAAACTTTAAAAATATATATATAAAAAATTTTAACCATTTTTCCAAATTCCATTAAATTATAATAAATAAAAAAAGTGTCAATATTTAAGCACACCCACTTCGCCCACTTTGTAGGAATATTGAAAAAATTGTTGCATATTTTATTTGTATCATATGAGATAATAAATAAATTAATCGAGCGTTTCAAGGTTTAAAATGTTTATTGTTTCGAAAACATTGTAAAATCCTAAAATATATGTACACTTGTACGTATGAGTAATATAAATTTAATATATTGCGTATACGTCGTATTGTCGCAAACATTTTTAAATTTCTATGAATTTTAATGTAGACTTTTTCTGTTATACGCAAAGACATTAGGTTGATTTTTATAACACACTTATAAATTAAATTATAAAGTAATAAACTAAATATCTATGCATATGACCCTTTATCTTTAATGATTGCTACAAAATGTTTTGGCCCTACATGGTATTTGTATACCATTTTAACCCATGCAATGCCTCATTAATTGAACCTATTTTGCTACTTATTTTAAAGTTTTTTCAAAGAATAACTTCTTTCACAGTTCTGATATTACAGAGCTAGAGATACAAGTAGCAAGTGTGAATATTTTTAGTTCTGCAACTTAAAATATTTATAAAATACAATAGAAATAAACCTAGTAAAAGTATTTGTCATATTTTCATGTGTGTGTGTTTGTGTGTGTGTGTTAGTACAAAATTTTTAAAAAAGTGTTAAAACCACTTTATGTGCTGTTTGTTATTATTGTTAGTGTTTGTGTAGCGGTTGGCATTGTAGTTGTTGTTGTTGTTATTATCATGCATTATTTATAAAGTTGTTATGTTTGCGTTTTGTATTTTTCGTTCAGTTTTGTTACAACAATTCAGAGACAATGTTCCATTAGTAGACTACTACAACTTTTTCTTGGTTTTCGTTATTATTATTTTTTTTTTTTTGTTTTAAAAATATTTTCTATTCTTTTTATATCTGCGTATTTGTATGTATTTGCATTTATATAAATATTTATGTATATTACCATGTAAATATTTGGTTTTTTGCATGTTGTATTTCGAGTTTTATTTTCTAAAGAAATCAATGAGATGTTAAAGTAGGTCAGTTTTTGTTGTTGTTGTTGTTCTTTTTGCTGTTTGTTTTCTTGAATATAAATACAAAAATTTTAAATTACTAATATTATTTGAATGATTTTGCATATGGCGCTCTCCACAATAACTAAACTGCTATAGAAAAAAACGGGGAACAAGTTTTACAAATTTTCCAAAAATTGGATTTAGCAAGTTTTTGAAAAAAAAATTTATTAAAATTTAGTAGAAATTACATTTTTTATTTTTAAATTTTTCATTAAATTTTCATCAATGGCAGTTCCATTGATTCGAATATATGCCTGCCTACACTCTAATTAAATTCTGTTGATATTTACCCAACTTATAGTAGGAAACTGTACTCTTACTATAAGTTGGGTAAATTTACTCTGTGTGCGTAAACGAAAAAAATTGCCTGTAAATGTACACATATAATTCGTAAAAATTATAAACAATGCGCATACTTTCTACTACGATGTTGAAAATTAAACAGTCCAAAAATATTTGTTTTGTAATAAAAACAATAAATATATTGCTTAAAAATAAAAACAATAAATTTATTGTTTAGAAAATCACAAAAAGAATAAAAACAATAATTTTGTTGTTTTTTAGTAAAACTGAAAGTTTTCTTTTTAAATTTTGAAAATGTTTTAGATTTTTTTTTAATTTCTAAATGTCATCATTTTTTTACCATTATCAGTTAGTATATTTACAAACTTTGAGCGTAAAATTTGTATTCAACAAAACAATACTAATTTTAAGCATAATGTGTTTAATTGTAAACACATAGTGTCTAAATATACTTCGTGTGTGTATTATTGTATATGAAAGTGTGCGCAAAAGAATTTTACGCATTTGGTGTTTATATTTACCGAATTTTCGTAATATTACATAAAAATTTAACAATTTTATAGTAGTAAATTTACAAGCATTTTTTAGAGTGTAGGAACAAGAAATCTATTCATAAATGATATCAATATAATGACAGTCTAATGGGATACAAACTTGGTGAACATTGTGTGTGTTTAATTTGCATAGTAAAATATAAGTCTGAATTTGAAAAAATGCAATCTGGTTACAAATACACTCAGAATATTATGTAGTTAACTGTTTGTAGTTTAATAAAAAATTTTTCTGTTCCATTTAAAAATAAAGGAGTATACATTTATTTTTCAAAGAAATATCTATATTAACTTTTTTATACATTTATTCCAAATAATTTACTATCATTTGCCGATTTTTTCAGTTTTATTTATTTATTTTTTTTTTTTTTTCATTTGTTTGAAATTTAATAAAAATTTAACCACAAAACGGAAACTGTTGGTTTATTTGTGTCCGTAACAGTTATTACAAATTTAAATTTTGTTTGCTATCCAATTCAAAAAAAAAAAATATGAAAAAAAAATTAAATTTGTTTTTTTATTTCAATTGGTTGTATATATACAAAATTTTTCAATACAAATTACAAGAACTTTATAAACACACATACATATACAAACACGTTCATACAAAAAGTGTTTATAGCTTCATATGCAAAAAAAAAAAACAAAAAATACAAAAACGGAAATAATTTCCAATAAATGAAAAAAAAATACATTTATTTTTTAAGGATTGGTAGGTAAAATTTTGACATTTATTTTAACTGATTATATCATTTGTTTCTTACGGATGTGTCAGTTGATTAATCAACATTTAAAAATAAATAACAAATGGCATTTAATTTAAATGAAAATTAAGTAGACCGGTTTTTAAATGAATATCATTCTTTTAAATGATATTTTCAGTTATTTTAACTTACAAACTTTTTAAGTGTAGAAGAAAAAGCTTTTTCAATTTAGCGTACAGCTCATATTTCATATTTCTTTAAACTTATTTCCAATCAAACCTTGAAAAAGACAAATCTTTGTTGAATTAATTCGCAAAAAAAGTAATCGCGAAAAAGTAAATCGGCGAGTTGATTTAATATTTTATAAATAAATTTATTAAATCAGGTCTAAAATCATAATTGATTAATCAATTTTATTTTAAATTTTTTTGATTCAATTGAATTAAATTATTTCAAACATAATTCTTTTTTTAATTCGCTAACTGAAAAAAGATTAAAACAAAATAAAAATTATTAAATTTAAATTGCAAATCGCGCTTAGTTTTCTAGATATTCGCCATCTCGAAAACTAAGCGAGATAAGGCAAAACAGACAAAATTTTTGCTATAGTGGGGTATTAATATACTGCGATAATGAATATGGGCCAGTTCCGGACGACATCCCGAGGAGGCTGTTTTATAAAAATTCTATGGGTTTAAAATCAAATAAATCGTGATTAAAAAAAATAATTTTAATTCGCCAATCAAATCATACTCGAGAATCTAAACAATTCTTTTTTCAAAATTAATTTGATTCTTTGATTTAAAACTGAATTATTTCGTTTGATTTATTAAAAAAATTATTTAAATTAAATTGATTGAATTGTGGTAGTAAATAATTCAATCAGAAAAATTAATTCGCGAAAATTTTGAAAATTAATTTAAGGAATAATGTTTTTAAAGGTCTGTTCCCAATTGTATATGGGAATTTTTTTTTTTAAATTTTCATAAAAATATATTTTACTACGGTACGTTTAAATACTAATTAATACATATTGTAAAAAATTTCTTATATCAAATTTGCTATAACTTCGGAATTTATCCATGGAATTTCTTAATATATACCTCGATATCTTTAATGAAATATAGGCTCCATGAATCAAACTTGTTATTTGTGATTTTCGCTGATGATTTCTCTTTATAACCCCCACCATATATGGTGAGGGTATATATTAGTTTATCATTCCGTTGGTAACATGAATACAGTGGTTAAAAAGTTATTAGTGAAAATGTGTGTACAAATGGTGTGTAATTTAGTACAATTTCATAGTACCGACTGGCAAGTAAAATATTTTCTCTTGTTTTTTAATCAGTCGCTTAGAATTGAATAATATTTTATATTCACTTTAAAAATTTTTTTTCACCACTAAAATTTTTTTTCATCACAAAACATTTTTTTTTACCTTAAAACATTTTATTCACCTCAAAACTTTTTTCCAGCCACAAAAATTTTTTTTACACCCAAAAATGTTTTTTACCTCTAAAAATTTTTTTCGCCTCCATTTTTTACATTATTTGAATTTGTGGAGGGTATTTAAAGATTCGGCACAGCCGAATTTAAGCCTTTTTACTTGTATATTTTTAGATTTCATTTAAAATACTGAACCGATTAAAATACAATTTTTATAAGGTTTGTTCCCTTTTAATTGTATTTATATTGAAACGATCTGTAAGCAGCGTTGTTGTTGAGATATAGACGAATAAGGCAACCCCCCAACGAAGCGTAAAAAGTTTTAATAAATTAAGTAAAAAAGTATTTCTATTTTTAATTCATATTATATAGAACAAAAAATACTGTGTGACATTAATATAATAATATCCTCTTTTTTAGCTGGACATTTGCTGTAGAATGCTTTATATGTTTAATACTCAATTAAAATGCTTTCAAGAAAATGTCAAAATATAAACTTATCAAGGCTTTTTGACAATTAAGAAATGCAAAAAGTGTACAAACAACAACAAATAAGAGTTAAAATGTCAGATATTAAAATAAAATAATTAAATTTAATTTATGTAAGTTTATATGGAAAATTATTCAACCGGTCAAAACAAAAAAAAAAACATAAAAAATATTTGAAAACACTTTACGTTGACACATAGTAATGTAAATATTTAAATGGTAATAACTTTTTTTAGATATTTAAGAAATTTTCAAAAATAACAATTTATGCTGGTAAAGAAGTTATGGCAACCTTTTGGGGTTATTTGCTTGCGGGATTCCGAGGAGACCAACTACAGTAAAATTACATTAGGCGTATGCATGTAGTGTCAAAAATGTTTTACCAAGCCTGCTAAGTTTATTTTTTGACAATTATTTATTTTGTTTTTGTATCTATATTTCAAATATCCGCAAATTTAAAAATAAGTAAGTATTTAGATTCATGAAACATCTCGTATAAATACATCCGTTTCTTTTTTAATACCTCAATTTTTTCTTTACAAAAATATTCCATTATTTATAAAAATAGAATATTTTATCATCTTCGATGACATATGAAACATAGAAATAAAACTTTTCAGGGCTGGTACAATATTTTTTTGAGGCAAATGTGGTAAAATACAATGTTAAAGCAATATATAATGTTACAAGAATTGGTTTATATTTATAAACAAAAAAATATTTTTTTTAAGAAATAATCGTGGTTTTTAAAAAGAAACAACCAAATAAATCTGTTACAGAAATTCAACTCATCAACTTCCAGTGAACCATTTAAAATAAAATCCCCACATGGCAGCCTTAAAGTGTACATTAATTCAGTTTGTCAACTCTTCGACACTATCATCAGCATGATGACGACATCATATTATGGATATTCCTAGTAGACACAAGAGGACGCAACACAACACTAGATAAGCCTGAACAAAAACAACTGGATATTTCTAGCACTTTCCACAAGAGGACGTTATCACATATATAAATGAGCGCCCAGAGATATGACCTCAGTTTGGAAATAGATCGTTAATACGGCAATGGTGTAATGGTTAGCGCGTTGGACTGTTACACAGAAGGTTGCGGGTTCGATTCCTTGAGACGGCAACATCAATTTAAAAAAAAATATGTGTGATTTTTCTCTTCCTCATACATAAGGCAACGTTTTAATAGCACTTACCCCACCGAAGTAAAATAACAAAACAGAGCTATTAACTAAAAAGCTTTAAGTATTTTCGCCAAGTCCCTATCAGATGGCGAGCAACAACTGTTCTAAAATTTTCGTCTCGCGCGATTACAGTGTTACCATATTGTAAGTCTTTTATCTTTCACCAACTTTCATCTCTCCTCTATTCCCTTTCTAAAGAAAGCAACACATTACGAGTAATAAGTAGGAAGAATTTCCTGAGTGTTGCTTTTCTTAAAAAAAAAAAATTATAATTCAACAAAATAAAATTGGCGATTAATTAAATTAATTGTGTATACAGTTACCACTCTATTATGTAGTTTACTGAACACTTTTTTATTTAAACTAAAAATTAAATAAAAAAGTGTCCAGCTCAGTTAAAAATAAGGGAACATACATTCATTTTCCAAAGAAATATTTATTTCAACTTTTTTATACATTTAATCAAAATGATTTACTGTCATTTACCGATTTTTACCGTTTAATTTGTTTGAAATTCAATAAAAATAAACCCACAGTTATAACAAATTCAAATTTTGTTTAATGTCTTTTTTTTTTTTTTTTTTAAATTCTAATTTGTTTTTTATATACAAAATTATTGCAATTCAAATTACACGAACTTGATAAACTTATACACACACTATACCAGATACGGTCATTCACACAAAATGTGTCTGCAAAATGTGTGACTATACATTTTGTAGATTAAAAAACAAACAAAAATATAAAAAACGGAAACAATTTCAAATAAATTAATAATCAGTTATTTTTTGCGGAACTGTTAGGTAAAATTTTAATATTTATTTTTTATGTTTTTAAAAAACATTTAAAAATAAATAACGAAAACCATTCGATTTAAATGAAAAGTAAGTAGACCGGTTTTTAAATAAAATACCATTTTTTTAAATGGTATCTTCTGTTATTTTAAATTACAAACTATTTTAAGTGCACTTGAAAATATTGAAATTTTTTTAATATTAAATTAGTACAATCTGTCAAATGATTGTTCTAATTTTCTAGTACATTCACTAAAGAAATCGTAGATTTTACTGTATACAATTACTTAATGAATTTTTGATTGGAAATACCAACACGCAGAGAAAAAACATGTTTGCAATATGATCACTGCTACTATATTGTGCTTGCTGTATTCGATTATGTTTGTCACAACCAAGTTATTGGTTTTCTAACCATCAACATGGTCGCTATCATCATTATTTAGTAAATATTGTACTATTTTATGATTGGCACATTCTATTTTATATCATGATTGTATGTAACCGAATTCTGACTATGAAAAAAAAATATGATAATGATGCAACTATAAAATGCTGGCAACAATCAATAAATAATTATACATCAAATAAAACATGACTTTAACATTTACAGTTAAATATTGTCTTGTTTTCATAGAAACCAAAATTTTATCAGTTCACTCAGTTAGTTTTTACCACAAAATGTTAAGACATCATACAAATCATTTTTTACTTAAACTGGACAAATATCAGATGGGTAGAAAATACCTTTCACATGTCATTACCTTTCACAAACATTTTCAGTTAATTTTTTTTTGTAGCTTTAGAAATTTTTTTTAAATGGGTTTTTTGAAAATTTCTTATACATATAATATTATTTACACTAATCAATTCATTGCCAAAAAGATTCTATTGCAAGATTTTATATTTTTAATTCTTTTCAATTAAAACAATTAGATTTTTTTTTTAAATATGTTTATTAATTAATTTCTTGTAAAAGGTTCACAAAATATTAATGATTTTTTTTTGTACGCACAGGTTTCTTACACAAAAAAATAGATATTTATAAATTTACGTGAAAAAATTTTTTTAGATTCTATGGACTTTTCCTTGAACTAAAATTCTCAGATTCTCCCAACTGTTTCTTAGATAAAAGTTCATATATTCCAAACAAACTTAAATTTTAAGGTCTTTCTTTGAAAAAAAAAAAAATCATAGATTCTGAAGACTTTTCATCATGAAAAATACTTAGATTCAGAGGACTTTTTCTAGTAGAAATATTCTTAGATTCTAAAGACTTTTTCTTAAGAAAAATTTCTAAAAAAAATTTTAAGTGTATAAAATTTTTTTTATTAAAAAAGTCATTAGAGTTAAAAAAAGTCCACGGAATCAAAGTTTTCTTGAAAGAAAAGTTCTTAGAATTTATGATTTTTTCCTTTATTTTTATTCAAAAAGTCCTTAATATCAATTTCTTAAATTTAAAGAACTTTTTCATAGTTTCTAAGAACTTTTCCTTTAAGAAATTTTCTTACATTATGGATCATATAATGATAATCCAGGAATCATAATATAGTTATGAGGGACCATATTATGATAACACTTTGAGCATACTGTGATTAGGTGCGATTATATTATGATAAATTCAATATAACATGTTTATATAGGACTATAATATGGTAATATAACTTTAGGGACTATATTATGGTAAAAACATGGTTATTTTATTATCATAATATGATAACCATATTATAGTACGACTATGGTTGGCACAACCATAAACCCAAAAATATATGATGCTCTTCGAATACGATTGCCCCAAACATGTTTTTTCTTTCCGTGAATATTTGAATAATAGGATTGTTTTTTTTAAGCTCATTTATCCCCTTTTTAACAAATAATTGATAATGGTTTTGATGGAATTGCCACCAATATTTGCTCTGAATGATCATAGAAATTAAATGATGTCCATAACTCTTACATTTTAATAGATATGATTATATTTTATATTCTGCTGGAAAGCTTTAAAAAAAGGTCTATATAACACTTTTTCAACTTAAATATCACAATTTTTACAAAAAATATATTGTATAAAAATAGAAAATAACGGTATTTTGACACGCGATATAAAATAATAATTTAATGTTTTTTTTTTGCATTTTATTACTTTTAATATGAGCCACACTGTATTGTATTAAAGTAATTTATATTTAGTTATCCATTTTTACATTAACAAAAAGTAGCTGAAAGTCTTAATTAACCATGCGTAACGTAGTAAAATCTATATGGTTGTCTCTTTTTAACTTATTAACTTGTATTTAATCCGCTAATTCGTCACGTATAACTAATTCTACTTTAAATGTCAAACTGATATTCACTTGTGTCAGCTATCTTAACTAGATTATGATAGCAGTAAGAAAATTGAAAATTACCATTTTGAAATTTACAAAATATTTATAATGAACCAAATTTAAGCAGCAGATAATATTAAGTCAAACATCTTCTTTAAATAAAGTGTTATTTTATATTTCTTTGTAAATTACCAAGGGTTTATTTTCTTACAACTGTTTTTTAATCTTTTCCTACATTTTATACAGAATTTATTTTCATATAAATTGTAATCTCTAAATTAGTATTTCTTGATTTAATCTGTAATTTTATTTAATCCTCTTTAATAAATACAACACAATACATAAGATAATAAAATAATATAAATAAACCGCATTATTTAACACTTTACATAATTCCTTAATTTGCTTATTGTTTATATGATTTTCTTAGTATTGTTGTTGATGGTTTTAAAGGGATTTTTTAGCATTGAACTTGAAGCTGCTGCAGTAACAAGTCATACAAAACAGAATATATTGTACTCGTGTAATGCTACTACAAGAGTTACGTTTTTCTTTTGAAATAGAAAAATTAATGCACAAAAACATTAATTTTTATTTCAATTGTCTAAAGAATTTTATGAGCATCCGCCCCTTTACTCATAAGCACCAGCTACGATACAACAACTACAATAAAAATAGAGAACCCTTTGTCCTTAATTTACGGTATTGTATTCAGTTCATACTCGTACTACAAGCAACATACCTTCATATAACAATAACAACAACAACAAAAAATCCCTTTAAGTGAATTTAATGGGGCGACAACATTTTTAATTAGCACCTGTTGTTGTTGTTGCAGATATTGCTATTGTTTTTGTTGTTGTTAGTAAAAGTCATAGCAATAATGTATAGACAAACATTAAAACTGCTTTGTTTATGTTTGTAATTGTGCATGTTTTTTTCTTTTAATTTTTTTTTCTCCTTTTTTAAATCAAAGGTGGGTGGGAGTCTAGCTTATGTCTAATTTGGTGAAGGTGGAGAAGGAGGAGGGGGAACATGATTCTCAATTAAAAAGAAGGGAAAAGTAATAGAACAAGTAAAAGAATACAAAAAACATGCGACATTAATTTTCTAACAATGTTTATAGTTTTTCCTAGCGTTTAATAGAAACGAACAGTATTGCAACAATATATTGGCACAGAATTAATTACGCAATTTTCAAATTTTAAAAAACATTTCCTTAAACTTAAATTATTGTTTTTTTTTCTTACTGTGGCATTTAAAGTTGTTAGTTGTTAGCTGTATATTTTACATAATTACAAAAATTATTATGTTCCTGATCCTAAAGTGAATGAAGAAGAATTCTCATGAAATTTATACAATAGACTTTACTATATAAAGAAAAAATCAAATTTATAAATATTTTTTTTTAATAATGAAATTTTCTTTTTTTATTCTCGATCTTTATAAATTTTATTTGAAATGTATTCCCTATTAATCTGATTCAAAATTATGGAAAATTTTTTAAACTAATTTTTTTTATTATATTATTTTTTAATCATGAAGAATACATAAAAAAAGTTAAAAAACACTAGCCGAATGGAATTCATTTTCTGTACAGCTTCGACCTTCTTCAACATTCTTCGTGCCTTATTTAACTTAGTTCGATTCAATTATGATTTAAAATTAGATTTTTAATGCTGCATTTTTATTTAGAATTCTTCATATTTTGTGATTGATTTTTACTTATTTTCTTTTAATATTTTCCGTGATTTTATTTGAATTTGCTATTGATCAAACATTTTTACTAAAATACTTTGAAAATTAACTAATATATATATTCAAAAATATTATTATTTATGGAGAGAGATTTTATTTGAATATTTTCAAAAATATGGCCAGACAATTATAAGTATATTTTTTTTAATTGCCAAATTAAAAATGTCTTAAACAGACAATCCAAGCAAAAACATGGTAATGACAGGTCGCTACTGTGTGGATTACCATGTAATGATAGATCGTTACATTTTTCATTACTTTAAACAACAAAATAATGACCTACTAATAATGGGTGAAAGAAGTACTTATATGTACACGAAAAATAATGATTTACTGTTAGTTGTTTTTTTTACTATAATACTTATTAATTTGTTTTAAAAAACTACAACAATATAGAAAATTATCTGCTGTAAAATAGACTTTTAAAAATTTTAATATTTTAATGCCTTTTCATGAGAAATAACATTAAATTCTGAACTCAAATTTTTGAGTTCAAAAAGAAGATATTTTAAAGATTTTTTATAATTTAAGTATAAATTATTTTTGTCGATTTCTTTAAGTAAGAAAATTTTACTTGATTAAGGTACACTATTGTTTCATTAAGAACAACTAATAACTTTATTATTGTAGGTTACCACTTATTTCTTCGCTATGAGTAACCATACTGGTAATTCATTTTTCTCACTATTTTTTGTAAGCGAGAGGGTAATGACCACCCATGAATTTTGGGACATCGCGAACAAAAGTAATTAAGCGAGTAAATAGCCTTGTAACTACTGAAACCCTTTGTGTGCTGCGAGGAAAACTAGGAAGATTTTGCTCAGAACCATATCCTAATTCGATTTTCGTCCGTACGTCCGTGCGTCCATGTAAACCTTTTAATTAAGCTACAGGTCAAAAATAGAAAGATATTTGGATGAAATTTGGTACATACAATTTTAGTGGCGCAGGGACAGAATCGGTTAAAATTCAAACCTACCTCCTATACAATGGTCTTTTCTGAATTGGGCTTAAATGGTGTTAAGGCACACAAAACAGTAAATATCTAGTTGAAATTTGGATTATGATTTATTGCTACATGTTCCGATAAATCACGTCTCTCTGAACATCGCATTATTTATTCCGCCTTTTCGGTATTTACTTAAATTAACTTTTATCAAACTAAAGGTCGCAAATATAAAGATATTTGTATAAAATTTGGCAAATGAACTTTTATTGCACGAAGCCTATTGAACTTGTTAGCACCAGTCAATATTTAGACTTATCTCACATAGAATAGTTTTTTCTGAATTGGTCTTAAATGGCATTTAGACACATAAAGCCGTAGTTATCTGGTTGGAACTTTGGTTGTGAATTTTGTGTGGGATCAGTAATCACGCCTTCACATTAAAAGAAAATAGGAACATATTTACCCCTAGTCCCCATATAAACCCTTAAAATAATTTGTTCGTGAATTTTGTTCAGATTTAGCTATACCCTTCACATTTGCGATAAGGGTATATATTACTTTGGCATTACCGTAATTACACATCGAAATATAGGTCTAAGAACATATATATCATATATATTCATGATCCTTATGCAATTCTAAACCGATATAGTAATTTTCGTCTTCCCGTTAAAATGACGAACAATTGAGCGAAGCGGGATTGATCGTCTTTGCTCAGATTATCTGTTATCCTCCCGAGCAGTTTGGTATTGAAAATGAACAAATCGGTCCAGCGATATAAAAGTTCTGAATCTTAATGTAAAATTACCTCTTAATTTTTTATACAAATTTGTGCATTTTAGTACAATTTCATATCAAAGTTTGTTATATAAAACATTTTGTCATATTTTATTTTTATCACAAAATATTTTTTCACCCCAAACATTTTTTCTCACCTCGACAATACAACATTTTGTGATATTTTTCCATCATACGCCTGAAGGTGAAAAATATTTAATATTCACCTCAAATATTTTTTCACCTCGACAACAAACGTTTTGTCATATTTTTTCGCCATACGCCTAGAGGTGAATAATATTTTATATTCACCTCAACTTTTGATTTTCACCTCTACAATCAAATAGTTTGCTATATTTTTCAACCATACGCCTAGAGGTGAATAATGTTTTATATTCACTTCAAATGAATAATATTTTATATTCACCTTAACTTTTGATTTTCACCTCAACAATAAAATAGTTTGCTATATTTTTCAACCTAACGCCTAGAGGTGAATAATGTTTTACATTCACCTCTAATTGGTTTTTCATCTCGTCAATAAAACATTTTGTCATATTTTTCACCAGACGCCAACGGGTGAATAATATAGAAAAATTCTTTATATACATAGAACTAATTATGCATTGAATGAACCTCTAGCTAAAGCTTTTAGATTATTTAATAATTATTGTAATCAATTAGATATTAGTTTTCCTCACTCTCAATTTAAAGTTTTATTAAATAAATTACTTTAAGTTATTTACTATTGTAATAAGTTGCTAGTGTGTAAGGATAATTTTGTATCCATAGACTGAAATAAATATATATTCACCTCAATTTTTTTTTTCATCTTGACAAAAAAACATTTTGTCATGTTTTTTCACCAGGCGCCTGGAGGTTAATAAATATTACATTCACCTCTTCAATAAAACATTTTCCTATATTTTTTCACTAGGCGCCTAGAGGTGAATAATATTTTACATTTACCTCAAAAATTTTTTTCACCTCGACAATGTTTCCTCAATTTAAATTTTTCTTATTTTGCCTGTAAAAAAAATACTGTGGAGAGTATATAAAATAAAATCGAGCTTTTTGTTCATTTTCTAATACAATAAACTAATACTGTATGTCTATGTGACTAAGTGTCAGTTTTAGTACCCTGGCAGACAACTAAATCTTGTAAATATTTAGAAAATAATGAAAAACTTTATACACAAAACATGTTATTTTTCTTCTTCTTCGTCTTAAGTTTATGGCAACATAGAGAATTCAATGTCGCCTACTTTAGTGTCTGCAAAAAAAAAAATCTATTTTAAAAATGTTTTTATACATAAATATTTTTAATTTCCGGCTTTAGTGTGCGTGTGTGTGTGTGTGGTAGAAAGTCATGTTGCAACAGATGTGTAAATTGTTTATATCGTAATAAAACCCCGCCGACTATGTTGCAACTCCTACTCCTAAGACTTTTAAATGAATGAGTTGGTTCTTTTCGTGCATGTGTGCGTGTTAATTTAATTATAAAGTTTGTGTTATTTTCGTTTTCATAATGGTGCTAAATTGTTAAACGTTTATAGACTGATTTAGTGTTAAGTAAATGTTGTAAATGAGAGTCCTAAAGTTAATGGGGGGAAAATAAGTTGAAGACTTCTCTTATGTTCATATGAATAAGACTTACAAAGGCATAAAAACAATACTAATACAATTAAAAACAACTACTCCAACTGTTTTTTTTTTTGTTTGACATTTTCTGTAGCATATAAACATAGGAAACATACACAACAATTACAGTTTACTCTAATTTCATAAACACTGAAACTTCAATAAAAAAAAAAAAAGAAAATAAAACCATTTCCCCCCTTTTTGGCCCCCACCTAGAGCAACTCTAAATACTTCTCCCCCAGTCACTTTTCATACCATTTAAGTCATTACTGTTTGTGTTTTTGTTTAAGTCTGGAAATTCATTAAATTCTCTTCCGACTGGTTGAATACAGGCATATTTATAATACACATATACTAAACACACTTACACATACATACACATACACAAGTTAAGGTGTCAATTATATTTGAAATTTACTTCACTCAAACTTTATTTTAAAGTCAGCATTAAAAAAGTTTAAATTCTTTAGAACCAGAACTGTTTGATTATTATTCGGATTATCAGTAGTGTTCAAGGAGGGCCGAAAAGAGTTAAGCCGGTAGAGAGAGAGAGAGAGTTGCCAGCATTTTGGATGTTTGTTTTGGCTTTAAATTTTGTGCATTAAATTGTCCTATTAGGAAAGTTTTTGTTAAGACAAAACTTATTTAAAGATAAAACCCTGTTTTGCATAAATAAATGCAGCCCTTATTACACACTCCCATACATATAGACAGACATACATTTGTATAGTAAATGTAAATATACTCATACATCTTTAAATTTCACAACACAATAACTTTAAAAAGCGGCAATGGCAGGCAGCAGCATGTGCAGGAATGTTCTTGTTAATTTTTTGCATGGCTACAGTGCACAGAGTTAAAGCAAAGACGGAAGAGCAATAATATCGCAAACCATTGCTAAAGCCAGGCACACAACAGAGTAACCCATCCAATCATCATATGTACTCTAAGTTTTTGTTTTTGCTTTTGTATACACATACATACAGTGTTGTACAAAATAAAAGCCACAAAATCCGAAGTTAATTTTAAATTGCAATATTTTATACATTAAGGTATTTTAATGCAAGTTTGTTAGCGATGATCGTCGAAAACAAAAGCACAGTTTGGATTTTCCAACATAAGCATTACTTAAAAACAAACATTCTGAAAAAAATTGCAAAACAAAAGCAACAAATTTAAAAAAGATGCAAATAACAAGAAAATTCTTTCATATAACGGTACATTTCCAAAGTTTAGCCTTCTTAATAGTGTTAAATATTCTTTTCATGAGTTTTAAAAGTTTGTTTTTAAATCTTCTTGATCCTGGTTGGTCCACTAAGAATGTTAAGTGAAAAATATAGCCAAACTTTTAAATAATTGAGAATCTGAAAGGGAGAAAGCAAGGAAGCGGATTGTTAAAAAAGTATTAGTCGACAAAAGAAGTATCCGTAAAGAACATCCACGAAAAACATCTGCGCGTAATAATCAATTTTGCAAAATAAAATCTATTTGCTACTTCTAGTAAAGTTGTAAAATCTTAAAATTTGAATCTGCACGATAGTACACAATGCGGACACATGCAATAGAATAAGTTTAAAGTTACAGGCCAGCCAAAAAAACCTTTGTTGACCCAGAAATGCATCCAAAACAGGAAGGATACCAAAACCATGCATTTTAACTCTACCTGATCACTGGGTGTTTTTTTTTTTTAATTTTTAAGACTAAGTTTTGCAAAAATATACCAGAACTGGACCGTACAGAAATGGAAACCCGTTTTATTTAGTAACGAAGCAAAAGTTGATAAATTCAGATGGTGTGTGTACACGCAGGGGAAAAGCATGGTTAGATTAATCATATTCGAAGAGAATCATATATTTTTAGGATTATAATTTTCCCAACCATAGTCGTACTATAATATAGTTATCATAGTATGATAACATAATAACCATATTTTAACTATTATATAGTCCCTAGAGTTAGTTTAAATTCTAAAAATTTTTTTAACAAAAAAAAAAATAGATTCTATGAACTTTTTCTTTTAGAAAAGTGCTTAGAAAATATGAGAATATTTCTGCTAGAAAAAGTCCTTAGAATCTAAGAATATTTCTACTGGAAAAAGTCCTCAGAATCTAAAAACTTGTTATTCAAAGGGAGGCCTTAGAATCTAAGTTTTTTTTAGATCAAATGAATTTTTATCTAAGGAACAGTTTGTAGAAACTGAGATTTAATTGGCCAATGGGCTTTCTAATTGCAAATCTTAAATAAAATAATAAATAAATAAATGGTAAAATATTTATTATAATAATGACGCTAACGATATGTTGATGGTTAGAACCTATTTATAAACCAATAACTGATTGTGCCAACCATACTGAATGCAACAAGCATAATATGGTAGCTGTTATCATATTGCAACCATGTATATTCTCTGCGTATACAGTTCGGCATTTACCTGGCAAGAGGCTTAGCCACACAATTGCAAATATGTTTTAAACATGGAGGAGGCAAAGTAATGGTGTGGACTTGCTTTTCGGCAAATGAGTTATAAAGAACTGCCAAAAGAATTTATATTTTTAGTGATTTGGATATAAACCTGATGCATATCTTAAAAAATTAATCTTCATTGCTTCTAAAGCATAAGTAATAGTATATAGTATATTTTCTAAATCTAAAGCATTTATTAAAAATATTGTTTTCTGATCATTCAAGTCAAAAATTTCAATGTGAAAATAGTTGTGATGAACTGTTATAATTTTTGTATTAAATTATTATTTTATATTTTTGTTTAAAATTTCATGAAGGTTAGGATTTATGCAGTTTTGCAATTTTTAATAAAAGTTTTGAAAAATCAAGTAAAACAAATTTCGTTGAATTTAAAATTAAAATAATTTTTACAATTTAAAAAAATTTTTACCCAATTTTAAAATTATTTTCCATAATTTTAAAACATTTTTACACAATTTTTATATTTTTATCATAGAAAAATTTTTTTCAAATGAAAAATTTTTCTTATTTTTTATTTAAAAAATCATGGAGAATACACCGTAAAAGTTATTAGACACAAGCTGAATGGAATGCATTTTCTGGTCAGCTACGACTTTCATCAACATTCTTCGTGCCGAAATGCCAATTGTAAATATCTTTATTTAACTCACAAATCAACGGATAAAGCTATTTATGCTAACATACAGTTGATTTTTGTTATTGAGTTTAAATGAAATTTACTAACTATTTTTGTGTTATTTTATATTCTGTTTTGTTTACCGTATGTCCAAATTAGCATTATATTAAAGACATGTGTTTTTTTTTTCTGTGTATTCTCCATGATTACTTAGATAAAAAATAAGAAAAATTTATCATTTAAAAAATATTTTTTTTTATGATCTCGAACCAAACTAAAAATACATTTTCATACATACACTAAAAAAAGTTTGTAAGTTAAAATAGCTGAAAATATCATTTAAAAGAAATGATATTTCATTCAAAACCGGTCTACTTAATTTTCATTTAAATTAAATGCCATTTGTTATTTATTTTTAAATGTTGATTAATCAACTGACACATCCGTAAGAAACAAATGATATAATCAGTAAAAATACATAAATGTCAAAATTTTACCTACCAATCCTTAAAAAATAAATGTTTTTTTCATTTATTTGAAATTATTTCCGTTTTTGTGTTTTTTTTTAAATACTCGTACAATACAAAATGTATGTATGCATATGAAGCTATAAACACTTTTTGTATGAATGTGTTTGTATATGTATGTGTGTTTATGAAGTTCTTGTAATTTCTATGGAAAAATTTTGTATATATATTCAACCAATAAAAAAACAAATTGAAATTTTTTGAATATATTTTTTTTTTTGAAACAGACAGCAAACAAAATTTAAATCTGTAATAACTGTTACGGACACAAATAAACCACAAGTTTCCGTTTTGTGGGTAAATTTTTATTAAATTTCAAACAAATGAAAAAAATAAATGAAACTGAAAAAAAAAATGGTAAATGATAGTAAATTATTTCGAATAAATGTATAGAAAAGTTAATATAGATATTTCTTTGAAAAATAAATGTATGTTTCTTTATTTTTTAATGGAACGGAAAACTTTTTTATTAAACTACAAACAATTAACTACATAATATTCTGAGTGTACAAGTATTAAAAAGATCAACTAAAAAATATAAAAATTGTGTAAAAATGTTTTAAAATTATCGAAAATAATTATATAATTCGGTAAAAATTATTTGAAATTGCCCAAAAAGGTTTTAAAATTGTACAAAAATTAATTTAAATTGTTCAAAAATATATTAAAATTATCTAAAAATGTTTTAAATGTTTCCAACCAGTTTAAAATTATCCAAAAATATTTTAAATTTGTCCTTTTGGAAAAATTTTTCAAAGTTGCCCAAAAATGCTTTTTCATTAATGTAGAATTATTTATTTGTTCTAATAAAGAATATTTATATATCAATCCATAAAGTTCGCTTCTTTTGACTCATTTTTCTGCTATCCTATAAAATTAAATTTTGATCAAAGCTAAAATATTACTCTTAATATTAAATATTACTCATGCATCAGAATATCTAATCATTGCAGAATATAAGTCATTGCTACCATCCTATGACACGACAATGTTAAATTCATCGATGAAACCATCAGAAAAGAAGTGATGCCTTTGCCATAGTAGTGATGCTTTTATTGCTTCTTTGGCAGCTTCATTTTTGCTGAATGAAAATGAGAATGGAGCACAACTCCTTGATTGGCCGGCACAGTCAGCCGACTTGAACCTCCTTGGAATATTGAATGGGAGTGTTTCCGGTAAAGGATTCCGAATTCGAAACAAACATTTTTAAATTCTAGAATATGAGTGAATACATATTTTTGAATGCATAATAAGTTTTCTTGTTGAATCTAAGCCGCTAAGATATGTTGAAGTTATACAAAAATCAAGGAGACCAGCATTGTTTAAGTTTATTTTTTTAAGAACAGTTAGTTTAAGTTGGTTGGTTGGGTAAATTAATTTAAAAAAAAAGTTTAAAAAAATAAACTTTATTTATGTTTATAGAATTTAATGCTTTTGTTTTGCACCACACTGTACATGTAAGTGGGTCGGTTTGTTTTTGGTGTTTATCCTAAAGTTCTTTTAATTTTCTGGATTTATATTTTAAAATTCTGGAATGAGTCTTTACATTAACTTAACTACAACCAGAGAAGTACAGGGGAAGATCGGGTGATTATATAATAAATGCTTTGCTGTTGTTGTTGTAGTATGTCGGTATTTGTAGTTAAGCTTGCTGCTGTTGTTTTCAATTTTTTTTTTGTCTTTTCAGTTTTCATGTTGTTTTTTGTAATGAGGGTGAAATTGAAATCTAGGCAAATATAAACAGTTTAAACAAACAAGCATTTTTGAAATTAGTATCCAATCTTTGAGAATTGTCACACATGAATATGAAGATAAAAAAGCACACACACACACACACACTTACACACACATCTAGATACATTAACCTAACTAACATGTACAATATGAAACTTGTAAAAAGTAAGTAACATTGTACATGGAACATGAAATTTTTACTATATCGTACTCCAGGGATTGAATTTAAAAACTGATACAACAACTAACTATAGTATACTTTAGTTAGTTCACATAGTTACATGAATTTATAATATTGTAAAGTTGTGATGATAACCTAGAATTTGTATACATATTCATATACGAGCATGTACTATATTCATACATATGAATAGATATGAATTAACATTAATGCTATTTTCTGTTTTCATAAAAAACATTTCTAACTGGAAAGGAAGAAGTATACCTAGAATTTTTAATTTATATAGAATTTTTAACAATTTAAAATTAATTTTTTTTAGTACTGATTTAAAAAAATATATAGTTTAAAAAGTATGGGTTAATTGCAAAAAAGTGTTTAAGCGTCACGTGCATTACTAAAAATTATAACATCGTGATTCATTTGTAACCCAACAAGTTTTAACAATGTAAACAAATTCTGTTGATTTTTTTTATTGATTTATTTGTATTTGTAAACTTTAATTTATTCATTTTAATCAACTACAATGAAACCTATTTATTACGAAACGTTTTAAAAATTAAATTAATAAACTTTAATTTATAAAAAAATATTTTTTGATTAGGTTTTAGTATAAAAGCATTAGAAAATGTAACACAACACTAATCGAAACTATTTAACTTATCATTATGTCTGAAATTATCAGAAAAAAAAAATAAAAAAACTCGCAAATGTTGTATGTCGTGCAATATACACATTTGTAATAAACATTCGGAAAGAATAACAACATGCCAAAATTAGGCTGAATAAAATTTATATTTTTGTTATATTTACTTTAGTATTATTTACATATACATATGTATTTGTATTTTAGTGTTTATTTATTTTAGAGAAATAGTGAAATAAAAATTATTTGATTTAAAAAAAAAAAACTATAAAAATGTTTTATAATAATATTAAAACCACTGGAGTTACTTTTATATTACGGTTGTGCTAAATATTATTTATAAATAGTAGGTGCATTTAAATAATAATTTGTTTTTTACGATCTCATTAAGGAATATATGTCGATTTTATGCCCCAGCTCACTTTTGTACATTGCTCTCAAGTAAGCGACGTTTACAAATGTATCAGGGTTGTGTGCGTAAGGGTTAAACTATGAATTTATGTTTAAACTATAAATTACTATTAAAATATTTTTCTAATAATTGTGTGATTCTATAAGAATTTTCATTTTACAGTCTATATTTTTGTGAATAAATTATTTTATGTTTGATTCAATTTACGAAGCGTATGATAAATAATTAGCTCTGAATTAATATTAATCATACGTTTTATACAAATAACAAGGGATTGAAACCGAACCTGAACCCAAACGGGTTCAAGTTCGCTGTTTATAAAAACTTTGAACGCGAATCCGCTGAACCCAAAAATTTAACCAGGTTCGGGTTCAATAATATAAAAAACTATTCTTGCTGTTCGTGGCGTGAGAATTGTATGATAAAAAATCATAAGACACATAACATTTCTTGCATTCCAGTTTCCAGTGCTCGACACTATATCCAGTCCTTCTTTTAAGGAAATGCTTGATCAATGCAGAGCTATTTGCAAAAAAATGCGAACACCAAAAATTTATTCTTTACCTTGAAGAAATCCCAACTAGACTGTCAAACTAGATGAAATTCCAGTTATGACATGGTATTATTGGAATAAAGAATAGTTTGTTCGGAATTACTGGATGCTGCAATAACTATGATAATATTTGGAATATTTCTGAAGAATTCGTAGAAGTTTTTGCACCTGTTAAAAAATTAACGAACTACAAGAAGAACAGATGACTTTAGGCGATTTTTATAGAATCTTGCTTTGTTTTAAATTAGAGCTAACAAAAGATGACAAAACAAAAACATTTTTATAATAATTATATTTAAATATTATAAAAAGAGAAAACTACTTTAAATATTAATAATCCACTTTTGATTGCAGCATTATATCGAGATAGAAGATTTAAGATAATGCTAAGTCCCTAAGATGTTGAAAATGCTAATAAAACATATTTTAAAAACAATTAAAATTTTCAAAAATTTGCAAGTGAAAAGAGAAGAAGAGAATTTTATGAGAGAATCGATATCTTGTTCTTCAGAAGATATGCTCGAAGAAGTTCTAAAAAAGAAGGAACGATTTTCTAAATTAAATTATTCAAAAAAGAGGGCCTTTTCAGCCTTGAAATTAATTTTGTCGCCACAAAGAACAAATTTAAAAGAAGAAAAGTTAAAAAATATATTAATTATAAAATTAAACGAAATTTTTTTGAAAAATAAATCAATAACCTATTAATAAAACATTTGTACTTTTTTTAAAAGTTGAACCTGAACCCTGAACCGAACCTGAACTTTTTATTTCGATTAACCCGAACCCATTTTTTTTAGGTTTCAGTTCCTGCAAATAACACAGTATCCCTGGGATTTCGTGTGTCATTTTGTACGTCATTTTGTACGTCCCTGGGATACGTAAACTTAATTTTGGGTCACAGAATTCAGTGGCGAAACCCCTTTCAAAGAGTCATTTTCACAAGATATTTAGATTTTGAGTTTGTATTGACTCAAACAATTGATGATTTATTCCTCCCTTATCAGAAATCGCCAGTGATAGAAAAAACCAAGTCTTCTGGCAATCTGACGGGTTGGGTTTAAGTCACGGCATGACCAAAATAATGCAGTGTACGTAATTTTCTATGTCGGTATGGCAACATTTAATAACTTTCTACGTTTGTCGACCGACTGGCGCCCAAAAAGTGACGTGGTATGTTAGATTGTCCACATGCCGTTCATCAACGCCCAGAACGTCTTGGGAAAGAAACTCTAAGAGAGAGAGAGAGAGATGAAGAGAGAGAGAGAGAGAAAAAAAGAGAGAGAGAGTGTTGCCAAGAACCCAAATAAGTTGTAATATCACCGCGTTCAGCATTTAGGCGTCAGTGAAAGATTTGCATTGTTTCCGTACAAAGTGCAATTGACTCAAACAATTCTGCGGGCAGCTCGGCCACATCGTTTGCAATACGGAAAAATTCACATACCGACAAATTAACTTTTTTCAAAATTATATTTTGAAAAATCTATTTTGGCAAACCACCAAATTTTTCGTTTTACTTTGTATTGAGTGTTGGAAATACTGGAAATTTTGTTTCTCCTTCTCTGATGATTTTTGAAAACCAGGGTTTGGGAAAGCACCTTTTTCCAGTATTTGTATTTGTACCCTGCTAGAATTTTCCCATTTATATTTTTCTGACTGGGTTACTATCATAAATTAAAAAAAAATGTTTACACTTAAAGATAAGCTGGATTCACAAAACACGTAGCAACACAAGCAGATTTCTTATAATTAATGAGAATTAAATTTTTTATTTTTACCATTTTCGTTAGTTTTTTAACATCATTTACTTAAATGATAATATGATAATTACGAATTTTAATTATAATATCCCAGCAAAAATAAAGCTGTTAAAGAAGCAATTAAAGCACCACTACTATGGCAAAGGCATCACTTCTTTTCTGATGGTTTCATCGAAGAATTTAACATTGTCGTGTCATAGGATGGAAGTATTAAAATAGAGCTACTATCATTACTCATCCTTTACTCTAAGAAAGCAATGACAATGATTACATATTCCGATGCATGAGTGGAAAATGTTCATATACTTTGTAGTACTATTTAAGCCTGGATGAAAATATAATTTATAAGAATGCAAAAAAATAAGGTAAAAGAAGCGAACTTTATGGATTGATATTATAAATACTCTTTATTAGAACAAATAAATAATTCTGCATTACTTAAAAAGCATTTTTGGCCAACTTAAAACATTTTTAAAAAATTTTAATGCATTTTTAGACAAATTTTAAATAGTTTTGGATAATTTAAAAACTGGTTGTACAATTTTGAAACATTTTTAAACAATTTTAAAATATTTTTCAACATTTAAAAATAACTTTTGTACAATTTAAAAACCTTTTTGAGCAATTTGAAATAATTTTTACACAACTTTAAAATTATTTTGTATAATTTTAAAACATTTTTACACAATTTTTAAATTATTTTGGTAAATTCTGAATTAAAACAGGAAATGTTGTAGTGTTAAATAAAATACACCATGCAAAAATGCACAGAGTGCGTCGTCATAAATATTTAAAGCTGAAAAAATGCAAATGACAGGCTAAGCCAGTTTCAATTCAAGGTTAAAGAAAACTGTTTTACTTGATTTTGTAATACTTTTATTAAAAATTGCAAAACTACATAAATTCTAGCCTTCATAAAATTTTAAACAAAAATATAAAAAATTATTTAATAAAAAAGATATAAAAGTTCATCAGAACTACACTTTAAGTAATTTCTGTTGAAATTTACCCAACTTATAGTTGGAAACACTACTCCTACTATAAATTGGGTGAATTTACTCTGTGTGCGTAAATAAAAAAAGTACACACATTTTGCGTAAGTTGATAAACACAAAATGGGTAAAATTACATTAAAAGTGCCTAAAATTTAAATCAAATTTTGTAATTGAAGAGCAAATTTACTAAATTTGTGCGTAAAGAATCACGATTTTCCTGTACACATAAAATTCGGAAAAATCCTCCAAAAAATGCGCATATTTTCTACTACAATGTTGAAATTTAAACAGCCTAAAATGTTTGTTTTGTAATAAAAACAATAAAATTATTGTTTAGTTATCACAATAAAAAAAAAAAAAATTAAAATAATAAATTTATTGTTTAATTTTAAATAATTGTTAAATTTAAAAAACTAATAAAGTATTCTTTTTTAATTTTGAAAATTTTGAACATTTTTTTTTCAATTTTAATATGTCATAGTTTTTTACCATTATAAGTTAGTATATTTACAAACTTTGTGCGTAAAATTTTTATTCAACATAATGTGTTTAATTGTAAACACATAGTGTCTAAAAATACTTCGTGTGTGTATTATTGTATATGAAAGTGTGCGCAAAAAAGTTTTACGCATTTGAAGTTTATATATACCGAATTTTCATAATATTACTTAAAACTTAACCCATTTTATAGAAGTAAATTTTCAAGCATTTTTTTGAGTGTATTTTCTCATTGAAATCTTTGATTTCGAATGATCAGATAACAATATTTTAAATAAATTCTTTAGATGCAGAAAATATACGATATACTATTACGTATGCTTTAGAAGCAATGAATTTTACATTTGATATATGAACATATGAATTCTTTTGGGAGTTCCTTGGAACAACACCAAAAAATCATAAAAGAATGTTAACATTATCGATTATAATTTAAAAAAAATTGATGATTCCTAACATAAAGGAACCCTCAGTTCCCCCCGAAAAATTGGCAAAATATTTTAAAAATTAAATTTTTAAATTTTTGCTGTCTTGTTCACATTTAATGCAGGGATGGACTAATAGCATCTCATTAAGGACACCTAAAAAAATAAATAGAAAATGATACTTCTGTCTTTACGTTATTTATTTACTGTTAACAGAACTTAAAAGAAAAAATCCTTAAAATTTGATTTTAGTTTAATTCTTGACAAAATGTTTCTCAAGCTTCACAAAAACACTAAATCCCTCCCAATTATAATTCAACAAATTCTTCACAAGTCTGAGTTTTATCACCATGGTATACATCTTCTCACCACGATTTATGTAGTAGTCTTTTAACAAACTCTTATCTTACTTGTTAGGATCTATACACTTGGTTGCTAATTTCTGAGGTTAGATTTTAATCTATTTTGTATGAATAAATAACAACAAATTGTATGAATTGTGCATTTAAAGTTGACAACAATAAACCATGATCATAAAATACAAGGATATAAACCAAAACCAAAACTAAAATTTAATTTATAAACAAGCTTTAAAGTAATGTTTATCTGTATGGCTACACGCCACAAGGAATAAAAAAAGGGATATAAAATTTAAACGACTTTAACTCGTGCCATAAAATATGCTTTTCTATCTACACCTTTCAAGGAAACATAAAGGAATCAATATTTAACCCCTTTTACTTTCGTTTGATATAAAATATCATGTAGTCTTGTACACAAAAATAAAAAATATAAATATAAATTAAATAGCGATATATGAGTAAGATTTTCAAAAGAAGGAATTATAACTGCTCAATGTAACCCTATCTTTATGATTGGTTGAAAGAAATGAAAGTAAGTTAAAGTATACTCGTGTGTATATAAAAGAAACAGAGCAAAACGTGTATACTCGAGAGATTTAAGCATAAATAGTATGTATATTACACAAGAGTATGATCATTAGGCTGGAATTTATTTTAGCGCACACTGATATGAAATGAAATATTAAGGTAATTTTTTAAATTTAAAAACTGAACATTTTTTTCTTCCTACTGCACCTTTACCAATTGTATTTCAGAAATAGTCAATTGTATTTCAGAAATTGTCAATTGGATTACAGTATATTCAATTTTATTTCAGAAATAGTCAATTGTATTTCAGAATAGTCAATTGTATCTCAGAAATAGTCAATTGTATCTCAGAAATAGTCAATTGTATTTCAGAAAAGTCAATTGTATTTCAGAATAGTCAATTGTATCTCAGAAATAGTCAATTGTATTTCAGAAATAGTCAATTGTATTTCAGAATAGTCAATTGTATCTCAGAAATAGTCAATTGCATATCAGAAATAGTCAATTGTATTTCAGAAATAGTAAATTTTATTTCAGAATAGTCAATTGCATTTCAGAAATAGTCAAATGTATTTCAGAAATAGTTAATTGTATTTTAGAAATAGTCAATTGTATTTCAGAAATAGTCAATTGTATTTCAGAATAGTCAATTGTATTTCAGAAATAGTCAAATGTATTTCAGAAATAGTCAATTGTTTTTCAGAAATAGTCAATTGTATTTTAGAAATAGTCAATTGTATTTCAGAAATAGTCAATTGTATTTCAGAAATAGTCAATTGTTTTTCAGAAATAGTCAATTGTATTTTAGAAATAGTCAAATGTATTTCAAAAATAGTTAATTGTATTTTAGAAATAGTCAATTGTATTTCAGAATAGTCAATTGTATTTCAGAAATGGTCAATTGTATTTCAGAATAGTCAATTGTATTTCAGAAATAGTCAAATGTATTTCAGAAATAGTCAATTGTATTTCAGAAATAGTCAATTGTTTTTCAGAAATAGTCAATTGTATTTTAGAAATAGTCAATTGTATTTTAGAAATAGTCAATTGTATTTCAGAAATAGTCAATTGTTTTTCAGAAATAGTCAATTGTATTTTAGAAATAGTCAAATGTATTTCAGATATAGTTAATTGTATTTTAGAAATAGTCAATTGTATTTCAGAATAGTCAATTGTATTTCAGAATAGTCAATTGTATTTCAGAAATGGTCAATTGTATTTCAGAATAGTCAATTGTATTTCAGAAATAGTCAAATGTATTTCAGAAATTGTCAATTGGATTACAGTATAGTCAATTTTATTTCAGAAATAGTCAATTGTATTTCAGAATAGTCAATTGTATCTCAGAAATAGTCAATTGTATTTCAGAAATAGTCAATTGTATTTCAGAAATAGTCAATTGTATTTCAGAATAGTCAATTGTATCTCAGAAATAGTCAATTGTATTTCAGAAATAGTCAATTGTATTTCAGAATAGTCAATTGTATCTCAGAAATAGTCAATTGCATATCAGAAATAGTCAATTGTATTTCAGAAATAGTAAATTGTATTTCAATTGTATTTCAGAAATAGTCAAATGTGTTTCAGAAATAGTTAATTGTATTTTAGAAATAGTCAATTGTATTTCAGAAATAGTCAATTGTATTTCAGAATAGTCAACTGTATTTCAGAAATGGTCAATTGTATTTCAGAATAGTCAATTGTATTTCAGAAATAGTCAATTGTATTTCAGAATAGTCAATTGTATTTCAGAAATAGTCAATTGTATTTCAGAATAGTCAATTGTATTTCAGAAATAGTCAATTGTATTTCAGAAATAGTCAATTGTATTTCAGAATAGTCAATTGTATTTCAGAAATAGTCAATTGTATTTCAGAATAGTCAATTGTATCTCAGAAATAGTCAATTGTATTTCAGAAATAGTCAATTGTATATCAGAAATAGTAAATTGTATTTCAGAATAGTCAATTGTATTTCAGAAATAGTCAATTGTATTTCAGAATAGCCAATTGTATTTCAGAAATAATCAATTGTTGTAGTCGCTGGGGATCGAACCCACAACCTTTAGTGTAACAGTTCAAAGAGCTAACCATTACACCACAACGCCCACAGGTTTGACAGGACAGGGGCAATTTTCTTCCTTGACCTCCCACTCTATTATACATGTATTTGTTCCGTATTTGTTAATTCTTATTTAATACAGTTCTAAGTTTGTCTATTCTAGATAGCATATATCAAAATCTTCCAATTTTCCTTAATTTTTAGCCAATTCAGTGTGCCTCATGGTTTCATAAAAATAAATATCACACCAATAAGTATAAAGTATAAATAAAGTGGAAATATTTTTGTGTTTTCCGGTATAATACTTATGAAATAAAAACCCGTGCTCTAATATCAAAAAATAAAGTTTTCGTTATTTGTACTTGTTGTTGTTGTTATCGTTGCAAATATGTTGAATACAGGAAAATGTTATTTGGTACATAAGTAAAAAAAAAAAAAATATTTGTTGGTCCATTGAGCTGCTGTAAAAAAGTAATCGCCTTTGGCACGTTTTCAAGTTTATAGAAACTCAAGTTAAAGCACCAAATAAAAAGCTGCAACACACAACAACAACAAGAACAGAATCATTTAAACACCGGCACGTGTTGAAAATTTAAATTTTCGTTTAAACGCTTAACAACATCAACAACATTCACATTAAAGGCAGTCACTGACGCAGCCTCTTAAAAAGCAAATACAAATCTCACCCACTAACCCAACAACCTTAAAATGAGAATTATGATAAAACAACCTAAAAATTATAAAGTAGTTTTGATAATAAAAAAAATGAAATCAAATATTTTGTTTTATTAAGTACATAAATATTTTTAAATAAAATTCAACCCCATTTATGAAACAAGCAACCAACACCCCCCTCGGCTAAAAAGCCCCACATTTTTTACATCCTTCTCATACTTGTGTAGATATAAAAATACTATTTTAAAATTTAATCATATTTTAGAAATTATAATTGCTTTTTTACACACACACACATACACACACTCACACATACTTATGTATGAGAACTTTAAAAACATACCTGTGTTAGTTGTGACGATGCATAATATGATATTCTCGAGGGACAAACTGATTCTGGTTTCGAATAAATTGTCTCTGCTATCTGGTCGCCCATGGGCAGTAGAGCTGTTGCATATGGCGATGGTGTCGGTGAACTACGAAATTCTGTAATAAACAATAAAATTCACATAGTCAAATTAATGGAAGCAAACACAAATTTATTGTAATTTGGGCAATTTGTTTTATATGTTAAACTTACTTTCAAATATATTACATGATTTCTTTGACTCCAAAGGATATTTATTGAGACTAGCTATGGTGGCATATGAACCACTATTAGCACTGGGTGGTCGTCCCAAAGGATCTAAACGTATAAATACATTATTGTGACTACCATAAGCCGCGGTGGTAAAACTAGTACTAAAAAATATAGCAAAAAAAAAAATGTACATATAAATATTCATTAATAAGTTTATGTGTAAATTTTTAGGATGAATTATCGGAAATACATATTTAAATAAATTGTTTACTAAAAAAGGCAGTTAATTGCAGTTAATAAAGTTTTTTTTTTTGCATTTCTCTTTGAATTAATGGTTTTTAATCAGGGTTGGAAGGCAATACAGCTAAAATACCGTTACCAAAATAAGCAAAAAATCGTTACCCTTAAAATACCGTTACCGAAATAACTAAAATACCGTTATCGATAAAATACTGTTACCAAAATAATGAAAAAAAACCGTTACTTGCGAAATACTCGTATCGAAATAACTGACTATCGTTAAGCTTAAAATAACGAAATAATAGAAAATAGCGTTATCCTTACCGATAACCGCATCGTTTAGGTTCTCATCCATGGTTTTGATAAGTATGAGAATGCTCTTAAAATAATTTCATTTAAAAAAAAAAAATCAAAATAATTATTGCAGAAATCCAAAGGTTCTATAAATTGACGCGAAATGGATCACCCTATAGAAAGATAGTATAAATTTTGCAAATGATGATAAATGCCAGTTTTGTTTTTGTATTTGTGAAGTAATGCTATACTCCTCATGACTATTTTGCTATGGACGATTTTCTCTCCAAATTTATAATGAGCCACAAGGCTCAGCAAGTATAATTCAGGAAGAGCCATTACATCCACTCAAAATCACTTCATGGTGCGCTATTTACGCCGGAGGTCTCATCAGGCCGTGGGTAACACTGCTACTTTGACTGGTGAGGGATATAGAACCATGATCAACGAGATCTTATTAACGCAAATTGATAAATTGGAAGTGTAGGATATGTAGTTCCAACAGATCTGTGCAACTACTCGCGCGAAATGGGAGTTTACGGTTCGCCCAATGTCTCATTTTGGAGATTTTCAGTGGCCAGCGAAATCGCTGGCTTATGTGAGCAACCTACAAACTCTGGAAGCTCTCAAAGAGAACATCCGACAAGAGTGCGATAAATTATTGACCGATGTTCACTCTATAAAACTGGGAAATGCGGTAAAAACAGTCAAAAATTATTATCAACAATGGCCAGAGCACAGTTTTAACCAATCGAATGAAAAACATTTGGGACAACATAATTTCGGATGTCTCAATAACAATTCGGTAGTTAAAACCAAAAATTTGTTTACTGAAACTAAACCATTTAATTTGCAAGAACAAATTCCATTTTTAGCACAAATCTATTTTGAAGGAGTTTTTTAGATTTCTCATAGTAAAAGTTACAGTACAGTTAAAAATAACTACTACCAATTATTATACAAATAACTGTCATGACTCAGGAAATTTTGTAGGTAGAATCAACTTAAAATGATAGCTAAACTAACTGCAGTTGGAAAAATATACACTACACTTGCATTTTAATCAACTGTAGTAAAATTTATAGTAAAAATCTGATAATTTTTTTAAAAAGTTAAAGCATTTATTTTATTAAACATTTAATTATAAAGTATATCTTAATTCCCTAAACGAGCACTAGCAACGAAGGCTTTCGGCTTTTTGTAGCGAAAACAGACCAGAGCCTCTGGTGGGAATCGAACTACGATCCCCGCACTGATAAGCTAGCACGCTACCAACTAGCCTACCGGGGCGCTCCACTTTAATAACCACTTTAAAAAAAAAAAACTTAAACAGCTTAAAGTAAAGCAACTACAAATGCAGTTAAAAAACAACTGCAAAGATAGTTAAATATACTAAATTAAATTTTCGGGAATTTTTATTTGGAATTTAACATTTTTCACTTTGCCAACTTTAAATTCTTATATGTATTATATTTAGGAGAATCTATATAAAGAATTATTTTACAAAAAGGGAAACGAGAATTATAAAGCTATACAAATGAAAAAATAATAAAGAATTATTCAAAAATGTTTGTAGATTGCTTAAGAATAAATGTAAAAAAAATCATTGAGCATCTTTTTCCCAAGAAAAACTTTTACGACTATCAACTGGTGACTATAGATATTTCCTAAGTGTGTAATTACTGCATAACTTCCCTGAGTAGAGGAAGCTTTTATTTAAATTTTATAAAAAATTTCATTAATTAAATGAAATGTTTTAATAAACGAGTTCCAACAAAACTTCAATGCATATCATGCAAAAGATCACTAATATCAAGGTGCATCTGGCAGGCAATGACTATAAATCTTTAATGAGTGTCTTTGGAAACACTTAATACAATTTTATGATAAATTTCATTAATTTTCTCAGTGTAGCGAGATATGGAAATTCTTTTTTTTTTTTGTTGCTTAGATTTTCCATCTCAAATTATTCAACTTTGTACTTACTGTAATGAATCTTGTCTAATTTGTTTGCGGGCCCTGACATACATGGTACTGGCAATAAGACCCACAACTAATACCAGACCTAAAGCACAGGCAGCGGCACCTAATAAAGCGGGACCCTGTGAGGGAGCATGGGCAGGAGCTGGTGATTGATTGGGAGCTGGAAAAAGACCTTGAAATGTGAAAAATTTTGGAAAATTATTTAACAACATGGAAATGGTAGGATGAAATGATTATAGCAATATTAACAGCTGTTATGATGCTATGAATAATATTAGAGTATAATATAAGAGTAGAATACAATAAGAAAGAGAACATAAAAATCAATTGTCTTACCTTTAATACAAATTTTATTACGTTTAAAATGTAATTTGGTATCATTATGCCGCGGTGGTCCCCTGACCAACATATTAACCGTAAGGGGGACTTGTTCAGTAACATTGCCACTACACGGTATATGCACTAGAAATGTTTCCACCTGCTGTGGTACATAGCCTTTCTCAGGTATACTAAGGGTGGGTGCGGACAAAGCCTCTTGATCATGGTCGTAATCGATGGTAATTGCATATGGCAGCTAAAAATTTAAATGGGGGGAGGGGAACAAAAACCCAACAAATAAAGTGGAGTAGATGAGGAAAAAAAAAAAGAAATACAATATTAAATAGAAAAAAAAGGTGGTTAATGGAGTGCAAATTGGTTTTTGAGTGGTTGCAACAACAACAACAATAATAAACAACTACACTTACCCCCTCTTATATACACACACAATGTGAAATAAATAGAAACATATACAGACAGACAGACGGACATGTTTAAACAAACTTAAAGGATGAACTTTAATATAACTCAGCAATATGGAGAATATACTGGCAGCCAGACATTAATGTGTAAACAAACTAACCCACACACACACACACTATGCAACACATGTATACTTTCATAAAATCGCACTCACATACTTTCATACACACCCATATATTATCTGATAAAATAATGTAATGTGACGTGGGTGTGTGTGTGTAACAGAAATTCAATGAATGAATTTATTTTATTTAAAGTTTCGATTTAAAACAAGTGGAGTAATCACAATGAAGGAGTAATCCACGCCCAATAATTGGAATCAAGAAAAAAAAAGAAAAGAAACAATTACTCTTTGATTCAATTTTAAAAACTGTAGTGGGATTTAATTAACTTTCTTAATCATTTTATCGATTTCGTTAACTAATTATTTATATTTAAGTTTTTAACAAGAAATACCCACACAAAAGCTGTTAGTTTGAACTTTATTAACGACAAAAACCGTTAACTTGAAAAATTCCTGTTGATAAGATAACGGTATGAAAAGTTTAGTGAATTCGAACTTCATTGTTAATTACACTGTCCAACAAATTAAGACTTTTTGAATGGAACAGAATAGCGAATAGCCATAATTCTGAAAGGGTATGTTGAGTAGATCATTTTTGTAGAACAAACTTATGGTCCAGCACGTCTGAGTTTTTTTTTTACAGTGGGTCAAAGTTTTCATTTTTTGGTCGAAGGGAGCATTATACTATATGAAAAAAATGCTGTAAGTTAATGTCTGAGAGAATTCTTATGGTCAGGTTGTATTGTGGAATTGTATGAGGATTATTTTTGTGGAAGATCTTAACCCTCTAACTGGTCTCTTTATGGGTCAATTTGACCCTTTTTCGAGAAAATCAAAAAAATCCTTTAAAAAAGGACATTTAAAGATTAAAATATTCTACGAAAATGTTTGCCGGAAAATTTCAGTGGGGGTCACCAAAGACACCATTGTTGTAAAAAAGAAAGCACATATATTTTGTGTATAATGACAGAAATATCACTCACTTTAATCCTTCCATCATCCAATACAATATGATGCACCTTTCTTAGATTTTCTTCGGTAACTGCCTCATTCGGACGACAAGGACGATCTGCATCATTTGTGCTCGTATGACCACGTTTAAATTCGGAATACACCCTTTTAACCATTCAATATGATGACGAAGATTCACCATAATGTTTATCAATTCATTCTTTGGCTTGAACAATATTTCATCAAAACACGAAACTCTGCAATCCATTTTTTCTCAAACTTCTCAAAAAGCAGCATAATTTTTATAACGGTAACTTTTTTTTAATTAATGCAATGTCATGAAGATTTGACAGAATTATTCTAACAGTTGGCCTCACAGAATAAATAAAAAATATTGTCACTTGTCACGCTATATCTATGTGAGGCCAAGTACTTTTCAATCCATGTAGTAGTGCTTAGGAGAAAGGATCAAAATTCAATCGGCGGAGTGGATTACTACATAGAGCATTTTAAATAAATCTTTATATATATTTTGTGCTTTTACAATTTTATGTTGTGGGATATGTAAAAAAATTCAAACTTTTCAAACAAAGTATTGTATATACGAGTACGGTTCCAAAATTAGCAGACCTGACGTATAGGTGGCGGTGGTAGTTTGAAAAAAATTACTTCGGTGAAACCTTATAAGACATTATTTTATTTTTTGAGCCATTAAAAACAAAAGATCTTAGTGAAATTGTAAACATGGAAAAATTTGTCCAAAATCAATGAACTAAAGCTCGAATTGCTTCATCATTGACTTATACTATAAACAGGGTATCAAAGCTATTGAATTTCAATGGTAAAAGTGTATCGAGATAAAATGAGATTAGGTTCAGAAATAAGAAAAATTTTTGCCAAAGCACAAAAGCTTTCTTTTTTAGATCGGCTAATTTTGGGACCGACCTTGTAATTAAAGAACTAAGATTTTTTCAAAATTATAATTTTCTGTTATTGTTTTATCAAATATCTATGAAAAAGGTGTACAAGATTTTGTGTATTGGCTTTTCACTATTTTTGTGAATTTTTTTAAATATTTAGATATTTGTAGACAATTTTTCAAGTTTGGCAACACTAGTTTCTTAATTATTTAAACTTTTTCGCTTGTTAAAAGAATTAAAGTTTTAACAAATTTTAAAAGTTCTTGATCCAAATTGTTAATTTTACATAAAAGGTTCCCACAGAAAAATAAAGTGGCAACCGAATTAAATAAATGTATTCAAAAAATAAATGTATAAATTCTGAATATTTTCGGGGATGCAACCAAAATTGAGTTGTATTAGTCAAATTTTTCAACAAAGTGCAATAAAAAAAATGTGAAAAATCTTTTTTTTTTTAATCAATACTTTTAATATGGAATGCATTTAAATTCGCACCTTATTTGGACCAAGTTTCCGGAATAATAATAATCCAAATTATATTGGTGTAGGCTATCATATAGTCGGCATGCCCGACTTTAATTTTTGTACTAGTTTTTGAATAATTTTGAGTAACTTTTTCTTTTCAATTTACACGTAGTTTTTATAAGCATAAAATAAATTATTTTACAGCTCTGGCTCAGAGTTGTTCAGAGTATATGGGTGTTAGTATGGGAGGGAGTATAAATGTTTATGCGGTTAATGTTAATAGTTGTTGTTGTTGTTGGCCCCGGTTGCAGTATTCTTTTGTATTTTATTATTGTCGTTGTCGTTGCTGTTGTTGTTGTTTTTTGTTTTTGTATCAAAGTTAAAAACTTACCGGATAAGCTGTGAGACTTTGCCACGAGAATTCGAGGTCATGTACATCTGCCGGCACCGGTACCGTAAAATGCATTGCGTATGTGTTTATTGCTCCCTCGTGTACATAAAATAAATCTGCTTCCAATCCTGTTGTTAAAGTTGTGTATTGTTGTTGTTGATGATATTTGTTGTTGTTGTTGTTGTTGTTGTTGTTATTGTAATGTTGGACAAATCAGTTTAAGTATTTGTTATTGTTGTTATATATTTTTCACACCAAATGTGTTGGATGAAAGTTTTTTTTGTTCCAAAAGTAGCAGCAGCAGCATCAGCCCGATTGTTTTGAAGCCACAATAACAACAATTGTTTACAGCGCCCGCAAGTAAGTGTGGAAGTTAGGAACACAAAGTTTAACAATAAAGTTCCATATGGAAGGCCACGATGAACGTGGAGAAACATGTAAGAATAAGATGAAACAAAACAAAAATAAATAAATAAATAAATAAACAAACAAACAACTGACATAAATTTCTTGTGTCATCTCATTTTTATTGTAATTTGCTTTTGTATCAATTTACCAAAAAAAAAAAAGGTCTGTTCTGTTCACTTAAAGACCCTCTGCTTGGCGAAGGAATTTCATTTTATTTAATTTTTTTTTGTCATTTGGGTGTCCTGTTAATAATACTAACACAATGTCTGAAAGACCGACAGTCTTATGGCTGTCTGTCCACTTCTGACCTCCCTCAGACTTACGATTCTGCCATAGTATCGTACATTGTCTTCTAATAAAGGTATATTGTTGCCAGCCAGTCAGGCTGTAAGAAGGTGGTGCGAGTGTTGAATGAATGAATTACGTTATTCTTTGTCAAACAACAGTTTTATACAATGTCTTAAATCAATTTTGGTGTAGCAGCAGCAACAGCAGAAGATACAGAAGAATAAAAAAAAAACAACTAAAGGACTAAACTAAATAGAAATTAACTGTTTACTCTATTTTATCGTTTGTGTTGTAGTTTTGTTGCTGTTGTTGTTGTAGTAATTCATTTTTTTTCACTCGCTTGTTTCGCAATAGTTGGGAGGAAATGTTTTGTGTTGTTGTCAAGACTAGATATGCGGAAGATTAAAATGAAATTCTTGAGAGATTTAATGTTTCCTTCGTTTTATGCAGGAGTAACAAATTTGTTTTATTATTTATAGAGTTGGTACGATATAAAGAAATAATATAAAAACTATCAACAAGAGTTTATATTGCTAAAAAGGATGATGATGGACGGTGTTTCTTTGTGGGGTACAGTTGGCTTTATACGGGTCCATAGAGGATCATCGTGTACTATTTTAATAGAGTTTATTAACATTATAAAACATCTAAAATGAACTACTCTTATGTTACATAAATCTCATGAGAAGCCGTTTGAGAAATTGATTTGAATGTAGGTTGATTAAAAGCTTTTATAAATAAAGCAAAATTTTACTAACAAGGCAGGTATCCTCGGGGTCATCCGCCGGTTTCACTGAAATCTGGATATGTGTAGAGAAAAAATTTCTTAAAGGCCTATCTACTGATTTACAAGGCACTATAGATTGTCAAATTTCATGATGCAGTAGCATTTAAACGATTTGTATTATTTTTTTATGAAAAAAATACCAAAAGATTTTCTGAGTGTACTTATACTCCATTTAGTCTAGCCCTCCTTTAAAGGTTGGTTAAAAGGTTGTGGAAATTGGGAAAGAGTTATATAATTGAATGAGAGCATTCATATGAATATTTGAAGCTGGTGTATATTTTCTTGATAAACTTAAAAAAACCCTTTTAAAGTGTCTCGGCCTCCTAAATACGAATACGAAATTAAGAAAGCTCTTCTGAAATTAGGAGCTATTGGTGATGAAAACCGCATGTGTGATTTAATTATTCATACACAGAAAAAAGAGATTCATTGTGACAACCGAATTTCTTGCCAACCGAATGGTTTAGTTGGGGCTACCGACATATTTATTTGTGGTGACTGAAATTCTGTTAATAAAATAGAATTTCGGTTAAACCATATATTTAAATTGGATCAGGAATATATTTGGTTGCAACAACCAAATAAAGCGGGTGCTGCAACAAAACTATTCAGTTGGCAAGAAATTCGGTTGTCACAATAAATCTGTTTTCTCTATGTACGCATTCGGTTTTTAACTGCGAATGATTATTTTGGGGACGCAGTAATCTTAACTTGGCTGCGTTAGGGCTCTGTCAGTGGCGTCTGTGGAATTGAAGATGGGTTGGAACTGTGAGAGGGTAGGCTACGTCTGTAGAGTGAAGGGGAATGAGAGGATGGATCCAGCCTGGCCGTTGTTTACCATAAAAATCCGAGATCTTTTCGGATGACAAAAAGGAAGATTGTACAATGGGCTACCAGCATGCACAGTGAGGTCTAGAATTGTGCGATAAAGAATGTTCTGGGGAAAAGGGAACTGGCCAACATGATGGGAATTCTCACATGCCACTCTACACTACGATCACGACGGCTCACGATGAACTGGTCGCTCGGGTCGAAACTGTGCACTGCCTCTAGCGCTAATCCTCACAATTTTTTCCATTTAATAAAAACATGATTAAATTTAAAAATATATAATTAAAACAGATAGATCGAAAATGCTAACAACAATCAATGTATAATTATAAATCAAATAAAACATGACTTTGACATTTACAGTCCTTATTCTGTAAAAGTACCTACCACGTGACCGGTTTGAAAGTCATGACATGTTCTTTTAGACCAGTCCTGTGACATGTCCCAGAGGGCAATTGACCCCTCCAAGGACAAGCCCATGTTAAAGTGACCGGTCCCGTGTCCAGTCCCTATCACAATGAACTGGTCACGTAACGTGTTCTGGGATAGGTCCTTTTCCTGCAGGGGTCTTATTGTTTTCATAAAAAAGAATTGTATCAGTTCAGTCATCCACGTAAACATAATAATATATGATCATTTTTCCCTGGGGCGGTTTTAATTTTTTACAATGCCTTATGCATATAATATTATAATTTACACTAATCAATTCATTTTCGAAAAAAATCATTGTCAAAAAGCTTCTATATGAAAATTTTATAATTTGTAATTCTTTTCAATAAAACAATTATAATTTTTCTTTAGAATATGTTTATTAATTCATTTCTTGTAAAATAACGACTTTTTTGTGGAAAAAGTACTCAGAATATTAATGAAATAAGTTGTTATAAGAAAATGTCGGTGGATCCTAAGAGTCGTTTTGTACGAATATATTTCTTATACAAAATTCTAGATTTTTGGAAATTTAAAAATATTTCTGATGGAAACCTTTTTATATACTATGGAATTTTCCTTAAATTAAAATTCTCAGATTCTGTAAATAGTTTCTTAGATAAAAATTCTTAGATTCTGAGGTTTTTCATCATAAAAACTGCTTAGATTCCAAGGACTTTTTTTTGGTAGAAATATTCTTAGATTCTAGGGGCCTTTTCTAAAAGAAAAATTCTGAGACTCTAAGGACTGTCTTAAAAAATTTAAAAAATGTACTTTGAATTTAAGAATTATTCTATGTAAAATTTTGGTATATATTATTCGATATCTCTGTTTTAATCATATATTTTTTTTTAAATTTTATCAGGCTCGAGATCATATTTATTACTAACAAATTTTATTTTTTTACGTGTTATTAGAATTTTTCTATTAGAAAAAGCCCATAGAATCTATCTTATTTTTTATTAAAAAAGACCTTAGAACTTAAAAATTTTGTTCAAGTATTTTCTATTAAAAAGGTCCATAGAATCAAAGAAGTTTTCTTGGTTGGTAATGTATTACCTATAATATGTTACTTATTTTATTATTTTGAATTAAATAATAATAAGTTACCTGTAATGGCTTACCTTTTCTATTATTTTAATATAAATAATAATGAGTCGTTGTTAATTGTTTAAATAACTTTATTTATGAATTTGTATTTTAATAAACAAATTATCATGTAAGAGAACAGGAAAAAGCCTGCAAATTAGTTTAGAGTAGTGCCGAATTAATTTATTTTAACTTATTTGTGTTATGACGCATCTTATATTTTGGTATTCATATCACGAATATGACAAAAAATTTAAAACACCTTGGGGAAAAAAATCGAGTTCTAGCTGTAGTTCCGAAATATAAAATTTTTGAAAATTGTAGAGATTGAAAATTTTGAAAACCAAATCTATAAAAATCAAATCAAATAAAAATTACTTGAATTTCAATGCGAATAAAAAAAATATATGATGCTCTTCGAATATGATTGCCCCATGTTTTATTTTTCTGTGACACGGAGACGTTACACCGCCATTGGAGTGCTTGCGGGGGATTTATTCGGGAAATTTGAAGGGATACTTGAGGATTACTGAATGTTTCAGGTAGACAGGAATGTTTATTATGACACAACATGACGATTTTTTGGCATAGGTAATATATGTCATCCATTTTTGGGTGATCATCATGGGCGAATAGCCCTTCTTCTTTTCAATGTATTCATTTATACGATCGGTGTTCTTCTTTAAACAACTAAAGATTTATACGACTATTAATCCAAGAACAGATCATCAACATTTTACAGCATGTTTTATCCAGATCCAGATTTAAAAAAGTTAAGTGAATAAAATATTTTATTTAAATTACAACGTTATGCACAAATTGTTAATCTGTAACAGTGACAATATAATATAATTTTTAGAAATTTAAATTCAAATTTAGATATTCAAAGTTGTGAAAACTTATTTCGTCATATATATATATAATTTATAACTTGAAATTCTTACTACGTCTCTGTCATTTAAAAATGCATTGTTCTGCATGCTCGGTCACAAAGAATCTTTTCTTGTATACATATCATGTAAATAATGAAATGAAAGATTTTCACTTTGTAATAAACAATTTTAAATTCCATTAAAACAGCAAATTTATAAAAGAATAGCACAATAATAGCAACAGTATCGGATAAGAGAAGAAAAAAAAGGTAGAAAAACAGAGAAATTTAAGAACGTCAAATTATGTTGGGTACCACTCGCCCTCCCCTCGTCGCCAACTAAATACAAAAATTGAAGTGCGTAATAAGCAAGATGATTTCAAATGAAAATGAACAAAAAAAAAAGGAAGGAACATACAAATGAAACCGGCAGTAACAGCATCAAATACCGGTTGCAAACGTATATAAAGTTATTTCAATGAATATTTTAAATGGCAACAGTTTATAAATTTTCCACATGAATACAAATATGAAATGGAAAGAGAAGTGTACAAACAAATTAAAGCTAAGGACCTTGGCAGCGAAATGAAAAAAAAAAAAATAGAAATAAAAAAATTGTACATATAGAATTTTTCTTAAGACTAAATTTCTTAATTTCAATCTTGATTTACCAAAAGAGAGAGAAAAAAAAAGATTCTTTTGGGGGTTTTTTGTTAACATTTTATTGGTTCTTTTTGTTAAAATCTTATAAAACTCAAGAAGCGTTATAACATCAAGCACACTTCAAAATGTTTTTTCTTCTTCTTCTTTCACTGAAGTGCCTTGTTAGGACGTCATATTGAGCAATTAATAAATTTGAGAGAAAAAAAAGTAGCAAAAGAAGCAGCAGCAGAAGGAGGAAAATAAACTACAAGAACTTTGGCGCCTTTATGTGCATTGAAAACATCAATGATGAATGAATGTATTTGACATTTGTCAAAGCAACTTGAAAGAAAAAAAAAATAAAAAAAAAACTGCCAGCCCAAGCAAAAGAGCCCAACAAACAACACTTTGTTGGCAATTTTCTATATAAAGAAACAAAAAATCGTTTATTGAAGCATTTTCTATTTGTAACAGTTTCTTTTTCGATTTTTTTTTTTTTTTTGAAAATTATTTCTTAAGAATCGACATCAATATTAAGTATATTTTAAAGAAATGAAAGAAAAATTATGTATATATATATTTTTTTTTTTTTTGAAATTTCCAAACATATCTAAACAAACATACAAAGACCTTAAATAAATTTTAATCTTAAGGCAATTGGAAAAAAATAGTCCTTTAATTTTTTGTTTCAATACAAACGTTTTAAAATACAGCACAGAACATAAAATAAATATGACAGCGGGGTGCCAAAATAAATTTATTGAGAAATCTAAGCTGCTATCATGGATCATGGTTGATAGCTGTATAAATGTTGTAGCTAGAGAAGGAAGTGAAGAAGTAGGAGAAGGTGGTGAGGTAGCAAATGAAGAAAATTGAAAGAAAATGAAACTGACAAGATGAAAGTTGAGTGCAAATATTCGTTGTATATGTTCTATAATTGGATTTAAAATTCTTTCAAATTGTTCTCTTTGTTCTACTTAAAAATCCATTTCACAAGGCTATGAATTCATCTTAAAAATAGACGAATAAAGACCTTATCCCCTTTCCCACTTCCCCCACAACTTAAACTATTCAATGTTGCTGCTGCCACCCTTCAATTTTGTTGCTTATTTCCGTTTTTGTTTTTTTTTGTTCATCTTCTTATTCTTCATCTTTAAAGTCTAACAAATACTTCAGTAAACATACACTTACAAATACAATTTCCTTCAATTTTACCATGCATTTGTTTGGAAATAATAGTGCACTCAGAAAAAAAAAGTTAGTAGAAAAATTTGTAAACAGTTTTCAATCCCACTTTACTATTTTTGTACTGATTTTTAGTAAAAAAAATTATTATTTTAGCAAATATTTTTGCTATTTACATTTTACAAATTAGAGAATTTTTACAGAATATTTACAAATTTTTGTTGCTAATTTCAGAAATCATTTTACAAATTTTTAAAAACCAATTTGTTAAAATTAGCAAAAAAAAATTACTAATTTTTAAAAAGTGGATATTGAAGGAAATATTATTTCTAATTAAAACCTACACCCACAAACTTAATTTGCCTTAAAATGTTACATAGAATAAAAAAGGGATCAGAAGTGAATAAAACGACTCAGGTTTAAAACTAGGACATCCACTTAAAATAGCACTAAAAAGTTTTTTAGTTCAAAAATCAGCCCTAAAAACAATTAAAATTTGACCTTAAAAGCAAAAAATTAAAATATGTTTCAAAACAGAAATTACCAAATTAAAAAAAAAAAATGATAAATTCGTTTGTTTTTAAAATTTTTAAGCCTTTGATTTTTTTTTATTTTATGCCTAAAATATTTAAAAAATAAAAAAAAAAATAAATTTAAAATTTTGTACCAATGTTAGTTATATTTAGTCAATTTTTTGCTGATTTTACCAAACAGATTTTAAATTCCACTTTACGAAAAGTTTACTAAAATTTAGTAGCGGCAGCTAATTTTTTCTACAAATTTCATTGTACTACACTTCAGCAGACATGTATTGCTAAGATTAGAAAAAAATACCGCTGGGCTCAAATTGCAAAATTTCACGTATTAACAGCAAAATTTTCAATTGCCATTACAGACTTTTTTTGGTGAGTGTAAGAAGTAAAATTCTGTGAACAGCAGCAGCACCTAGATTGTATCATGAGTCTTTTAGCTCAATGCATAAATTGCAGGCTTAAAAAGAATAATTTTTTTTGTTGGCTTAAGAATTAACACTAAATTATAGAATTCGCCCAGTAAACCATTATATTTATCAAACACTGCTTTAAATTCCAATTCAATATCAGATTACAAATTTTATAAAATATACTTTAACTGAAGATTTTAAAATTTAAACCTTAATTAACCAAACTACAATATTTTGTGTATGAGATTTAGTACTTCATATTAGAAAAGGAGACGAGTACACAATTTCAGACATCTTTAATTTTTTAAACATCCTCTTTAACCAACTTAATTAAAAAGTACATATTTTTAATAAACACGGCGTACAGCCTTACAACAGAAATTTTCACTATTTATTGTCAAATATAAGATTTATACTAAATGGAAAAACTTCTTCAATTTTTTACGAAAAGTGGGTGGAGAAAAAGTGGTAAATTTCTTTTTTTACTTATTTTTATTATTGAAAAAAGAATTTTTTTTCTTCGATCTTCTTGATTTGTATATTGGTTTAAAATGAGCTCAAGATTATTTTTAGTTAAAAAAATTAATTGCAATTATTTATTTATCCCAATATTTCGTAACCACATTGTATAATTAAAAAATTTCTTCTGTAGAAGTGACATAAATATTGGGATAAAGAAATGATTATAAATAATTTTTTATATAAAAAAGATCTAAATCTCATTTTCAACTAATATAGTTTTATTATTATTTAGAATATGTCTGGCTAAATACCATAATTAAACCTTACTATGAAATATTTTCAATAAATGGAAAAGAAGATTAGCGCCACACTTTCGACCTGAGGGACAAGGCCATCGACAGTCTCATTCTGAACCTACATCATCTCATGGTTTGAACAGATACATCAATCAACCAGAGGAAAATCGATATGCGAAACTAATGTTCCCACTGTTAGTGAATTGATAACAATCAAGCGGAAATAAATACCAAATTAACATAGCAAAAATACAGATATCATGCAATGTAATAGAAGAAACGATACAATCAAATATGTTGTGTTGAAATATTACACTAAAAAAAAAAATGTTTGTAGAAAAATTTGTAAACGGTTTTCAATACCACTTTACTATTTTTGTACTAGTTTTTAGTAAATAAATTATTTTTTAGTACATTTGTTTTGCTATTTACATTTTACAAATTACAGAACTTTTACAGAATATTTAGAATTTTTTTTTGCTAACTTCAGAAATCATTTTACAAATTTTCGAAAACCGATATGCTAAAATTTGCAAAAAAGAAGTGAAGATATTTTTCACAATCGACTCATGTCTAAAAAATAGGACATCCACTTAAAATAGCACTAAACACATTTTTAGTTCTAAAAATCAGCCCCTAAAACAATAAAAATTTGACCTTAACAGTAAAAAAAATTGACTAAAATATTTTTTTTTAACAAAATTTAGCAAATTAAAACAAAATGATGAATTCGTTTATGTTTTAACTATTTTTTAAGCCTTTGAATTTCTTTTTTTTTTTAATTTGGCTAAAATGTTTTTTGAAAAAAACCGAAATGTTCAATAAAAAAGAAAACACAATTCGTAAGGCAATTTCAAAAGAAATTATCAGCTGTACAGTGTAACAAGTGTATAAAAAATATTGAATTAAATTGGGCAATTTAATCATTTTCTTTTATAAATTTAAAGTTTGCTATATTTTACAATTCATTGAGTTTACAGCAATTTACTAAAATTTAGCAGCACTTAGTATTTTTTGTACCAATTTGATTGTACTAATATTTACAAAATTTAGTAAATTATTTTTGCTGATTTTAGCAAACCGATTTTTAATTCCACTTTACAAAAAGACTACTAATTTTTTTAACTAATTACATTGTACTACACGTCAGCAGACATGTGTTGCAAAATTTTTTAGCAAAATTTTTCATAATAAAAGCAACATTTTCAGTTGACATTACAGACATTTTTTTGGTGAGTGTAGTGTACATACCAGATTCCCAATTCGTTCCCAGAAATGGAAACATTAGCAGTTGGACTGGTAACCCTACCATTTTTAAAATTCAAAGAATGTTGGCAAAAATTAAAAAAAAATTAAAATTAATTAGTACTGATGTCTAATAGTAGATGGAAGGAGCTCAGTGTACGGATAATCACATATAGCTTTTCCTCTGAATGGTTGAGTATGGGTTTTCAAAGGGGAAAAAGTCTTCCCCTTAATGGACAGCCCAAACCGCTTTGGCTGGAAATTTGAAATATGTGGTTCCTGTATAATAGTTTAATTCAATGATGAGGTAATATTTAGAATGTTTTCCAAGAATGTGGTAAAAAAGGGATTATCAAAAAGGGTAAAATATCCCCCTTAAGGGCCTACATTTCATAAAAATCTAAAATTTATAATATGTGATCCCTGAATTATGAGTTTATATTTATAAGGTACTTTTTGGAATTTTTACATGGCGATTATTTTGGAGACTCGAATTTTGAATATATTTTCCCTGGAGTATGGAAAAATTTAGGGATAAGGTTATTTTTTCGAATTTTCGACAGTGATCAAAAAGGGAACTAAAAAAATATGTATTCTCCAGAAAATATGTGCTAATTTAATTTTGACATAGTTGAGAATTGTTCTTTACCATTCAAATTCTATTGATTGAAATTAAAGCAAAAAAAAAAAAAAATGAAAAATAAAACGGAGAACGGTTTTGGCCAGGGAAGTCATACTAAATGATTTTTTGTTGAATGTTTGGAATGGAACATTGTTCCAAATCAAAACGATATGTAATGGAGTGGGGAACGAATGAAATTGAAATACTAAGCATGGGGAACGAAATGTAATGGAACGGCGAATGAGTGGAACTGAAACACTAAACACAGGGAACGAAATAGAATAAAGCGATTCTGCATTTTAGTGAAATCTACCCAGTGAAAATAAAACAATAAACGAGAAAGGTGAAATAAAACGGTTTTGGCCAGGGAAATCATAATGTATAATTTTTTTTGTCGATAGAATGGAATGGTGGGAAAAAAACATTGTTCCATATCAAAACGATATGCAATGGAGTGGGAACGAGTGGAATTGAAAAACTACGCATGGGGAACGAACTGTAATGGAAAAGGGAATGAGTGGAATTGACACCGTAAACACACGAAACGAATTATAGATGTTAGTTATATTTATAAATTTAAACATACACTTTTACCGGTTTTTGTCTATTTCAGGGATTTTCCTCAATTTTTGTTATTTATTTATTTTTTTTTTTGATTTCATTAGATGCCTAATATTTATAATGTGTGTTCCTTGGAGGCTAGGTTAGGTAGAAGTGGTAGCCTGCCAATCAGACTCACTTAGACTATAAAGTCCCTTGTGATACCACGGAAGCTAGTAAAAATTGTATCACTAGCTTCCCGCGTCGAACCATCCCGATTGCCTCAAAAAGCCCCTAGTTCGGCCGATATCGATATCAGCCAAATCACCCAGGTCCTTAAAGAAATATTAGCCCAAATGCAGTCCCCTCCTGCGAGCCAGGGCAGGACAATGGCAGAGAAGGTGCTCCACAGACTCCTCCTCCTCTTTGTCACCACAGCTTCTGCAAAAGTGACTAGCCGCAACCCTCAACCTAACTGCGTACCTTCCAATCTGATAGTGTCCCGTCATGACGGACAAAAGTAGGGATATATCGGGCCTTGAAAGATGTCATCTTAAGCATCGGGTCTAAACCGCAAACAATACTTCATAATATTTATCATATTAATGAAGTTAAGAAGTAATAAGTGAGAATTTCATTAATTTTATTATTTGCATTATTTATAAAATGTTTCATAAATATTTATGAAATTGTTACGATGGACATTGAAGAAGCTTTTCTATAGATGTTGTAGGAACTTGAAATTTGACTCTGAACAACTAAATTGAAAACTGTGAGAGTAAATATGCTAAATATTTATTCACATGAACGATAATGGCGATGGATTATTTTAGAATTATTTTTGTTCTCCCAAGTACAAAAATATATTTCAAGAAAATAAGTCTTAACAATATTACTGTTTTCACTACAAAAACTTACAAAAATTTAAGCATAAATTTGGGATTAAAAAAAAATAAATAATTCTAAGAATGCATTCAGTTAATATTCTGAAACCGTATCAACTCTGCATACATACCAATACAATATAGAGTATATGAAGTGTTTGTAGCCTTGCTTTAGTCATGTTGTTGTTAAAAAGTTGTTGTTACAATAAAAATAAAATAAAATATATTACAACATGATGTTGTATAGTGTTAGTGTCGCACTTTAACTCTGTTTTATTAATGTATGTACATATGTTTATATGTACTACATTTATCGATACTCATAAGTTGATGCCGCGTAAACAAAATTACATGTAGAGCAAAATAGGCCAAAATATTTTTCAATACTCAATGTTCATAGTTCATTTTGCATCCTTAACTTGAACTATATTAAAAATCATCAGTTATGAGTTATCAGCTTATGACTATCGCTATACAATTCTCAAAATATACACTTACACAGTACATAACACATACATACTATACAATTTGCAATACCCTGCAAAATATCCTTCTTATTTGTTATTCGATACCAAGATAAGAACGAAACCAAAATGCGTTTATATATTTGGCTCTCTAGTTTTATGTTACTGTCACTATGTGTAGTAGTAGATGAAGCAAACATCTTCCGTTTACTACGCAACAAAATGATGGCTTTGTCAAAGCGAAAGCTCTGGGATTATAGAATAGATCCCAATGAGTAAATAATGCAACAAAGAAATTTAATTTCGCGTCTTATTCTTTCAATATAAAAATTGTTTGTGTTTGTAAGTATGTTTGGTTTAGTTAAAAGACGCAGTGGTAAAAGTCCTGAATAAGGTAAAGCAGTGGAGGTACTCGTATCTAACATGAGAGATAAAAATAAATAAAACACCTCATTGTGTGTTGTAGTACATGATTTGATACAAATTGTACATGATGTGAGAAAAAATAGTGATACAAATCAAAATAACTAATAGAGTGAAATTCTATTTAGTTTTTTTTTTTTCGTTTGTACTTTGTAGTGTTTTAAAGTTAAGGATAAAGGATATTGCAAAACATTTTTATTGAAAACAAAAACTTAACACAAAAGTTTTTAGTTTTATTTAAGCTGACTATTATACTAAAAATATATAAAAAATTTAATTTAGTTTTTTTTTTTGCTAATCTTAAAAATTCTCAAAAAATTACGATATATGTGTATACGTATGTTTAATAATAAGCACACTGGTACGTATGATTAATATGTAATTCACATATTATTGCTCATATTTAAAAAAAATGCCAAGCTAATAGAACTTTGATATTTTTTGAAAAAACATTAAAAAAGTCTCAAAGGTTTAGTTAGAAAAATACAAATAATTTTAAATATAGTTTAATAAAAATTAGAACTTCATTGAAGTTTCTTTAACAGGTAACAATATTTTTATCCATTTAGAGTACTTTGTAACTGTTACATTTTGTTAAGAGTTTTATTAAAGAATGACTACTTCATTGTGTTTGTTTAGATATGAATGGAACAAGTATTAGCGTGTCAATATTAATGATGTGCAAAAGAGTATGATGAGAATGATTTCAAATATCAAATATCGTTAGCTTTGTCGGAAAAGGCGCTATGTCCACATATTAAGAAAACGTAGACTAAAGAAATTCTTTTAAATTTGTGACTTCCTGCTTGTAGCTGTAGTGATGTGTAAAGTGGTAAATTACAAATTCTGAATAGAAATCTGGTTAATTATTTTAACATATTGAATGTGATTTTTCCAGCAGCTGTTAGCCCATTTTCGCCGGATAGGTACAGATATATCCAAAAATATCGTGGTATAGAAAGGATATGACTAAAAAAAAAATTGGATTTTACGCCTTGGTTGGTACTTAGTAGTTTCCTATTTAACACTATTTGTAGGAATATGCGTGCCTCATCAGAGAATTAGTCCATGTCTCTTGGAAATCATATTTTAAAATTTAGATTTCTAGTAAAAGGAGTTTGGGCAGGATGACAAGGGGGAGACTATTCCCCATAAAATTTCTTAGAACTCTCGTTTTGGTGGATGTTTATACCGCAACAGCAGTTAACATATTTCAAAATCTTAGCTCCACCAAATTGGGTTGTGTGATTTAAACGAACTTTTTTGCATTTTTACCCCATTTTTACCACGTTTTTCTTCAAAATTCCAAAAACAATTTTATTTTTCCCCCTCCGTAAAAATTTTTTAAAATCCCATCTTGATAAATGCCTATGTCGGAGTAGGAACACTAATACAAAGTGCCTAGTTTCAGCGATTTGGGTCTAGTAATTAAAGGGTAATTTTCCCTTTTCAACCCCATTTTCATGATGTTTTTATTAGAAGTTTCAAAAATTATATTTTCAGTAAGCTGTTACATTTTTATTAAAGATATGCAACTTTCAGGAAATTAATGTATTGCTTTCTTTGGAAAGCGAATAGAGGAGAGTTGAATGGTGGTAAAATATGAAGGGCTTCAAATATGTCAACACTGTGCAAGATGATAAATTTTGGAACAATTGTTGCTCGCCATCTGATGGAGAGTTGGGGAAATTGTTGAAGGAATACACCTTATCAGTGGATTTCAGTCCAAGTGTTTGGGGAAGGTTGCTACAATTTACTATAGAGTATGTCCAGAATCAAAGTCATCGAACCAATGCTTCAGCCACCAAGTCATTCAGCCATACAAGTTTTCAATACTCTTATTTTATATACTCTAGTGGGTTCAAAATGCATTTATAATTTTTCTTATATACGAGTATTTACTGCACCTACTGTACCATAAAAGAGACTTACAAATTGAGTGGACTATTTATTTGGTGACTTACATAACCATTGCATTCACGTCAATTGTAATTAAAATATTTTTATTAACATTATTAAAATAAATGATATTAATTTTAGTTTTTTACATAAATTATAATTAAAGTATTTGATTTTAATTGAAAATATAAAAAATAATTACCATTAATATACGATTTTTGAAAAATGTAAAAAAAAAAGAAAAAATATGTTCACGTCTATAAATACCCAGCAAAACTTTGGTAATGGGTGCGATATTATCATGCGTTGCCTTGTAATGACAGCCCGTTACCTTTTTCATTATTTGCAAGCATAAAGTAATAAGTTACTCATTATTGATTACGTAATAAATGATTTATAAATGTAAAGTAATAATTAAAATATTTTTGAAAATCTATTTTTAGATACATTACTTTGTGTTTTTTTGTAAGCAAAAGGGTAATGTATGTTTATTTTGATAACACAACCGAAAAAACTAAGCGCAACAATTCATTTAAGTTTAAAACAATCAAATACTATATGCGTCGATAGCTCAGTGGATAGAGTTCTTGGCTGGCAACCAGATTTCCTTGGTTCGATTCCCATCTTGACCACATTACTTTTAATTACAAATAATTAAAATAAAATATTTGTAATAATTTGTTTTAATAAAAATTCCTCTTTTTTAAAAATCTATTTTTAGACACCCTTACATTATCACCTCTAAAGTAATGGGTATATACATTACTTTGAGGCTCATCGCCAATAAAATTCATCAGTGAAGTAAGGTGTAAAGTAATCCATCGGCCCCTATGGCTATACATTACTTTACCCATTATTTGGTAATGTGTGGTTTTGCTGGGTATCACTAAATCGTTCCATTCCATTTGATCCCAGTGTTTAGTATTAGAATTCCACTCATTTTTCTGTCAATTCCATTCCGTTGCCCTTGCCTAATCTTTCATTTCTACTTATTCCCCGTTTTATTCCTTTTCATTCAACTTGTCTTGTGTTTTAATTCATTCCGTTCATCATTCCATTCCATTTTTTTTTGTTTCTTTAGTGTTTTAATTCCTTTTGTTCCCTGTTTCATTTTATTACGGTATCACTGTCTAGAACGTTTCCCGTTCCATTATTCAATTTTAGTTTAATTCGATTTGATCTAAAAATTTAAATTTTCCATCCAAAGAGATTGTAGCCGGCCATTAAGGGGGAAAGTTCACCTTTTGAAACCTAATTTGCCAATCAATGAAGAAGCGCATAATACAAGGAACACATATTTTAAATTTTAGATTTTTGTTTAAAGCGGTTATGCCAGGCCGTTAAGGGGGAGAAGGAAAAACCTTCATACTTCATATTTCAAGTTACTAGCTTCAGGAGAGTAGTCTGGATGATGATGAGTCATTCAGTAAATCAATCTTTATTCATATACATATAGAGATTAGTACGAGAAAATGTACAAACAAGGAAACTCTGTTCCTCAAAATGTCAATAAAATTTGGATATACGAGATAGAGAAGACAAAAGTAATAAAAACTTCGCAAAGAAAATATCGCTGCCTAATCACACATTTAGGGGTAAAAATTGGTTTAAAAGTTGTATTTGTATAAAAACTTTTTATTATTTTTGGTACCCCCATTTAAAAGGTCATCAAAATATCGACATTTGATACCAAATTTGTGTACCTATCGTTTCTTTGAACCAAAAATCGAAAAAAAAATTTAAATTATAAGTTTGAAACCAGGGACCGTAATCATTATGAGTTTTTTAAAAAAAATTACGCAATAATGATTATATTATGAGTTTTAAGGATTTTCTTCAATGGTAATGATTATTATTGAGTAATATTAATAAAAATCAGCCATAATCATTATTTTTGAGCAAAAAAAATAAAACTCAAAAATAATCAATATTTATGATTTTTATTTTTATCGCTTAAAATAAAACTCACTTTCAGAGGAACCAACAAACAAAAATTAATATATATCAAAACAAATGCAATTATAACAAATGATTCAAAACAAGCGCTTAGTAACAAAATTATTAAGTACAAATTGTATTATGGGTGTAAATATATATAAAGGGTGTCCCAAGAAGAACGCAATTTTTAAATCTGGCAACATTCGAAGTGTCATTGTTTGACATTTGAACAATTGTTATTGTTTGCTAGTAGAAGGTACGAGGTTAGTAAAAATGGAGCGCTACACGAATGAACAACGCATTCTCATTGTGAAATTGTTTTACCAAAATGGTGAACGTTTTGCGGCTACAGTTCGCAAATTGCGATCAATTTGGGGTCACAATAATGCTCCAAAAGAGTCAACTGTAAAGAGATTAATGGATAAACTTGCCGAAACTGGGTCTGTTAGTGATGTAAAGACAACAACGCGCCATGGACCAGGTGTATCGACCGAAAATGTCGCAGCTGTACGTGATGATGTCGCTCAAACTCCATCCACCTCAATTCGACACCGAGCTCAGCAAATTGGTGTCTCCAAATCCACTTTGCAGCGAATTTTGACGAAAGATTTGCATCTTCATGCATACAAAGTTCAATTGACTCAGGAACTGAAGCCAGCTGACCATGGACAGCGAAGGGAGTTCGTTAATTGGGTATTGGAGAGACAACATGAAAATGCTGATTTTGCCGATAAAATCATCTTCAGTGACGAGGCCCATTTTCATCTTGATGGCTTCGTCAATAGGCAGAATTGTCGCATTTGGGGTGAGGAAAATCCTCGAGTGATTCACGAGAAGCAAATGCATCCTCAACGTGTCACTGTGTGGTGTGGTTTTTGGGCTGGAGGAATCATTGGACCTTTTTTTATGAAAATGAGGCAGGTCAAGCGCAAACAGTCAATGGTGTTCGGTATCGTGAAATGATAACCAGTTTTTTCTTGCCTAGAATTGAAGAAATGAATGTGGAGGGCATGTGGTTCCAACAAGACGGCGCCACATGTCATACAGCCAGAGAAACAATTCAATTGCTGCATCAGTCATTTCCCGGTCGTGTTATTTCGCGTTTTGGAGATCAGAATTGGCCGCCTAGATCGTGCGATTTAACACCATTAGATTTTTTTCTTTGGGGTTTTTTGAAGTCGATGGTTTACGCGAATAAGCCAACGACGACTCAAGCCTTAAAAGAGGAAATTGGACGCTGCATTAATTAAATACCGCATCATACATGCAAAACGGTCATTGAAAATTTCATTAAAAGATCGCGTGCATGCCAGCAAAGCCGCGGCGGCCATCTGCACGATATATTGTTCCATACATAACCTCATTCTGTCTACTTTACGATATAATAAAGTTTCACGATTTTTTTTAAATATCTGTGTTTTATTTAAAATTTAACAATTGCGTTCTTCTTGGGACACCCTTTACATATGCATACAAATATGTAAGTACATCATATATAAAGTCGTAAATTGAAAATGAGTTTTATTTTGAGCGAAAAAAATAAAAATCATAAATAATGATTATTTTTGAGTTTTATTTCTTTTGCTCAAAAATAATGTATATGGCTGATTTTTATTAATATTACTCAATAATAATCATTACCATTGAAGAAAACTTTAAAAATCAAAAATTTTAAAATCATGACGGATATGCAAAGATTGTCAAAAAATAATAATAATGGTGCAATAATTCTTTTTTAAGTGTGTTCTAAGTGATTGATTTTTTGATTTAAAAAAACGAACAATAATCATTATTTACGGTCCCTGTTTGAAACGTGTGATTGGCTGCTAAAGAGTTATCCTTTTTTATTTACTTTACTTTCTGTATCATATATCCAAATTTTAACGAAACCACAGGGAACCCATATGCTATCTGCAAGTTACAAAAACTTTTGTAATTAGGCAGAATTTTTTTTTTAATTTTATTTTCTTGTATGATTAAAAAGCAGCAAATAAATAAATACGAAAATTGTATTTTCGGATTTAAAATATATTTAAGACAAACCATTTTAGACAGCTTTTTATCTTTCCTGCAAACATTTTAAAATTAGACTTGGCTCTTTTCACACTAAGCTAACGATATACAACAGGATTACTCGCAATGAAATGATAATGGTTGACGATGAGCAAAACATCGACAATAGCAACAACAACGATATTAAGGATGTTGATATCAATAAAAATTTAGGAAATATAAAACAACATTTTGTACAAATCACAGAAAACACAACAAAAAAAAAAACAAATTGATATATAATATTTGTGATAATACTTGAATTAGAAAGAAGCAAACATAAAAATAGATTGAGGGCTTTACAAAATGAAAGAATAGAAATTAACATATGAACTGTAATTTGAGAAATTTTACTACTTTTTGTACAAAAGATAGAAGGGTTTGTAAAGATATGATGAGAAATATTTAATAAGATTTTTGGTTTGACTGTAATTGCTGTAAATTATATAGTAAAAGTATTTACTAAAAGTATTTATTGTATGCAAATTCATAAAAAACAGAAATAATTGTCTTATTATAATGAGAATAATTGTCGTTTTTTTTATTCCACTTAATACCCTTAAGATATGCATGCTCAGTCAAAATTAGTGTGTACACACACACACACGCGCAAACTATGAAAGGATGCATGTAACAATGAACGTGTCACAAAATAAAAAAAACACTATTTCACACAGAAAAGAACTTTATAGTATAGCAAAAGTATCCATATTCCATACTGTACTTCGTCGGTACTTCCACTAGTATCCCCCCCCCTTGCTTTAGCATGATTATAAAATGCTTTATAATGCAGAGTTTCTATGAGGTTGAAGTTAATGGCTGTAATTATGAGTTTAATCTTTATGCAAACTTTGTCTTTAAATAAGATGAAGTATTAAAAAAAAAAATGGATTCAAAAGTTTTTTCTCAATAACAAAAAAAGAGTTTAAAAAAAAAAGAAACAAAAGATGTATAACAAATACATTCACAGTCACGTAAATTATATAAAACGAGAGATTAATAAATATGGTACGAAAAGGAAGGGGTTCAATTTCCAACTTTCTAATATTCGTACACACTTTTCTAATGAAAGTTAAAAGACATTAGTCTCTGTAAAATAATGAACTGCAAGAGATTTAAAGTTAAATGTTAAAATAAATCAAAAGCTTTGTAAACATATGAGACTTGATAAGATTAGATTTTGTTAACATTGTCTTTATTTTTATATGAAAGAAGACAAATATTGTAGAGCCTAATGAAAAGAAAATTCTATTAACTACAACAAGTTTTAAAGCTTTACATTTTTGGAATGAATATAAAAACAATATAACAAAAATACATCTGAAATAGTGTTTCAAAAAACCGATTTTCTAAACCCGGTTCGTCGCTCAACTGGAAATTAACTCTTTTTCAAAACTATCAAAAAATGTATTTCTTATTGGAAAATGCACGAGAAGCATTTTCTGATTTTCTGACACCATGATAGCCTTCTTGCACATAGTGGGGACTTTTAATAAAATCGAACTAGACTCTATAATAGCGGCATTATCGGTTATAAAGGTGGTCCTAGTCATTACACTGAAGGTTGCTGGTACTCGTATTACCCGATTCATTAACCCATTAACACCGAGGTGGTCAGAATTTTTACTTACTTTTCAACGAGTTTATTTATTATGTTATCGGACCAAAAAAATAATGCAATATCTCTATTCCTACGCAAAATTTTATGCTCTTTCAGAATCTGAGATCAAAATTTCGATTAGACACCGAGCAAAAAAAATAATTAAAACGTGAAAAACGTGAAAATTTTCTACAAACAATTTTTCGCATATTTTTTCACAATGAATTTCAACTTTTTACTATGATCAGAGGTGATCATGGCACTCGAACATTAAGAGGAATTTTTTTCAGAAAATTAAATCGGCGCGTTTTTCAAAATGGCGGCGAGAATGAAAAAATTTTATAAAAATCTTAATCTATCGTTTTCTCAAAAACTATAAACTTTAGAAAAAAATTTTTAAGAAAAAAATGTCTTAAAATTAGTCAAAGAACACTCTCAAAATTTTTAAGACAATTTTTGATTTTCTAAAATATCAAAAAATCACGTTTTTCACGGTGTAATCGGCCATATTTTCAGATTCTGAAAGAGCATTAAATTTCGCGTAGGAATAGAGATATTGCATTATTTTTTGGTCCGATAACATAATAAATAAACACGTCGAGAAGTTAGTAAAAATTCTGATCACCTCGGTGTTAATGGGTTAACGGAGGGACACATCAGGGTGTGGCCTATTCCCTTTTTTATGGGATATTGGACGTAATCCTGTACTGCTCTCCTTGGAAGGAAATGGTAGGGATGTCGTGACTCACTCTGAAGACGTGTCGATAGTACTGAAGGAGAAGTTTTATTCAGTGTCCGGACTTTACACCAACGGACATTATTCTATTATACGGTTTTGGGATTTTGTCCCAAAAACTTTCTGTCAAAATCTCAACAATGCACATGAGAGTATTAAACGTTTGCCAAACGAACAGCTACAGTTAGAAAAGCCGAAATTGAATATACTCCAGAATAAAAATCCTTAATCCTGGCCAAAGGTCGGCTGCAACAAATCAGTGAAACCACTATTGCACCTAACCGAAATGCGAAAACGCCTAAGTTCAGCGAAGGGTGCCCACCCACAAAACGCTTATTTGGCAAGTTTTGGGTTTTATGTCTTTTTTTATCTAAGTAACCGCAAATGATTCGGTTATAGTACCAACTTCCTGTTTGAGAGATTATGATCAAAAATTATTCTGACATAATACCAAAACCTGAAATTAAGATATTGTCCGCTTTATGCGAATCGCGTCATGTCACCTTTTTCATCCACCTCAAGGATTATTATGCAGACGGCTATCAGGGAGTTAGTTGTCTGGGAAAGGGTCTATGGACTTGAAATGAATCATAACAAAAATGAGCTTGTAATCTTTCACAGGGAACATAACGATCCCGCATTTGCACCTGCTACTCCGGACGGTAGGGGAAATCCAACTTTCCTTGTAATTCTAGACAGGGAGCTGTTTTTCAAACACTACATCCAAGAACGGCAGAAAAAGGCGGCGATTGCTATTTGCTCTTGTAGAAGGACCATTGGGGGTCTCTGTGTCCCAGAATAGTTCTAAGGATAAACTCGGCGATAGTTTGCCCTATTCTTTTATATGTGGTCATAATTAAGTGGCCGGCACTGGATAAGATGACTTATGTAGCTCAAAAATTTGCAGAAGGTACACAGAGAAAACAGATTAGTCGTGGCAACCGAATTTCTTGCCAACTGAATTATTTAATTGTCCCAACCAAATGTTTTTCTGATACTATTGAAATATTTTGTTTCAACCGAAATTCTGTTACATTAACCGAAATTCTGTTTAACCAAACCATTCAGTTTGCAAGAAACTCGGTTGTTACAATGAATCTGTATTCGTTGTGTATAGAGAATGCCTTTTATGATGATAACGCCTCTTTACCGACCAGGAGCTCATGGTCGGTTGGCGTACCTGCAAGGAGGAGTGACGTCGACTTTTATACAGATGGATCAAAGTTTGTCTATTTTGGAAAGTTTGGTTTGGAGCTGGCTCGGTCAATTCCTTAAGGTCAACGTCTCCGATTACGATATTTACCCCTAACAGCCGCGCATCCTTATATACACAGAGAAGACAGATTCATTGGGACACCCGAATTTCTTGCCAACCGAATGGTTTGGTTGGAGCTACCGACACATTTGTTTGTGGCGACCGAAATTCGGTGAATACAATAGTATTTCGGTTGAAACAATATATTTCAATTGGATCTGGAATACATTTGGTTACGACAACCGAATATTTCGGTTGCTGCAACCAAACCATTCGGTTGGCAAAAAATTCGGTCTGTTTCCTCTGTGTAAGATAGCTGAGTAGTTTGATATTCGACTAGGGGCTTGAGGATAAGAGGCATACCGTAAAACTTGCTTTTTGTGAAATTCAAGTGTCGATTTTCTCCGGGCAACTTCTAACTTGGGCAACCCGCTCTGCTTCAACCCAAAATTTGAACGACCAGTCTATCTTTATCGTACAGTCAGCAATTATTTAACGTATTCAAACCATCAAAGGTTTATTCTATCTCTCCTTTTTGATACTGTCTAAAAAAAAATTTAAAAAAAAAAAGCATTTTTGAAGCCATTTAAATTTTTAAATGCAATTTTAAAACTTAAGCACAGTAAATTGTATTACCCGAGAAAAAATTTTCCTCGAAATTTAATGGCCTCAAAACTTAATTTAAAGTGTAAAAATTAATCACATTTTTAATTTTATAAGAAACACAAAATGTAATTTTTTCGATAAAAATAATAGTCTTGTAATATATAAAATTTAAGCGAAAACAAGTTGTATCAAATTTTAACATGAAATTCATTATCGTGAAAATTTATTTTTATATGCAGTATGACAGTTTCTCACATGAAATCGAAACAACTTACTAAAGAAATTTTTTGAGTTTTGTTTAAACCAACATTCTTAGACAAATATAGAAAAATCTTTACTAAAAATAGTTGTATTTAATTTAAGAAAATACTGTGCAAGACATTTTGAAAACACTGTTTAAATTTTTTCTAAATGAATATTGGCCCTTGAACAAAATAATTATTGTTTACACAGTTATTTCTTAGAAAAGTAAATGAAATTGTCCGTACTCTTTGGAATTTACAAAGATTAGTTAATTTGTGGCTTTTCCTTGCAGAAAAATTCTTTTTGGTAGTAAGTATGTTATGTAACTACAATATGTACTAATGTTGTTGGTTACTCCATAAATTGTCGTCTTTGCTATCGTTAAATGCATACCTTTGCTTTATAGCATTTTTAACATTATTTCATTTCAAATTATGGTTAAGTGCCGGAAAATGTTATAAATCTGGGTTAGCCATTTAGCCAAAGAACCAACGAGCCAAACTAAGCATTCATATCTATGGAGCTGTTATTTATACGAATTCAAATATACATTTGTACATACAGACACACACACACACACAGACACACATAAATATATTTATACAATCCATTTAGCCATTCATGTTAGTTTAGCTTAGCTAGGCACTTATGGCACCATTAATCAATTTACAAATCAAAATGTTTCATTTTCGTATGCTACATTAGCATTTGTTTAAACGCAAAAACAAAACAAAAAAAAAAAAAAAAACATGGAAAAGCAACACAACAGAAAAAAACAACAGCAAAAGCTTCAAAATACAAAACAACAAAAAAAAAAACAAGCAGAAGAAGAAAGTGAAATGAGGAACCGTACTTATACTTATTAAATGTGTTACTAACAAACAAGGCAGCGAAAATACCTTAGAGGGTTTCATATCCAAGGTCGGCAGGATATGACAATAACAACATAGAAAGTAAAAACACAAACACACACACAACCATCTATGTGCTGTTGTACTTTTTGTATTCATGATTATAAAAACAAATACGAATACAAATAGACGAACTGGAACAAAACCAACGAACCAACTAGCACCAGGCGAGACCATTAATATTAAGGATTTCCTAATATTATTATTCTTCTGGTTTTTCTACATTTCTTTTGTTTTGCCCAAACTATTAGACGATTTCATTCTTCCTGTTAACAATTCCTAAGAAGGATGTCTAATACATCAATGTTGAGGAAATCGATTATGTATTATTTGTACAAATGTGTCTGTGTGAATCTTGTAGTGGCTTTGATGAGTGTGAGTAAGTGAGTGTTTGATTGAAAGCACTTTCTTTCGGAGACAATAGGCAAGGGTCACATTACCGGATAATTTGTTATTTTTGTTTTTTTTTTCCTTTTTTTGCCAACATTTGTATTTGTTTTGTTTGAATAGAATACAAAAGTGAAAAAAAAATGAACAAATAAATAATGATGCAGATGGCCTATGAATTTACAAGAATTTAGATAAATTGAAGTATTAAATTAGTAGCGTAGATTTACACGACTAAAAGTAGGATGTTTAGAGAATATACACAAAATATTTTTTTATTTTTTTATTTAACACTTTAACTGTCGAAAACACTTTAATGTCGAAAACTCAGGATTATTTGTACAGTTTCCCTTCTAACGTAACTTCTCTGCATTTTTTATATTTTTTAAAATGAGCTTTTTAGAGAAAAACGTTTATTCTTCTTCTTAACCTCAAAACCCTTATGAGCTTAAGATCTTTTTTAAAAAATTATAATTATTTATTTATCCCACATTGAGTGACAAAAAATTTTTAAAAAAAATAAATTAATCTCATTTGAAACAAAAATATAAATCAAGAAGATCAAAGAAAATGAAACTTCATTTTCAAGTATGTACCTTCTAAAAAAATTTTGCTGGTACATATTCAATTAAAGGGTGTCCCAAAAAGAACGCAATTTTTAAATTTTAAATAAAACACAGATATTTAAAAAAAAATCGTGAAACTTTATTATATCGTAAAGTAGACAGAATGAGGTTATGTATGGAACAATATATCGTGCAGATGGCCGCCGCGGCTTTGCTGGCATGCACGCGATCTTTTAATGAAATTTTCAATGACCGTTTTGCATGAATGCTGCGGTATTTCATTAATGCAGCGTCCAATTTCCTCTTTTAAGGCTTGAGTCGTCGTCGGCTTATTCGCGTAAACCATCGACTTCAAAAAACCCCGAAGAAAAAAATCTAATGGTGGTAAATCGCGCGATCTAGGCGGCCAATTCTGATCTCCAAAACGCGAAATAACACGACCGGGAAATGACTGATGCAGCAATTGAATTGTTTCTCTGGCTGTATGACATGTGGCGCCGTCTTGTTGGAACCACATGCCCTCCACATTCATTTCTTCAATTCTAGGCAAGAAAAAACTGGTTATCATTTCACGATACCGAACACCATTGACTGTTTGCGCTTGACCTGCCTCATTTTCATAAAAAAAAGGTCCAATGATTCCTCCAGCCCAAAAACCACACCACACAGTGACACGTTGAGGATGCATTTGCTTCTCGTGAATCACTCGAGGATTTTCCTCACCCCAAATGCGACAATTCTGCCTATTGACGAAGCCATCAAGATGAAAATGGGCCTCGTCACTGAAGATGATTTTATCGGCAAAATCAGCATTTTCATGTTGTCTCTCCAATACCCAATTAACGAACTCCCTTCGCTGTCCATGGTCAGCTAGCTTCAGTTCCTGAGTCAATTGAACTTTGTATGCATTAAGATGCAAATCTTTCGTCAAAATTCGCTGCAAAGTGGATTTGGAGACACCAATTTGCTGAGCTCGGTGTCGAATTGAGGTGGATGGAGTTTGAGCAACATCATCACGTACAGCTGCGACATTTTCGGTCGATCGACCTGGTCGATGGCGCGTTGTTGTCTTTACATCACTAACAGACCCAGTTTCGGCAAATTTATCCATTAATCTCTTTACAGTTGACTCTTTTGGAGCATTATTGTGACCCCAAATTGATCGCAATTTGCGAACTGTAGCCGCAAAACTTTCACCATTTTGGTAAAAGAATTTCACAATGAGAATGCGTTGTTTATTCGTGTAGCGCTCCATTTTTACTAACCTCGTACCTTCTACTAGCAAACAATAACAATTGTTCAAATGTCAAACAATGACACTTCTATTGTTGCCAGATTTAAAAATTGCGTTCTTTTTGGGACACCCTTTATAATACAAATATTATAAATACTAGGCCAAGAAAGTTCATGCATTTATAATCGTGTTTTATGTATTAAAAATCGAAAAATATGCATTTAAAATTTTAAAAATATGCATTTATTGTTCATTTAAAATTTAAAAAGATAACTTTCACTGTCAGAAAATTAGAATTTTTGTTTTTCTATTTATTTTTTTAATTTGTAATAAAATAAAATTAAGAACAAATTTTAATAAACATCTAAAATATTTATTTATTTTACAAAAGGTATAAATTTTGTAAAAATCCAATTTTTAATAAAATAAAAAAAAACCGCGCTTAAAACCTTGACTTTTATACAAAATATTCATTTATAGCAAACTATGCATTAAAATATGCCAGAGTAGGCATTATCTTACGTAATGTTGAATTTTGCATTTAGATCAACTAAATTATTAAATTATATTTTATATTGAAATTATCAGAAAATATCAACTTTTGGCACCTGTAATTTTTTTCTCAACTTCGCCCAGCCTAAGAAAGCTAAAATTTGACAGGTAGATTTTCTGGTGTAGACATCCGCTAAAACTGAACTTTTGGAAATTGTAATGGGAAAGGGGAAATACTTATGCTAAACGACCTGCCCAAGGAAATTTTGTATATGAATTCCCTCGAGTATGGGTTTAATCAATGAAAAAGTTTTCTCCAGGGACGTGAAAAAGTGTTGGTTTTAAAAGGGAAAAGTCTCCCCCTTAACAAGCAGAATTTGGAATTATCGCCAGGAAAGTGGAATGGGGTAGGGGGGTGGGGGGGGGGGGGGTGTTAAATAGTGAAAATTGTCCCCTTTAACGGAATGGTTACAAACCTAAAATTTAATTTATGTGTTGCCTGGAGTATAAGATAATTTACGGACAAAATACTTTTTCGATTTTCCGACAGGGGCGTGGTTAACTAGTGGTTTAAAAACGAAAAATTCTCCCCCTTAACGGCCTGCCCAAATCTTTTTGTTTAAAAAACTGAAACTTAAAATTTGTGTTGCTAGAGTATGGGATAATTAACTGATAAGGCACTTTTTGCAACTTATGCAAAAAACGAGGAAGGGATTCAAAGGACCGTTAAGGTATGAGGGCGGATCAATAAGTCCGTGACTTTTCGAATTTCCCTCGTAGTTATATGAAATGCAACACTGCTCCCACCAAGTACCACCTTTTAATAGACTACAGTAAAATTTTGAGCAAGTTCCGTCATTTACTTTGCGTTTAACAGTTGTTTAAAACATACAACCCCGTGCATTTTTTTTTAAATGGAAAAAAGTGAATTTCGAGTGCTCATTAAACTTTATTTCTTGCGAAAAAAAGCCGTCAATCAAACCAAGGAAAAGCTTGATAAATACTATGGGAACTCTGCACCATCGATTTCAATGGTAAAAAAGCGGTTAACTGACTTTCCTTATTGCCTTACAAGCACAGAAGATGCCGAACGTTCTAGACGCCCAGTTGAGGTCTCTACACCCAAAACAATTGAAAAAATTCACGATATGGTGTTGACCGATCGGAGATTACAAGTGTGATAGATTGTCGAAGACATAGGCATCTCACATGACTCAGTGGTTTCAATTTTGAACAATCACTTGGGTATGAGAAAGCAAGATGGCTGCCGCCTTTCCTCACAATCGACGACCAACGGAATCGAGTGACAGCTTAGTTTCCATGGCGAAATTCCATGAATTGGGCTAAAAATTGATACCTCATCCGCCATATTCTCCGTATTTAGCCCCCAGTGACTATTTCCAAACCTAAAGAAATGGCTCGGTGGAAAGAGATTTAGCTCCAACGATGAAATTATTGCTCAAGCAAATGCCTATTTTATGGACCTCGAAAAATCCTGCTGTCAAAAGCAAAGAAATTGACGGAACTTGTACAAAATTTAAAAGTAGTCTATTAACAGGTGGTACTTGATGGTAGCAGTGTTGCATTTCATATAACTACGAGGGAAGTTCAAAAAGTCACGGACTTATTGATCCGCCCTCATATGTCAAATCCGCACAGGCTAGATTTTTGAAATCTAAAATATTTATTTGGCCTAATTCACTGACAAGATGAATTTTAATTTACCAAGAACGATGTAAAATTGGATTTCAAATGGCCCATGTAACCTGAACAAGTGGAATTGAAAAACTAAAATGGGGAACAAAATAAAATGGGACGGGGAATGAGTGCAATTGAAACACTAGACAAGGGGAACAAAATTGAGTGTGAAACCAGAGCAATTAGTCGAGGGAAAAGAAATGCAGTGGAATATGAAACGAGTGGAATTGAAACACTAGATAAGGGAAACGAAATGAAATGCTTCGGGATATAAGAGAAATTAAAAAGATGACAAGGGGAACGAAATGGAATGGAACAGGAAACGAGTCTAATTGAAACACTAGACAAGGAGAACGAAATGTAAAGGATTTTAGTGATATTTATCGATTTACATGGTGTTTTATAAGACTTTCGTCGTGAGACGAATGTTAATGTGTATTCGTTCGTCGGAGGCAAAACGACATTTTGAAACACCAGCTTAATATATATATTTTTCTTCTATTATTAACTCAAAACACATGAACTCAATCGCCATTCGGATCGACCAACTCCACAATTAAAAGATGAGGATTTTGAGGAATATGGATTTAAACTCTAGACCCCCAAAAATGACCTTTGAACCTTACAGTGAAAAAATTAATATGCATATCATTTTAAAATGCCAAGACGAATTTTGTATCTTTTACAGTTTAAAAGTTATAGTCGATTTGGTAACGTACTTACCAAATTTTTGAAGTTTTTTTTTTTAATTTTGATGATGTCATATTTCGGAAACCTAAAGAGACCGTTGAGTTCTTGTCGAGTATAATATTTATGGTGAATTTCATTTAAATCGGAGATGGTAAATCCGAAGAAGCCCTTTTTCTGATTGTTAATTTATAACGAACTTTCAACCTGCGCTTATTTACAAAAACAAAGCATTTTTAGCTGAGTTGATAAATGTATTTCGATCCTGCAAAAGATCACTTCGGAACCCTATGTTTTTAAACGAGCTAGAAGAAGAATGCAGAGCTTGAACAAAAAACTTTTTAAAAGGAATATTTTTCTATTTTTTTCCTCCACTTTTAGATTTTATGCTTGATTGATGCATTAGTAATGGCAATGAAATTTAAATTGATTGTCATTAATAAATGGAATCAAATTATTAAATCAATAACATTAAATTTCAAAATGGCAATGGAATTAATTTTATTATGATTAAAGTTTCTTCTACGGAGTAGGCATCCACCCAGACGGGTGGCCTGTTAAATACGAAGATCAAGAAAAGCTCAGTCCTCTAGCGATTGAATTAAAAATATATATTAAATTATGTGTCGTTTTCGGACATAAACTTAAAAAAATTTCCTATAAAAAAGTGATGTTCGAAAAATATATTTTTTTAATATAAAAAATTAAAAAGACATGCTTTGGCATGTTTTATTTTATACATGTTTTTTATACATGTTTTATATGCCAGTACATGCGTCTTTAAAAAAAAAAACATTTCATTAAATAACCAATTTGCCGACACTTTTCTTTAAATTATAATTAACTTTCTTGCTAGATATGTATACCAAATTTGTATAACATTTAGGTTTTACATATGGGGTGTACTACGTGTTGTATGGTGCTATTTAAATAAATAGGATGATACGAGGGCGGATCAATAAGTCCGTGACTTTTCAAACTTCCCTCGTAGATGTATGAAATGCAACACTGCTCCCATCAAGAACCACCTGTTAATAGACTACTGTCAAATTTTGAGCAAGTTCCGGCATTTACTTTGCGGTTAACAGCTGTTCAAAACATACAACCTCGTGGATTTTTTTAAAAATGGAAAAAAGTTAATTTCGAGTGCTCATTAAACATTTTTTTTTCTGCGAAAAAAACAGTCAATCAAACCATGGAAAAGCTTGATAAATACTATGGGGACTCTGCACCATCAATTTCAATGGTAAAAAAGTGGTTTACTGACTTCCGTTGTTATTATTGATCAAACAAATGCCTATTTTATGGACCTCAAAAAATCCTGCTGTTAAACGCAAATAAAAGGTGGTACTTGATGGAAGCAGTGTTGCATTTCATATAACTACGAGGGAAGTTCGAAAAGTTACGGACTTACATTTGTATCAATATTTAGGCCGAGTTTTTGGGATGTGAGTGAAACTTGGTTTAGTTAAACCGAAAACGAATTTTGTCTATCAATTCCATGATTATTATCATAAATTTGTCGGAATAACTTTTCGTTACATAAATTTGGTACTTCATCGAAATAAAATAAATTAAAACAAATTTCAAAACCAGTATTCATGTTAAAAACTGCGATAAACTGAGTTTAAAGATAATCTTCATTCTGAAAACTCGGCCTTTGTGTGGTAAAGTGTGTGGTAACAAAAGGAAACCCCGGCCAAAAATTGTCGTTATTGTGAAATAAAAATTATAACAATTCTATTTTTTTTAATACGATGATACAACCACAAATAGTACTCATTGTGGAGTTCTTTATTATTTTTTCTTTACGAAAACTTATTTTAATAATTAATATCACAAATAATTTTAAAGCCAAAGTCCAGTGCATTGTTATAAAGTCTCGATTTTATTAAGAAAATAAAAATCACTAGTAATTTTTTACTACAAACTCCGCATCTGTGTATTCCCTTTTGTGTATCATCATCAAATGTGTCATTTTATAATCAATCACTTTAACATTTTCCATCTATTCATTTAATTTTTGTTTTGCGTAAAACCACAAAACTTGATTGTGAAAAGGGCAAAAACGACCTTAATAAATTGGTTAAAAGCACAAAAGACAACAACAATAACAATAAAGATATTTATAATAAAAATAGGACAAGAAAAATAATATAGAAATGGAAAACAATAACAAATAATCTGTACTTACCCATAAGTTTCATCACTTCTTTGTGGCTTATAAACACGTTGAGATAACCACTTGACAACAGGGGATACCAAGCAACCATTAGGCCCCAATAGAGTAACCAAAATTTGGCCATTTGTAAGATGAAGATGTTGAAATTTAAACAACTTTTTAATAAACAAAATCAATGATGAAAATGTTGCTGATGCCAGTAGTGCCACTTTTGTTGATGATGACGATGGTGAGGCGGAGGAGGTGGAGGAGGACAATGATTGTGATGAAAGTCGTTAACAAAAATGGTCAATATAAAGTGTTTACAGTGTATAGTAGTGTATGTATAGTAATGTCTGTATGGTAGTAGATGGCAAATTTTAAATTTTTATTAAATTTTATTTAAATTGACAAAATTTTTTTTTTTTAATTTAATCCTCATAAAAGCTTTCAAAGGCAGTGACCAATACAAAAGGCCATTTATTGGGATATGTATGAATGTTGTTGTTGTTGTTGCTGCTGTTGCTGTTAGTTGTAGTTGCTTGTTTATTTGAAATTTTGTATCTCTCTGTTATTTGTTGTTTTATTAAATAATTCTAAAAATTTAAATTTTTTTGCTTTTGTTGTTGCTGATGTTTCTTTTATTTGGTCTTTGTTGTTGTTGTTGTTTTTAAATCCTTTGCCACATTTAATTCAGACCAGTCAACAATTTAGAGTGACAGCATTTGTTTTTCTCTTTATGGTAAAACACACAGTGGCGTTGGTGGTGTGGATTGAGGGAGAGCAGTGGTAAACAGTTTATTTGGGAGTTGTATAGTGATGTTGTCGAGAAATAATGCACAAGATATGTATGTTGGATTCTGTTGGCTGGATTGGGGTGAGAGGGGGTATTTTGGTTTTCGGTACTTTTGATAGAAAGTGCGGGTGTAAGCATATGTTGTCTCGCCTGTCACGTGGTTGTTGCTTTGATGATACAACTCTAAAAGTTTACTACACAACGATATCTATGTGTGTAAGTGTGTGTCTACGTATATGTGATGTTGCTATTGCTGATGATGTTGCTGACGCTGATGTTGATTTGGTTGCTTGGAGACCATCATCATATATGTGCCATTTTCATGTTGTTGGCAGACTGCCTGACTTGACTTTAACATTTCACCATCCTTTCACTCAATTTTTTTGTTACCAAATGTATGTATATTTTGTCCCTGCTACTGGGTGTGTGTGTGTGTTGGTTGTTGTGTTCAAATGTTGTTTACAGTGGATGACTCCCAGTTGTTGGTTAAGTGACAATATATGGTATAATGGTTGTTTTATGCTCTGCTTTTTCAGTTCTGCTGTGCTTGGATCTACTGTAACTGCCAGCTGTTGTATGTCTACAAAAAAAAAAATCAGAAAAAAGTTAAATAAAAAGTTGAACAAAAAAAAAAAAAATTGTGAATAAAGTAAAATTTTATTGAAAAGTCAAACTCAGTTTGAACAGTCCACAAACGAACATTCCCAATTACAGGCACACAAACGCACGCACACATACTACCATAATGGTTTCTATATATGGTTGTCTGGGTGATGCTACTGTTTCCAAAATTTACAACAACAACAACAAAAAAGCCAACCGAATCTCCATGGCTAAAAGAGGTGTTGCTATCTCTAATATATTTCCATGTATGTGTGTACTGTGTGTCTCTTTGTACATATTTGTGTGTCTGTCTGGAATTTTTTTTTTAACTAAAGTGAAAATTTTCTATGCAACAACAATTAAAAAAGAACTTGACTAAACAATTTATAAATGTTTTTGTTTATTTGATTTTTTTTTTTTATATTTAAGTTTTATACTTTTTTGTTGTATTTAAAGTTCTTCAAAAAGTAATTAAAAGTTCGTAAAGATTAACAGTCTCTTAACGAACACGCAACTTTGTGCGCCAGTGGGTCACACAAGTTGATGCTGCTGCTCCTGCTGTTCCTGATTGCTGTTGGTTATGTTATTAGATTTTGTTGTAAATTCTATTTTATTTTTTTTTTGTTGTCCGATGTTAGTATCAAAGGACGGCATCATGATAAAGTTCACCGCAACGTGAAATTTAATTGAATAACTTCTACATGAATGTTAGAAAATGAATGACCCTCCTGTGGTAACAGAATTTTACCGAAGGGGCTTTTCTTTACATACCTACGATTGTGTGTTGTTAAAAGTGAAACTTAAGCAATGGAAGGAAAAACTATGTTAAATTGATAAGTCATATAAACCTTAAGGTAAGGAAGTTTCATTGTATAAACTTAAGATTTATATTACTATTAAATAGTTTTTATTAAAACTGGGCTAAATTAGCATTTCAAATGCTTCTGGAAGTGGTAATAAATTAAAAAGAATTTTTTAACAAACAAATTTTAAAATATCATTTCAGAGTTGCCTGATATTGACTAAAAAATCTCAGTGACGGAATATTTTTAAAAATTTAAAAATTACATAATAAATATTAGGAAAAAATTCTTAGAATTGTGTATTAACTATTTGAATCTTAATTATTCAGTGTGATTTGAATTAAGAGAAGAAATTAAAAAATTAATTTTAAAAAATATGGATTTATTAAAGAGTGTCTGTTGCAATGTTTCGACACTCAGAAAAATCTTTCTATTAATTAATGTGTTGCTATCTTTAGAAAGCGAATAGAGGAGAAAGGTGGTTAAAGCTGGAGCGCTTTTAATATGGCAATATTAAGCGTAATGATAAATATTAGAACATCAGATGGAGAGTTGGCGAACCTTTTGAAGTTTTTTTGTTTATAGCCCTGTAATATACATTCAGCACATGAGAGGCACAGAATATATTTGTAATCTATACTCGTCCTATGTTTTTTGTTTGCAAAAATTGTTTAGAGATTGAAAAACAAAAAAAAAATGGGTTATTAAGAAAAAACGTTGAGAAAATAAAATAGATTCTGTCACAACTTCAACGCTCGAAGTGTTTTAATTGTCAATTCGTATAGAAAAATGCGCACGTTATTTTTCTGTTTTCACTTAGTGTCGGCCTAGAATTAGAATACGACAAGCGATTGTTGATGTGAAAAAAACATGTTATTGTTTTTGAATTTGATTTTTTAAAAAACAATAAACAGAAATAAAAATTTTAATAAAAATTTAGAAATGCACATACTAAACTAATTTGGTTTATACTACGTTGTTCATTCACTAGTAAACAAAGAGAACATGAGAGCAATAGAATATCGCAAGTTAATTTCATTCATAATTCGGTTTTTGTTTACAAAGAAAATTTAAAAATGTGGAAACTCTGTTAAGAGAATTAGAAACAAAAAAAAAAAAAAAAAAAAAAAAAAAAAAAAAAGCATAAGAAAATATGTTTTGAAAATAAAATATACTCTATTTAACATTTTTTTTTTAAATACGGTACGTTGTTCTTCTGGGCCGTCACTATTTCACAACTGCAACGTTTGACATGCTTTAATTGACAATTTGTTTGGAAACATACGGCACGTTGTTGTTAGTTAACCCAAAAATTTGTTGTTGTTTTTTATCTAATATTTTAACATAGCCGTTTGTTCAATAGTTAAGTTAAATGATTTTAAATAAGATCCATAACTATAGCGTGGTTAAATTTTAAGGGCCGATGTTGATTTTGAATAAAACACAAATTATTTAGGAAATTATTGTCATTTCTATTTATTATGATAATATGGTATGGTTCAATTATGTATGGAACAAAATATCGGCCAAATGGCCGTCGCGACCTCGGCGGCACACCTACATCCGACGGTCCAAATTTTCGATGACGCTGAGGCATTGTTGAGGTCCTATGCCGTTAATGTTCCGAATTATCTCATCCTTTAGCTCTTGAATTGTTGCTGGCTTATCGACGTACACCTTTTCGTTCAAATAACCCCAAAGAAAGACGTCCAACGGTGTCAAATCACATGATCTTGGCGGCCAATTGACATCGCCACCACGTAAGGTCACACGGTCATTGAATTTCTCGCGCAAACGAGCCTTTGTTTCGTTAGCTGTGTGGCAAGTGGCACCGTCCTGTTGAAACCACATGTCGTGCACATCCATATTTTCAGTTTCTGGCTTTAAGTATTCCGTTATGATATCGCGATAGCCAACACCGACGGCGAGTAAGGTTGACGGCTATTTTGCCACACTATCGCGAACAACAGCAATGTTTTCCGCAGAAATGTGTGCACAATTATCCCGATTGTGGACACATTTGGTCGATTATGCACAAAGTGCATTTTGATTTGAACGCCCATTTTCATAATAAGCCTGAATAACTTTAACGCGTTGCTTGATTGTGTATCCTTCCATGGTTCAAATTGAGTTAGTCTGAAATTGAGAAATGTCAAATGAAATGCAGAAAAAAACTTGACGTTTAGGTGTGGTTCACATTCAACATTGGCCCTTAAAACTTAACCACCCTTTATAATTTTATTTAACAAAAGTTTCATACACTAAAGTTTTCTTTTAGACAATTATTTAAAAAAATGCAACTTTTATTAATTTTAGCCTGTTTTTCCTGCACTGTATGAAGAAAAGTTTCATAAGAATACTGAAAAGTTTCATTATTTTTCGGTCAAATAGACGGTGTCTGTATAAAACAGCCATGTAGGAGATGCAAAAATATGGAAATGCCCCACCCCAGCATAATTTAAACAGTAAAAAGAGGGAAAAGAAGAATAAATCATTAAGTGCAAGCTATATATAGTTGTGCATAATTAAATGCTTCAGCTAAAATGCTGAGTTTGAAGTTTTTTTCTTTCTGTGGAACAAAAACAGCTGAATACAAAATGGAATTCTTTTTGTACCATTTGATTTTAGAGAAAAAATTATTCCATAAACATTTAAGAAAGCCCAAAAGAGAAAAAACCGGGCAAAAAACTAAATGTTTTAACAAAAAATTCTTAATTAATTACACAAACAATGGTACAAAAATTTCTTTATATCGCGAGCTATTAAAAACTTATAAAGCTAAAAAATTGCCTATTTAAGGTCTTATGTATTTCGTTAATATTTTTCCATTTGGAAATCATTTTTCGTAGTTATCAGGTTGATTTTAATTATTTTGAAAGTTTTTTTAATAAAAAAAATATATTTTTGAAATTTAATACAAGAAATTTTTAAAGGGTTGCAATAAATTGGCAATTTTTGAAGCATTTTTATTAGTTCTATAATAATATATTATTTTCCCCCAAAGGAGAAAATGGAGCTGTCTCTGGTGTTGTCATCAAAATAGCTTATGCTAAAATTCGTAATAGTACTTCCAACGTTTATGAAATTTTGAAGGTGGATGTGAATGACCAAGAATAATTAATTTCGTTAAAAAAGACGAAAAACCAAAATCGTGTAGCGTACATATTTTTAACAGTTATGGCTTGATATGATTCTGATAAATAGTTCTGAATGGAGATAGATAGACTTGGGCATTCTTGTTTGTTTTGATTCACTATTCTAGTTCAAATCAGGTACCTGTTGAACAACTAAAAATAAAATAAAAATGTTACCGACCGAAAAAAAAACGAACAATTAATTTAACGATTAAACTAAAATAGCTTTTTGTAGTGAACAAGAATTTTCAATCAATCGAGTGAATAATTCGAACTAGTTCGTTCACGAATGACGCAACTCAAGAGATGAGCGAGTGATACCAGATTTCTGAGTATTTGCATAATTATAATTTTTTCGATTTATAGTTTGTTTTCCTAATTTTTTAAATAATAAGGATGTAGTGGAAATTGTTCTGTAACAGTACCTGTGTGCAAAATAAAATACATCAAGACTGAAGACTACACTCACCAAAAAAAGTCTGTAATGGCAACTAAAAATTTTGCTGTTATTACGGGAAATTTTGCTAATTTGAGCCCAGCGGTTTTTTTTTGCTAATCTTAGCAACACATGTCTGCTGACGTGTAGTATAATGTAATTAGTAGAAAAATTAGTAGCCGCTACTAAATTTAAGTATACTTTTTGTAAGGTGGAATTAAAAATCTGTTTGCTAAAATCAGCAAAAAAAAAAAAATACTAAATATTAGTACAAAATTTTTAATTTATTTTTTTTTATCGAGCATCAAATATTTTTTTTAAAAATTTTATATACAAAATTAAAAACAAAATCAAAGGCTTAAAAATTGTTAAAACATAAACGAATTAATCATTTTGTTTTTATTTGGTAATTTCTGTTTTGAAAAATGTTTTAGTTATTTTTTTTTTACTTTTTAGAACTAAAAAAAACTTTTTAGTGCTATTTTGAGTGGATGTCCTATTTTCAGACATGATTCGGTATGTTCTTTTCCGATCGCTTTTTTAATCCATGTAACATTTTAAGTCAATTTAATTTTTTAAAATTAGTACAATTTTTTTTGCTAATTTTAGCAAATTGGTTTTAAAAAAATTTGTAAAATGATTTCTGAAATTAGCAACAAAAATTTGTAAATATTCTGTAAAAACTCTGTAATTTGTAAAATGTAAATAGCAAAAAGATTTGCTAAATAATAATTTTTTTACAAAAATTCAGTACAAAAATAGTAAAGTGCGATTGAAAACCGTTTACAAATTTTTCTACTAACTTTTTTTTCTGAGTGTATAGTCCCTATGGAAATGCAATAAAAATAATTATGTTTTTAATGAAAATTCAAAAATGAAAAAATTTGGAAAACTAATCGAAAGATTTCAAAGCAATTTACCAGATTCCTTCTGCATGCAAAAATATATTATTGCAAGAGGAGATAAATTTGGCTGTTTGTTATAATATTGTAGAGTCTATTGAATAAATATTTAAAAAACTAATGCTAAGATAAACACAAATACAACAACACGAAGAAACTATTAAAAAAAATTTTTTAGCAAATATATCAAAACTCCTACAATTCAAAAGTAGCACCAATATAAATCACATTTATTACTATTACACTTGATAAAACTCTTTAAAAACTGCAGCAATAAATTTCAAGGATTTTTTTTTTTTTGTTAAAAAAGCTTTGGCTTTTTACTTACACCTTAAAGATTTTTATCAAACACATGTAGTACATTTGAACATACTACCTATAACAATTAGGTTAGAAATCATAACCATAAATAAAAGCTAAAAAATCATAAAAATACTCATTCTACAAATTCCCGGATTTTATAGACCAATAAACCTATGAATTTATAAATTTATGCATGTAAAATATTTTAAAACTTTTCTTTTCAACAACAACAATAAACAAACATAACTTAGGTGTACCTACGAGTGCGTTTGTATGTGTGGATGTATGTTTATAGTTGAATGCTAGGAAAAATTACAATACGGCTTTATCATAACTTAAAACTTTATTCAAAACAAAAAAGAAAACCAACCAACAACAAAAACAAAAGTTTAAAATCAAATTTTCTATTATTTTGCAAATGTATGTATTTCTTGAACACTCATACAGAAAATTTTTAAGAAAAAAAATTATTTTCGAGTTCATAATTTCTTGTTATGTTGGTAAATATATAACAAAATGCTTGTAGTTCAATGTATATGTGAGCATAATACTAAAAAAAAAAACCTTATGATGATGATGATGAAAATAAAAATAATGATGTTGTAAATGTAAATGATGATGCTGAATTTTTTGTTAAAGTTACTTGTGTTGTTACATATTTGTGTTGTTTCATTTTTTTTTTCTTTAAAGTAAAAGTTTTTTTTTAAAATGGAATATTTTGGTTTTGATTGTAAGTGAAATGTTGCCAAGAAACTCTTATTTAACATACAGTAGAAAAAAAAAAGTTTCTAATATAATAAATGCACGTTCATAAATAGAAGAAACCTTAGTTACACATAACTTTTTTTTATTTCACCAAAAAAGTAATAAAAAATGTAAAAAATTTAGTCCTTCAAAACCGACTATATGATACCCTTACCCATAATTTATTGTTAAGTTTTACTCAAAACAAAAATTCTGTAAGTAAAATCTTTCTGTTTTAAATCTTAACCCATTAAAAAGACATTACAATCCAAATCAGTTTAGTATAAATTTCTAATAAAAGTCACTCCCAATATACTGAGAACATGCATATGAAGAAAAATTACTTCCAGGTAAGAATTCCGATTGCATTGAAATTTGGATATGAGGCTTTCCATACCAATGGATACAATGGATAAAAAAAATTATTCGAATTAATAACAAACTCACAATATTTATTATGATTTATGATACGAATAAAAATTTAATCAATTTTTTTAAATTTTCCAAAAAAAAAAATAATAATATTTTAATTTAATAGAATTTGGAAAATCGTATGCATATGAACATGCATAGTCTTGTATATGATCATACATGAGCACACATGATCATTTACTACCATAAATAGTTTAATATATCGCACTTGATCAACAAGAGGGTAATAACTCAAAATATTTAAAATTTCACTTTTTGCAAGAAATCAATTAAAAACATCAATATCTATCTACTGTAAAAATTTCAACGTATAACTCTTTACTCTTTCATCTCTAAAAGCACATTTGAGACCATTTTCATGATAATGTTGTTACTACCTTTATATCAACAAGAAGGTATTATTTTGAGTTAAAACAAAAATTGAAATAAAAATGAATCGTATATTTTCATAAAAAAGGTATTATTTTGATTTGAGCCTTTATTCTTGAAAAAAAAAATCAAACTGTTTCATTAAAATTTTGTTGTATTTTGAGTTGATACTGTTTTACTGATAAAAATTTGTTTAACTGTATGATTTTAACTCGTAAAGTGACTCTTTTTTTGATAAAAATTTTGAAATTTTTTTGAGTTGTGACCCTTTTCATGAAATATTTTAATCAATGCATCACATTAATAGCCACCGCTAAAAAAAACTGGCATACCATATAAAGTTCATGATGTAAAGCATGATAGATTTTATGATCTTAAGAGCTTACAAGAGCAATGGGGCCAAAATTTTGTTATAAATGATTTAAAAAAATCTTAAAAAAGTGACAATTGTATTTAAAAAAACATTTTTTGTCTCTCTTGAAAAGTACTAGTTTTTAAGATACGAGGTTGCTGCAGTAAACCCTCGATATGAGCTGAGGTTATACATACAAGTATTTAGTTGTTTTAGTTCGAAACACTTTATATATTCATAATGCTTTTGTAATTCAAAGCCGATCTATCAGTTTCCGTCAGAATGGCGATCACTTCGTGAAGATGCAGCAGAGTTACTGATTTTCTGTCAGTTTTTTGCTATTCTTCCGTGCTAATGAACAAAATAGGTATAACGGTGAAAAAAGTTATTTGTGTATTTATTTGTTAAGTTCCAAACCAACAAGATATAAAATCTTTTAATTTAAGTATTGGATTTTTGTGATGTATACAAATTTATATAAAAAAATTATGTTTTTTAGTACAATTTTATAGTAGCATCTGGTGAATAAAATATTTTGTTAACAGACGTCTAGAGTTGAATATTTTATATTCTCTTTAAACTTTGTTCAAATCAAAATTCTTTTTCACCTCAAAAATTTTTTACACCAAAACATTTTTTTCCTAACATCGTTTTTTTTCACCTCAAAAAATTTTGTTCACCACAAAAATTGCCATATTCAAAAATGTTTTTCACCACGATTTTTTATTTTTTTGTGCCTAGGCAATGTTCCCTTCTCACTTTAAATTTTGTTTAACATAAGCACTGTCGAATTATTTTAAAAAGTTCAGATCTTTTTCTCTAGTCTCCGTTTTGGATAAAACAAACATATTGTCTACCTCAAATGTTCATTAAATATTCACAAAGTTGTTGTATAATCAGTTAGAACAAAAATATTAATTTATACTGAATATAAATGATTTACAATATAAAAATGAAAAAAAAAAAAAATCGCAAAAACTTTCTAATCGTAAAAAATAATTTTTTATACAAAAACGTACCAAACTTACGTCTATTTTTTAAATAAAAATAAAATTTCAAAACTAATACAGAAAAAATACAGAATAAAAAAATTCGAAGTGTCATTGTTTGACATTTGAACAATTGTTATTGTTTGCTAGTAGAAGGTACGAGGTTAGTAAAAATGGAGCGCTATACGAATGAACAACGCATTCTCATTGTGAAATTGTTTTACCAAAATGGTGAAAGTTTTGCGGCTACAGTTCGCAAATTGCGATCAATTTGGGGTCACAATAATGCTCCAAAAGAGTCAACTGTAAAGAGATTAATGGATAAATTTGCCGAAACTGGGTCTGTTAGTGATGTAAAGACAACAACGCGCCATCGACCGAAAATGTCGCAGCTGTACGTGATGATGTCGCTCAAACTCCATCCACCTCAATTCGACACCGAGCTCAGCAAATTGGTGTCTCCAAATCCACTTTGCAGCGAATTTTGACGAAAGATTTGCATCTTCATGCACACAAAGTTCAATTGACTCAGGAACTGAAGCCAGCTGACCATGGACAGCGAAGGGAGTTCGTTAATTGGGTATTGGAGAGACAACATGAAAATGCTGATTTTGCCGATAAAATCATCTTCAGTGACGAGGCCCATTTTCATCTTGATGGCTTCGTCAATAGGCAGAATTGTCGCATTTGGGGTGAGGAAAATCCTCGAATGATTCACGAGAAGCAAATGCATCCTCAACGTGTCACTGTGTGGTGTGGTTTTTGGGCTGGAGGAATCATTGGACCTTTTTTTTATGAAAATGAGGCAGGTCAAGCGCAAACAGTCAATGGTGTTCGGTATCGTGAAATGATAACCAGTTTTTTCTTGCCTAGAATTGAAGAAATGAATGTGGAGGGCATGTGGTTCCAACAAGACGGCGCCACATGTCATACAGCCAGAGAAACAATTCAATTGCTGCATCAGTCATTTCCCGGTCGTGTTATTTCGCGTTTTGGAGATCAGAATTGGCCGCCTAGATCGTGCGATTTAACACCATTAGATTTTTTTCTTTGGGGTTTTTTGAAGTCGATGGTTTACGCAAATAAGCCGACGACGACTCAAGCCTTAAAGGAGGAAATTGGACGCTGCATTAATGAAATACCGCAGCATTCATGCAAAACGGTCATTGAAAATTTCATTAAAAGATCGCGTGCATGCCAGCAAAGCCGCGGCGGCCATCTGCACGATATATTGTTCCATACATAACCTCATTCTGTCTACTTTACGATATAATAAAGTTTCACGATTTTTTTTTAAATATCTGTGTTTTATTTAAAATTTAAAAATTGCGTTCTTCTTGGGATACCCTTTAGTTAAATAACAAGAATTTTCCAAATTACATTAAATTAATACAAATAATAATTCACACAGAGAAAACAGACTCATTGTGACGACCGAATTTTTTGCAAACTGAATATTTCTGATACATTCCTGATACAATTAAAATATATGACTTCAAAGGAATTTCTGTTATATTAATTGTATTACGTTCGGTGCCTCCTGAACCTGTTTTCTATGTGTAAACATAAATGATAAATTGGTATATATATTAACACGCCTACTGGAGCTAATAATTTATTCCAATTTGTATTGATTCTATTTTGATTCAATTGAATAATCTGTTTTATGATTTAATTCGCAAAGTATAAAATAAATGCAACATATTTGGTTGAATTTTTTTTTTATTAAAATTTAATAATTAGTTTGATTCTAATCAAAGGAGAATACATAAAAATCAAATTGATCCTTTAAATTTGATATTAACTGAATAAAATAGAAAATTTTTGAATCAATAAAAATAATTTTGCGAATCGATTCGTTGAATCTAATTTAAGGAATTTTGTTTTAAAAATTCTGCTCTTAGGTACACGGGTGCATATGATTAACATACAATTCATAATTAAAAACATAAAACATTTAATTTTGTAAAATTATTACTCTCGAGTGATGAAATTTTTGATAAAACATATTTATAAAACTCAACAAGGAAGTATTTTATTTAGTTTATTTATGATAAGAGGGCGGATCGATAAGTCCGTGACTTCTCGAGCTTCCCTCATAGTTATATAAAATACAACACTGCTCCCATCAAGTACCACCTGTTAATACTGTCAAATTTTGAGCAAGTTCTGTCATTTACTTTGCGTTTAACAGCTGTTCAAAACATACAACCTCGTGAATTTTTTTAAAAATGGAAAAAAGTAAATTTCGCGTACTCATTAAACATTATTTTTTGCAAAAAAAAAAAAAAAACGTCAATCAAACCAAGGAAAAGGTTGATAAATACTATGAGGACTCTGCACCATCGACTTCAATGGTAAAAAAGTGGTTTACTGACTTTCGTTGTGGTCGCACAAGTACAAATGACGCTGAAAGTTTTGGACGGCCAATTGAGGTCCACACACAAAAAACAAATTCATACTATTTATGAATATTTTATGAAAATTTGCCAATGTACTAATTTAAGAACTTTTTCATAAAATCAGGTTGTATATATGAACAGATTATTAAAAAAAATACTGGGAAAGTTTGTGTACTCGTTTATTATGAAATGGTTCTTAAAATATATGTAGATATACTTATTATTTATGAAAAAGTACTTAAAAAATTTGCCAATGTACAAAATCTTATTATTAAGGAACGAGTGCATAAATACATATAATACTGGGAATTTAGTTAGGAAATAATTCATATTATAAATTTATTTTATGTACCTATTCATATAAGCTAGGAAACTCTCCTTGACATAAATAAAAATGATCTGTGTATTGTTTTGTTTGAGTTTTATTATTATTTTTTCAAGAGTTTGAATTTAAAGTTAACAAAAAAAAAAAATTATTAAAATTAGGTAAAAAATATCCAAAAAATAAAATATGATATATAATATTAAGTATTTCATAATATTTCGTAATTCTGAACCCGTTCTTAAAGCATATGAACATTATGTATGTCCGCCGTCATCAAATAACGTAGTGAATTGTAGAACCATTTTCAAGTTATGAAATTTTCATAATATTTAAGAATTAAGACATTTAAATATGATTTTTTTCTTTATGAACAATGTTCATAATAATTATGATCGAATTTATAAAAAAAAAACACTGGGAAGTTAGGAACACTTCATAAATAGTAAGTAAGCTTCATATATAATATGAACCTTTAAAATTATGAACAATTTTCATAAATAATTATGAATTTTATTTTTTTGTGTGTATACACCCGAAAATATCAAAAAAATTCATAGCACAATCTACATATGAGATTGTTGATGCCAAACACATTTTATATGGCAGTGTGGTTTCGAGTTTAAATGTTCAGTTGGATTTAAGAAAGCTGTTTGGAAGATGGAAGATGACCATAATGCACGGGTGCACACGTGTGTAGTCTCAATGACAAAATTCTAGTGACTATTTCCTATTTCCAAACCTAAAGAAATGGCTCGGTGGAAAGAGATTTAGCTCCAACGATGAAATTATTGATCAAACAAATGCCTATTTTATGGAACTCGAAAAATCCAATTTTTTGGAAGGGATACAAAAATTGGAATAACTTTGGTCTAAGTTGAGATTTTGTTGAGCTAAATGGAGATTTTGTTGAAAAATAAACTTTTTGTTCTGGTCCGCCCTCGTAGCAACATTATTTCTTATCATAGCACAATCTACATATGATAAATACGTAATGTAGGGTATTGAAAATGTAAAATCATACTCTAGAGAACATTTGTTGGGTTGATTTGTGTACATACAAGAATAAAGTGTGAGCGATGCTGAACTGAAAAAGTTTAAAAAGTTATTGCTAGAAATAATTTTTCTACAAAATTGAAAATTGTTTTTTAAATACATAATGACAAGTTATGCTTAATAATAAACTTATTCATATTTTAAGCTTCCACCACAACAAAAAAAAAAAAATAAAAATAAAACCGAAGGGAGAAAATAAGCAAAGTAAGAACAAGTGCAAAGAAGTTAACATTGATGATGGCAATATGAATTTGCAAAAATTGGCTAACTTATTTCAATCCCTTTTTTGTTGCGATGATTCTGATGCTGATGCTGTTGCTGTAGTATGTTGTCTGTTGTTTCCTGCAGTTGTTCATATACATACTTCCCTTTTGTATTGGTAAGGCAACAATCTAAATAAACACAAAAAAAGCCAATCATCGATCATGGGTTTTCCCAAAAAAAAACAAAAAAAATTCTAAAAAGGATTTTTTTGTGTGTGTTTGGTGGATGCTGAAAATTGAATGATTTACTACACAACACAGGCTCCCCAAAATTATATATGTATATATACATACATATATATATTTTTTTTTTATAGAAAAAAACACAATTCATTAATAATTCAAAAGACAAATTTTCCCAACAACTCAAATATACGAACGACTACTTCAATATGGAAACAACAAATACTCGTACATACAACCAGCAAACAGAATACAAATTGAGAAAAAAAGAAAACTTTAGCAATTGGTTTTAAGGATGAGCTGCTTTTAATAGACATACAATTTTACACATATGTGAGTGTGTGTGTGTGTGTGTGTGTGTACAAACATATCGTCATTCAAACCAATTTATAAATATGTATTAGTATCATAACCAAACTTCCCTTAATAACTTTTTATAATTTTTTTGTAATTGAGGGAGGGGGGATAAAAATCCTGCAATATTTGCAAAAGAAGCCGATTAAACACTCCTTATGGTTTTTCTTGTTCCATTTGATTCGATTCCCTCTGTTCAAAGTTATCCAACAACATATTAGCAACGTCATCATAATCATTACTGAAATGATAAAACGTCTGGCATTTCATTTTGATTTTAGTCAGTGACAAATTTATTACCAAATCGCGGTAAAGAAAAGAAAGTTTTCAATTATTTTAATGGTAGGAGTAGACAAAGCAAACGAAGTACATAAAAAATGAATTTAAAAAAGAAGATAAAACAGTAGAAAGAAGAGTTGGGGGGAGGAAGAAGATATCAGCAAACTAATGAATATAAATTGAGCTAATTTTTTTCTTGTCTTTAAATATTAAAATTAAGGTGTAAAATATTTAATGTTTAAATACTTGAAAGCTTGTTTTTTGTTACAGAATAAACAGACAGTTTAAAAAGGGGAAGGAAGCCATGGTAATAATTGGTTAAAACAAGATGTTTCAAAATAAATCCTTTGATGTGCAATAAGTTTTTTGTTATGATAACCTTTTACTACATCAAACTCCAGATTACGATGCTTTGATAGAACCCAGCAAAACTTGCTATTGGCAGGAAATGGGAAATGGAATAGAAAAACAAATTCTTTGTGTATTTCGACAATTAACAAAGTTTAAATTTTTATCGATTTTATTCTCAATAATCCATCAGGTGGTTTTAACACGGTTCTTTTTAATTTCTGATCCAATAGGGAAAAGGTGAAGAGAAAGATGTAAGATTTATAAAATTATTAACCTATCTTGGATATGAATCTTTATGGTTGTCAAATCTTTAAAAATGTACACCGATTTGGTTTAAAATTTCTTTGTAGGAAATTAAATTTGGTAATTTCAATAGGAAATACAAATTTTGGTATGTAAGTCCCTCCTCCAGTCCAGACATCTACTGAGACAGGGCGACAGTATATTTGTAAATTTTTGGAAGTATACAAAAAAAAAAAAAAAAATACATGAACTAAAAATTAATCCAAAGTTTCCTTTAAAATAGTTTAATAATTTTCCTAAATTTAAGTAAAATCTTATTAAAACTTCGAAAAATGTTTTAAAAAGAATATAAATTCCTAAGTTTGAGTAAAAACGAAATAGTTATAAACTCGGAAATAGTTCATATCTATCCTTAGTAATATTACTTGATTTTAGAAAAAATAACAAGTATATTAAATAAAAATTATCAAATTGCATACTAACAAATAATAAAACTAAGATTAGTTCAAAAAAATTTAAAATAATTTACTTGCATTTAGTTCTAAAAATGTGTCTTACTTAAAAAGAGAAAGTAATTCAACTTAATGTATGATCCTTTTTTACGTGAGTAGTAAACTTAACTAAATTTGAGAAAGCCATTTTAGAAGAATTTTTTCTAAAAATTAGTTCAGATAATTAAAAACATAAAGTTATACATTTTTACTATGTAATAATATATTTTTTTTGAATTAAAGTTTTCCAATTTTTGAAATATAAAAAAACTTAGCAATAGGATTTTTTTTCTAAAAATTTCTTCAGATAAATTAAAAAAACTTGCCAACATTTTTCTTAAATCGAGGAAAAATTTAGTTTTTGTTGGAAAACGTTTAGCTTACACAGAAATTATTGCCAACAAAAATTTCAATTAATTTTTTTTTTTTTTTTATTTTTTATTCATTTTCAATTAAAAGTTTAACCATATCAATTAAATTTTTAATTGATAATGAACTTGGTGTAAAAAATATTCTAGTTTACAATAAACACTATTGACAACATATAAAAGTCAAATTATTCTGTTTTATTTATATCTTAACTTTTATTACAGTTATTTAAATTGCAAAATTGCATCTCAAATCCCTAAACAACAAAAAAAAATAAATAAATAAAAGCAGAAAAAAAGGGTTATTAAAAATATTTTTAATATTACGCGTATTCTTAAAAGCGTCATAACTTAATTTTTTTAAGAAAGAGAACCGCACTCATTGCTTAAATTTTCAAACACATGCATGAAAAAGTATCAAAAAATTTTAAATAATTAAAAATATTTGTTAAAATTCAAATTCGATTTCTAACAATTTTTTGTTGGAAATATTTGTAAATTGTTATTTTTCATATAAAAATTCTTTGAAAATAAAAACTGAAGTTACAAAAAAAAAAAAATAATTTTGTTGTATTTACAAAAATATTCTATGAAAGATGTGTAATGTTATAAACAGAATTTTGTAATTTTATTCTGTGTCTATACACATCTGTGTTGCCAGATAAGGGGATTTGGCTTCAGATTTGAAAATTTATTGATAAAAAAAATTTAATTTGGATATATTTTTTCAGATCGATAATCGAAAGCCATTTGTGCTAAATTAAAAATAGAAAAATATTAAAAATTTGATTAAAATTTTTATTGATTTGAATCAAAAATTTTAATTGATTTGATGCTAGAATTTGAATTATAAATTTGATTAAAATTTAAATTGATTTTTGTTTAAAACTTTAATTAAAGTTTGAATTGATATAATTAAAATCTTAATTGAAAATGTTGATGATTTTTGATTAAAACTTTAATTGACATGATTGAAAAAAATAATTGAAAGATTTCAATTCATTTTAACAAAAAAAAATAATTAATATAGCATTCTTTTGCTGGTCCAAATTGAATTAAAGTTTTAATTGCGTTTACAAATATTTTAATTGAAACTCGATTTAAGTTTTTTTGTGTGTATTTTCAAAATTTTTTCCAAAAAATAAAAACATAATAAATGAAAAACACACTAGATAATTTTCCCAATTTTAAAGAAAAAAAATTATTTCAGGAAACAAATTAAAGTATCCATTAAAAAAAAAAATTATCGTGTATGCGTGAGCGATCACATGCACATCTCTAATCTTAACAGTCTTAAATATTGAATATAAAGTTGCTTAAAATATATTTTAATATTTTGACATAGAGATCCGACTGTAAATGCCGAAGATATAACAAAAAAAAATTAAAAATTTTAAATTCGGCAAAAAAAGTTTTATTTTCGAAATTGCCTTGAAAAAATACTTTATATTGGAAGCACTTTATTTGCCTGTAAGGCGGTACGGTCTAGTGTATTTTCCGATATTTTGGTAGTCACTTAAAAGGGATTTGAAGTGATAATATTTTTTTAGCAGTATTGCCTGCCAACACGCAGAGAAAAAACATGGTTGGGACAATCATATTCGAAGAGCATCATATATATTTTTGGGTTTATAATTGTGCCAACCATAGTCGTACTATAATATCATTATCATATAATGAGAATAAAATTACCATAATATCGTCCCTACAGTTATATTATGATTAAAAAATTACCATATTATGATTCTAAATAATCATATTATGATGTTGAATTTTAGTTTAAGTAAAAGTCCATATTATCAAAAAATGTTTTTATCAGATAAATTTCTAAATATCTAGTATTTTATGTAAGAAACCTTTTCGTGCAAAAACAATCTTGAGTTCTACAGACTTTTACTTATAAAAAATATTTTTTTAATATTATTAGAACTTTTTACAAGAAATGAATTAATAAATATATTTTTAAGAAATATTTCTTATTGTTTTTATTAAAACGAATTAAAAAATACAAAAACTTTATATAGAATCCTTTTGACAATGAATTTATTAGTGTAAATAATATTATATGTATAAGCAATTTTCGAAAAAAAAACGCTTTAAAAAAATCTAAAGTTAAAAAAAAATTAACTGGATCTTAATGGGTCAATTGATGAAATTTTTTAATGCCACATGAAAGGTAGAAAATTCATCTGACATTTTTCTATTTTTTTAAGACATTTTGTAGTAAAAACAAACCGACTGAACTGACAAAATTTTGGTTTTTATGAAAACAACACAATATTATCACTGTAAATGTTAAAGTCATGTTTTATTTGATGTATAATTATTTATTGATTGTTTTCAGCATTTTATGGTTGCATAGTTATCATATTTTTTTCATAGTCAAAATTTTTGTTACCACAGTATGGTTACAGCCAATGATTTTATAAAATAGAAGGTGTCAGTCATAAAATATTTACTATAATAATGATGGTGGCGACCATGTCGGTGGTTAAAAGACCAATAACATGGTTGTGACAATCATACCCGATTGCAGCAAGCTTAATATAGTAGCAGTGATCATGTTGCAACCATGTTTTTTCTCTGCGTGAACCCTGCTTTCAAGTTTATGTTTACTTTACGTGCTTTTCAAAAACAATCTAATTATGAGATTGGGCATCTTAGAAAAACTACGTGTTCATTTATTTTCTGTGCTCTATCGCATATCGAAATTCAACGAAATCGATTAGTGTCCTCGAAGATAACTTCCTTGTTAGCCTCAATATCACAATATCCCGTTGGCTGCTAACCGACACATTTATTGATGTTTCCCCAAAATAATTTAGATATAACTTTTTGTTGATATTTAACTTGACATTTTTTAATTGGGCCTAAAATAAAAGTTATAACCCCTTCTGTACCCCTCATTTTCTTATTTCCCCCCTTGAATCAAGGGTTTACTAACGCAAATTTGCATCTGAAAAACAACTACTTTTCAGGGAGACAAAAAACGTTGTGATAAAAAATAACGTTGAAATTATTTCACATTTTTTTTTTGAAATTCAAAACAGCATTACTTTTTAAATTAAAAATAAAAATGTCATAAGTTTATTCTAAAACGGTATTTTTACCTCTCCTTGAAAGTAGAAGTGAACCGTCGACATACTATATTTCTTACCCCTGGGCAAGCGTACTTTCCAGTGGCCTTTAATGGGTTAAAAATGTGACTTAGTGTTTTAATTTCAATAGGCTATAATTTTGAAACTACTCTGAATTTTCTTTCAAAATTTTAGTATGATATTGTTGTAGGAAAGAAAATCATGCTCGCTCCACAATGCAAAAAAAAATACAAAAAAAAACGTGTCATACGTTTTAATTAAACAAATTTACCTGCTTAAAGGTTGAATACGAGAAAATTTCTCCATTTTTGGAGTCATTTACGTTTCTTTTTTGAATCTTTTATAAATTATCTTAAAATTCATATTAAGGATCAGTTAACCATACACTCACAATATTATTTCATTAAAAACAACTTAAAAAACATATTAAATTAATCGAAAATACAATCAAAAAGAGGACTACTGATTTTCCATTATATTCAACCCATTTTGTTGTTTATTTTCAATCATTGTTTAATAATCGACAAAAGTAAAAACAATAGAAAGTCGTTTAAAATAACCATCAAATTTTTACTGACAAAAAGTTAGAAAAAACTACTTTTGTGGTTTGTTTTTCAAATTGAAAGTTTTTTTTATTTGTATGTAATTACAAAACAGAACACAACACATGCAGATGTATACATTTTTATTGGCTTTGCGTGTATGTAAATTTGAGTAATTTCTTTTCATTTTTATTGAAATAATTTTGTATATATACAAACTATTTTGGTAAAAAAAACAAAAAGGAATTATATGAATTTTTATTTTTTGAAGCAGAAAAATTTTACAATTAACTGACTCCTACTGAATGTCTGTAAATTTGTATAGTTTGTTTTTTAAATGACTGATTCAAATAGTTAAAAAATATATTTTTATGAATTTCAATTAATTCTTCATTTAAAAACAAACTGGACGTATTACTTTTTAAATAAACTACACTCGGTAACGGAAAATATATTGTGAGTGTATTAATGATTCCCACACCTTAAAAGTATGAACCTATGGAATCTGTTGGTTGGGTACCGAAATAAAACAGCTGTATGATCTAAATTTAAATGATTTGATTTTAAGCCGGACAACAGCAGTAATAACTATTAAATTAATTGATATTTCTACTGACGTATAAATTTGAGTTTATAAAAGCTGTTAGAAGTCAAATCTGAATATAGTAAAATATCGTTAATCAGAAATCTTCAAATCCACTCATTCATTTTTATTATGTAATCATCATTATATCAGTGCATTTAAATCAATAATCTTTAGGATCCTTCTCAATTTTGTGTATTATGAATATAAAACCATCCATTAATTGTGGAGGTTTGTTCATTTGTTTTTCATTCCTTAATTTGTATGTTACAAAAAAAAAAAAAAAGGAAAAAAGCAAGAAGGGGAGTTAAATTAAAATACATAGGTTTTGCCTCAGGGTCTGCTGGCTAAAATGCTTCAATTATAAAATGGCTTTTAAATCAAATCGGAAGTTTGTTCTAGCTAACAACAGCAAAAACAAAAGTAGACAAAGTTTATGTTATTTCTTGTGCTCCCTCTTCCTGGTCTTCCTCTGCTTATGCTACCACACTCAATGGTTGTTCATACTCAACGTACAGTAAGGAGTAGTAGCTACACTCAAGAAAAAAGTCAGAAAAGACAGCAAAAGAATGTTGCTGATTGAGCAAGGAGGGTGTTAGAAGAAAAAATTCCTTTAAATGTTATTTAGCTGCGACATTTATGTACCTCTTAAATATCTTATTGTGGTCTTAACTATAAATGCGTTGATCAGCACAATTTTGTTAGCAAAAAAATAGTAAAAGAATTAGTTTATTGGTGAAAAAATACAACAAAAGTTTTTGCTGAAAACTAGTATACTTGATATAAAACCCCTTTAACTATTTTTGTCTACTATTTTATTTCTTGGAGTGTACTATTTTTCTTTGCTTAATATTTTCTTGCTAATGTAAAGCTTGAGTTCTTGATGTTTTTTTCCATCTTCTATTTTTGTTAAACTCTGATGATGGTTTTGTTTACAGAATACCATAAGGTTGTTTGGTTGGGTCCTTCTTCGTCTAATGGAAAATTGAAAATGTTGTTGCTATTACTTCTTATTTGTTGTAGTACTATTTACTTATGGCGTAAAGAGAGCACTTAGTTTACAAATTGTGTGTATGTGTGTGTGTGTGCGTTTTTCATGTTGAACAGGAATACAACACAACAAGTATGTAAGTTTTTTTTTTTTTTTTTTTGAGTTGGTGTAAGTGAAATGAATGTGCAGGTATAAGTGTGTTTTGGACGAGCACTTACAAGTTTAAACATTGAACAAATAAACAAGTGGCGAACTCTTGAGTAATGTTTTAGAAAGGAAAAAAAATTGTTATAAGAATTTTTCTTTTACAACAAAAAATGACGCCCAACTTAAAAGCAAACAAAAACGCTGATAGCAATTTAAATAAAATTTTAGTTAAAACATATACAACAACAACAAAATTTTGAATGTTTAATTTACTAGGTAAATTTTTTATTTAACTAATAGAGTTGTTGTTGCTGGTGTAGCTTGTGATTCTGTTTTTTTTTTTTTGTTATTTTTTTTACTTTAAAAGGTTCTAGTCACTCACTGGCCTTTAATCTAGTTATGCCACAGCACAATTGTCGCATTCAAGCATATCCGTTTCCGGTAATTTTTGCAATTTTGTCGGAGTTTTTTTATATTTTTTGGTTGCTTTTCTATTTATTCATTTCTGTGTTCTTTTAGTTTTTGTATGCCAACCTTTTACTATGTCTTGTGGGTGTGTTGCATCGGACGTTTAACGGTATTATTATGGTGGATTTGGAGGGGTGAGTGTTGGGAAAAATGACAGGAAACATAATGTAGTTGTGCAAAAGATTAATTTGAATTTTGCTTTTTGCAAACGCCCAAAGACTATGTGAGCCCAAAAAAAAAACCTGCATGCACTCACTCATCCACTAGAGAGAGAGAGAGTGAAAGAAAGACTTGTAAAACATTCACACAAGAAGAAGGCCATTATCGTCATCCTAGAATCACATATAGAACATGTAGAGGTGGTGGCTATAGATGTACTGCTACTATAAATGTTCGTTATACAATAAACATTTTGATATGTTGTTTTGCTCTTAACCCTCTAATGGTTAAGTTTATGATGTGTTGTCATATTTTACAATGTCACTAAAATTAATCAACAATTAAATTGAACTCCTTCTATGCTTCTTTTAAAAACGTTTTTTATGAATAGGTTTTCCTTAAAGTTTTCTCTTCGGGGATAGTTTGCAAATGTATCGGGAGAACCGTGAGAAACAAAATCCCTCTTAAAAACACATACTCTTTACTTAAACTTATTCAGTTCATCGCTCTTGTACTAGATATCGTAACATCGGACTTGTGATTATTTTTTTTTACTTTAACCAGTTAACTGTTCAGCTTCCATGTTGACCAAAATCTTGACTTTAACATCCTTAAATAATATTTGATCCATTGATGATTTATAAGGAATAAGGACCCTGTGCGAGGTGGCTAAATAAATTCAAAACTAAATACAAAATTTTCAAAAGAGTTTAAAAATTTTAAAATTTCACAAAAACTTGTAAACTTGAATTTAGTTTAGAGTTCATTTGGCCCGTTCGCACACTTAGATTTAGAAGTATATTGTTAACTGAACTGCCAAGGGGCTTAACTAAAAAAATTTTCAAAACCGGTTTTATTATAATGATTCATTTGGCTAAAATACACAAAATTTCTAAATTCTACGATTAAAAAAAAGGGTTTTATGAACAAAATTTGAATCTGAGATGCTTTTAATTTTCCAAGTTTTTTGGTTGCCCTGCACAAATTTAAAAATGAGTTAAGTGATTATGAATTACTGCACTGAACTACATCTCTTCACAAAATTTTATCGCTCTATAATCAAAACTCTCAGATTTATTTACGAATTTGTTAAATTACCTATTACCGTTTTTTTGCTTCTCCCGCAAAAAAAACATAAAAATGTTATTTACGCCCTTTTGCATTTCAGCTAACGATATATAACATAAACAACAACCAATCTTCTCTTTGCACCCTAAAAGGGTTAACACTGCAGGAATATTTTATATATGTGTGTGTATGTAGCATACACATATAAATAACATTCAGTGGATTGGTATGATGCTGTTGGTTGGTGGGATGTTGGCGGACATTGACAATTTGTCGTTGTTATAAATGCATCCTACGTGTTGGCCAAGTTACAAGAATTAAATAACCGGACTGAATGTGAGTTATGATTGCAACACCTATAACAAATTGTTACTTTTTTAAAGGCCAACAGCAAGAAGAAGTAGAAATAGAAAAAAAAAACAGGAAAACTATAAAAGCCAAAGCAATGAATGTAACAAACGAACCAAACGACATCAATGAAACATGACCATTATGAAGCGTTGTAATAACTGTAATAACTTAGGTTTTGCTTTAAATATTGCAAAGTCACCCAAAGAAAAATTGATGACAAATCTTATTTAATAATAATGAATTTACACAAATGTTTCCTTTTTAACTTTAACAATAAATTTTAAAATTGTTTCCTTTTAGGCAAATTTTAAATTTATTAACAAAAGAAATACATGCTTTCTATGTTGGATACAAAGAATATTTTATAAGTTCATTCACAATGCTGGAGTGATCCAAGCTGCAAAGTAGAGTTGTGCCTGAATAGAGATGACATGTATAAGTGCGAATGTATTGTGAATCCAACTTAAATCTGTAAATTGATTAAGGACCGGTAACTTATCTTAAAAATAATTTGATTCAATTGCAAACCTAATTAAAATACAAATTTGCTATTAATGTAGATATAAACATATCTATGAAAATTTTAAGACAAGATACCAATCATAAAATACAAGGGCGGATCAATAAGTCCGTGACTTTTCGAACTTCCCTCGTAGTTATATGAAATGGAACACTGCTCCCATCAATTACCACCTGTTAATAGTCTACTGTCAAATTTTGAGCAAGTTTCGTCATTTACTTTGCGTTTAACAGCTGTTCAAAACATACAACCTCGTGGATTTTTTTAAAAATGGAAAAAAGTAAATTTTGATTGTTCGTTAAACATTATTTTTTGCGAAAAAAACCAAGGAAAAGCTTGATAATTACTATGGGGACCCTGCACCATTGATAAAAAAGTAGTTTACTGACTTTCGTTGTGGCCTTACAAGCACGGAAGATGCCGAACGTTCTGGACGCCCAGCTGAGGTCTCTACACCCAAAACAATTGAAAAAATTCACGATATGGTGTTGGCCGATCGGAGACTGAATGTGCGATAGATTGTGGAAGACATATTCATCTCACATAGCTCAGTGGCTTCAATTTTGAACGATCACTTGGGTATGAAAAAGCTTTCTGCAAGATGGCTGCCGCGTTTGCTTACAATCGACCATCAACGGAATCGTGTGAAGTATACTACGAATTGGCCCCACATTCGCCTTATTCTCCGGATTTAGCCCCCAGTGAATATTTCCTATTTCCAAACCTAAACAAATGGCTCGGTGGAAAGAGATTTAGCTCCAACGATGAAATTATTGATCAAACAAATGCCTATTTGATTAAATTCAGTTTAGTTATCTGAACTCAAAGGTTCAAAAATATTACCCCTTATATTACACATCTAACTTTTTTAAATGGGATGTTTCTGAAGTTATTTATATGTCATGCTTACAGGCTAGCTTACAAAAAATAAATGTGTTATTTGTATGCATAAAGAGGATTAACAAATTAGTCGTTACAAGGAGAGAAAAAATAATGGGTTCAAATATATAAATTTTTAAAAGAGTTATGAATTTAAAACAATATATTAACATTTATATGATTATATTATTTTACTATATTATTCTTTAAAATCGAGTAATATAGTATAATATTGAAGATCGAATAAAGGAAAATAAATATAGAGATTATATTATTTTAAATTGAGCTTGAGATCTTTTTATAAAAATAATAATAGTTATTTATTTTCCAATATTTCGTCTCCTCATTGGGTGACTTCTTCAGGGAAATAATTTAATTTTTATTCCATAGTTTAAAACACAACTGAATTTTTGTACACTACAAATATTTTTACAGTAAAAAATTTTATTAGTTTTAGCAACGATTTTTTGTTTACAAATTTTGTTGAAGTACAACACGATTTTACTGACATTAGCAATTTTTTTCCAAGCACCTTCTGCCTAAAATTTTGCTGACATTTTTTTGCCGACTTTACTAACTTTGATTTAAGTATAAGTGAAAATTTTTTAAAACATGGAGTGATTTAATGGCGTGTCCATAATGTGTTTAATGTTTAAACTCTATTTAGTAAGTGCTACCAAAACTAATAACTTAATCATACACTTAAAAAAGTTAGCAAGTTAAAAAAACTGAAAGTATCATTTAAAAGAAATGATATTTCATTTAAAAACCGGTCTACTTAATTTTCATTTAAATTAAATGACATTTGTTATTTATTTTTAAATGTTGATTAATCAACTGACACATCCGTAAGAAACAACTGATATAATCAGTTAAAATAAATGTCAAAATTTTACCTACCAATCCTTAAAAAATAAATGTTTTTTCATTTATTTGAAATTATTTCCGTTTTTGTATTTTTTGTTTTTTTTTTTTAATATACTCGTACAATACAAAATGTATGTATGCATATGAAGCTATAAACACTTTTTGTGTGAATGTATTTGTATATGTATGTGTGTTTATAAAGTTTTTGTAATTTGTATTGAAAAATTTTGTATATATACAACCAATTTAAATAAAAAAAAAACAAATTGAAATTTTTTGAATATTTTTTTTTTTTTTTGAAACAGACAGCAAACAAAATTTAAATTTGTAATAACTGTTACGGACACAAATAAACCACAAGTTTCCGTTTTGTGGGTAAATTTTTATTAAATTTCAAACAAATGAAAAAATGAAACTGGAAAAAAATGGTAAATGATAGTAAATTATTTCGAATAAATGTATAAAAAAGTTAATATAGATATTTCTTTGAAAAATAAATGTATGTTTCATTATTTTTAAATGGAACGGAAAACTTTTTTATTAAACTACAAACAGTTAACTACATAATATTCTGAGTGTACATACGAAATTATTTGGATGAAGGAATATTATTAATTAAATTATCGGCTTCAGACATATAATTTATTTTACCATTTCTAATCATGAAATTAATATGTTCAGTAGGGTAACAGTGAATTGTATGGGAAAATTCGTTTGTTACAATTCCGTACACAGAAGGGCGGAATTTTGTGACACTTGGTTTAAAATATCTAGTAAAGATTTGGTAATAGGTGCTTTATATTCATGTATTACCTTGTAATAATAACTCATGCAGACGATAGCATTGTTGTAAAACACATAATTATAATTTACCGACCATTATTTTCATATTGTAGGATTTTTATACGAAAAATAATAATTAAAATATTTTTAAAATTTTATTTTTAAATATGTACATTACTTTGCTTTATTGTATAAACAAGAGGGTTAGATGCATATATATTTATATTTCTTGACATCACAAACGAAACCACGAAACATAACATATTTACATTTTAAGCAATCAAATATTATATGTGTATAAGTGTGTAGAGATCTGGGCTAACAGCCAGAGATCACAGGTTCAAATCCCAGGTTCTATATAATCTTTAGAACCCATACTTATTAAATACCTTTGTAGCCGTAGTCAAAATGGGACCTTTAAATTGGAGGTACATCCAAATATAGACCGATTCTAACTAATTTAAATAGAGTTCGTCTCTGGGCAAAGAGAAGCTCTTGTGCCAAAACTTATTTAAATTTCTTTATATTTGCAACTTGTAGTCCAATTAGAAAGTTTTAATGAACAGATGCGTGGACATCGCAAAATTTACTTAAAGAGTGTGGTTTGGTATACTAAAAAGGAAGAATCGTACTCATATAAAGTGGTATAAAAAGGAAACACTACTTGAGAAGGTTTTTGCCCAGACTTCTACTAAGACTTTCTTTTAAAGTTTGTATTTTGATCTTCTAAACACGAATGTGAGGTCAAAAAGGTTCCATCAAACAGCGTTTCCGAAATAGGGGCCTTTTTTTTTGAATACTTCTTCCCAATATTCAAAATCTTTTTTTTTATTTTTACGAATTTGAATGTAAGATAAAATTATCATTCATTTGAGTGTAATCGTGTAGGGAAATAAGCTGTTTTTAATTTTAAGGATCTGGAAAATATCTTAAATTTTTTTTTTTTATTTTGCCATACAGCCTTGATATTTGACAAAATAAAAATTAAACACATTAATATTATATTCATACACGCAGAGAAAAAACATGGTTGCAACATGATCACTGCTACTATATTGTGCTTGCTGCAATCGGGTATGGTTGTCACAACCATATTATTGGTTGTCTAATCATCAACATGGTTGCTACCATCATTATTATAGTAAATATTTCACTATTTTGTGATTGCCACCTTCTACTTTATAACATGATTGGCTATAACCATACAGTGGTAACACAAATTCTGGCTATGAAAAAATATGATAATTTTGCAACCATAAAATGCTGGCAACAATCAATGAATAATTATACATCAAATAAAACATGACTTTGACATTTACAGTCCGTTTAATGTCTTGTTTTTATAAAAACAAAAATGTATTAAAAAAAACAATCATATATTGTTTACTAAAACTGGACAAATACCTTTCATGTGGCATTAAAACATTTCATCAATTGACATATTAAGATCAAGTTTATTTATTTTTTTTTAAATTTTAGAAGATTTTTTTTGAGCGTTTTTTTCGAAAATTCCTTATACATGTAATATTATTTACAATAATCAAGTCATTTTCAAAAAGATTCCATATAAAGATTTTATATGGATCATATTATGATAATCCAGAAATCATAATATAGTTATGGGGACCATAATGTAATAACATTTTGAGCATACTACCATTTATCATATTATGATAAATTCAACATCATAAGATATTTATTTAGAATCATAATATGGTAATTTTTGGATCATAATATAACTGTAGGGTCAATATTATGATAAAATTATGGATATTTTATTATCATAATATGATAACCATAATATAGTACGACTATGGTTCGCACAACCATAAACCCAAAAATATATGATGCTCTTCGAATATGATTCTCCCAACCATGTTTTTTCTTTGCGTGTACTAGACACTTCAATGAATACGTTGCAAACCCATTAAGAACACTTGGAAATTTATTTTATCAGGCTCGGGGTCATAATTTAATGTTACTAATGAATTGTAAACACAATTTTTTTATTTAATATAATTTTTTTTATTAAAAAAAAATTAGTATTTTCTATTCATTAGTAACATAAAATTATGATCCCGAGCCTGATAAAACTAAAAATATATAATTAAAACAAATAGATCGAATAATATACAAAATTTACACACCTGGAAATATTTACAAAATAAGTTAAAATTTTAAACAAAATTTGTATATTTTCAATTCAATTTTCTACCAAAACCATAAAATTTTACATTCCTGAACTTTTTTGCTCCTAAGATTCAGGTGACCAAAGGTTAAAGTTTTTGTGTACAGCTGGTATTATCATTTTATGATTTCGGAACTGACAAAGCTTGATTTATTGTGCATAATATGAATTTAGTTCAATTGGTTAACTTATATCAGAAAACGCCAACCTGAATTCGGGGGCCAAAAGTTTGCATTTTGTGGCATTTAGATAATAAAATTTCGATTAAAAATTAAAAATATTTCATATTTCAAAAATATGCAAATTTGATACAAAATTTTTAATTATTTTTCAATTATTTCTAAAAAATGTTTGTAAAATTACTACTATAAAATGGGCAAAGTTTTATGTAATATTACGAAAATTCGGTTTGTGCACACTTTTGTGTACACTTTCACACACGCAGTATTTTTAGACACTATTTGTTTACAATTAAACACATTATTCCTAAAATAAGTATTGTTTTGTTAAATAAAAATTTAACGCACAAAGATTGTAAATAAACTAACTTATAGTAGTAAAAAAAAAATATGACATTTTGTAATTGGAAAAAAAGAACCGATAAAATTTTCAAACATAAAAAATATATTCATTAGTTTTTTAAGTTGATCAATTATTTGGAATTTCTAAACAATAAATTTATTGTTTTTATTCTTGCTGTGAGTTAACAAACAATAAAATTATGGTTTTTACTGTGAATTACTAAATAATAAATTTATTGTTTTTTATTACAAAACAAAAATTTTTTTGCTTTATAATTTTCAATATCATGGTAGAAAATCAGCGCATTTTTGTAGGATTTTTTCGCATTTTTATTTACATTTACAGGGAAATCGTATTTCCTTACGCACAAATTTGGTGAATTTACTTTTTAATTTTAAAATTTCATTGAATTTTTACGCACTTTTAATGTAATTTTACCTATTTTGTGTTCATCAACTTACACATAATGTGTGTATTCTTTTTTTCATTTACACACACAGAGTAAGTTTACACAACTTATAGTAGGAGTACAGTTTCGTACTATAAGTTGGGTAAATTTCAACAGAAATTATTTCGAGTGTACTTAATTGTTGTTCTAGTTTTACCCCTCTATTTATTCATTAAAGTTTATTAGACACTTTTTAATGTGTCCATATTTTATTTGGCAATTATGGATGCTTTTAGGGCAAATTCAAAACAACAAAATTTTTGAAATCCTCCTTCTTAAAATACCATTTAACATTTCCCGACATAAGTATATTCAAATAAAAGGTAATTTTATATAGAATTGAAGTCCGTATAAATAATAAAAGATTTTAAATTTACTTCTTCCCCATATTGATCCATAAATTATTCTTCCTTACATTTTAGGATTTAGATTCGTATTTAGAAGGCCAAAATACTTTAAAAAGCTTTTGGTAGAATTCTGTGATTGTGTAATTGACAACTAGGAAATATTTTTTTAGGAAACGCTTCTAACTAAAGTAGTAAAAGTATTTAGTTTTTTTTAATCAAAAAATTACTAAATACAGTTTTTATTTTTATTTTTAAAATTTAAAAGCACGCCGTTTCCAAACTGAAAAGATATTACATTTAGTTAAAAAAAAAAGTTATTTGTTGTAACATAATAACTCTTTTTGTTTTGAAAAATTTGCCTTGATCCGAATTATTTCCAAAATATTTTGATTCCACCCAATCGTGAAGTGACCCGAATATTCGCAAAATACATTGTGGATCAATTGTCGCCGCCAAATTTCGTCCGGAAATTCTCGAAAAGGTAAGAGAAAAAAATTCTGTCACCCTAATGTTCAGCTAACTCTACCAGCCACCTAAAGTAAACCCTTTATAATCAATTTTTCGAAACTATTTCAAAAGCATATAATTAAACTATATACACAAAGTTTCTAACTTTAATTAAAATATAATTTAACTACAATTTCTCTGCCTGTCTTTTGGCTTTTTTTTTATAAAAAGAATTATTATTATTAATAAAACAAAAAAGAAGAATTTCAAACTGTAATTTGGCTATAATTACACAAATAAATTTTCTCTCGGCCGTTGCAAATGTGTGTCTGTGTGTAGGCGCGAATGAGAGTGGGTATACACATACATACATACATACATATAAATAAATAATAATATCTAAATTTGTATAATAGTAGCATAGTAAAATTGTCATCATATGGCCTTTTTAACCACAAAATTCCTGTTGTGGTAAAAGGTTCCCTACTTTGGCAAATTGAAATATATGACCATTAACACTGAAACAATAACACATCCAATGAATATTCTATATGATGACAATGGTATGTAAATGCCGGAGCTGCAAAAAAAAATATATTTTACGATAAAGAGATACATATCGATAGTCATAAGTTGATAGCTAATAATTGCTAATTTTGTAATACATGAGATAAGCTTAAAATGTTGACATCTGTAGGAAGGAGATGCTATACATCTCATATTAAAACCACTGCTAGTTACTTCTGATCAATTTATGACCATCAAAATATTTACAAAAATTGTATAGAAATATAGAATGTGTCTGAGAGGGTTTCATAGAGTATGGCCTTCCTCTTACAGAAGGAACTAACAATAAAAAAATATAAAAATTAAAATACATGATAGCGATGACAAGCCAACTTTACAGTTAGTGTTAGTAGTAAGTAGTGTTGTCAGTTTAGGGGATTTATCCCCAAATTAAGGAGTTTATTTCGTGAATGGGGATAAAAATGTTCGTTTGGGGATCCAGGGATTTTTTTTTTTGTTGATGACACGAATATGCAAGGGGATTTTTAGGGGTAAAATATTTACAATATTTTCTTCTCTATTAATTTTTATAATTTTTTTCAACCCTGTTAATACTTTATATTTGATGTTAACAGTGTAAAATATATATTTTGTAATTCTCGATACTCACTTTGGAAATATTAAGTACTAAGTAACCAAATGATCAATACTGTAGCAACTCCACTGCAGTGAAATGTTTTAAGTTACACAAATTTATGTCTTCCGATTCTATCTGAGTACAAATTTAAATTAATTTTGGTTCAAAATTTTTTATTTACCAAAATGCAGCTAATTTGAAGCTCTCTTCATATAATATTTACTTGACAAATTGTTTAATTTATTATCAAAATAAATGGTGACCCTTTTTATTACAAATACCATGTATGTACAACAATATTCCTTAAGCCGAAGAATCAGAGAATTTTTACTCTAAAATTATTTAAATTAGGGGGCGGATCAATAAGTCCGTGACTTTTTGAATGAAATACAGTTTTTTTTTGCAAAAAAAAAAAAAATAAATTTATTTTTCAACATAATCTCCTTTTAGCTCAATACACTTTGTGTAACGTTTCTCCAATTTTTGTATCCCTTTCAAAAAATAGGATTTTTCGAGGTCTATAAAACACGCATTTGTTTGATCGATAATTTCATCGTTGGAGCTCAATCTCTTTCCACCGAGCCATTTCTTTAGGTTTACAAATAGGAAATAGTCACTGAGGGCTAAATCCGGAGAATATGGCAGATAAGGTACCAATTCGTAGCCCTATTCATGGAATTTTGGGCATATGGGGTCGTTTTTTTTAAATTCTCGTTAAATCGGTCTAATAAGTTGGCATAATATTCGCCGTTTATTGTTTTTCCATTTTGAAGGTCATCGATGTGGATTATCCCGCGTGTATCCCAAAGAACTGTTGCCATCACCTTATTGGCCGACAAACTTACCTTGGCCTTCTTCGGAGCCGGTTAACCCGGAAAAACCCATTGTTTAGACTGCTGCTTGGTATCCGGAGTGTTGTTATGGATCCATGTTTCATCCACAGTTACAAAACACCGCGTCAGCCATCTTGCGGAAAGCTTTCTCATACCCAAAGGATCGTTCAAAATTGAAACCACTGAGCCATGTGAGATGCCTATGTCTTCCACAATATATCGCACATTCAATCTCCGATCGGACAACATCATGTTTTGGGTGTAGAGACCTCAACTGGGCGTCCAGAACCTTCGGCATCTTCCGTGCTTGTAAGGCCACAACGAAAGTCAGTAAACCACTTTTTTACCATTGAAATCGATAATGCAGAGTCCCCATAGTATTTATCAGGACTTAAAATTTGCATTACAAAAATATGTTTTATTTTAAATTAATTAAAAAAATATTAAAATATAAAAAATATAATTTTATTTAAGATTTTTATTTTTTTTTGAGACCAGAAGATAAAAATTTGGGTTTTTTGGGATTGACAAAATTGATTAAAGGCGATAAAGCTTTTAATAAAAACTGGCAACACTGGCAGTAAGTAACAGTAGTAGGAGCAATGACTATGGCCATAACAGTAACAGTGATATTGGCAATTGTTAAAAATATGTGACACAATGGGCTATAAAATTTGATTTACGTTTGGCATTATTAAAACTGCTTTTTTATTTTATGTTTTTTTCTGGCAGATTGTTATTTTGTTATTGTTATTGTTGTTCTGGTTGCATATTATAAATTTTGATTTAGGCATTTGGATACCACCTTATGTAAATTTTTTTTGAGTTAAACAATATACATACAATAACAAGTTAAAAAAGACCCCTCCCTTGTCAACACTATAATACTTTGGACAGACTTCATATTAAGAAAGATATAGAGTGTGCTTTTTAATATTTATCAAATTGTATGCATCTATAGAAAATGATAACAAAATAGAAAAAAAGAAAGTAATTCAAACTTAAACTTGGTGACATTTATGAGTCATATTAAAAATTAAAAGAACCAAGTGGTCTTTAGCACGGTTATGGTTTTGCTAAACAAGGGGGTCGGTCCTTTGTTAGCAGGGCCAAAAAGCATATTTTATATTTTCTAAATGAAACTTTTAATGTTTTTTTTTTCCTTTTTCTAGCCACTAAAATACATTAATACATTATTTAGTTAGTTAGATTTTTTTTAAAAATAGCAACAACAACAACAAGAGTCCATAAAAGTGATAACAACAACCACGTTAACCAAAGCCGAAAAATGTGTATATATAAATATGCATGAATAGATTATATGTAAGTATGTAATTTTGCTTAGAAAAGGGAGTTTCTTTTTTTCTTTGTACTATAAGTTATCATTTGTATTTATTTTCCAAGAAAGGAACCTTAGTTTTTGGGTTGGGGTATTTGTTTTTATAGCAACGCTAAAAACATACAAATTCTCCATGTATAGAAAACAAGTAAGTGCTTTTATCCAAATTAATAGAGACTTCAAAAACAAAAAACGCGGTGCCTGATAATACAAAAACAAAAAAAAAGAGTCAGTATTTGAAACGTCACCCCTCAGCACAAAAACAAAAATTGCATTTGGTTGGACTATTAACAGTTTTGTAACATGTAAAAAGTGGCCCTTATTTTGTTATGCCGTTTCCCTTGGTTTAGTTTTAAATACAGGGGGTTCCCAAAATGTCCCTTATAGCACATCGGCTAAAAAGTCCGTAGGATAACCAATAAAACCAATAAAATTCGACTTTATTCGTCAACATAGTCTCCTTCAAGAGCGATACAATCACTTCAACATTTCGATGCCTTTTTTATAGAATGATGTATCTTTGGTTTTAAAATATGCCTCTGTTAAGGCAATCACCCCTTCATTCGAAACAAATCTCTTTCCAGCGCGCATTTCTTTTGAGGTCTGAAAACAGGTAAAAATCGCTGGGAGCCAAATCTGGTGAATACGGTGAGTGCGGAAGCGATTGAAAGTGTATTTCGTGCAATTTGGCAATCATTTGGAATCATCGACATGTTGTTGTTTTTGGTGCACTGTGTGCAAACGTGAAACCCACAGCTTTCTCATGGACAAATGTTCATGAAAAATAAAACCAACACGTTCTTCCAAGACTTTTTTGATTTTTTCCGGTATTACCACCTCTTTTGGGCGACCAGAGCGTCATCGGTGTTTGTACGACAACGTTAAAAGTCAGCAAACCACTTTTCTACCATTTGTCTCGATGTAGCCTAGTCCAAATAACACTTAGCAAGCTAATCTTTAGCTGAAACGGTGTTTTTTCCCCATTAAAAAGTAATTATAAATCAACTCACGAATTGTTTTTAATCCATTGTTTTTGCAAAAGTAGCGTCAGTAAAACAGCTGTAACTTGTTCACTAACGAACGAATTTGCATTAAATTTTGACAGGTATCATATGAAGGTTTGTAGTTCCAAAAATTTATATGGATTTTTCATTAGTAGCGCCGATTTGTTTAAGAACTAAAATAATTTATATATCAAAAATAATCGCAAAAATATCGGTTCATTTATGCTACTCGAAGTGTAATTTTTGTTTTAAAACTGACTATTTTCGAAGAATACTAAAATTTTGGAAAATAACATTCAGAATCATTTTTAAAGGCTGGTTTTATCAGAAAGGTTAAAAAAAACTAGCAAATTTCCAGACATATAAAACGAAATGTAAGTGAACTTACATGATCATAAATGGGCTTGTATATGATCATACATGGGCATACATGGTCATACACGTCCATGTATGGTTCAATAAACCATACATGATCTCATAGCATATTGATCATAAATCTTCAGATCCGAAATGATCATATATACGTATATAGTCATATATACTCATATATAAGCACACATGAATAATAATATAATAGATGGCGATATTTCACCCCCCACGATTTTAGAATAATAGGAGATATGTAAAAAATAGCTTTAGCTAAACCCCGTTAAAAGGTCATCTCTATCAAATAAATGGACCTTGAAATCCCGGAAACTTTTTAAAAAAAGTTTATTTTATTAAATTGCAAATATCTCGAAAACTAAGCCGAATAGAGCAAAACGATCCTGCGGAGTATCCATAAATGCCCTTAGTGAATATTGGCCAAGTCTGAGGAGTGTCCAGAGACCATACAATTCGAAGCAATTGTTCATCTCAGTATAATAGCAAATGCTAATTCAAATATGCGATTCAACTATGATTTCTTTTCTCTGTGTACCCTCAGCAATATTCATCGAAATAAATTGAATTTATTAGATCCAATAAACCTCAAAATTTAGTTATTCCATAAGCGTATGAATTCGTTTTCTTCCTGAACCCATGCAAATGTTTTTTACGTCCCCATTTAAGAACGGCTGGCTAAAAACATCAGCTGTTAAGTTTTTCTTGATGTTGTTTGTATATATTTGTTTTTTTTTTTTTAGTTATGTCGACCATAAGAACTCGTAAAAATTGAAATAAAAAAAAGAGGAAAAAAAAACAAACAAAAAACAAATGATTTACTAAAGTACTGAACAACGCGATTGAATAAATGAATTTGAGTAGTATTTGTTTGCTTTATTTGCCTTTGTACGTGTATGTATGACTGATTGTGTTAGTGTGCCAGGATGATGATGATGACTAAATTTCTAAGAAATAAATATTAACGATATTGTTAACGGTTCTTTTAGTTAATACAATCATAATAAGGGAGGCGGTTTGGTTAGTGGTTGCTACATCATCGTGTCTTAAAGCATTTAATTTTACTTTTATAATACTAATAAAACCATTAAATTTTATTGCCAATTGTTGTAATGTTGTTAAGAATATTTTTTAAAATTTTTTTTAAATGAATTGCTTAAAATTATTGAATAGTGTTGAAAAATTAGTGGTCAGTATAAGTTCTAAAATTTCATAAATGATTCATTTAGCATTTTTTCCATAAAACAGATTACGCCACCATTAATAGTTTGCGATGAATTAAAACTACTCAACAAGGTTTTAAAATAAACTTTTACAATAAATATTTTTGTTTTGAATATTTTGCCCTCTTACACACGAATGAAGAATTATGATCTAATACCACAACTAAGGGATGTAGACAATCTTCGCTCATGAAAGGATGGGACCGCTCAGCAAAAAAAAATAAATTAAATGCAAAGGCAGAAGAAAGGCACTTTAATTAATAATCTCGTCTCGTTGTAGCGTAAACAGACCACTGTTGAGAATCGAACCCATATTGAGTTGTCATAGAAAGGCAGTACTTCTCTTAAAATTTTTTTTAGTACTTTTTGAACGAATGCGAGGAAACTATTTTTCACCAATTGGAAGTTAATACTTTTTAATATTTTTTTTTGTATTGCCGCCACCGCCTATCGAAATTTCGAGCTTATGATTGCTAGGATAGCCCTCTACCGTTGGTACCAGGCTGGCTAAGCATTTGTTTTTTTGAGCCATCAAAAATAAACGATCTCAGTTATTTTGTAAACATGAAAGAAATTAATCAAAATCAATTAATAAATCGGCAATAAAAAATTTGCAGCTTATAGCTACTTTAAGCATCTACACAGTTCTTACTATAAACAGAGTGGTATCGGAACTATTGAATATCGCAGGGAAAAGTGTATGGACCTAAAAGGAGATCATGTTGAGAAATAAAGGAAATTTTCCCCAAATTTGGACCGCCCTCGTATAAACACCACTTTGTAATTGCGAGATATTGTGTCTTCAAAAAAGTAACAAGTGTAAAATGTAAACTACAATTTAATATTTTTCGCACTTTTTTTTACAAATGTATAAAAGTAAATTTTAATTTTATTTATTTTTAAAAATTGAAAAAATACTGAATTTAAACAAATTAATTACAATGCTTAAATAAATTAAAATTTTATAAAAAATGCAAAAAAAGATTGATACCGTTACGAATCGAACCCACCATCATCTGTTTAGAAAAAACGGTATCCAAATCACTTCCTAGGATCACTTTTAAAGCAATAATGTTTAAAAGCAATAATTAAGTGATTTTTTTTTAAATCTGTTCAAATATACAACTTTGGAAGCAATGAAAAAAAAAAGTTTTTTTAAGTTTTTCATAATAACTTCAAAAAATACACTAAGTTCGGTTGGGTTGACAAGGAGAAGTGAAAAGTAATCCACAACCGGCCAATGTCCAAAATATACTAATGGCTGTTTTGAAAGAAATGAAAGAAGTGGTTGGCAAAGTATGACTTCCAGTTTTTTATTTTTTTTTGCTGATTGAAAGAAAAATTTCAATAAATCGCATTTTCAAAATATAGGATTTTCTTTTTTTGACCCGTGATCCGGAGAAAAATATCAGTATACAAAATCGCATGTTATTTTTACGGATTTAAATCCTATATAAAATTACCATTAATTTCAGTATAATTATGATGGGATATATTAAAGACTGATTTAAGGACCTCGGAGGGACCTCAAAAATTTCTTCTTAAAATGTTAATATTTGGAAACCCAAAATTGGACAAATGAAAACCACTGAATCTACAAATATTTGAAAACTTTTAACTAAATTTACCCTCTTTTGTTAGTCTTTTGCCAAAACCATTAAATTTTACATTTGTAAATAGTAAAATTTTATTTTTTTTTGTAACTAATGCCATAGAACGCTAACTTTTGGCCATGCACTATTTTATTATTAAGATGCCGGGGGACCAAAGGTTTATTAAATTGCTAATTATGGTTTGGCATTATCTACACTAAAATTACATTCAACCAGTAACGAATGTAAAGTTTAATAGTTTTTTGTAGAAAATGATAAAAAAAAAATAATAATTTTTGAGATACTTCCGAAGTTCTTAAAATATCCTTTAGCATTTCCCGACATGATTATAATCAAATGATATGAAATTTTTTCTAGAATTCAGATCCGTAAAAAATAAAAGATTTTGAACAAACTGACCCCCATTTTTTCTGGCTAAAGGCTTTAAAAAAGAAATGATCATATTACGGCAACACCACACTTTCTTGAATTCAAACACATGTTTAGGAAAAGTTTTAAAAATTTTTAGTAGCTGTATGTGCAAAAAAGTAGATTTTTGTTGAGAAGTGTAATATTTATTGATTATGTAGTAAAATCAAGGACTATGAAACAATGGGATGTACAACCAGCCAACTTCAGACGCCAAAAGTTTATCAACTTTTAATACAAAAATTTCAGCAAGGATTATGAAACAATAGAATGCCTCATAGTCCTTGAAACAATACGATGTTTTATGGTCCTTGATAAAATCACTGTATTAGAAATTGATAAACTCTTGGCGTCTGAAGTTGGCTGGGTGGCTTGGTGGCTGGATTATTGGCTCTGTATATTCTATTGTTTCATAGTCCTTTATAAAAATAATAATCATCTTTAAGATAAACAAAATTTTGATGTTCCCTTACATATGCTCTTAAAATTTAAAACCCCTTAAGCGATTTTGCTTATTTTCAATATCAACCTGCTCCTGAAAATAACAATAATTTTAAGTAGACAAACGCGGACAAGTGCACTTTACTAGGAAACTTAAAATTGCATATACGAGGGCGGATCAATAAGTCCGTGACTTTTTTAATGAAACGCAGTTTTTTAGCTCAATACACTTAGTCCAACGTTTCTCCAATTTTTGTATCCTTCCAAAAAATAGGTTTTTTCGAGGCATTTGTTTGATCAATAATTTCATCGTTGGAGCTAAATCTGTTTCCACCGAGCCATTTCTTTAGGTTTGGAAATAGGAAATAGTCACTTTGGGCTAAATCCAGAGAATATGGCGGATGAGGTACTGATTGGGCTACGATTCATGGAATTTTGCCATTGAGACTACACACGTCATACGATTACGTTTATGGTCAATTGATATCAAACGCGGCACTTATCTTGCAGACAGCTTTCCTTAATCCAACTGATAATTTTAAATCGAAACCACACTGCCATATGAAATGCCTATGGCATCAAAAATCTCACACACTTTTACTCTTCGATCGGCCAACACCATATCGTGGATTTTTTTTCGACATTTTCGGGTGTATTGACCTCAATTGGTCGTCGAGAACGTTCATCGTCATTTGTACTTGTTCCATTTACCATTGAAATCGATGGTGCAGAGTCCCATAGTATTATAGTATTTATCAAGCTTTTCCTAGGTTTTATTGACGTTTTGTTTTTGAAAAAAATAATGCTTAATGAGCACTCAAATTCACTTTTTTCCATTTTTAAAAACATCCACGAGGTTGTATGTTTTGAACAGCTGTTAAAAGCAAAGTAAATGACGAAACTTGCTCAAAATTTAACAGTAGTCTATTAATAGGTGGTACTTGATGGGAGCAGTGTTGCATTTCATAGAACTACGAGGGAAGTTCGAAAAGTCACGGACTTATTGATCCGCCCTCGTAGATCATTTACGGCCTTCGATTTATATTTCGATGTATTACAAACTAATTTGTAGCCTTTTGCACACAACCATTTCCCCCTCCACTACTTGAAGATTAACATCCAGAATATCAATGATGAAGGGTTAAATATGTTTTTAATACCATCAAAATATCCACAGATAATAATTATGCTACAAACTTTTAAAATGTTGTAGTATATGATTAACATCTGTATTACAAAAAAAAAATATTATATCCTTTAATATTTTATTGAAGTAAATTTCTACATTAAAAGGTCACTTAATCATACTTAAATATTAAATGCTGGCTTATTTTTTACCAGGTATTTTCGGTTAATTTAAATGCAGAAAAGGAGTCTTGTACACATAAGAAAAAAATTAACATTTTAATAAAATTTAATTAAAGCATTTTAACATGTCCTTTTTTTCTATATCCATATTGTACTTCTGTTTGATAAGCTACAGAGAGGATACGGTTGAAAACACACGACAACCACAAGTAAATGTAGCATTTCCGTTAACACACAGAACATTTAGGGGGAGGGGAAAGGAATAAAATCCCGACAAACAGACAGACATAGGGAAAGAGAAAGCAAAAAAAAAATATATTAAAATAAAATAAAATAAAAGTAAAAAATAAATAGGAAACCCCTTAAAACGAATTTAACAATTTGCATATCAGCTTGATATGGAAGCTCAACAAAAATGCCAACAAAAAATAAAAAAAAAGAAAAAGTTTAAATGAAAATATAAAAAAAAAATACAGAAAGAACCTACTAAAAAGTGCTAGACCATAAAAACTAAAAAAGAATCATATGGACTACCACCACATACATATATATACACACACACACTCATACATTCACATGTTTTTCAACCCACACACAAACACACACACACACACTTATGCACACATATACATTCTCATGTAGTATGTTTATAATATTAGGCTTAAAGTTACAACAAAACATGAATACAAAAAATAAAAAATACATTACAATACATTTTTCAATTAACTTGAGAAGAGGTCTCTGTCTACATCACTCATACATAACATACACATAGTGTAGTTAGTTAAAAAGGACTTTGTTGTTAATATGAAGAATACACTTTAGGTGTTGCATACACTTAAAATAAAAATATTCATCATATCTATGAAATGTTTTATGGATAACGTGTCACATAGTATTTATGAAACTTTTCATAAAATACATATACAAAATAATTAATAATATGTTCAAGATCTTGAACATTTTGCTTTATCAAATGAATAGAGAAATTATAATAATAATTTTAATAATAAATTATAAGTTATAATAATAAATTATAATAGTAATAATGGGGAATTCACACGAAAAGTTATTAGTTACCAGCCGAATAAAAACACCTTCTTTACTCAATAGATATATATGTGGGGTTAGCTTTTATCAGTTTTTAAATGATCGTCATTATTATTTGCAACATTTATGTAATGTTTCAATAAAAGTAATTGAATGTGCTAAAATTTCACAAAACTTATAACAAATTGTGAAAATAATTTGTTGTAGGCTGGTCTCTATCCGTATTTCATTCTTGCCAAAGGAAATCATCAGGAGATGATGTTTTTTTTTATAAATATCGAATTGTTCCACTGGACTTTTCTGTGCGTGTATTTGCCAAACAGTTTTCACTATTATTATGTCTCATCTTCCGTAAGGTTGGGGGAATTTTAAAGAAAGTGTTTATTTCATTTCATTTTCTATGAGGGTATATTTGATGTAGAGGTTTTCAAATTGATTTGATGTACGTACGTAAATAAGAACGTGTCAAAAAAGGTGTCAAATGTTAGTTGTTAAAAGGGACATGTAATCGAATATGCTCATACAGGGTATGTAAATTAAATTTATTAACAAATAAATTACAATTATCTGAAATAAGAACGTGCACCCATCTGCAAATTTTAAATAAATATTTAAGGCAACTTCATCTACATTAAACCCAAATTTTAGGTATTTTGCTTTCGTTTAGAGAATTTTCGTATATTGATTTTTATATCCTCAACCATATAGAGTGGGGGTATATATCACTTTGCCTAGGACCCCATAAAGTATATATTTTTGATCCTTATGCGATTTTTAGTAGATTTAACCATGTCTGTCTGTTGAAATGGTGATCATGGCACGCAAGTCGGGGTACTTATTTTTTCCTAGATTAATGGGCATCCGCCCAAGCAGTTTGGTATAGAAAATGGGTGAAGTCGGTCTATTGGTTATGAGTGAATATGTGAAAGTAAAGGGTGGTTAAATTTTAAGGGCCGATGTTAAATGTGAACCATTTCATTTGACATTTCTCAATTTCGGACTAACTCAATTTGAACCATGGAAAGATACACAATCGAGCGACGCATTGAAGTTATTCAGGCTTATTATGAAAATGGGCGTTCAAATCAAAATGCATTTCGTGCACTTCGAGATTTTTTTTGGTCAGCATAATGGACCAAATGTGTGTACAATCGGGAGAACTGTGGGCAAATTTCAGCAAACCGGGTCTGTGAAAACACCTGTGCATGCTCGCCCAGTTGGTTCTGCGGAAAACATTGCTGTTGTTCGCGATAGTGTGTCGTGAGGTCGGCCAAGCATTTACCGTGAATAGTGTTCGTTATCGCGAGATGATAACGAACTTATAGTGGCCAGGAATTGAGGATATGATCCTGGACGATATGTGGTTTCAACAGGACGGTGTCACTAGCCACACAGCTAACGAAACAATGGCTCTTTTGCGCGACAAATTTAATGGCCGTGTTATCTCACGTGGAGGCGATGTCAGTTGGCCGCCAAGATCATGTGATTTGACACCGTTGGACTTCTTTCTTTGGGGTTATTTGAAAGAAAAGGTGTACGTCGATAAGCCAGCAACAATTTAAGAGCTAAAGGATGAGATAATTAGGCACATTAACGGCATAGAACCTCAATTATGCCTCAGCGTCATCGAAAATTTGGACCATCGGATGGAGGTGTGCCGCCGAGGTCGCGGCGGCTATTTGGCTGATATTTTGTTCCATACATAATTGAACCATACCATATTATCATAATAAAAAAAATTACAATAATTTTCTAAATAATTTGTGTTTTATTCAAAATCAACAAAATTTAGCCACCCTTTACCTCTAAATTTTCCAAATTGGTGTATTTAAGTACCTACAATTTAAGAGAAGCGACTGGTAAATACTCGTAGTATATTTTGTTATATTTTTTTTACAAGTCCATTTTTGACCTCAAAAATTTTTTTTCAACACTAAAATTGTTTTTCTCAAAAATTTTTTCCTCAAAAATTTTGTTACCTCAAATTATTTCTATTCTACATTTGTTATATTATTTGTTTCAAAAACACTGTAGACAACAGTGATCATTAAGTTTGTACTGAAGTACTTTTTGTGGTACTATTACAGCCTTAAAAGTACTATTGTACTTCTTTGACTCATTTGGTACTATTCACAAATATTTCCATTGTAATTCTTAATGTTTTAACGACATTTATTGTGATATAATTTCTTTGAAATGTTGTTTGAAAGAAAATAATTTTTTCGGGGATGATATAGTTAATACTGTTATACATTTTGTGTCACAATTTAGAACTTCTAATACCATATTAAAGTTTTTATAGCATGGTAGATATCGGACGTGGGTTTATAAGTAGTTTCACAGACTACAGGGGAAGCTATGCGAATATTTCCTTGGTTTTTATTTCAAAATGGCACGAGGCCCAAAATATTGCATATGTCTGGGCATATTTGGGCTGAAAATTTTAGCCGCTAAAAGTATATTTTTTTTAGTTTTGGCTCTTTTGGATCCGACACATACCAGTTGTTTTACATACCGAAATATATCAGGAAGAGAATTTATTTTTGTGTAAGGATTTTTCTTTTAAAATAAATTTGTTTATATTTAAGTAGTAGATCTTTAAATTTCTAGTTACAGATTTTTAACTGAATTTGCAGATTTTGTGATGACGTTATATTGTCCAGATATTAAAAAATACTGTCTCAGTGGATGTCTACGTTGAAGGACAATGTCGATGTTAATGAGTGTGATCCCAAATAGAAAACTTTCAAGTTTTTAATTGAATTAATTAGAAAGTAAAGAAAGAACAATAAATCAATACAGAAATTATAAGAGAATAAACGTAACAATTGTTTTTAGCGGCTTTTAAATATTTAAGTGGAGATGACTACTTTCTGACTTTAAAGATATGTTCTGCTGTCATTTTTATATTTTTATAAAAATGTCAGCAAGTTTCATAGGTATTTTGTATGGGATCGCATCGTTAAGTTTTACGGCTTTTCTAACTGGGGTTATTCCTTTATATTCTTTTGTCGATTTTTTGAATTTTTGTAGAATGAATAAAATCAAAAAGTTAACATTTTTAGTAAAATCATATGAAGTCGCGTACGCAGTAAACATTGATTTTTTTTGTTAGTTATTCAAAAATTAAAATTTCATTGACTTTTTAAAAAATACTTGTTGTCTTTATATTTGTTATATTCTAAAAGTCAAATGCAAATAAATATGACCTTTCTATATCGTTTTCTTACAAAAAGTGAAAATTGCAAAATTTTGTGTTGGTGTCTTTTAGAGGAACAGGTGCAATTTCTATATTTTATGTTAACTACAAAAAAATAATCTCTTCACTTAGAATATTAAGTAGTTTACTGTTTGCAGTTTAATAAAAAAAGTAAAAGTAAAGAAAGATACATTTATTTTTCAAAGAAATATTTATTTTAACTTTTTTATACATTTGTTGAAAATGATTTACTGTCATTTACTGATTTTTTTTTTGCATTTGATTGAAATTTAATAAAAATTTACCCACAAAATGGATAGTTGTGTTTTATTGTTTCCGTTTTAGTTATTACAAATTTAAATTTTATTTGCTGTCTTTTAAGATAAAAATTAAAAAAATTCCAATTTTTGTATGAGGTGGTTAAATAAATTCTAATCTAAATACAAATTGACAAAAAAGTTTAAAATTTCTTTAAAAAAATATTTTAATTTATTTTCCGAATTTCATGGAAATTACAAAATACAAAATTATTTCAATTCGAATTACAAGAACTTCATAAACACACACACATAAGGCCATTCTCACAAAATGTGTTTATAGACCGTGTGAGTCTACAATTGGCAGATTACAAAGAAAAAAAAATACAAAAAACCGAAACAATTTTAAATAAATGAATAATCATTTATTTTTACGGAATTGGTAGTTAAAATATTAACACTTATTTTTATCTCATTAATCATTTGTTTTTACTGATGTGACAGTTGTTTAAACTCTCTTTAAAAATACCAAAAAATATTTGATTTAAATGAAAAGTAAGTAGACTATGTTTTATATGAAATATCATTTGTTTTAAATGGTATTTTGTGTTATTTTAACTTACAAACTATTTTAAGTGCTTAAATGTTTGCTTTCCGGGATTTGAACTCGGAAATTTGGAGTACTAGGCTATCTGTTTATTCACTGCACCACAAACACTTATAAATTTGAATTGCTAACTTTGAATCTTTATAATTTGTTAGGAACGCAAATACAGTTCGGATGGTTTTACTTAAACCCAGATTAAGTGGTATATTTGGTCAGGATAACTGTATTTATAGTTACCAATTTTGAATATCGACAATTTTTTTATAAATTTGATATGTAGATTATACTAATTTTCTAGTACATTTAGTAAATAAAAAATGGTTGATTTACAATTATTGAATAGATTTTAAGTGGAAAATAGAATTATTTTTTTAATTCCTTTTCCCTCTTTTTTTTAATTCCCAATACAATATTTATACTTTAGTAATGGGTTATATGTTATTCCAAAAAAAGAAATCATCGCCGAGTAAAAAAAATATTCTGGGGCAACATTTAATCATATCCAATTTAATATGCTTTAATATCTGCTTATTTTGATCTTATTTGATGCGAAAAATTGGTAGATTAAATTATATCCAGCAACATATTTAGGGATTAAGTAAGATCAAAATTTATCGAAAAAATATGAGATCGAAATGCTTCAGATTAGATCCAATAATATAATATATAAGGAATTTAGATTATTTAAAACATATAAAAAATATAAATTTTAAATTAAAAAATATTAAAATTACAAAAAAAAAACAATGGCTTTGCCAAGATTTGAACTCGGTCTGCGATTATATATAATCACATGGACTAAGAAAAAATGTTGAATAATATAATATTTAAAACAAAAAAAATGTATACAAATTTTCAGCACTTGTAGGAATTTTGGAAACAAGGATTATATATAATTATATAAACCTAAATTATTATAAAATAATTATATCTTATATCCTAGCAAAAATTACTAGTTCCAGGTTGTCCCGAAAAAGGCTAAAATTTTAAAGTATTGTAAAAAAAATATTAACGAGAAAAGAATTAATTAAAAAAAATAACCCCCTGGCTAGGATTCTAAACCATTGACATGCAACCACATATATATTTAAATATATCTTAATTCATATCAAAAATATTCTAGATATGGAAGTATATATAAAAATATCTCAAATTTGTTTGCAAATATTGTATCATATATAATGATATCTTATACGATATCGAAAAATATTTCTTATATTGAAACATATATTATTATATCTCATATATGCTAATTATATATATTATTATATATATTATTATATATATTTTTATATGATATAATTTATACCACATCTTATCATAAAAATCATATCTAATATTGTAAAGATCAATATATAACTAGATATGGTTATATAATATATACAATTATATATGGTAATGCATACTCGCATATGTAAATATATATGATAATATATTTTTATATAAGGTCACATATGATTATATCTAAACTTTATTACTCGGGTCCTTACAAATAAATGTTAATGGTTTTGGTCGAATAGGTCCATTTAAAAGAAAATTTTACGTTTTTCTTTTAATTTGGGTGTAAAATTTCATCCTATTTTTCGAAAAAAACGAAGTTTAAGAAAAATTCCAGTGAGGTTGAAGAAACACATATAACACGCAAAGAAAAAACATGGTTGGGGCAATGATATTCGAAGAGCATCATATATTTTTGGGTTTATGGTTGTGCCAACCATAGTCGTTATCATATTATAATAATAAAATAACCATATTTTTACCATACTACAGTCCCTACAGTTATATTATGATTAAGAAATTACCATATTATAGTCCTAAATAAACATGTTATACTGAATTTATCATAATATGATCGCACCTAATCATAGTATGCTCAAAATGTTATCATAATATGGTCCCTCATAACTATATTATGATTCCTGTATTATCATTATATGATCCATAATCTAAGAAAATTTCTTAAAGGAAAAGTTCTTAAAAACTATGAAAAACTTTTTTAATTTTAAGAAATTGATATTAAGGACTTTTTGAATAACAATTAAGGAAAAAATCATTCATTCTAAGAACTTTTCTTTCAGGAAAACTTTGATTCTGTGGACTTTTTGTAAAACTTTTTTTAACTCTAATGACTTTTTTAATAAAAAAAATTTTAAGATTTGTTTTAGAAATTTTTCTTTAAGAAAAAGTCTTTAGAATCTAAAAATATTTCTACTAGAAAAAGTCTTTAGAATCTAAGTATTTTTCATGATGAAAAGTCTTCAGAATCTATGATTTTTTTTTCAAAGAAAGGCCTTAAAATCTAAGTTTGTTTGGAATATATGAACTTTTATCTAAGAAACAGTTGGGAGAATTTTAGTTTAAGGAAAATTCCATAAAATCTAAAAAAGTTTTTATCAGATAAATTTATAAATATCTATTATTTTGTATAAGAAACCTGTTCGTACAAAAAAAATCATGGGTTCTACAGACTTTTTCTTATAAAAAACATTTTTTTAATATTTTGTGAACTTTTTACAAGAAATTAATTAATAAATATATTTTTAAAAAATTTTAATTGTATTTTTTGAAAAGAATTTAAAAATATAAAATCTTTCAATAAAATCTTTTTGACAATGAATTGATTAGTGTAAATTAAATTATATGTATAAGAAATTTTCAAAAAACCCATTTAAAAAAATTTTCTAAAGCTACAAAAAAAAATTAATCTTAATGGGTCAATTGATGAAATGTTTTAATGACATGTGAAAGGTATTTTCTACCCATCTGATATTTGACCAGTTTAAGTAAAAAATGATTGTATCATTGTTTTTTTAAGACATTTTGTGGTAAAAACAAACTGAGCGAACTGATAAAATTTTGGTTTCTATGAAAACAAGACAATATTATGACTGTAAATGTTCAGGTCATGTTTTATTTGATGTATAATTATTTATTGATTGTTGCCAGCATTTTATCGTTGCATAATTATCATACTTTTTTCACAGTCAGAATTTTTGTTACTACAGTATGGTTACATACAATCATGATATAAAATAGAAGGTGCCAATCATAAAATAGTACAATATTTACTAAATAATGATGATAGCGACCATGTTGATGGTTAGAAAACCAAAAACTTGGTTGTGACAAACATACTCGAATGCAGCAAGCACAATATAGTAGCAGTGATCATATTACAACCATGTTTTTTCTCTGCGTGAATGTCACTGAAGTTTACACATAAGTTGAATAAATTGTAACTTTGGAAATATTAAAAATTTAAGTATGATGTTTTTGTTAGGAACTATTTTGATTTATGAAAAACAAAAAACTTTAATTATTTTAAGTTTCTTATTCAGGTTGTCCCCCATAAGACCTGTTATTTGTAGAAACTACAGTTTTAAAAAATAAGTGGGGGATTGCTTTAAATTAATGTCTTTTTTAAATAAGTGTCTACAGTGGAATCCATAGATTCAAATAAAAATAAATAAATAATATCTTACTTCTTACTTCTAATGGTTAAAATCAGAATATGAAACTATATTTTTGATTTTATATCAAGAGTTGCTCAAAAACCCCCACATAAATAAAAAAATTAATATTATTTTTATAATGAGGATTTTTCAACAATTCACCCTGTATATAGATTTGTCTGTTGTCAGTCATTGTGTTGTATGGGGTGGTGTAAAATATGTGTAAGTTTTATGATATTTTTCCAACTTTAATCCTTACTTATCACTCTTTTAAGCAGCTTAACGTGGTCACATTTCCCATTTATCCAGTAATTGTATCCTTTTGAAGGATATTTTTATGTTTTTTTTTCTTCTCTTAAACTCGACACTTTTTTACACTTTCATTTTCAGTTACGATTTTACACTTTGACAATATTTTTTTTTTCTTTAAAAACACTTTTTGCAATTGAATATAATTGGTTTGTTTTCTGATAACATTTTTCTTTTATATATTTTTCTTCACTCTTTTCTTATTTTTATTTTTTGCTTAATTATTTTTATGGTTTAAGGCAAAAATCCTTAATTCATTGTAATCCTTTTGTTTGGTGAATGTGTATTAGAAAAAGTTCAACAAAGTTATACTACGTTTGTTGTCTTTATTGTGTATTTTTTGTATTTTGTTTTGTTTGTGGAAGGAACTACTCTAGATTCTAATACCGTTCTACAAAGAAAAACCACATTGATAACATGAAACTTTTCTTTTTTACGACACTTTAATGAGTTGAATCTTTATATTATGTTTTTAATTTTATTTTACAAAACAATAGACTTGTAGATAGCAAAAGAAGACGTTATTTTGTATTGAAGGGAAGGAGGGAGGGAGGGTGTTGTGTGTTGGCAGTGTACGACAGAAAGAGATGGTCTAGGATAAATAACAAGACAATCTTTAGCATACAGCTTCATTAATATTATTATTTTGTTACGAAAAGATGTTGAAATTAAGGTTTTATACGCGCACTCATTTAAACCGAACACACATACATACATACATACAAACACACACCCACACAGGATGTCATGTAGGGATCAAAAGGATTTTCGCACGGTTATTGTATAAAACAGTTAAGCGAAATGTATGTATGATGAACGATGTATGTTATTTGTACCGTGTATAATCAAGTAAACGTACAAAATACACGTAGTCTCGTAGAGTCAATGTTGCTGATGCTGTTGTTGCTGTTGTTGGTGTTGTTGCTGCCGATGATGTTGATTGCTATTGCTGTTGTTGCTGTCTGTATTTTATACACAATCAGTTTGATGACAAAGTGAAATTTTCTATTAATCCTATATGATGATAAAATTTCAATTTAGCTAAATCCCACAACACATACACGTACATAGGGATATTTAAGTCGCAAGATACACAACCGCACAACCCTAGGATTTTATAGTTAGTTTGAAATGACACAATAACAACAAAATAAAAACAAAAACAACAACAAATAACGAGTATTAGGAGGGAGTTGTATTGCGTTAAGGTTTATCGTTACATTTATCTTTTAACAATGATAATAAAACCGTTAGGAACTACAACATTATAACCTTAACTCTTCGCTGTTATTGTATGAGTATGAGTTAACGAAAGGATAGCTGGCTGGCTGGCTGGCTGATGACGTGAAGGATGTGTAGAAGAATGACATGCATAAGTTTTCTATGACTGCTGTTGCTGTTTGTGATAGTGTTGATAGCTTAACAGCGGGACAGTACCGGAAATTAAAAACTGTTTTAAATTTGAAAACAAAATAATAGACTGTTGAGCAAAACTAACAAAGTTTTAGTAGAGAGTATTTAAAAGAGAAATAGTAGTAGTAGTAGTAATGCACGTAACGCGCGCGAGAGTGAAAATTTTAACGGTTTATCCTTTTAAAGCTCTATACGAACAACCGTTAGCTTTTAAGGTTCAAGAAAGACTGGCACAAATATCTTCATAAAACCAGGACATTATTAACAGGATTCAAATAAAATTCTGCTAAATTCACCATAGACTAATGACAAGTAATGTCAACTGTTGTGTAAAAAAAAAACAGGGGTGAAAAAAAATAACGCTTAAATGAATTGAAATGTTACCAACTGAGTTTTACTTTACTCTTCTTAAAAGAAAAGCTACACTCAGGAAATACTTCCTACTAAATAATGTGTTGCTTTCTTTGGAAAGAAAATAGAGGAGAGATGAAAGGTGTTGACTGACATAAAGGGTTTTCCAATAGGTACTTGACAACTTTGAATGTAATTTGTGAACGCACTATTTCACTGATCATCTAACTGTTACATTCCTTTTTTTTTCAGTAAACTCAACATTTTCATCATGGTAAAGTACACGAACGAACAACGTATGCAAATTATAAAAATGTACTACCGAAATTCGGAGTCGGTGACCGCAACTTTAAAAGCAAAATCATCTTTAGTGACTAAGCTCATTTTTAGCTCAATGAGTTCGTCAATTAGCAAAATATGCGTTATTGGTTTAGTGAAAATCCATATGTGCTTCATGAATCACCACTTCATCCATAAGAAATAACTCTTTGGTGCGGTTTGCATGCCGGCGGCGTCATTGGGACAACTTGCGACAATAACGCTCGTTATCGCGCCATGATTACCGATTATTTTTGGCCCGAATTGGAAAACATGGACTGGGACGACATATGGTTTTAGCAGGACGTTGTCACAAACCATACAGCATACGTTACAATCGATTTATTGAAGAGTAAGTTTGGTGAGGGTATTATTTCAGGAAATGGACCAGTCAACTGGTCGCGATTTGACGCCTCTAGATTTTTTCTTTGGGGCTACGTCAAATCATTGGTTTATGCCAACAAGCCGACGACGTTGGAAGAACTCAGAGCCAATATTTAACGCGAAATAGCGGCCAACGAATCGACCGCTGCCGACGTGCCAGCTGTGGCCATATGAACGAAGTCGAGTTCCATTCATAAATGTTTTGATTGTATCTTAAGTCGATCATAAAGTTTTGGAAATATCTCAAATGGTTTGAGTTTTATTTTAAAAAAAAAGTTGTCAAGTCCTTATTGGTTAACCCTATATAGAGTTTTAAATATGGCAACACTGTAATTGCGCGAGATTTTTACTCTTTGATTTGATGAACTATTTGAAACATTTTAATTCATAGCCCTGATATGTTATTTTACTTCGGTTGGGTTAATTGTTAAGAGAACACCAAAGGAGGGCGATTTGTAGAAGGTAAAGAAAACTCATTTATATTATATTTCTAAATTGATGTTTTCTTCGCCGGGTATCGAACCCGCAAACTTCTAGATAATAGTCCAATGCGCTAACCATTCCATTACTTCCTTAGTTTGTTTTACACTCACCAAAAAAAGTCTGTAATGGCAACTGGATATTTTGCTGTTATTACGGGAAATTATCCGTTACTAAATTTTAGTATACTTTTTGTAAAGTGGAATTTAAAATCTGTTTGCTAAAATCAGCAAAAAAAAAAAAATACTAAATATTATTAATATTAGTACAAAATCTAAATTTATTTTTTTTTATCGAACATCAAAATTTTTTTATTTTTTTCAAAAAATATTTTATAGAAAATTAAAAACAAAATCAAAGGCTTAAAAATCTTAAAAATTGTTAAAACATAAACGAATTAATCATTTTGTTTTTGTTTGGTAATTGCTGTTTTGAAAAATACTTTAGTAAATTTTTTTTTACTCTTAAGGTAAAATTTTAATTGTTTTTGGGGCTGATTTTCAGAACTAAAAAAACTTTTTAGTGCTATTTTGAGTGGATGTCCTATTTTCAGTCATGAGTCGGTATATTCACTTCCTCTTTTAATCTATGTAAGTTTGTAGGTGTAAGTTTTAATTAGAAATAACATTTCCTTCAATATCCACTTTTTTAAAATTAGTTATATTTTTTGCTAATTTTAGCAAATCGGTTATCAAAAATTTGTAAAATGATTTTTGAAATTAGCAACAAAAATTTGTAAATATTTTGCAAAAACTCTGTAATTTGTTAAATGTAAATAGCAAAAAGATTTGCTAAATAATAATTTTTTTACTAAAAACAAGTACAAAAATAGTAAAGTGGGATTGAAAACCGTTTAAAATTTTTTCTACTAACTTTTTTTCTTAGTGTAGAAATAGTGAAAAACTATGTTACCTTTTTGCTACACTGATATTTTTCCTATTGTCAAAAATCTGATCTCATGTCCTGATGTGATGTTCCCAGAAGCGTGGTCTTCGCAATTTCATTTCATTGAGCCTAAGAGCTGCCCTGGCCGTAGTACTTTTGACATATCGACGGTATTACAATCATCACTTCCAGACCCGCTAGGGCACTGAACTGCCAGGCCTGTGATGCTCTATCAAGTAAGATTAAAGTGATTATACTTCGCTTTCGCCGCCTCCCATTACACAAGAAATCTATAGGTTAGTATCGGTATAATGATTGTAGAGGGGGGAGGGGGGGGGGGAGGGTATCAATAAGTCCGTGACTTTTTAATAAAACATCAACCCTGCTACCATTACCAACTATCTGTAAGTAATATTAGTTTATGAAAAGCAGCTATTCAAAACATACAACCATATGAATTTGTTTGTGACTGTGTGCCTTCAATTTGAATTGTAAAAAATTAATTTACTGAGTTTCGTTGTGGTCGCGGAAGTAGTAGTGATGCCGAACGTTCTAGACGCTTAATTGTGACCACTAAGCCTGAAAATGTCGAAGAAATTCACGATATAGTCGATCGATGAGTGAAATTGCGCAAAATTGTTGATGCCATAGGCATATCATATGGCTTTTTGTTTTTGATTTTAAATAATAAGGTTTAAGGAAGCTGTCCTCATGCTGGGTTTCGCGTTTGCTCACAATTAACCATAAACATGGGCTACAAATTTCTAATCCACCATATTCTCCGCATTTATCCCGTAGTAACTATTTTCGATTTAGAAACCTAATGCTAATGAGTTTAGCTCCAACATTGAAATCATTGATCAAACAAATGCGAATTTTAAAAACCTTGAGAAATCTTATTACTTCAATGATAAATATTCTACAAAGTGAATTGAGCTAAAAAGAGAGAAATATATATTATTTGTTAGAGAAAACAAAACGGGCTTTTATTCAAAAATTATCGCATTTATTAATTTATTTTATATACTGTATAACAGTTTTTTCACGTGAGACCCCAAAAAACTTAACTGTGCTTTAATAAAACTGTATTATTAGAAAACAAGCGTTTTATCTGACACATAAAAAAAGCTAAATTGTCATTTTTGCTTAATTATAAAGGTCACATGCGCACAAGTGATAACTTTTTATAACACTTAATCCCTTCCTCTCTGTATTACTGCTCTCTCTATCTGTCTATGTCTCTATGGGAGCGCATGTTGTGTTAATGTCTAGATTTGCATTATAAAATCAAAACAAAAATAAATATTTTTATAGGCCGGTATTTAAGCACTTACTCTCAAAACAGTTTATAAGAGTGTATTGAAATGTTTTGTGTGTGTTTTTTTTTTTTTTTGTTGGGTAAAAAAAATGCAACTGTTGCGCATTTTTGTCCCAGCATGAAAAAACAATAACAACAACATTAATCCTGTGTTGTATAAAGAATTCATAGAGAATTTTATGTTTTATACTAAAATGTAGTTAGTATGAGTAGTTAGTGTTGTTGTTGTTTTCTCGTTTCATCAAGTCGCACCTAATGAAATGCTAATCATCTCAGTTATCTCTGCAACAATATGTAGCAGCAACAATAGCTATATAAAAATGTTAAAAATACACACAATAAAACTTTTCACCCCCTCCATAGCTTTTGTACAATTTTTTATTATAAAATTCCTTTAAATTCTAAACGCAATAATTATGTTTTGAAATGTTCAGTGTGTATTGTTGTGTTGGATGTGTGAGCGGTGTGTACAAATACCCCATCGCCTAATTTCTGCGTTCTCTCTCCGTCTGTTTGGTTGGGTTCCTTTATATTGTCAAAAATCAATCTAATTACATTTCATGCTGTTGCAGGGCCTATTAGAAAGAACAAACACAACAAAAATCTAATTTCCGCTTTTTTTTTTGAAAATGTCCGCCAATTAAAATTTTAATGAAAAAACTTTTGTTGTGTTGCAGGACTTAGTGATGGACAACCCTTGTCGTTGTATTTTTTTATATATTTAATATAACTATGTAGTAGTTAGAGCTTGTACACTCAGCGAAAAAAACTTTATCATATTAATGAAAAACTTTATAAAATGATAGATAGATAGATAGATAGATAGATAGATAGATAGATAGATAGATAGATAGATAGATAGATAGATAGATAGATAGATAGATAGATAGATAGATAGATAGATAGATAGATAGATAGATAGATAGATAGATAGATAGATAGATAGATAGATAGATAGATAGATAGATAGATAGATAGATAGATAGATAGATAGATAGATAGATAGATAGATAGATAGATAGATAGATAGATAGATAGATAGATAGATAGATAGATAGATAGATAGATAGATAGATAGATAGATAGATAGATAGATAGATAGATAGATAGATAGATAGATAGATAGATAGATAGATAGATAGATAGATAGATAGATAGATAGATAGATAGATAGATAGATAGATAGATAGATAGATAGATAGATAGATAGATAGATAGATAGATAGATAGATAGATAGATAGATAGATAGATAGATAGATAGATAGATAGATAGATAGATAGATAGATAGATAGATAGATAGATAGATAGATAGATAGATAGATAGATAGATAGATAGATAGATAGATAGATAGATAGATAGATAGATAGATAGATAGATAGATAGATAGATAGATAGATAGATAGATAGATAGATAGATAGATAGATAGATAGATAGATAGATAGATAGATAGATAGATAGATAGATAGATAGATAGATAGATAGATAGATAGATAGATAGATAGATAGATAGATAGATAGATAGATAGATAGATAGATAGATAGATAGATAGATAGATAGATAGATAGATAGATAGATAGATAGATAGATAGATAGATAGATAGATAGATAGATAGATAGATAGATAGATAGATAGATAGATAGATAGATAGATAGATAGATAGATAGATAGATAGATAGATAGATAGATAGATAGATAGATAGATAGATAGATAGATAGATAGATAGATAGATAGATAGATAGATAGATAGATAGATAGATAGATAGATAGATAGATAGATAGATAGATAGATAGATAGATAGATAGATAGATAGATAGATAGATAGATAGATAGATAGATAGATAGATAGATAGATAGATAGATAGATAGATAGATAGATAGATAGATAGATAGATAGATAGATAGATAGATAGATAGATAGATAGATAGATAGATAGATAGATAGATAGATAGATAGATAGATAGATAGATAGATAGATAGATAGATAGATAGATAGATAGATAGATAGATAGATAGATAGATAGATAGATAGATAGATAGATAGATAGATAGATAGATAGATAGATAGATAGATAGATAGATAGATAGATAGATAGATAGATAGATAGATAGATAGATAGATAGATAGATAGATAGATAGATAGATAGATAGATAGATAGATAGATAGATAGATAGATAGATAGATAGATAGATAGATAGATAGATAGATAGATAGATAGATAGATAGATAGATAGATAGATAGATAGATAGATAGATAGATAGATAGATAGATAGATAGATAGATAGATAGATAGATAGATAGATAGATAGATAGATAGATAGATAGATAGATAGATAGATAGATAGATAGATAGATAGATAGATAGATAGATAGATAGATAGATAGATAGATAGATAGATAGATAGATAGATAGATAGATAGATAGATAGATAGATAGATAGATAGATAGATAGATAGATAGATAGATAGATAGATAGATAGATAGATAGATAGATAGATAGATAGATAGATAGATAGATAGATAGATAGATAGATAGATAGATAGATAGATAGATAGATAGATAGATAGATAGATAGATAGATAGATAGATAGATAGATAGATAGATAGATAGATAGATAGATAGATAGATAGATAGATAGATAGATAGATAGATAGATAGATAGATAGATAGATAGATAGATAGATAGATAGATAGATAGATAGATAGATAGATAGATAGATAGATAGATAGATAGATAGATAGATAGATAGATAGATAGATAGATAGATAGATAGATAGATAGATAGATAGATAGATAGATAGATAGATAGATAGATAGATAGATAGATAGATAGATAGATAGATAGATAGATAGATAGATAGATAGATAGATAGATAGATAGATAGATAGATAGATAGATAGATAGATAGATAGATAGATAGATAGATAGATAGATAGATAGATAGATAGATAGATAGATAGATAGATAGATAGATAGATAGATAGATAGATAGATAGATAGATAGATAGATAGATAGATAGATAGATAGATAGATAGATAGATAGATAGATAGATAGATAGATAGATAGATAGATAGATAGATAGATAGATAGATAGATAGATAGATAGATAGATAGATAGATAGATAGATAGATAGATAGATAGATAGATAGATAGATAGATAGATAGATAGATAGATAGATAGATAGATAGATAGATAGATAGATAGATAGATAGATAGATAGATAGATAGATAGATAGATAGATAGATAGATAGATAGATAGATAGATAGATAGATAGATAGATAGATAGATAGATAGATAGATAGATAGATAGATAGATAGATAGATAGATAGATAGATAGATAGATAGATAGATAGATAGATAGATAGATAGATAGATAGATAGATAGATAGATAGATAGATAGATAGATAGATAGATAGATAGATAGATAGATAGATAGATAGATAGATAGATAGATAGATAGATAGATAGATAGATAGATAGATAGATAGATAGATAGATAGATAGATAGATAGATAGATAGATAGATAGATAGATAGATAGATAGATAGATAGATAGATAGATAGATAGATAGATAGATAGATAGATAGATAGATAGATAGATAGATAGATAGATAGATAGATAGATAGATAGATAGATAGATAGATAGATAGATAGATAGATAGATAGATAGATAGATAGATAGATAGATAGATAGATAGATAGATAGATAGATAGATAGATAGATAGATAGATAGATAGATAGATAGATAGATAGATAGATAGATAGATAGATAGATAGATAGATAGATAGATAGATAGATAGATAGATAGATAGATAGATAGATAGATAGATAGATAGATAGATAGATAGATAGATAGATAGATAGATAGATAGATAGATAGATAGATAGATAGATAGATAGATAGATAGATAGATAGATAGATAGATAGATAGATAGATAGATAGATAGATAGATAGATAGATAGATAGATAGATAGATAGATAGATAGATAGATAGATAGATAGATAGATAGATAGATAGATAGATAGATAGATAGATAGATAGATAGATAGATAGATAGATAGATAGATAGATAGATAGATAGATAGATAGATAGATAGATAGATAGATAGATAGATAGATAGATAGATAGATAGATAGATAGATAGATAGATAGATAGATAGATAGATAGATAGATAGATAGATAGATAGATAGATAGATAGATAGATAGATAGATAGATAGATAGATAGATAGATAGATAGATAGATAGATAGATAGATAGATAGATAGATAGATAGATAGATAGATAGATAGATAGATAGATAGATAGATAGATAGATAGATAGATAGATAGATAGATAGATAGATAGATAGATAGATAGATAGATAGATAGATAGATAGATAGATAGATAGATAGATAGATAGATAGATAGATAGATAGATAGATAGATAGATAGATAGATAGATAGATAGATAGATAGATAGATAGATAGATAGATAGATAGATAGATAGATAGATAGATAGATAGATAGATAGATAGATAGATAGATAGATAGATAGATAGATAGATAGATAGATAGATAGATAGATAGATAGATAGATAGATAGATAGATAGATAGATAGATAGATAGATAGATAGATAGATAGATAGATAGATAGATAGATAGATAGATAGATAGATAGATAGATAGATAGATAGATAGATAGATAGATAGATAGATAGATAGATAGATAGATAGATAGATAGATAGATAGATAGATAGATAGATAGATAGATAGATAGATAGATAGATAGATAGATAGATAGATAGATAGATAGATAGATAGATAGATAGATAGATAGATAGATAGATAGATAGATAGATAGATAGATAGATAGATAGATAGATAGATAGATAGATAGATAGATAGATAGATAGATAGATAGATAGATAGATAGATAGATAGATAGATAGATAGATAGATAGATAGATAGATAGATAGATAGATAGATAGATAGATAGATAGATAGATAGATAGATAGATAGATAGATAGATAGATAGATAGATAGATAGATAGATAGATAGATAGATAGATAGATAGATAGATAGATAGATAGATAGATAGATAGATAGATAGATAGATAGATAGATAGATAGATAGATAGATAGATAGATAGATAGATAGATAGATAGATAGATAGATAGATAGATAGATAGATAGATAGATAGATAGATAGATAGATAGATAGATAGATAGATAGATAGATAGATAGATAGATAGATAGATAGATAGATAGATAGATAGATAGATAGATAGATAGATAGATAGATAGATAGATAGATAGATAGATAGATAGATAGATAGATAGATAGATAGATAGATAGATAGATAGATAGATAGATAGATAGATAGATAGATAGATAGATAGATAGATAGATAGATAGATAGATAGATAGATAGATAGATAGATAGATAGATAGATAGATAGATAGATAGATAGATAGATAGATAGATAGATAGATAGATAGATAGATAGATAGATAGATAGATAGATAGATAGATAGATAGATAGATAGATAGATAGATAGATAGATAGATAGATAGATAGATAGATAGATAGATAGATAGATAGATAGATAGATAGATAGATAGATAGATAGATAGATAGATAGATAGATAGATAGATAGATAGATAGATAGATAGATAGATAGATAGATAGATAGATAGATAGATAGATAGATAGATAGATAGATAGATAGATAGATAGATAGATAGATAGATAGATAGATAGATAGATAGATAGATAGATAGATAGATAGATAGATAGATAGATAGATAGATAGATAGATAGATAGATAGATAGATAGATAGATAGATAGATAGATAGATAGATAGATAGATAGATAGATAGATAGATAGATAGATAGATAGATAGATAGATAGATAGATAGATAGATAGATAGATAGATAGATAGATAGATAGATAGATAGATAGATAGATAGATAGATAGATAGATAGATAGATAGATAGATAGATAGATAGATAGAATATAGATTTTCGTTCAATGTAACACTTTATAAATATTGTTACGGAAATTCTATTCATTAATTTCCAATTACTCGCAGAAACATAAATTCTTATATGCATGCCCTGAGTTGTAAAACAGCTGCCATCAATGGCAACTCTTCACCACGACAAGTGTTGCATTAGTGTTTATATCTGTCAACCTCAAAGAATATTCTCGACGATTCCGGTTTACAAATACCGAACAGTGCTGCCATTTTCTACTTATTCTCCTCACATATACATACGGCAGTTATGTGACATGTTAGTTAAGTTTGCAATTAAACGCTTAAAAAGTAACATTGGTAATTAATTGAATAAATTGTGAAATCTTTTAAAGTGTAACTTAACAGAGTTTCAATATAGTCTCTTGGGAAATTGTTTAAGTTTTTGTGTAAATTAAGAATTGCTATAGAAAATTTTAACTGTATTATAAGAAATATAAGAAGAACTCGATTTATTTAAAGGAAATAAATGAACGATTTTAAAAGGTAAAATTGTAACAATATGATGAAGCCGTTTCATAACAATGCAAATTGATGACATGTTTTCTTTATAAATACGCGGATCAATAAGTCCGTGACTTTTCAAACTTCCCTCGTAGTTATATGAAATGCAACACTGCTCCTATCAAGTACTACCTGTTAATAGACTACTGTCAAATCTTGAGCAAGTTCTGTCATTTACTTTGCGTTTAACAGCTGTTCAAAACATAAAACCTCGTGGATTTTTTTTTTAATGGAAAAAGTGAATTTCGAGTGCTCATTAAACATTATTTTTGCGACAAAAAAAACCGTCAACCAAACCAAGGAAAAGCTTGATAAATACTGTGGGGACTCTGCACCATCGATTTCAAAAGTGGTGACTTTTGTTGTGGTCGCACAGGTACAAATGACGCTGAACGTTCTGGACACCCGAAAATGTCGAAACGATTCACGATATGGTGTTGGCCGATCGAATAGTAAAAGTGCGTGAGATTGTTGATGCCGTAGGTATTTCATATGACAGTGTGGTTTCGATTTTAAATGATAAGTTGGATTTAAGAAAGCTGTCGGCAAGATGGGTGCGGCGTTTCCCCTTAATTGACCATAAACGTAATCGTGTCACACGTCACACGATTACGTTTATGGTCAACTAAGGGCAAAATTCCATGAATTGTGCTACGAATTGGTACCTCATCTGCCATATTCTCCGGATTTAGCCCCCAATGACTATTTTCTATTTCCAAACCTAAAGAAATGGCTCGGTGGAAAGAGATTGAGCTCCAACGATGAAATTATTGATCAAACAAATGCCTATTTTATGGATCTCGAAAAATCCTATTTTTGGAAGGGATACAAAAATTGAGAAACGTTGGACTAAGTGTATTGATCTGAAAGGAGATTATGTTGAAAAAGATTTTTTTTGCAAAAAAAACTGTGTTTCATTTAAAAAGTCACGGACTTATTGATCTGCCCTTATGAAACCTTCTTAAATACGATGAAAAAATTAAAAAAAAAAATTGAGTAAGATTTATGAAATACTTATTTACATGTATATGAAGACGTTTCATCATATTTATGAAGAAGTTTCTTCATCATATTGAAATTTTTAAATTTTATCTTGACATTAATGAGAATTACAAGCAGCAGTGTTTTGTAACCGAAATAAATAATTTGTAAAAGTGTTTTTATTAAACCTTTTTCTATAAAATAATGAACTTTTAAAATTAAAATTAATGTTAAACGATTTATGAAATATTTTCATTCACATGGTAAAACTTTTTTACCCTGAGTGTATTATATGGTTGCCTTGGATGTTGGAAATTTATTTTTTTTTTCTTAAATTTTTTCTTATAGTTTTTTTTTATATATTTTCCTTTGTGTCTCTCTGTGGGTGTGTGTGTGTGTTATTTTAAATGATATCAATAAAATTTTAACATTCTTCTAGGACATTGTATAGAAAAGAAAAATCAAATTAAAAAAGGTTAATTAATTTCTATTGACATGAGGTAATGCCTTGGACATAGAAATTAATGACGATGATGGTGTTTTTTAAATTGTCAACTATTTTATTTAAGGAGCTAGAAAAAAATAATTGTTAAAATAGGACTTGTATTAATTAAAATAGGCTGAAGAATTAGGAAGATGTGAAAATTTTATTTAATTTTTTAAAGTTGAGTTTAATTAAATTTTTTATTATAAAAGATAAAGTTTATTATTGTAATGGTGAAATCTTAGTATGGAAAAACTCAATGTCAATAGTTTTTTATAAATTAGATTTTCTTTACTAATTCTGGCATATGCCGGAAAAAAGTATTGATCGAAATTCTACTAATCAAACTTTTAAGATTTCCTTTCCGAATTTGCTGTATTCAGTTGCTACTAAATTTCGTATCGGAAGTGTTAATATTGATTTGATAATCCTGAGGCGGGTGATGGAAATTTGTGACTTCATTTTCGTGTTTAGAGGGCCACTATAAGTTTTTTTTTTACCAGCAGCCTGTGACAGATTTTGTAAAGTAGTGTAATCTGTTCCAAAATTAAAACTGTTTAGTTTAAGTTTCAAATTGTTTAATCTGGTCTTACATTATATTTAAGAAGACAAAAAATTCTGTAGAATAAATTAAATAGTTTCTTTTTGTCATAGTTTTTCAACTTTTTATTATCTGAAAAAAAATCTTTAAAAACAACCTATAAAACACAAATAGCAGTTAATGTTTATGTGAATCCCAGCAAAATCTTGGTAACGGGTTACACCTATTTCAGGTTAAAACCTAGTAAAGCGTATCCTCCACGCTTTGCTTTACAGTGAGACCTAAAGTAATACGAGGGCGAGTCAATAAGCCCGTGACTTTGTGAACTTTCCGCCGCTAAACTGAAGGGGCACACTGCTCTTGTGAACAGGCATCTGTCAGTCGATTCCTGTCAAAATTTGATAGCAGACTACCGCGTGTTTTGATTTGAGGAGAAAATGGAAAATGGCAGTTTCCATGGCTGAAATTTAATAATTGCCCCCTCATCCGCCCTATTCACCGGATTTAGCATCGAGTGACTATTACTTATTACCGAACTTGAAGAAATGGCTTGACGGAAAGAGATTTGACTCCAACGATGAAATCATCTCACAAACAAACCTACACTCACAATATATTTTCCGTTACCGACTTTATTTATTTAAAAAGTAATACGTAAAGTTTGTTTCCAAATGAACAATCAATTGAAATTCATAGAAATATATTTTTTAACTATTTGAATCAGTCATTCAAAAAACAAACTATAAAAATTTACAGACATTCAGTAGGGGTTGATATTTTCAGTTAAATGTAAAATTTTATGTTTTCTGTTTCTAAAAATTGAAATTAATATACTTTTTTTTTTGTTTTTTACCAAAATAGTTTGTCTATATACAAAATAATTTCAATAAAAATTACAAGAAATTATTCAAATACACATTCACACAGGGACTGAAACCCTGAAAAAATGAACATTTAAAAAAAGTATAAATGTTTTATTAATAGGATATTTATTTATTTTTCAAAGAAATTTTCGTTTAATTTTATAATTAATATATTTTTTAAGTTTTCTTCTTTTAAATTTGTTTTAAATCGTTCCTTCTTCTGAAAAGCAATATTTTGATTCTCTAATAAATTTCTCTTCTTTTTCCATTTACAATTTTTTGGAAATTTCGATTGTTTGTAAAATTTCGGAAATTTCGATTGTTTGTAAAATATGTTTTTTTAGCATTTTTAATATCTTCGGGACTTTGAATTAACTTAAATATGCTATACAGATATAATGCTGCAATCAAAAATATATTATTAATAAAGTGGTTTTCTCTTTTTATAATATTTAAATATAATTCTTATGAAAATGTTTTTCTTTTGTCATCTTTTACTAGCTCTAATTTAATATTAAGTCAGACTCTATAAAATGCAAATCGCTCTGCATTGATTAAGTATTTGCTTAAAAGTAGGACTAGATATAGTGTCGAGCACTGCAAACTGGAGTGCAAGTAATGTAATGTTTTTATTATTTTTCTATCAAGCATTTCTCACGCCATGAACAGCAAGAATATTTTTTTTATATTTTCAACGCGAACCTGGTTAAATTTATGGGTTCAGCGGGTTCGGATTCAAAGTTTTATAAACAGCGAACCTGAACCCGTTTGGGTTCGGGTTCGGTTTCAGTCCCTGCATCAACACAAAGCCAATCAAAATATATACATCTATGTGTGTTGTGTTGTGCTTTGTATTTACATACAAATAAAAAAACTTTCAATTTGAAAAACAAACCACAAAAGTCGTTTTTTTCTAACTATTAGCAGTTAAAACGATTTTTTATTGTTTTTACTACTTTTGTCGATTATTAAACAATGAAAAATGGGCTGGATATAATAGAAAATCAGTGGTCCTCTTTTTCTCTGTATTTTTGATTAATTTAATATGCATTTTAAGTTGTTTTTAACGATATAATATGGTGAGTGTATTTTAATGGCCTCAACAAATCAATCTTATTTTTTGAAAGAGATAAAAAAAATTTGAAGAATGTCAAAAAACCTGTGTTTCATTAAAAAAAAAATGTCACGGTCTTATTGACTCACCCTCGTACGTTACAAATGTTGTGATAGATCATCAGTTGTTTGAAATTTATAAGTAATGAGTTATCAATATTGATAAATATCTCTACTAATTAAGAGGCTTTAAAATTATATGTTACTGACATTGTGTTAAGCGGTAAAAACTGATTAAGAAGAATAAAAATAATGAGATTTTGGTATTGTATTATATAACTACTTACAATAAGAAAGTATAATTTTATACAAGTTTATAGTCTAAATTTTTGGCATGGACTTTATAATTTAAATTCTATTGATTTATTTTTAAATAGCGTCGACTTTTTTACACATAAAAAAAAAGACATGAACTCATAATTAATCCAAAATTTCCTTCCAAATAGTTTAAAAAATTTCTTTAATTTAAGTCAAATTCGAAGAATTTTTTTGTTTTCAAATTTTAGACACCAGTTGTATTTTGTATTTTATAAAATATATTTACAATATTTGAGGTTTTACTTAAAATAGTATTACAGCAAATAAAAAACAATTTATATATATAGATTAACAATTCATATAGCTCAATACAAGAAGAAAAGTATTAAAAAAACCTTTTAATGTACAGTAAATAAAAAAGTTTATAGAAGAAGTCAAATTCGAAGAATAAAAACTCCTAAGTTTGAATAAAAACGAAATATTTTTTATACTCAGAAATAGTTCATATCTTTCCCAAGTAATATTTCTTGATTTTAGGAAAAAACATTTTCAATTAAAAAAAAACATCTTTATTATCAGAAATTTCCATACTTAAATAGAACATAATTTACTCCCATTTAGTTCAAAAAATGTGTCTTCATTTTTTTAACTTTCAAAATTCAGTTTTGAAAATTGTTTTTCAAAAATTAGTTCAGACGATTACAAACAAAAAATTTATTTAATTTTAGAAACTGATGAACTATTTCTAGGAAAAATTTTCAGGCAACTCAGTTCAGATAAATTTTAAAAATTTTAAAAAAAATATTATTTTTCCAATTTTTGGGAAATAATAAACTTAGGTATAGGATTTTTTTTCCTAAAAATTTCTTCAGATAAATTAAAAATAACTTGAGTAAATTTTTTTTTAATCGATGAAAAATTTTGTTTTTGTGGGTAAACGTTTAACTTATTTTTAATTATTTATTATTATTATTATTATTATTATTTTATTCATTATCACCTTCAATATTACAAGAAAATACTTATATCAGTGTTTTCTTGGTAAGGACTTATTAATGTCTATACTCGTAACCATTTACCTCCGATCACACGCCCACAACACAATAATGTACTGTTTCAACAAAGTGAAGGTTTTTGTAATTTTTGCTGGGATATGCACACGTAACTACATAACTACTTAGTTCAAAACACAGATAATCCTTTCGAAGACACACTCAAACCTCAAATGTTACACGAATTATCTGCATAAGACACGCAATCGATGAAGCAAAACGCATGAGACTATAAATCGATTAACAGGCGTTGGATTGTGGTCACATCACAAAATAACCCGTTACACTTATTGACCTATTACAAAACATGTTCTAACACATTAAGTTCTTGCTAAATGAAATAGAAAACAGAACATTAAAAAAAAAAATAACTAAAAAAAAACTAGTCCTTGACAATCCCCTAAATGATATTATAAATACAACCAAACTACCAAAAACCACTAAACTAAAAGCCAAGTGCCATCCAACAGCAAGAGCTGGTAGAATACGAGTATGAAAGAAGGCATTTAATACAAATAACAACAAAAATAAACATGAAAAATTTATTGGGTAAACAACACCAATATTCTAAAGGTAGGTTGTAGGTGCTGTATTTAGTCTCTACGAGATCAACCCACTCAATAGTATTTGCCGCCACTGCCACTACTACTACAACTAATTATAACTGACCACGCAGCATTGGTTAAAAAGTTATGTTTAGATGATGGTCATGGTGAGAATTGATTGGTTGATGGAAAAAATATATTTCTGTTATTTTTTTAATTATTTATTTTAAGCTTTATTTTTACAATGTCTACTCGGACTTAAACTGTAAGATTTATTGTTGTTTCCCATGAAAATTTTGAGCAATTTGTTTCAAATGAATAATTTTAATTTTGGAGAATTTGAATCGGGTCTTATTAATCGGGTGATTTTTACTATAACGGCTCATGCTGCTACCGTTCCTTTTGCTTAGACCTTTCAAAACATAATTCCTTAAATCAATTTTTCAAATCTGATTTTAATTTTGACGCATTAATTCGTAAACTCATTTTTGTGATTGAATTAGTTACCACCATGGTTCAATCTTTATCATGTTGGAAGAATTAAATTGATTTAAAATATTATTTTTATAAATCAAACGAAATAATTCAATTTGAATAATTCCATTTTATAACAAATAATCTAATCTAATCAAAGAATCTAATTATTTTGATTCTCGAATTAAAAACACTCGTAATATAATTTGATTCACGAATTAAAGTAATTTTATTTAAATCACCATTAGAAATGGGTCACCCTGTGGCTATTTTATAAAAATAGATACCTTGGCATGTCTTCCGGATCTGGCCCATTATGGTAGTATATTAATACTCTAGCAGTGCAAAAATGTTGTCGGGTTTGCCCTATCTCGCTTAGTTTTCCAGACACCGGCCATCATAAAAAAATTGCCATTTTACAAAATGGCGGATATCCAAAAACTAAGCGAGATAGCGCTAATGTTAATGTTTTTTTTTCATTTTGTTTCAATTCGCAATTCCAATCAATCTTTTTTTAATTCGCAAATTAAAAAACAAATTATGTTTGAAAAGATTTGATTCAATTGAATCAAAAAAAAATCAATTGAAATTGATTAATCAATTATGATTTTAAATCTGATTTAGTGATTTTTTTATAAAATATTGTATCAACTCACTTATTAACAAAAAAAAAAAAAAAATATTTTTTCGCGAAATAATTCAATAAAGATTTATCTTTTTCAAGGTCTGCTTTAGATAATCAAAAGACGGTTAATATGAATTGATATACAACCATTCTTTTGCCAGAAGTCATTGGCGAAATCCAAAAAAAATAACCCAAATTGCGGAATTAAGGCTGCTTTAACAATTGATTATTTAAGGTAACATAGTATTCAAATTATGATCCATTCTCCATACAGTCCAGAACTGGCTCCCAACAATTTCTATCTATTCACTTTTATCATGCGGAGTTCTAAAAGTGTAAAAAAGCATCGAATAGTTAATAAGAGATAACACATTTCCAATTAGGACAAAGAATGTTAATGAAGGTCGCAGCTGACTACAAAATGCATTCCATTCTTCTAGTTACTAAATAACTTTTTCGGTGTATACTCCATGATTACTAAATAAAAAATAAGAATTTTTTCATTTGAAAAAAATTTTCTATGATCTCGAACCAGACTAAAAAAACATTTTCATATAAATTATTTTATTTTTATAATTTTAAAAAATTTTTCGGCATCATCGTAGTGGGTAAAGAGGCATAAAACCATATTTATATTTAGCATGAAACAAGTGTGATTTTTCCTCCCAACAACATTATCCAGTTGTAATCCTAAGACAAGAAATTACTTTTTCCCTTACCTGCCTTAAATGTGGTAAATAGTACGATGTTTTGTTTGTATACAAAAACAAAACGATTGTGTTTATTATTAATCGCAATAAATGTTGAAATATATAAAAAATAACGTAAAACAAGAAAAACGTGTAAAAAAGAAATAGTGCAAAACATTTTTTGTTTTTTTTTTATATGTAGCGTGGTTTCAAACACTTTTTATCCATTGACCTAATGATCCATTAAGGGAACTCCATTAGTGTTAATATCTTGACTGCTATAACAACTATGTATTATAATACATAGTTAGTTTTTACTACTGCTACCTACCTACCTACACCTACATTCATACAATCTTATCGCTTACATTAAATCTATACAAAAGATTATTATTTTTTTTTGCCTGAATTTTTCAAAAAGAGGGTGTGAGTAAATGATTGGCGAATAGTGGGTTGTGGTTGTCGCCTCCCATTCATCACTTACAAATTACAAATAATAACAAAGTTTTTTTTATTCATGTTTACTCTTCTCCATGGTTGAAGAATATTTTCTTCTTGGGCTCAACTTGGACTTTTTTTTTTGCAGCTACAAGTGCATGACACATTTTATGCATTCCTATCAAGTCTGATGAATGTTTCGAAAGTTTATTTTCATAAATTTTCTTTTTGTTTAAAAACTTCAAGACGAACAAATTGAAGTATTGAACTGAACTAAAATGAAAAAAAACAACACAACTTAAAATCCAAAACTAAAGCTCTTCACTGTGATTGTGAATGATTTTTCATAAATGCCTTTTGGGCACTTTTGGTTTATGTTATTCACGTGCCTGGTACGTGATGTACTTTATTGGTATCGCAAAACTTTTAAAGGATTTTAGAATCGATGCAGTACATGTGTACTATGTTGGATGATATAAGTGAAGGAAATATGGAAAAATGAATGAATGACTGAAATCATTGGTATTGGATTATGCCCTGTATCAAAAAAAAAAAAAAAAAAAAAACGCCTGTCAGACAATTAGTGTTCGTGGCAGGCCTATATCATCGATACTCTTGACATTTGACGATGACAATGATGATGACTTTCCCTCTTCTTTCTTTTTTTTTGTATATTTGTCTGGTTGTCTTACTGTTAAATACAGGGTTTAGTTTGAATATGTATGTATGGGATATAATGACACTCGTAGACATCAATATCATATATGAATTTTCAAAAGTACCGAGGAGTGCATGTGGCGTTCATAGTGACAAAGTTATGACACAAGTAATTTGAGTGGTGCTAAGTAGAGTGCACTGTAAACAGATAGGCAGAGTAGTAGTAATTTGAAGGGAATAGGCAGAGGAAAAAGTTTTTAAAAGAAATCAAGCTTCATAAGTATATGAGACTTTTCATACGAAATGTTCAGCTATAAAAAGGTGTATCATATTAATGGAAATTTTACAGTTGAGGAGTGTACAAGGTGTACTAAGTATTATATTGTTGTATCGTCGTATTAAAAAACAGAGTTGTTAAAATTTTTATTTCACTATAACGACGATTTTTTGTTGGGTTTTCTTTTTGTTAGTAGAGATAAATATACATTCAAATGTTGTTTTGTCCCTACGGGAAAGGGACCTATCACAGAACACGTCATGTAAGCAAATCATTGTAATAGAGACAGGTAACGGGACCGGCATTTTAATATGAAAGGGACCAGCCATTTTAACATAGGCTTGTCCTAGGATGTCCCAACACTCTGTGACATGTCACAGACCTAACGCAAAAAACATGTCATAGAAATATTTAAAAAATCAAACTTCTAAAATTGCACTATCCATCTCTGATTTTTTGAAAAGTAACGAGTTATTAAGAAGAGTTGAAATAGAAAAAACACCGAAGCAATTACTCAATGAGAACAACAAACGATGATCCAATATTTAAAAAAATTCCAGAGATGGAAAAGTTGATACGATTGTACTTGTACTTCACAAACAAAGAAAAATTGGTTTTCAAAAATAATTTTTTTAAAAATTTTATTTTTAAATTTTTTTGAAATAATTTTTTAAAGCCTTAAAAAATTCAAAAAACCATATGTTAAGTTTGTAAAAATTGCGCTACACATCTCTGATTTTTTTTTAAGGAAACCAAGAAAATAAATCTATTTTAAATATTCGAACTGCTTTTAAGATCCAATTATTTTAATAAATTGAAAATTTGTAATATTGTTTAAAGATTTGTAAAAAGAATACTTTACAAATCAATAATGAAAGGAGCAAGAAGCTGTTTTTTCCGTCTCTTTACATAGCTGATTCGGAAGGCGCGACGATATATTAAGGCTGGTACTTTCAGACCCACCACGTGATAGCGACTTTTAAACCGGTACTTTAGATCCTCTTTTTACTTATCACGTGATACATAGGTATTTAAAAAACCGATGCTGTTTTCACCTATCACCAATTCCCAACTGTCCCTTTTTAGCAACTCGATTAAAGCAATTAAATTTTGCTAAAATCAGCAACAAAACTTCGTAAACAATTTTAAAGCATAACTAGAGAATAATAGAGTTGTGTCGTTCGTGAACGAACTAGTAAAATTAACTATTATTAACTTTGAACTAGTGATCTAGTTCGTAATCTTTATCTCTTTTACATAGGTCTTTCGCTCTTTTTTATCATTTAATTCTCATTATTCGTTTTTTACTGTTGCCAGCTTAAGTTTTTTATGTTGAATCATTAAACTAAAGTCGTTCTTGTTTATTATTGTCAGACTAGATTTTTTGAATAACTTCATTTTACTGAAGACAGTGACCAAAAGCTAAACGCAAGTACTCCAAAACAAGATTTAAATCAGTGATCGGCACTCATAGCACTCAGGGGCCGAACACAATCGGCAATTTACCCGTACACTACACGAATGTCAACAAATCTCTAGCAAAGAGCACAAAAATACAATTATATCATTCTGTAGTACGCTAACTTTCAACAGAGCAAGTATATGCCGCTTTGTTGAAGAAATAAAGTACACTCTAAAAAATATTTTTTTTATTATTATAGGTTTTTTTTATTGTAGGTATTAATTTTGTTTTTCTATTATATTATTCTTTTGAATCGAGTCTAAGATCTTTTTACAAAAAATAATGATTATTTATTATTTTCTTAAAATATTTCGTCTCCACATTGGTTGACTTCTTCGTTTACATTTTAAATTAAAAATGTGGAACGTTGAGTAGGAAGAATTTTTTATTTTCTTTAAATATATTAAATGAAGCAGAGTGCCTTGTATGCATTAAAAAAATTATTATTGTCATCATTATGAATTATTTTAATTTTTTATAATAGACAAAACAAAAACATGAACTATTTTAATTCAATGAATGCGGATATTCTCTTAGCGATAAATTTATTTATTCATTTATTCATTCATTTATCTAGAAAGCTAAAATAATTTCTTACGGTGTAAAACACCAATACATTCATATTCTCTCTTTCTGCCGACCACTGATTTAAATGCTTTTAAAAAGGCTTTATAAACGTTCAATATGGTTTGTATACTACTAAAAATCAATTTACAATAAATAAAGATAAAAACTAAATCTATAAAAAATGCCTAAAACTAAAATATAAAACTTAAGGTAACTAATGTAGCAATTAAAATCAAAGTTAAGGTTATCAGATTTAGAGAGGGTTTAAAGTACCGAAATACTGCACTTATTTGCGTTTAAACGTAGTCTTTGAAAAGACGAATTGTTTTTAGATATCTAGGCAGTGAAAAATCTAGTTTCTAGGATACCAGACATTTTACTATTTTATTTTAAGTTTACCGATATAATTGGAATATGGGCTCTTTGCGGGATTTGATCCTTTTACACTACGCTGCTTTTATGATCACTTATAATGAAATACCCCTAACATTTACAAGCCGTTTTGGATGAAACTCAGATATGTGATGAAGAATTAAAAGTAAAGAATCCAAGATTTACCGATGTTTTGTTTGCCAATTCCAATGCTTAGGGTATAACAAATGATGCCAAAAATGGGTACTTTTTTCTATTTTTAATAATTTTTGTTTAACATTTCTTCTAAAGTAACTGTGTTTTTACAGTTACTTTATTTACACTTATTTTATTCCGATTTTTTCGAATTCATTTAATTTTATTTATTTCAGTCTATGGAAACAAAGATTCCCTTCAGACTATGATTTAATAGCAATTATATATTATTTTTATAACCAAATACTCGGCACTAAAAAATTGTGATTCCAACCTTGGATTTGAATTATCGAATACATAACAGAAATTCATCAAAATGACCTCGCAAGCAGTGGAAGTATTTCCTTGTAAGTTCTTCGTCCAATGAATTTCAAATAATATTATAATTTACAACTACGTCCCTGAAGTAACCTTAAGTAGGGTAGTTTGTATTAAGGTTTATTTTCCTAACATAAACAAAAAAAAATTAAAAACACAAGGGTGGCTAGTAAACAATTCTAAACAATATTGATAAACTTTTACATGCAGATGTAGAAGTACAAAACAAACCAAGTGGGGATATTTATGTAGAGTACTCATACAAACATAAACACAACAGGGTTAACAAGCATTCATTTAAAATATTGTACAATTGACATTAAAACTAGTAGTTACGAATTTGACAAATTGATTTTTCATGCACTCTCTGGGGAAGTTGATGAGGAACAAGTCTACTTAACTAGAAAGTTGAATGATGCAGCAGCAAAACAAAAAACAAACAACAAAAACAACTAATAAAACTTTATGTTAATGAACTATGAATGATGTTTTAAAGCAAAAGACATCATGTCTTGAGAAAAAAGGATGTCAAAAATTACTCCTTAAGGACTTTAAAACTAGTATTTATAAAATACATCAAGCTAATCAATTTTTTTTATTTCGTACATTATAAAGTGTTCATAAAAAGTTATTAAACTTTGAAAATCTAAAAAAGAAAATCAACAAACATACCGCAGAAAAGAAACACATTTTCCAACTCATTTCATTTTATCAAGCTATGAGGCATTACTAATAAAATTTTTACATTAGCATGCCAAAAAAAATAGAAAAAGAATTTGAAGAAGCATGAATGAATGAATAAACAAACTGTAAATATGAGTAAGGAAGAGCAAAGTAACAATCTAGCTAAGTAGCGAATCCATATAATCAGCTTCCGTAGTGTATATTTTACGAGTTAAAATATGTAAAATAAGCTGTCATATATGTAAAAACAAAAAAGAAAAGCAACAAACATATAAAAGCAGTTTAATTTACATCCTCCTCTGACATTACTACTTTCCTTATCATGCACAATGGGCCATAAGCACTTAAGGAATATGAGAACAGAGTGATACTTAAGTCAATATGTCTTTACAAAAACATAGAAAAAACTAATTCGAAGCTCAACTTGTGTATTTTTGTCATCAATTTCATTGATTTCTTCGCTCAATTGTAAAGGGTGGTTAAATTTTAAGGGCCGATGTTGATTTTAAATAAAACACAAATTATTTAGGGAATTATTGTCATTTCGGCTAAATAGCCGCTGCGACCCCGGCGGCACACCCCCATCCGATGGCCCAAATTTTCGATTGAGGTTCTATACCGTTAATGAGCCGAATTAACTCATCCTTTAGCTCTTAAATTGTTGCTAGCTTATCGACGTACACCTTTTCTTTCAAATAACCCCAAAAAAGAAGTCCAACGGTGTCAAATCACATGATATTGGCGGCCAATTGACATCGAGAGAAAGATAACACGGCCATTGAATTTTTCGCGCAAGAGCCGAAAAAGGTCGTTATCATCTCACGATAGCGAACACCATTCACAGTAACTGCCTGATCGGCCTCATTTTGAAAAAAAAATACGGCCCATAAACCGCACCAAACAATAACCCGTGGATATTTTGGTTTTTTGACAATCACTCTTGGATTATCATTCGCCCAAATGCGGCAATTCTGCTTACTGACGAATCCACTGAGGTGAAATGTGCCTCATCACTAAAGATGATTTTCTTCGAAAATTGATCATCCACTGTTGCCATTTCTTGCCACCATTCTGACCATTGACGACGTTTGGAATGGTCAAGATGCTTTAGTTCTTGAGTCAATTGCATCTTGTAAGCGTGTAAATGCAAGTCTTTATGCATAATGTTCATCAATGACGAGCGTGAGAGGTGCAATTGTTGGGCACGACGACGAGTTGAGGTGGACGGCTCCTCAGCCACACTATCGCGAACAGCAACAATATTCTCTGCAGTACGAGCTGAACGAGCATGCACTGATTTGCTCAAACCCGGTTTGCTCAAATTTTTGCACAATTTTTCCGACTGTACGCACATTTGGTCGATTATGCTGACCGAAAAAATCATGAAGTGCACGATACGCATTTTGATTTGAACGCCCATTTTCATAATAAGCCCACATAACTTTAACGCGTTGCTCGATTGTGTATCTTTCCATGGTTCAAATTGAGTTAGTCTGAAATTGAGAAATATCAAATGAAATGCAGAAAAAACTTGACGTTTAGGTATGGTTCACATTCAACATCGGCCCTTAAAATTTAACCACCCTTTATTTAAGTCCATGCATATCAAATAAAAAAAATTTTCTTCAAGGCGGATTCGCCTGTTAAAATCCATTGTTTGACTCTTTTTTTATTTCTGGTGTATGGTGGTGAATTCATCTTTCGGCAACAGTTTTGCTTTTTCATAATTGCTTTTTCATAACCAATTTTTCGTCCAAAACAGAAATAACTGAACCATGTGGCACAGCATATGCTCTGCTGTCTCAGCCTCCAATTCACAGAACCTACAAGTATCTGAATCAGACAGACTTCTAATCCTCAAATGGGATCTGAGCTTACAGTGTCCAGTGACGAATCCTGTTAAGGTCCTTAAGTCCATCCTGTTCAGAGAAAGAAATCTCCTGGATTTTCCACTACATGGGAAGATAAATCTCTTAGCTTAGCGCTGGCCAATGGTAGTATTCCAGCACTCAATGGTTTTGGATTCCATCCAAATCATAAGTTTTTCTCTGATATACTCCATGGGTACATCACAGAAAGGCTCAGGGCCAAAGAAGTGACGACGGGCCCCGCAGTTGGCCCGTTCCTTGATCGCATGCCCCTCGTGCCCAGTAACCCATATAAGGATTTATTTATTGGATCCAACAAGTCTATTGAGAGACTCAATGCAGTCCAGGACAAGCTTAGACGACACGTCATAAGACAACAATAATAGGCATTTTTTAACTGTCGACTCATCCACTTCCAATGATTCTGACGACACCTAAAGCATTTGGCATTTGCCCACATGGAGCAATGATTCCAGTTCTTCGTCTTCAAAATGTTTGGCCAATTTTAAATCGACTAAACTACCTCCGACACCATTTTGCAGATACAGCATGCTCGCCGCAAAATTTCTACTAAAACTCACACACACTTTAATCCGAGGGTCACCCGAAATTATATCGTGGATTTTATCGATTATTTCCGAAGTAACTGTCTCAACTCGATGTCCTGAATGAGGTTCATTATTTGTGGATGTAATGGATTTTGAAAGTTGAAGACTTGAAAAAAAAACAAAAACAAAACACTTGAACTACGTATAACATATTTTAGATTTTTTAGGTATTCTGATGGCAGCACGAAATTCTCCATTTTTCAAACTTCAAAATAGTAAAAGTTGGTTCAAACAATCGCTTGTTGAAAAATCTGAATGAAGTATTTTCCTAATTTACCAGACGTCTTTTGTAACTTGACACTTTTCAAAATCCTACTTTGTCTTAATTTCTTAGTGTTCTTTATTTGATCGTAAATTTAAACAGAAAAGCTAATATACACTCAGAAAAAAAAGTTAGCCGAAAATTTTGTAAACGTTTTCAATCCCACTTTACTATTTTTGTACTGATTTTTAGTAAAAAAATTATTATTTAGCAAATCTTTTTGCTATTTTCATTTTACAAATTACAGAATTTTCACAGAATATTTACAAATTTTTGTTGGTAATTTCAGAAATCATTTTACAAATTTTTGAAACCCGATTTGCTAAAGTTAGCAAAAAAAATTACTAATTTTAAAACAGTGGGTATTGAAGGAAATGTTATTTAAAGTTCTAATTAAAACTTACAACAACAAACTTAAATTGCCTTAAAATGTTTCAAAGATTAAAAAAAGGATCGGAAGTGAATATACCTTCTCATGTCTAAAAAGAGGACATCCACTTAAAATAGCACTAAAAAGGTTTTCAGTTCTAAAAATCAGCCCTAAAAACAATGAAAATTTAACATTAAAAGTAAAAAAAAATTTACTAAAATATTTTTCAAAACAGAAATTACCAAATTAAAACAAAATGATAAATTCGTTTATGTTTTATGATTTTTAAGCCTCTGATTTTTTTTTAATTTCGATAAAAAAAATAAATTTAAAACTTTGTACTAATATTAATAATATTTAGTAATTTTTATACCCTCCACCATATATGGTGAGGGTATATATCAGTTTGTCATTCCGTTTGTAACATGTCGAAATATAGGTTTAAGACCCCATAAAGTATATATATTCGTGATCCTTATGCAATTTTAAGTCGATTTAGCGATGTCCGTCTGTCTGTCCGTCTGTCTGTCTGTCTGTCGGTCTGTTGAAATGGCGATCACGACGCGAAGACGCAAGCGGGGGTGCCTATTTTTACCCAGATTATTGAACATCCTCCCGAGCAGTTTGGTATTTAAAATGAGCAAAATCAGTTCAGCGGTTCAAAAGTTATGAGTGAAAATGTGAAGGTACTTCTAAATTTTCCATACAAATTTGTACAATTTTTCTGTATCTATTTTTTTTTTCTGTTAGGTAAGTAAAAATGTTATTAAGTCTTCTTATTGTTCGATTACATTTATTGTCTTACATACTATGAGAATAATAACATTCTTAGAGCTATATGTGTGTTACTCTGATAACTAAGTTAACGTAAAAATCAACAATGTTAAAGTCGCTAACAGAGCAGACCTCTGTAAACAAAAGTTCGTTACATAAATTGACAAAACATATACATATTACAGTTCATGCAAAATTTAGTATATACGTATATCATCTTCAGCCCCTATGGTGGAGGGTATTCAAAGATTCGGCTCAGCCGAATTTAGCCCCTTTTTACTTGTTTCTAAAGATTTTACTCTTTAAATAAATTTGTTAAACCTTTTGATGAGGCTGTTTAAATATAAAGTTTTGAATTTCTTATTTTAATATTAGTACTTGTTTTTTTTGCTGATTTTAGCAAACAGATTTAAAATTCCACTTTACAAAAAGTCTACTAAAATTTAGTAGCGGCTACTAATTTTTCTACTAATTTCATTGTACTACACGTCAGCAAACATGTGTTGCTAAGATTAGCAAAATATACCGCTGGGCTCAAATTAGCAGAATTTACCATAATAACAGCAAAATTTTCAGTTGCCATTACAGACTTTTTTTGGTGAGTGTAGTAAAAGTCGAGTTAACTGCTTAATCGACCACTTGTTTAAGACATATTTAAAGTTCTTAGATTAGCAGGAAATCCAACTTTGCACAACTATGTCTTTTATACAACTCTGTGTTTCCCTCACACATTGCGCTAAGACACTGCTGAAAATATGTTTTGGCACCTTACACAAATACGACTTGCCGTCTCGCCCTATTAATGATGGAGTTTCTGATTCTGCTACCTTCCCATCCTATCCATCGCCAGCTAATTGTCCAGGGTTCTATTTCAATATATTCGCAGGTAACTCCACTTTGGCATCGTGCACTATCCGCAACCTGTAATCCCCTTCCAGTAGCTGTCAGCTCTGTTCCTGTATAGAGGACTCAATTCCGGCCCCTAGACAACATCCCATAGTGCCATGATAATATATGGTATGGAAAAAGTGTTCAGTAGTAGTAGCATGCGGTATATCAAGTATATTATAGAGTATATTATGATCGAATGCTAATAAAGTAGTCGTCTATCGTTTGTCGTCATCGACGACATCCTTATCGTTGTAGTCATTTTTGTAATGTAATGATGACAATGATGGGGAAAATAACGCCAAAACAACATTCAGATTTGCTGTTAAATTTGTATGTAGATGTTATTTGTGTTGTGTGTGTTTAGATGTTTTGTGAGACTATTGGATGTAGATGGCGCCAACTTGCATAATTCAATTACATCCGATGTAGACTCATAAAACTAAATCAAAGGAAAACAAAGCGTCACGCTTCATTTAGTTTAATGCTCCCGCATTGTTAGTTTACTGACGAGCCGTCAACACTACAGGATGCTATTTTGCTAACAAATACTACCAAAACAATAACAAGCATAACAAAAAGAAAACCTACAACAAAAATTGTCGGTAGGAAACCACTTAACATAACTACACTCCTCTAAATATAAATATGTAACATAGTTAAGTATAACAATACAACACAAATATGAAAGTTGTCTTGCATCACAAACAACTACTAGAAGGCGTACAATAACTTAAAAGCATAAAACTACATTTAAGCTTTAAAAGAAAGACTGAAAGTAAAAATGAAATGTTTGTAGAGAAAAAAAAAAAAAAATAATGTTGTAGAATGAAAAAGAATCTCCTACAAAAACATGACTTTTTAGTTCAATGGCGTTAAGTTTGTGGTAAACTTGTCGTCATAGTCTATATTACTAAAGCAGCAATGACAACAGCAACAACAACAGCAACAACAACAACAACATTAGCATCAGCAGAAAACTTTGTGGTATAGTTTTGTAAACTTCTTATATTTCTTCTTTAGCAAGACTTAGTCTCTGCCAGTTGCAATGCGGTTAAAATTTCATAAAACTGACTTCTATTAGATCTCATTCCATAGCAGGTTTCAACCCAACAATTCTTTAAAAGAGCTGTCTGATGTTATCTTTGCTTTATATGGTTATGAGATTTTGTTTTTTTTTTCTATTGGACTAAAATTGTTTGTTCGCGTATGTGTACAAGTGGCTGTATTTGTGTATGTCAGGGTTGTGTTGGTCCAAGTGTTCCTTCATTCAAATCAACAATTGTGCGAATATAACAATATACAAACTCATTTTCATGTCTCTTTTTTTTCATACTTTTCAATAAAAACTTATTTTTGAATAACATATTTGGCAAGCACTAAGAGAAAAGTTGTGGGGGATTCAATTCGAATATATCTTAGTCGGAAATGTATCCATAAATACTTACCATTGTTATTGCACCTCTCCGGAGGAATAGTTTTGATCTTATGTCTTGTTTATTATATCTTTCATGTTGAGATGGGGGGTGGGGTGGATAAGCACAAAGGCAAACGCATATCGTTCAGACTATGCATTGTCCATTGTAATATACCCTAGAAAGCAAAAAAAAGAAGGAAGATAAGCGAAAGAAGTTATATTGAAATCAAAATAGAAATGCGTTATGATCCCTCTAGAATTGATCAATCTTCTTAAAGGTCAATTCACATATTAATTATTCCTGTTCATTCATATCTACTAATTCCCAGTATTTGTAATACGAATTGTCAATTTTTTTTATAAATTTTCTTTCAAAAATTACTTTTCATATCCCCAATATTGTTTAAATAGTTATTCAACCTTAATGGACCTGAGAAAATCAGACAAACATCAAAAGGTGGACACTAACAGAGAAACTGCTCTGCTGTGTATTCATTATTTAGGTATGATGAACACAATAGATCAGTTACGGATACTCATTCTTAGCATATAGGGTGTACAAGCGCCAAATCAGTAAGTCTGTGGCAATCAACTTTTCTCAAACTGAGTATCGCCCTGTTTTTTTAAAGAGAAGATAATAATTTCTCATGAAGAATTGTTTGTATTTTGTTTTTGTTAAGAAGAACGGAATTATTCCGTTCGCCTTATTAAAACAGGCTGTATGTATATTGACACATTCTTGTCCGGGCTACTCAAAGAAACACTTTGTCCCTCTGTTCAACGATACATTTTACCATCTTTTAATGATAATATTTAACATCTTTGAGTTGATCCAACGGACTATCCATGAAAAGCTAACATCCAGCTACGGGTTCAGAATCTCCAGAGTTGAAACTGAGGCAATGTTTCCCAATGAATCTAAAATGTCATTTCTCGAAAGGCACCTATCCGAAACCCACAGAAGACAAAGTCTGTGCATACACTCCTTAACAATGAAGAGATCGAAGATTCAAGAGTTTTAAGTGCAACTTGACTGTCTGAACAAATTTTCTCCATGCTTTTTAGATTATCTAATTTGTCATCTAAATTAGCGAAAATCTCAGTCATTACAACTGTCACAACTGTTTAACTCACTGGGGCTAGATGATGCTCCATATGATATGTGGAGAATAAGTATCACAGCCAATAATCAAATCAAAACTTTTGACTCTGCATACCGACTTTATCCCTTTAACTCCCATGCGGGAGAAGCAGCTATCCCAGGACACATCACGCGAACCGTTCATTGTGTTAGGGACCGGTTTTTTATATGAAAAGGACCGCTAACTTTAACATGGGATTGTCCTAGAGGGGGTCAATTGGCCTCTGCGACATGTCACATGACTGGTGTAAAAAAATATGTCACACAACTAACCCCAAAAAAACATATTACAGAACCAACGCAAAAAAACATGTCATGATTTTCAAAACGGTCACGTGGTAGGTACTTTAGGAACCGGCCCTCTATTCACCTATCTGGTGATATCTATTATCGGAACCGGTTCAGTTTTCACCTATCACGGGACAGGTGCCAATTGACTTTTTTTCCCGCAGGGTCCACAGAAGGTGGAGGGTAAATAGTCAAATAGGGCATGTAGGCAGATAGCACACACTTATCACAATTATTCGATTGTGGTAGTTTCTTATATTTATCAAGAAAAATCCATCATTCCATTATAACGAGGGAGGATCAATAAGTCCGTCACTTTTCGAACTTCTCTCGTAGTTATATGAAATGCAACACTGCTCCCATCAATTACCACCTATTATTACTAAATTTTGAGCAAGTTCCGTCATTTACTTTGCGTTTAACAGCTGTTTAAACCATACAACCTCGTGGATTTTTTAAAAATGGAAAAAAGTGAATTTCGAGTGCTTATTAAACATTTTTTTTGCGTCAGTCAAACCAAATAAAAGCTTGATAAATACTATGGAGACTCTGCACCATCGATTTCAATGGTAAAAAAACTGGCTTGCTGACTTTTGTTGTGGCCTTACAAGCACGGAAAACGCCGAACGTTCTGGACGCCCAGTTGAGGCCTCTACACCCAAAACAATTGAAAAAATCCACGATATGGTGTTCGAAGATTAGAGATTGAATGTGTGATAGATTGTGGAAGACGTTGGCATCTCACATGGCTCAGTGGTTTCAATTTTGAACGATCACTTGGGTATGAGAAATCTTTCCGCAAGATGGCTGCTCCTCACAATCGACCACCAACGGAACGTGTGACAGCTTAGTTTCCATGGCAAAAATCCATGAAGTAGACTACAAATTGCCCCCTCATTCGCCATATTTTCCGGATTTAGCCCCCAGTGACTATTTCCTATTTCCAAACCTAAAGAAAAGAGATTTAGCTCCAACGATGAAAATATTGATCAAACAAATGCCTATTTTCTGGACCTCGAAAAACCTTTTTTTTTTGGAAGGGATATAAAAATTGGAGAAATGTTGGAGCTTAAAAGAGATTATGTTGAAAAATAATTTTTTTTTGTAAAAAAACTGTTTTATTCAAAAGTCTCGGACTTATTGATCCGCCCTCGTATGTAAAGCCGGCAGGCTAAAACTTTTGATTTTTATTGAGAAATCCTAAACCCAAAGCACCTCTAGCAATGTGATCATTTTTACAATTTACAAGTTTATAATTGTTGTTATTTTTTTCAGTGTATTTTAATATTTTTTGTTTGTCTGATTATTAGTGATGGGAAGTAATTTTAACACAACTGATTGTTCCGCAAGTTGTCACATAATGTTGCCAGACAAACAAGAATGAAATGAAAGTAAGTTAAAGCAAATATATAACTATGAGTTAGATACTCAACTATATTCTACCAAGCACTCACCAACTAACCAACAACTATGTGTAGTAGTAAAACAACACAGACAGGATGACAAAAGTAGTCGCAAGCCAGTCAGCCATCACAACCCCTCCCCAAATGCCAGACAGCACAACAAGCCAGCAAAGCAGTCAACCAACCAACCAACCAGCCAGCCAGCTAACCAGCTCTATTAAGACAATTTCTTCATTGTCAGATTTGTGATGATGCCAAGTATTAAGTGTTGGCGCATTATTATCTTTAGAACTTCATAACTTTAAACTCGTAAAGCAAAAGATGAGAAATGAGAGTTGGCAGCAAACATACGACAATGGGGAGATACGATATTTCTACTCGTACCCAACGTAGCAGTCGTATAATTCTTGTAGCACTTATAATAAGATTTTGTTTAAGTCTCCCTTACCGTTCCTTAGTCAAGGTTAAAAATGATGATGTTGCTGGCGCTGTTAACTTCAATTTGAATGAGTTTAAAAAGAAAAGTTAATTTTGGGGTGGGTTTCAATAAAAAAGTGATGCTTTAAATTGGTTTTTATTTAAGCATATCTTTATGTTTTGTTATTTGATATACGATAAACATAGAGACTCTACAAACAGGCAGACGGACGGACATACATACATACAGACAGACGGAATATAAACGACAATAAGTGTTAAATGTAATGTGAGATATTTTTCATAACATGCTCCCCAAAAAAGATTTCACACACACATGAGTGTTAGGTAGACATTTATGTATAAACGGTATAAACGTTGGAATTTTGGGGAAATTATTGTAATGGACACAAACTAATAAATGATACTTTAAAACTGATGAGGTCTTTCTAACAGGTCAATTGAAAAGTCCCCGGCCTACCATACTAATACATTTTTTTTTTTTTTTTGCAAAATTAGTTTTTTTTATTCAACATAGTTCTCTTCAAGGGTGATACACTAATTATAGCGACCCTCCAACTTTTCGATACCATTTTTGTAGTACAATTTATCCTTTGCTTCAAAATAGGCCTCAGTTTCGGCGATCACCTCTACATTCGACGAAAATTTCTTCCCAGCGAGCATTCTTTTGAGATCTAAGAACAGAAAATAGTCGCTGGGGCCAGATCTGGAGAATACGGTGGATGCGGAAGCAATTCGAAGCCCAATTCATGGATTTTCGCCTTCGTTTTCACTGACTTGTTTTTGGTCAAAAGTGAGCTCGCGCGGCACCCACTTTGCACAGAGCTTTCTCATACCCAAATATTCGTGAATGATATGATGTACACGTTCAGTTGATGTCTTTAGAGTACCTGCTATTTCCTTTAATTTCAATTTACGGTCATTCGAAATCATTTTGTGGATTTTTTTGATGTTTTCGTCCGTAATAAACTCTTTTGGGCGTCCACTGCGATCACCGTCTTCGGTGCTCATTTCACCACGTCTAAACTTAGCATACCAATCCTTGATGATTGATTTTTCTGAGGCAGTATCCGGAAACTCGTCATCAAGCCAAGTTTTTGCTTCAACTGTATTTTTTCCTTTCAAAAAGCAGTATTTTATCAACACGCGAAATTCCTTTTTACCCATTTTTTTTCACAATAACAAAAGTTGCTTCACTCAAAATGCTATAATTCACAAACTATGATCCGACAGCTGTCAAATTTATACACGTGTCTTTTGAAGGTTAGGGCTAACTAAGAATCATATCGATTTAATTCTAGTAGCGTCATCTATGTGTCAGGCCGGGGACTTCTCAATTGACCTGTTATACATATAAAACTGATTCGTCGTGACATTCGCATTTGTCGCCAATTGAATGGCTCAATTGTGGTAGCCTAATATTTCAGTTGTGACAACAGTAAAATATTAAGGCAAGAGTAATTTGATTGTAACAACAGAATTTAGGTCCTCTTATTAACAATTCGGTAGTTATAGCCGAAAAATTTGGTTACTCAACTGAACCTAAAACATCGATTGTCAACACGAATCCATTTGCTGCGTGATAGTATCTAAAGTTCATTCTAACAAACAACTAAGATGAGCTATACATTAGGGTGGATTAAATTATGAATTTGAGGGAATTACTCTTATGACATGGTTATGTAAGTTGTACCAAAGTTTTCATTCAAATTGGAGTTGATCTTAGACCTGCGCTTTTTATTGGAAAAACTAAGATTTTTTTACAAAGTATTTTTTTTGATCGAAATTTTGTACGAAAAAATATTAAAAAAAAAAAATAAATTCGCTGTGATCCGATCTCAATTTCCGTTTTATCTCGTTTATTATAGAGAATACAAAAATGTTTTTCATTAATTGTCAATTTCGAAAAAAAAATCCCTTTATTCTCAGATGCAAATCGCAGTTCAAATATTAATTTCGATTTGGCTAAAACTTTATCAAAATAGTTTTTTTACATTTTTATAGAAATTGTCTATTTCAAAAGCCTAATTTTATCACCATACTGTACATTAGGGTGGGTTGAAATATCCGCTTTTTTAGAATTTTGATTAGTAATAGCAAAATTATTGTTCTTTGTAATTTTTTTTTTTTTTTGGTAAAAAAAAAAATAAGGTTGATATCTTAGGCTCGCCGGTTAAAGATAAAAATTTTCTAAAATTTTTTTTTCAACTATGTTCATTGGAAATTTAATTATCTACAAAAAAAGTAAAATGGTAAATTATTCTAAAGTTGATAGTTACTAAGACAATGACAATTTTGGTAAAAGTTTCGTTTAGGTTCCCTTTGCGTGCTGAGTCAGCGGATTTTTGGGTTTCAATCAGATCCCCTTCTCTTTCCCTTTGACTATAACCGATTATAGGTGGTAGTTCCGAGTTTAGATCCCTTCATACTGTTACAGTGTTTTCAGTGTTTATTTCTGATTAAGGGTCCATTACGCTTTCTTAAATTAATATTCTGTTCTTTTAGTTGCACCTTGTATACAGGGCGTTGCAATTTTAGGTTCCCTTGCGCTCTCTTCGATCAAAGATTACCTTATATTTTCATGGATTTTTACCATGCACTCCCGGTTTTATTTTACCGTGTTCACAGGGAATTCCAATACCAAGTTCCCTTGGATTAATTCCACGTTCTTTTGGTTTTAAATTAGCGCGTTTGAAGGCAGTTCTAAATCGTGTATATATTTCATAACCTCACAGAAAATAATCCCCGATAAGCGGATACACACAGATTCAATCGTTGTGCATGATGACGAATGGATTCATTGTAATCGTTTTCAATTCTACATTCTACAGCTTAAATAGTTTCTTCTGTATGCAGTGTATGAAGTTTGGTATTTCTACCCGACGAGCACTTTTTTCAAAATTATCTGTTATTATACAGTAAGTATGTCAAAACGACACACCAAAACCCCGGGGCACATAAGCAAAATTTTTCGCCGTATAATTCAGTGGCGTACCCCGTTTTGGAAAGTTAGATCGTTTTAAAAATATATTTAGAATTTAAGTTTGTGTTGACTGAAGCGATTTTTTGATTTTATTTTAACGAAAAGACTTCGAAAGCACCTTTGCAATAATTTTATTCATAGTTTTTTTCCCCCCTATTTACTAATATTCATTAATATTATTTTTAAAATGATCTAGAAGGAAAAGAGTTATCATTATGTGTAGTTTAAAAAAATAATGATACTCCAATATTGATTCTAAACTGGGATATGTTTTATTCGAATTAAAGTACAACAATACGTATACGTAATATTTGCATTTCAAATACAAATCACTCATACGACATGTAACACAATGGTTCAGCTTCATACTATTGGTGGCATTAAATATAAGGAAACATCGTAGAGCCTTGAATTTTGGTATAGACTAATATTTGGTTGTTATAAAAAAATACTGCAAATATGAAAAAAATCCGAGCACAATAACGCCTACTTCCCATATAAGACAAAAATTAAAAATCATTGTAATTTTATGATAATATTTTCCAATAGTGAAAAAATAAGCAAAATCTGCTAACAACCACGCCTACCTCTCATACAAAATGACCGCATAAAATGCAATATTTTCCTTGTTAACAAAGCTACATCGCTTAAAAACGCTACACAGGTTTAAATTTGCCTGTTTTTTATTTGATTCAAATATAAATAAAATCCAGCAACAGTCACGCCCATTTTCATAGAAAATATCTGTAAATAATTGAAAGAATATATTAAAAAAAAAATAAAATTAAAACCAAGCTAATTCGTGTACCTTTATTAACATAAAAAATTTTTTACTTAATTAGAAAATTCCAATACATCCTTCTTGAACTGTTTACAGTATGAATTTATATATGGATCTGAAGACGCTAGTAACATATGCATGACATCTTCATATGTTGATGTGCGATTATTTTTTCTGGAGTGGCTTAGGCGATAACTCCCGTAATCTTTATTACGAGCTTCCTGAGTTTCCTCCGACAACATGCCAAGTGGCAATATTGCTGCTGACACAATTTTACTCCCATTAGAATTAGAACTTTATGTACAGTTATAGGCATATAGTACCAGCTGTACAGTTGTATATATCGTTCTGCAGTATCCAAACAATAAACATTAAATTTTTCTGCATCTATTTCGGAATTACTATGTATAACCGATAAACTTGTACTAAAGCGATGAATTAAATTTTCATCAACACCAAGAACATCTGCAGTTATGGAAGGATTTGCAAAAAAAAAAAAAGTCTAGAATCCATTCCTTGTTTAACCATGTCCACATTTATGCCTAGAAACACTTTAAAATTTCTTTGTATTTTGCTCTTGCTTCTTTTCTTTCATGTTTTTTATCTTTAGTTACTCTCCACTTTAAAAAAACTTTTGTTGTATACTATATGCAATATGCACTCCATAAATTTTATCCTCGCATGTAAAGGGGAAATTCCAAATTGAAGCCCTTCCTTCGAAACTGATTTTGTCCTTAATACTTTCAAATTGTTCATTTCGCTAGGCTTAGCTTGACGTATAAAATATACAGCCATTCCTGATGTTTGTGTGATTGTATTCGCAACTTTTCCATTAATCATAGTTAAAACAGGAGTATGCAAAATTTCAAAACTTTTTTCATAAATATCAACAACAGTTTTTTTCAAATCTTTAATTTCATTTTGCACTCTTTCAACTTCCTCAGAAATAACATTTGCCCTTTCTTTTACAAATTAAAATTTTATTGGCCTACAAAAAGTTTCTGATGATGGGAAGAAGTTATTGGAAGCGCTACTAAGTGCAATAATTTCTATGTAACTTTATTAGAAAGTTCATATTTTAAAACATGAGTTTTGATATTGTGTGTGATGTGTTTTTTACAACAAAGCAACATAGCAAACAAGCAAAAAATAAAACAAACAAGCTGTTATTGCATGCGCAATAACATGCATGTGAAGGAAATTTTTCCTCACTTTTTATTAGATTTTTATACCGGAATTGTAATTTCAAGAGTATTTTAAAAGCATGAAGCGATGATAGCATATATAATATGATAGCATATATAATACGGTCATTTCAAACGCATTCACTTATCAACTTTGAATGTCTCTGGACAAAAAAGTAATAAAGATTGTCTATTACAAACTGTGGAAAAATCAGGTAGATCAGAAGACATGAAAAAATTAATTAATGCCACTCTTAAGCCAGTGTGTGCCGTTTTCTTTTATGAAAAAAATTATGATTTTTTTTGGAGTGCAAAAAAAAATGTTGAGTCAATACAAATTTAAAATATGAATATATTTTTAAACCGACCCAACTTTTCAAAAGATGATATACCACTGAATTCCACGATTCAAAATTAAATTTATGTGTGTCAAAAGTTGAAATTTTACTTAAAGTGTTATTATCGCTTGCTATTAGATTTATTTTTAGCTCGACCACAGGTAGTTTCGATATCAGGTTCCCTCCAGACTATCATCAACTGCTCTCTGATTTATTTTACAGCGTTCGTAGGGAGTTGCATCATCAGTACCTGGTTTCTGTATCAAATATTAAAAGTTTTCGAAAAATTCAACTAATAAATTTACGTAATAGTCAATTCTTTCCTAAAACTAGGAAATTTTAACAATATATGACGTACTTTGTTCAAAGTTCTCGAATTAAATACAATAGAATCCTTAAATAGAAAACTTGATAATTAAAAATATGGACTAATGAAATGTTTTCCAAACCATAAGAAAATGTTTTTCCAAATAAAAGTGCTACTACTTCATTTGGTATAGAATTTAAGGGCTACTTTAAAGTGAAATACCACTTGAATTTTGTTGAAACAAAATAAATCGACGAAGTCTTGATTGAAAGGGAAAATACGAAAAAATACCTTAAATAAATGCTACTCTAATTAACATAAAAAAAACCTATTGTGGTATTAAATTTTAGCGGTTTTTTTGTCACACACATACACACATTCAATCTTAGATATCAAGGAGTAATATATTTGCTACACAAACCAACAAACCAACCAACCCAACCAACCAGCCAGCATAAAGTAATTAACAATTTTACAAAATATTGGAACACGTCCAATATGGGTTTAAACTCGTGTATGAATATGTACAATGTTTTTAATAATGTTACAAAGGTATGAGTTACAAGTGTGTGTTTTAATATGTGTTGTATGTTTGAAAGTGTGCTCTCCCCTCCCAAAAAAAAATATTCAACACTACAAAAAAAAAAAAAACTTGTAGACGTAAAACAAGTCGTTATCACACTTTAATTTACGTTACGTGATCATATGAGCAACACAATTGTGTTGTCTTTTGTTTTATTGTTTGGGAAACTTGGCACTTCCTACATTATTTCCTGAATTTACAAAGAGTAACTGGAGCTAACGAAAGCTATTTAACGAGTGTACCAGACTGGCAACACAACAAAACAAAAAAAGGAAAACTTATAGCTTTAAATGAGTTTAAAAACCCACAAAATTTTGACACGAACAGTTATTAAAATAAAAAAATAAAAACTGCTAGACCAAATTTTGGTTAAAGAGCAACAGAAGTATAGTTATATGTCTCCTGTGTCCGGCAATGTAATAGACATAATTTCAAGGGCTTAGTAAAGGGTTCTGCTTTTTGGAGGTATAGAATTTTAAGTTGAAATTACTATTTTTGATGTTGACAATTTTAATAGCTGTCATGTAATTTATGTTAAGTGCAGTTTGACATTTCAATGTTTGCGAATTGGGGATTATTTTCTGTGGTGTTATGGAAGATAGATTGACGATTTAGAAGACAATATTTGCCGTGTTACTACTGCAAAAAGAGATGAAAATTTAACCTCCCGAAGAGGCTGTCATTATTATTTCAAATGGCACTACGCGGCTGTCATATAATAAAAATAATATACAAATAAAAATGGCAAAATGTTATCTCTGAAATTTCATTGCATACCTAGCGTAGTAATTCTCATATCTAACATCTCATATCGGGTCTGAAAACAAAAATGCAGGAAGAAACCAAGAATGCCTTAATACTTGGAAGAGCGAAATTAATTAACCCTCTAATGAACTATTTTTTTTTTTAATAAAAAACTAAGTATGTATTTGGCACAGTGGATAAAGAACGAGGGCCTTTTGAAAATTTCGTTTTATCGCTTAACTAAGGCGATAATAGTCGAAGAAATGGAAAATAAATTTCCACAGCAAATGATTCGTCTAACTCAGATTTGCACTCAATAATTCTTTTTAAGGTTTTAGTATTACTTCTGTAGAAATTGTGACGATTTTCGCTTTTCGTAAATTGTGAAAATCTACGAAAACGTACTTTGAGTTCAACATATGTTGATAAATATTATTAAAATTTTTAGAAAAAAAAAATTATGTATATAAAAAACTAAAAAAACAAAATAATTTATTAAAATTCTTTTACCCGTTTTCGCCTTAAGAGACATCCTCTTAAGAGTATTCTGCAGATATCCTCTAAGCTCTTTGACAACATGATAAGTAACACTACTTTACCCTTTTTGAAGTATTTGGTTTTCCTATACCCGAATCTAAAGTAAAAAAAAATTCCAAAGAATCTCCTTTCCGAGCTGCGGGGATATAAATCCAGAATTATTTTAAAAAATAGGTCAAAATTTCGAATCAAATATATTTGAAATAAGGAAAGACCTATACTCGCAAGATCCATATGACTGAGCATTTTTAATGTTAGTACTTTAGAAGACCGAAATACTTTAAAAAAAAGTTATAAGTTTTAAGAAGTCTGTGCAAACTAACGTAAAATTTGTTCTTTAGTGGTGCAATATAATAAATTCTGGTTCTTACTTTGAATTATTTTTTTTTTTTGGGATTACTCAAGTATACAAGATTTGTGCTCGGAATTACAATAAAACTTTTTCAAAGTACTTTGATTTAATAAATAGGACTCTGAAGTCAAATCAATATTTTGAAATGGGCGCTTTTGGTTCAAAATGTTGAACTATTTTTAAAATATTTTTAAATCTCTTGAATGGATGTACAAATTGACCACTGTAATTACATTCAGAAAAAAAGTTAGTAGAAAAATTTGTAAACGGTTTTCAATCCCACTTTACTATTTTTGTACTGATTTTTAGTACAAAAATTATTATTTAGCAAATCTTGTTGCTGTTTACATTTTACAAATTACAGAGTTTTTACAGAATATTTACAAATTTTTGTTGCTAATTTCAGAAATCATTTTACAAATTTTTGAAAACTGATTTGCTAAAATTAGCAAAAAAATTTACTAATTTTAAAAAAGTGGATATTGAAGGAAATGTTATTTCTAATTAAAACTTACACGTACAAACTTAAATTGCCTTAAAATGTTACATAAATAAAAAAGGGATCGGAAGTGAATACACCGACTTATGTCTAAAAATAGGACATCCACTTAAAATAGCACTAAAAAGTTTTTTAGTTCTAAAAATCAGTCATAAAACCAATTAAAATTTTACCTTAAAATTAAAAAAAAAAATTACTAAAATATTTTTCAAAACAAAAATTACCAAATTATAACAAAATGATAAATTCCTTTATGTTTTAACAATTTTTAAGATTTTTAAGCCTTTGATGTTTTTAATTTTGTATAAAATATTTTCTGAAAAAAATAAATAAAATATAAAAAAAAATAATGCTCGATAAAAAAATAAATTTAAAATTAAAAATATAAAATATTAATAATATTTAGTCATTTTTTGCTGATTTTAGCAAACAGATTTTAAATTCTACTTTACAAAAAGTATACTAAAATTTAGTACTACACATCAGCAGACATGTGTTTCTAAATTAAGAAAAAATAACGCTGGGCTCAAATTAACAAAATTTCCCGTAATAACAGCAAATTTTTCAGTTGCAATTGCAGACTCTTTTTGGTGAGTGTGCGGTTATTCTGATCAAATATATCATTTAATTGGGGTTACAGTAGAAGCAACCGCATTGTGGATTGTATTGATAATAAACGTCACTAATGATTGGTATTGATACACAAATTTTAAACTAATATTTGTTTTCCTTACAAATTGTTTAAATTCAAAATTAGCAATCAAAATTCATAAATGTTTGTGGTGTGGTGGGTAGAGAAGAGAGGTAGCTCAATACTCGGAATTTCCGAGTTCAAATCCCGGACAAGGCATACATTTAAAAACTATTTTTTTTTTATAAAAAAAATATTCAAAAGTTTAAATGGCAAATATATGAAAGAAAATTAAAATTAGTTGTGGTGCAGTAAGCAAGAGTGTAAACTATGAATCTAATTGCCCAGGTTCGATACCGGAAAAATCTATATATAATTTTTTTTTAAATAAAATTTTGTGGAACGTTATAATATTTATGTGGAATATAAATATTTAATTAGACAACTGAATATTGGCTTTCACAACTAAAAATATAATTTAATATGAAAACAGTTGTCGTAAAAGCCAGAATTCGATTGGCAACAAGTTCGGAGGCCACAACTGATACTGTTTTCAGGGGTGTGAAGGGAATTTTTTTTGACAGATTCGTATTTTGGGAGATCAAAATACTTTAAAAGGGTTTTAGTAGAAGTCTGTGCTAATTTAGAAGTCTGTGCGTCAATTTAGTAGTCTTCCGTCGTAAAATGCACACACTGGTAACTATGACAGAAAACAAAGCAGTAATTTTTGCTTCCTTTTTAGGAATTATGACCGAAATATATTCAGCTGTGCTAAATTAATTCTGTGACGTTTTCCCCGCTTATGACACCATCATTATGAACCAGTTCTGTGGCATTTTATATAAATATTCTTTAAGATATTTGAAAAGTAATCCTTATTCTTACTCGTACATTTACCTGACATTTTTATTAAATTTTAAGAGAATTTTCTATTGGTAACTGGTCTCAAAACCTTTAAGAAGCTTAAAATTATTTATAAAATGTCTTATTTTATAAATAATACAAAAGAAAATTCATAATTAAACTGTCACATACAGAAAGAAACCACGACAAACGCACACACACACACACAACAAGAAGAGTTTATAAAGTTAAAGGACATATATTTTAAAATTTAATTTTAATCCAAAACAAACCCACGCATCAACACCATTCATCTAGCTAAAAACTAAATCGCCCCCCCCCCCCCCCCACACACACCCACAATTGAATGTAGAAATCCTTTAAATAGAGTTTAAACACGAACACAACTACAAATATACAAACAAATACACCTTCATCCATACACAAGTTTTGTTTACAACAACAGCACGTGTTTAACACTTTAAAAAGGACTAAAAGGAAAAACAAAAACAAACGTTTAAAAATTGGTAGAGATTTTGTAACATTTAATCGAAAGGCATCATGTTGTTTAGCTGATACAATGTTGATGGCATCATAGTAGAAGAGTTTTGTAAGGACAACAACAACAAAAAGGCAACTCAAAATGCATAATGCCGTGATAACAGGCCACTAATCTACCCCAAATACCCAAAAGAACTGGAAGAAACAACAGCAGCAACAGCAACAATGTGTTTAAGGCTTATCTGGAACATAAACATCAGTATGTACTCGTACTAATGTGGCTGCCAACAACACAAGGAAGGATGGAAGGATGAAAAGAAGGACAAAAAGATGTTGGGATGCAAAACTAAACAACATAACACAACAAAATCAAATTCTTTTTCTAAACACCAGGATTATTTCACCTAACATAGTTTTTCTATTTTTTTTTTTTGTTAAATCCACTCGTTTGTTTAAACGGCGGCATAACAACCCTCTGTTGCATCATATTTGTATAGTTTTTATTGTTCCAATTTGTTGTTGTTGTTGTTGCTCTGTACAAATAGTACATACTAGACATTTAAATCTGCTGTATATGTATTTGTAATGCGTTTTTATTGTTCACCGTGTGTGTGTCTTTCTGTATGTTTGTATTGTATTTGGATTTAATTCTTTTTTTTCTCATTTGTTGGTGATTTCAAGCAGAAGACAACAAAGTGCAAAAATTCACACCAACCCTGCTTTTGACGAGCAATTGTGTACACATCTACTTTTATTTTCCACTTATAAAACTCGACAATGGCATCCTTCAATATCCTCTTTTTTTATTCTTTTACTTTTTTCTTTTCTATTAAATACCGACTGGCTGGCTGACTGACGTAGGCAGGAAGGCATCAACCAGTATCGGCATCACCATCACTATTACCATCATCGTCATCAAGGCATTTGGTGAACTGAGACCTTTTGTAAATAATATAAAGTACGAGTAGCATGCATTTGCACAAACATATCATTTGGTTGCGTGCTTTTTTTTTTTCATCTTCATCTTCACTTCTTCATCAATTTGTTTTTGTACTCGTTTATTGTATTGGAATCATATCAAATCATAATATAAGAATGCAAGAATTTATATCATTCGATATTGTTTGAGAGTCGACAGAGCGTGTGTGTGTGTGTGTGTGTGTGTGTTTATGTTTGTGCAACTACTAAAGTCTACAAGGAAACGTATAACATGTAACGAAATGAAATGAAAGGCGTTTTTAATACATAAAATAAACAAAACTTTGCACGTGACTCAACGTTATATGTCCGATATGTTCCTTTATACCCAGCCTCGCACACAGACACACACACAAACATTTATAATGCACACGAACAAAGTTATGTTGGTACAAAGACGCAAAACATTTAACATTTTTCCATTATTGTGAAACCGGACAATAACATGATGTAGCAATAAAACTTGTATGGGTACTTTGCCAAATCTACAGACATTCTCGTATACATAGAGTGGACCTATTGATAATTTAGTAAAATGAACATATTAAGAAAAATCCATAGACATTGGATATTCTTCTTCTGAAAATATTAAAATATAAAACAGATTCGTGCAGACAACCGAATTAGTAGCCAATCGATTAAGTAGTTCAAATACAAAGAGATATATTTTTCAACCCTTTCTTACATTTATTTAAAGAATAAGTTAAAGGGTGTCTAAATTTTAAGGGCCGATCTTGAATGTGAACCACACCTAAACGTCAAGTTTTTTTTCTGCATTTCATTTGACATTTCTTATTTTCGGACTAACTCAATTTGAACCAGGGAAAGATACACAATCGGGCAACACGTTAAAGTTATTCAGGCTTATTATGAAAATGAGCGTTTAAATCAAAATGCATTTCGTGCACTTCGAGATTTTTTTTTGGTCATCATAATCGACCAACTGTGTCCACAATCGGGAGAATAGTGCGCAAATTTCAGCAAACCGGGTCTGTTGGAAATGTGAAAACACCTGTGCATGCTCGCCCAGTTCATTCTGCGGAAAACATTGCTGTTGTTCACTATAGTGTGGCAGAAGAGCCTTCAAACTCCACTCTTCGTCGGTGTTCGCTATCGCGAGATGATAACAGACTTCTTGTGGCCAGACGATATGTGGTTCCAACAGGATGGTGCCACTTGCCACACAGCCAACGAAACAATGGCTCTTTTGCGGGACAAATTCAATGGCCGTGTTATCTCACGTGGTGCCGATGTCAATTGGCCGCCAAGATCATGTGATTTGACACCGTTGGACTTCTTTCTTTGGGGTTATTTGAAAGAAAATGTCTACGTCGATAAGCCAGCAACAAGATCAAGGGATGAGATAATTCGGCACATTAACGGCATAGAACCTCAATTAGCGTCATCGAATATTTGGACCATCGGATGGAGGTGTACCGCCGAGGTCGCAGCGGCCATTTGGCCGATAATACATAATTGAACCATACCATATTATCATAATAAAAGAAATGACAATAATTTCCTAAATAATTTGTGTTTTATTCAAAATCAACATCGGCCCTTAAAATTTAACCACCCTTTACATATAAATACGCATTTTCTGTTACAGTTAGTATTTTCATTTAAAATTATAGTTTCTTATACAAAATAAATGAAAAGTCGTTTATTCTCACAGACTTTGTAGTTAATTTTTATAAGATTAAAAAAAAAAAGGATTTTGTAGTTAACTTATTGACATTTAACAAAAAACAAATAAAGGAAAACTTTTTGCGGATTTTTTTATTTCTTTCAACTAATAAACGCTCCATAAAAAATCATTTTTTTCATTGATTCTGTTCAGTGTATTTTAAAAAGTTGAGCACAGTGGTCTTGCTTGAAAAACTACTGAACGACAACTCATTTGATTTTCTTTGATGGTAAGAAAGCAACGGCCGAACGTCAATTATCGTCAGCCACATGAAGTAGCTCGAAGTGTACGTGAGGCAACGTCGCGCAAGCAGCATTTTGTAGCTTTGTCATGTTGAGACCTAGTGCCCATATTAATGACCCCACAAAAATGAGCTTGTTCGCAAGCTAAAGGGAGCAAATATAAAGATAATTTGCTACCTACACATACTTATATAGGACCAAGTACAAAGCTAGTTGATTTTGATTGAAATTGATACAGGTTTAGACCTAATGCCGACACACTGTTCTTATTCGCATGCTGCAGGTCGCATATATAAAGACAGTTTTATAAAAAAAATGGCGCGCTGATTCATATCGGCCCTAGTCCGAAGTTTGTTGATTTTGATTAAAATCACTTCATAATTTGACCAATATAAAGGATTTTTCTCACGATACAGGGCACTCAGAAAAAAAGTTAGTAGAAACATTTGTAAACAGTTTTCAATCACACTTTACTATTTTTGTACTGATTTTTATTAAAAAATTATTATTTAGCAAATCTTTTTGCTATTTACATTTAACAAATTACAGAGTTTTTACAGAATATTTACAAATCATTTTACAAATTTTTGAAAACCGATTTGCTAAAATTAGCAAAAGAAAATTACTAATTTTAAAAAAGTGGATATTGAAGGAAATGTTATTTCTAATTAAAACTTGCACCTACAAACTTAAATTGCCTTAAAATGTTACATGCTTGTAGATTCAAAAAGGGATCGGAAGTGAATATACCGACTCATGTCTGCAAATAGCACTAAAAAATTCTAAAAATCAGCCCTAAAAACAATTAAAATTTGACCCTAAAAGTAAAAAAAATTACTGAAATATTTGTCAAAACAGAAATTACCAAATAAAAACAAAATGATTAATTCGTTTATGTTTTAACAATTTTTAAGATTTTTAAGCCTTTGATTTTGTTTTTAATTTTGTTAAAAATATTTTTTGAAAAAAATTAATAAAATAAAAAAAAATTGATGCTCAATAAAAAAATTAATTTAAAATTTTGTACTAATATTAATAATATTTAGTAATTTTTTTGCTGATTTTAGCAAACAGATTTTTAATTCCACTTTACAAAAAGTCTACTAAAATTTAGTAGAGGCTACTAATTTTTCTACTAATTTCATTGTACTACACATCAGCAGGCGTGTGTTGCTAAGATTAGCAAAAAATACCGCTGGTCTCAATTTAGCAAAGTTTTCCGTAATAACAGCAAAATTTTCAGTTGCCATTACAGACTTTTTTTTGGTGAGTGTATAAAAAATTAAATTTTTCTACACATAATCATTGGCCAAAAGCAAAGCTAAATGATTGTGGTGAAAGTTGGTCGATGTAAACTTCAACTATTTCTCTAAATTTCCATCAGATGGGGGACAACATCTGTTTTAAGACTTATCAATTCACGCAAATACAGTGTTGCTATATTTAAAGACCTTCATCATGCACCACCATTCACATCAATTAGTAGAAAGAATTTCCTAACCCATCTAAAAATCGAAATATATATGAGCATACATGATCATACATGGGCTTGTATATGGTCATACATGGGCATACATGTTCATATACGTCCATACATGATCTCATATATGATCATATATCTTCGGATCCGAAATTTGAGGGTATATGGTGATATATGTGCATATATTATTATACATGCTCATATATTATGCATGTATGCTCGTATATGATCATATACGTCCATATACCCTCAAATGTATGGTCATATATTGAACAATGTATGGGCGTATATGACCATGTATGCCCATGTATGATCATATACAGGCCCATGTATGACCATGTATGCTCATATATATTTCGATTTTTAGATGGGAAGTGTTGCTTCTCTTAAAAAAAATATACTATATATATAAATATATTTTAATGGAATTTCATTGCCCAGGAGCAAAGCTAAATGATTGAGGTTACAATTGGTCCATATTTAGACCTAGTGCCCCTAATAAAGGTCTCCAAACATTTGTACTTATGATTGTTCGCAAGCTGCAGGTGAAATGTTGTTCGCTGACTCATATCGGCCCTAGGATGAAGCCTATTGATTTTTCTTAAATTCAATCCATTCAGTAGACCTAGTGCCCATATAAAGGCCTCCCCAAAATAATGGCTCTTATGCTTGTTAACATGCTTTAGGTCTAAAATATAAAGATATAATAATGAAATTTGAAAATAATGAAATTTTAAAGTCAGCAAAGTAAACAGAGCTCCTTTTACAGTAACTTATCAATTAAACCACGAACACAATCATACATTCTAGTAGCCATGTTAACCAACAATTAGTTTTTTCCCCATACTTTTTGAGAGGGCGTTAACTACACACACACACACAAAGAACATATTAAACTATTGAGTATGAACTATTATGTGCGAAAATATATGTGGCCAGTGTCTACCATATGTTGGTACATCTAACTACAACAACACCAACAGCAATAACAATAACATAAAAGGCTTCCTTGCTTATCAGCATCTTATAGATGTGGTCAATGTTCATGCAGCTACTACAACTAACTGTGTGTGTGTGTGTGTTGTTGTAAAGAATGGATAAAAAATTATATTAAAACCATAAATTTTACTTAAACTTAAATTAAGGTAAAGGAAATTTTTTTTATTTTTTTGTCTGGCAGATTTGAAAGATTATCTTTAAAAGTACTTAGAATTGGAAACATATGACTGGGAAATGTTTTATCAAAGAATACAGTTTTTAGTAAAGAAAAATCTACAAATCGAGATAAACTCAGATTTACAAAGAAGGAGTGAAAGGGGAGGAAAAAACTCACTATATCCAATATAATTACAACTACAGGTCTATGGCGTACCAATTCGTTTTAAATTGTTTTTGCTAAACATTTGTCAACTTCGGTTTTTATTTAAAAATATATTTCTTGTAACTTTATATTTAGTACATACTATAATTAGACAGAACAAAAGTTGTCTAGTTTTTGTGCAGAGCTAGTTTAAACTTGTTTTTTATACCAGTACATAACTTTGGACAAGTAATAACTTGCAAAAGCAAAAAAAACTAGCTAAATTTTATTCTGTCTAAATATAGTAGTTTTTTTCAACGGCGCCTTAATAAAAATTCGTTTTGCCTTTTTTATAAAAATTTTTAAATAAAATATTGCAACTTAATAAAGTTATTAAAACAATAATATACAATCATGACCTGTTCAACCTCCTTAACAAACAACAAGACTATAATTTTTTAAGCCCCCTCTGCTCCCTTAACTGTATTTATGATAAATATCTAATGTTTGGAAAATTAACTTAATAATTACCATAATGAACAAGGGTTAACACACACAGACACACACACACAAACACACACTCACATTAGAGTGTGGCCGAAGTTCGTTTTTTAATGCAATTTATAATATCACTCTATTATATTGTATATGCAAGCAGCAAATAATTGCCAAATCACTATTTTTATGCGAACGAGGACGTCATACAAATGAAAAATTAAAAAATGAAAATGGAAATGAAAAAACACTTACACACACAAAGCGAAAAAAGGAACAAACTGAAACGTAGTAATAAACAGAGTAATTGCTTAATTTGATTATGTGTTGGCATAAACAACAAAAAATAAAACATAGAAAAATATATAAATTGCCGGAAGTTGGCAACAAACACAACACAAAAAAAAAATGAAAATAACGGAATAAGGGGAGCTCAGGACACAGACATATAATACAAAATTATACATAACGTATGCATTAGAGTAGACCCTATTTCGTCTAGTTAAGAATTTAAACCAAAGTACCTTCCTAGAAATGTTCCCTTGTGTATAAAAAAAAAAACATATTGTGGATACATTTTGGTATTTATTATACAGGGCGATTCAGTCACGACCCGCCGAATTTCACCAGAGTATTCCTTGGCTCATTTCATCCCCGAAAATGCAAGTGTTCGAAATGCCAGCGGAAATTTTTCTCTTAAAAGATAGCCCTACCTACGAAGTTATGACCATTTGACTGAAATTCAAACATTTTTTTAATGTTAATTTACAAAAACAAATGCAAAACAAAAAAAAAAAACGTTTGCATTTCAGTCAAATGGTCATAACTTTGGAACGGTAAGACCTCTCGGCTTCCTTTAGGACATTTTGGAAAGGTAAGATGGCTAAGGGCTATCCTTTAAGAGAAAAAAAAACATAAGTGACCTGCCATCTGGCTGAGCAAATTAAGGTTATGTGCAAGTTTTTATTTTTTTCCAATTTTTTCAAAAGTTCTGAATCTCGGCGATTTCACTTTTTTTTAATTTTTTTCTTTATTGGTTCTGAAAGGTCTCCCAAGGACCTTTCCAAGAAGCACAAAAACAAAAAACCCGAAATCACCCTGTCATTACAGAAAAAAATTTAATTGGAAAAAAGTTAGTAGAAAAATTTGTAAAATTATTAAACCCACATTACTATTTTTGTACTGATTTTTAGTAAAAACATTATTATTTTTGTTGCTTACTTAAGAAATCGTTTGAAAAATTTTTCAAAACCGATTTGCTAAAATTAGCAATAAAATTATACTCAGAAAAAAAATTAGTAGAAAAAGATCTTTTCTTTTTTTATAAAAATTCTTATTTTATTTTCAATATTTTGCTAACAATTTGTTAGCATCTTCAGGAAAACAAAATTTTTTATATATAAAAAATAAAATAAGAATTTTTATAAAAAAAGAAAAGATCTTTAGCTGAATAAATAAAATATTAATATTGAAAAAAAAAGATCAAATAAAGTTATATAATTATTAGTAGAACAATTTGTAAACGGGTTTCAATCCCACTTTATATTTTTTGTACTGATTTTTAGTAAAAAAATATTATTTAGCAAATATGTTTGCTATTTACATTTCACAAATTTTTGAAACCTGATTTGCTAAAATTAGCCAAAAAAAATACTGATTTTAAAAAAGTCGATATTGAAGGAAATGTTATTTCTAATTAAAACTTACACATACAAACCTAAATTGCCTTAAAATGTTACATAGTTTAAACAAAGGAATCGGAAGTGAATATATCGACTCATGTCTAAAAATAGAACATCCACTTAAAATAGCACTAAAAAGTTTTTTTTTAGTTCTTAAAATCAGCCCTAAAAACAATTAAAATTTTACCCTAAACCTTTGATTTTTTTTCTAAATTTTGTCTAAAATAATATTTTTAAAAAATAAATAAAATAAAAATATTTTGATGCTCGATAAAAAAAAATAAATTTGAAATTTTTTACTAATATTAATAATATTTAGTATTGCTTTTTTTTTTTTTGCTGATTATAGCAAACCGGTTTTAAATCCCCCTTTGCAAAAAGTTTACTAAAATTTAGTAGCGGCTACTAATTTTCCTACAAATTTCATTGTACTACACGTTAGCGGACATGTGTTGCTAAGATTAGCAAAAAAAAAAAAATACCGCTGGGCTTAAATTAGCAAAATTTCCTATAATAACAGCAAAATTTTTAGTTGCTATTACGGACTTTTTTAGGTGAGTGTATAATTTGGCAATTTTCCAAGGACTTGCAAAAAAGATAATTTAATATTATTTTCGATATATTTATTTTTTGATTTATAACGCAAGATAAATATAAACATTTTTATAAAAAAAAATAAAGAAGGCAATTTTCCGCCATAGAATTCCATTATGTAACTATACGGAGGATGAGCCATGCCTTCCCGATATGCAACTATCCTAATGATTTCTCATAATATGTTTTTATATACAAAGAAACACTACTAAAGGGAGCCTTGGTCCAAATTCTCAAGTTTTCAAAATAAGGACCACTCTAATGTGCATGCATTCAGTACGAACATTTCATGTACTTTTAAGCGAATACACAAATTGCAAATTTTGATTATACAAAAAAATAGTGTGAGTGTACGTTAAAGCCCAATAACTATAATACAATATCTGTACTTATATGTACTTACAAGGAAACTACATAGCGGTGTATAATCCGCAGATCTGAATGAAACAATAGTAATAAACATTCAATTAGAAACTTTTTAGCGCAATTTAATTTTTTTTTGGGTTAAAAAAGGGTTTTTAGTCACATTGGATAGGTATTAAAAATGCCTTTAGTTTAATATCCAATTTGTATTTATTTCTTTAAAAGTCGACAAAAAAAACGCAAAAAAGGGGGCCATATTTCACTGCACTTTATGTACCCTTAAACGTGAGATTGTGTACCTTAAAAGAACATTTGTTCCATAGTTTGTCTCCTCTACAACATATCTAAGTATCCTCAAGATCGGTAGTTTACACCATTGTGTAATTTCCTTGTTTATGTGTTGAACTATAGGCCAGAAACACATGAGTTATAAATGTTAAATTTTTTTGAGACACATGTGCTAAACCAAGTAAGTCATTCGCAGTAGACACTTTGTTAATAAGATTTGATTTTTGACGATTCGAAGATTAAATTGTATTCAATGAATTTTTTATTATGACTAATTACGTTTCTTTATATTTTTGCCATTTTATATTGAAAATATAAAACTTTGTAACGGCTTAATAATTGTTCCCCAGGCTTCATTCAATAAAAATTTTAATAAAAGTTTGAACTAATTTTAAATAGAAAAACGTCACATAAAAGGCGTTGCATACCAACTCTCCCGCTACAGGAAAAAATATATAATATTAATTTCAAACTTACACTATTTATAATCCAACATCAGTGCTGACAAGACACTTAAAAGTCCATAAATTTTAAAATCAAAAACTAAAATTTGCACAATTTTCTTATATTGGAATTTTTGATATTAAAAAATGCTTGAATTAGCAAATATGTTCGACTATTTCACACTTAAAATATGTGGTCCCATGATTATTGAAAAAACTATTTTTAACCTTTTGATTGCACAGTGGGCTATTTAAACTATATAAAACTCTAAAAGCACACAAAAATATACACATTACTTTTCGTATGTATGTTAACTTTCAACGTGGATAATTAAAAAACCTCGACGTTTATGCATTTTCACTTCAAACGTTACTTCTTCGAGGTACTTCCTAAAAAGTTTTGCTGACATATGGTAGGTTCGACTACACTGCAAATATTATGAACACTAATTGCTTAATTTTTTTAACTTGAATTGGTTAAACGTAGATTTGCTATAAATACTTAACATATTGTTAATAAGTTAAGCATATTAAATTGTTTTTTCTAATTAAAATTGGTAAAATTAAATTTTTTATTTTATAAAAAAAAGACACATTCACAATAAACCTAAAATCACACTTTTTCACAAAAAAAAAATAGTTTTATATATTAAATTTGCGTGAAAACAAATTGTACTAAATTTGCACATGAAATTCATTATAGTGAAGAATTATTTTTTATATGGAGTTAATCTGCTTTTTCACGTGTAACTTGAACAATTTACAAGTTGGTTGAAAAGTTCCTGCGCTCACCAAGAGATGGCACTGCTAGCTCCAAACTTTTTTTTCTCAAGTTGGTATAACTGTCCTGAGAACACATGCAAAGTTGCAAGTCATTCTGTCAATTCTTTCTTTGTTTACAAGCCATTTGAAGTTGACGTGTCATTGATTTTTTTTAATATGGGAAAAATTTAATATCATGCAGTCATTAGATTCTTTGTTTTGAAGGGTTTAAAAGCAAAGGAAATTTATGAACAATTGTTAGAAGTGTATAAGGAGTCCTCACCTTCAAAACGCACCGTTGAATTTTGGACTGGTGAATTTAAACGTGGTCGTACCAGCCTTAAAGACGATCCACGCGAAGGACGACCAAAAACTGCAACCACAGCAGAAATCATTGAGCAGGTACACAATATGGTTAGTGAAGATCCAAGTTTGACTAAGCGTGATATTGCTAATGCCATAGGCATCTCAGACGAATGAGTACTCCATATTTTACATGAAGAATTACGTATGAAAAAACTGTTTGGAAAGTTAGTGCCGCACACATTGACAATTCAACAAAAACTGGATCGAAAACAAATTTCTCAGCGTAATTTGGAGCATTTTAAGCCGAATAAAACCGACTTCTTGCGTCCACCATGATCCTAAATTGAAACAAGAACGTTTACAGTGGACTGAAGCTGGTTGTTTAGCTCCAAAGCAGGTGAAGTCACAACGATCAGCAAAGAAGGTTATGGCATCAGTTTTTTGGGATGCAAAAGAAATTTTGTTGATTGATTTTCTTCAGAAAGGTAAAACATTCAACTCTGAATATTACTGCAGCCTTTTGGATCAGCTGGATGGAAAAATTTGTGAGAAAAGACCTGGTTTGAAGAAGAAAAAAATAATTTTTCTTCAAGACAATGCACCTGCTCACAAAAGTGTTTTGACGATGGCTAAATTAAATGAATTAAAGTACGAATTGCTTGAACATTCACCGTATTCACCAGATTTGGCTCCCAGTGACTACTATCTCTTCAGAAATCTCAAACAATTCCTTCGTGGAAAGCATTTTTCGTCGAATGAAGAGGCCATAGCAGCCGTAGACGGTTATTTTGCAGAGCTTCCGGAAAACCATTACAAGGATGGGATGAAATTATTGGAAGATCATTGGAACAAGTGTATTGAGCTTCTTGGAGATTATATTGAATAAAAAAATATATTTCGTAACAAAAACAGTATTCTTTCATTTCGAGCGCAGGAACTTTTCAACCAACCTGTACTGTGCCTTAATTAAAAAAAAAAAAATTAAAATATCGATCACCATCGAGTATTTAAATTTAAAATATTGAGTATTGAAAATTAATCAAATTTACCGGTAACAAATGAAATGACTTCTTATCTTCCACTGCGTTCTTTGGGTACACTTTGAATTTCATTTTTGAAATTAGTAATATTTCCACTTTTATATTCGTTTCCATATTACCTGAAATAACAAAGAAACCTGAAATAATAAAGAAAAAAGCCAATTAAAAAATTGATTTAAAGGTTTATATAGTCATATGTGATCATATATGTTTGACTTAAAATTAATACAAATTAAAAAATATTCTAAATAAATCATGAAAGAAACAACTCCAAATAAGAAAACAAAAAAAGTTGACAACGTTGCTTTAGGTTAAAATTTGCTCGTGTCGAGTCTAATATGTATGTGCCCATAGTGCAATAAATACATAATTTGAACGGGACCCGTGCCTGCTTAAAGTATTACATGGTTTAATATTTTTGTAATATCTATGTAGATTGTTTAATGTTTTTATTTTATTTTTTTTAGCTAATTTTGTTTAGTAACAACTTAATTTATATTTAACTGGAATGTCGCCAATGACTATATGAATATGAATGAATGTAGTTAAAAAACGCGACATTATTTGCCACCTAAGTACAACAAGCAACAACTTAGTATAAATAATGTTTAAAAAATCGCTTACTAAAATTATTTAAAAACTCCTTCTTCCAATCAAAACTTCTTTCAACACTCTTGACCTCCCCCGCACACAGTGTTGCCAGATAGACAGTTTTAACTGTCTTTGCAGATTTTTCGTATGCTTGACAGTTTCCCAAGTTTTTTCATGAATTCATGCATTTTTAAATTACTTATTTTTAAAGTATTTTGAATGTTATTTTTATCTTAAATAACTCCAGCACATTAATCCATTTTATACCGTCGCAAAATAAGCTTGATAACTTTATATGTAACTGGTAATAACTTGTTGTGATAACTTATGTACAACTGTATAAATGTGACTTTAAAAATAATGTTCAAAAATTATTATTCCTGGGTTGCCATACAAAAGTTTAAAATATATAATTTCTTACAGTTTTTGAAATTATTTTTTTAAAAATATGTAAAATTATGTTCATATGAAGATAACATACCTAATAAGGCACATGACAAAATATTTTGAATACGAAATACATTTTGTGTAATTTAAACCTAATATCGAAAATCATGAGATTGCATCGAAAACTTTCTAAAAATTTCTCAAAAATTTTAAGTAAAAAAAATTAAAAATTGGAGTAACCAATTAAGCAATTAAAAATTTTTTCCTTATTTTTTAATTTTAGTAAACATGGAGAATACACAGAAAAAGTTATTAGACACCAGCCGAATGGAATGCATTTTCTGGTCAGCTACGACTTTCATCAACATTCTTTGTGCCGAAATACCAATTGTAAATATCTCTATTTAACTCACAAATCAACGGAAAAAGCTATTTTATGCTAACATACAGTTGATTTTTATTATTGAGTACAGATGAAATTTACTATTTCTGTGTTATTTATATTTCGGCACAAAGAATGTTGATGAAAGTCGTAGCTGACCAGAAAATGCATTCCATTCGGTTGGTGTCTAATAACTTTTTCTGTGTATTCTCCATGTTTACTAAAATTAAAAAATAAGGAAAAAATTTTTCATTTGAAAAAAAAAACTTTTCCTATGATCTCGAGTCAAACTAAAAATACATTTTCATACATATAAGTATTAAAAACATCAACTATAAAAAAAAAAAAAAATATAAACTTCAATATGAAAAATTTTATTTTTAAATTTTTGCGGTATCGAACCTGGGCATTCAGATTCATATCCCACACTCTTGCTTACTGTACCACAACTAATTTAAATTTTCTTTGATATATTTGCCATTTTAACATTTGTTGAATATTTTATTTTAATTAAAAAAATTATTTTTTAAATGTTTTCCTTTTCCAGGAATCGAACTCGGAAATTCGGTGTACTGATCTACTTCTCTATCCACTACACCACTAACATTTATTAATTTTGATGGGTAATTTTGAATTTTAACAATTTGTAAGGAAAACAAATATAAGTATAAAATTTGTTTACCAATACCAATCATAAGTGACGTCTATGATAAATACAATCCACAATTCGGTTGCTTCTACTGAAACCCTAATTAAATTATATATTTGATCAGAATAACCGTACTTGTAGTTATCACTTTTGAATAACGACAATTTGTTATTGAATTTGATTGATTGTACCAAATTTCTAATATATTCACTAAATAAATGGTTGCTCCCACCGCACACAAATACTAAACGAATTTCATTTTTAAAGATGATTAAAAATACCAACAGTTAGTTAAAATAACTGAAAATATCATTTAAAAGAAATGATATTTCATTTAAAAACCGGTCTACTTAATTTTCATTTAAATTAAATGCCATTTGTTATTTATTTTTTAATGTTGATTAATCAACTGACACATCCGTAGAAAACAAATAATATAATCAGTTAAAATAAATGTCAAAATTTTACCTACCAATCCTTAAAAAATAAATGTTTTTTCATTTATTTGAAATTATTTCCGTTTTTGTATTTTTTGTTGTTTTTTTTTAATATACTCGTACAATACAAAATGTATGTATGCATATGAAGCTATAAACACTTTTTGTGTGAATGTATTTGTGTATGGATGTGTGTTTATGAAGTTCTTGTAATTTGTATTGAAAAATTTTGTATATATACAACCAATTTAAATAAAAAAAAACAAATTGAAATTTTTTGAATATTTTTTTTTTTTTGAAACAGACAGCAAACAAAATTTTAATTTGTAATAACTGTTACGGACACAAATAAACCACAAGTTTCCGTTTTGTTGGTAAATTTTTATTAAATTTCAAACAAATGAAACTGAAAAAAATCGGTAAATGATAGTAAATTATTTCGAATAAATGTATAAAAAAGTTAATATAGATATTTCCTTGAAAAATAAATGTATCTTCCTTTATTTTTAAATGAAACGGAAAACTTTTTTATTAAACTACAAACAGTTAACTACATAATATTCTGAGTGTAGGATTGATTTTTAGTTTCTTTTCCCTTTTTTTAATTCCAAATACAACATTTTTGCTTTATTAATGGATTTAAGGTTATTCCAAATAAAATTAAATCCTTGGTTTTGATCGAATTGCAACCAATCTTTTCTCTGGGTGTAAACAATATAAATGTAGTTCCGCGTTTACATGCAAAATCTTAGTTCCGATCGGTTCAATTTTTATAAAATATATTCAATTAATGAACTCATTTTTAGCATTGAAATAATGTTTTGTATTTTTTAATCAAAATACTAATAAAATATATATTAGTTCGGTTTTTTTTCTGTATTTGAATAATTTAAAAAGTCTGATAAAAAAAGCACAAATTGATCTTTTATTAATTTGTTGTTAAAATAATTACTTGGCAACTGTATATAACAATTTACGGTTGTAATTAACACTTAATTGATTTTATAGTTTATGAAACATTTATTTTATAGTTTCATGAACCTGTAATTCGATTATAGTTCCAAGATATTTTGAAATTCCGAAATTTTTCCAGATTTCAATTTTTTGAAACAGGTTTTCTATAAAAAAAAAAGAAAAACAGGTTTTCTATAAAACTTACATGGCAACATTGCCCGCACCTCATGTAAATATAATACATATGATTACCTCTCCCTACAGGTTTGACTTTAGCATTATAGTTAATTATAAGATTGAACATGGTGCTGTTTGCAACTGCATGTAAATATTTGCTGCATTTTCACACGCACTACAAACACGTAAAAATCATGTAACTAGGACAAACATACCAATAGAAATTGGCTCAATTAAACCACAAGTGCACTCAGTGACTGACTGGTGTTTTGGTGATGGTTGCTGTGGGTTTGGTCAAAAAGGCAAGTGTGTGAAAGTGTAGTAGAGTGTGTAGAATAGAAAAACAAACTGAAAAATCAGAAATACTCGTAACCGACAAAGCAAACAATTTTAACACAGTGAAGTTAGCCCAGATTTCTAGCCCAGATTTTAAATACAGCAAATATGTATATATAATTTAGTTTTATTTAAAGGAACACTGGGGGGCTCCAAGTACCCTAAAAATGTCACCTTAAACCGATTTTACATTGCAATTGTTTTAAGCTAACTTTTAAAATCCGTTAAATTTGGTAGAAAGAGCGATATAACTATTTAACAAAAAGCATGTGATGGATTGAAGTCTTGAAGATGCAAATAATTTAAAAAGTTATAAAATATATAGGGTTGCCAAATAAACGGACGTTTTTTTGGTTCAAAGTTTTATGTAAAGTTAACAAATCGGATCAAGAAATTTCCTAATCTTTAAACACTTTAATATGCTAAAAATTACATCACTTTTTTTTAATATAGATAATGAGATTTTGTTCTTCCAACAAGTAAATAAATTTAAAAAATTAAGTAACCAGTGTTGCCATATTATCAACATCAACATTTTTTTAAAGAAATTATAAAAATCGTAGAAATTTTGTTCATTAGTTTTAAATAATAAATTTCGATAAAATCTTAAACCGTTAAGTGCACACAAAGCGTCAAAACTTCAACTTTAATTACGAGGGCGGATCAATAAGTCCGTGACTTTTCGAACTTTCATCGTAGTAACATAAAATGCAACACTGCCCCCATCAAGAAACACCTGTTAATAGACTACTGTCAAAATTGAGCAAGTTCCGTCATTTACTTTGCGTTTAACAGCTGTTCAAATCATACAACCTCGTGGATTTTTTTAAAAATGGAAAAAAGTGAATTTCGAGTGCTCATTATACATTATTTTTTGCGAAAAAAAAAATCGTCAATCAAACCAAGGAAAAGCTTGATAAATACTACGGGCACTCTGCACCATCAATTTCAATGGTAAAAAAGTGGTTTACTGACTTTCGTTGTGGTCGCACAAGTACAAATGGGTCCATATATTACCCTAGAGCTTATCGCATGCATGCTCCCTTAACACTATATATTACTCTATACATTATTTGGTAAATTGTTAAGTTAGCTCAGTTTTTTGTTTTTAGATATAAAATTTTTGAAAAATATGGAATATGATGTTGAGCTAACTTCACGCTAACAAATTTTCAAGTTTCACACTTTGGGAATGAGTTCAAATACTAAGTTTTAATAGTGTATGTATTGAAGTAGATTGACGATAGAAAAAAAAAGTTGACACAAAAATTCTCTAAAAAGTTATGTACTTTTTTTCGAAGGTAATGCAATTACAGTCCAGTTACATTAAGTTTGCTTCTTTTTCTTTTTGCTATTTTGTTTTTGGACCATACTTTAATGTTTAAAACTCAATTCAACTTCAATTCACTTTACGTACGGATAGAAAGAATCTTTAACTGAGTACACTAGAGTGGATTAAAGTTGAAAATTTTTTAATTCTAAAGTTGCATTACTGCAAAAAGTTGCGGAAAAATATTCCAAATTAAGGAAAAAATTCAATTTTGAAAAATCAGTTAATGTCTTCCTTTTTCGTTAAGAGGTCTAACGAATTTTCAAAAATATTTAAAATAAATTGAAATTTTTTTTAAAAAATGACAACTTGGTTATATGAATTATATAGTTTTTATAAAAAAAAAATTATGCATAACAGCTTTTCTTAACTAAAATAAACAGTTAGAAATTTAGCGCAAACTCCTATCCCTTCCCGTAAACCAATTGGAATATATTTTCGCCACTTTGCTGCAATGATACAACTTTGGAATCGAGCATTTTTCATCTCCAACCCACTCTAGTGTACACAAATTCATTGCTGTGGATACAACTTATAAACGCTTTAGAATATGGCGCCAGACAAAATGTAACAGCGAGTGATACGAGTTTAACTAATAGTTTAAGTCATACGCCATCTATTCAAATTGAAAATTTCGTTAACATTTTTAAAGCGATAGAATATTGTTTGTGTGTTCCAATGTACAGTGGTAAATTTTGAATAAAATTTACGTAACTTTAAAACAACTGAAAAATGTTTTATAGTTTTCTACAAGTAAAGCTTTAAAGATTTAATTCATTATATACATTTTTGGAAAATGTCCAGTCTTTAAATGGAATTAAATTGCATTTGGCCCCGTTACATTTAGAAAAAAAGTTAGTACACAAATTTGTAAACAGTTTTGAATCCCACTTTACTATTTTTGAACTGATTTTTAGTAAAAAAAATCTTAATACTGAAGTTTATATTTTATAGTTGATCTTTTTAATACTTATATGTATGAAAATGTATTTTTAGTTTGACTCGAGATCATAGGAAAAGTTTTTTTTTTCTCAAATGAAAAATTTTTTTTCCTTATTTTTTAATTTTAGTAAACATGGAGAATACACAGAAAAAGTTAATCGACACCAGCCGAATGGAATGCATTTTCTGGTCAGCTACAACTTTCATCAACATTCTTTGTGCCGAAATACCAATTGTAAATATCTCTATTTAACTCACAAATCAACGGAAAAAGCTATTTTATGCTAACATACAGTTGATTTTTATTATTGAGTACAGATGAAATTTACTAACTATTTTTGTGTTATTTATATTCTCCTTTGTTTACCGTATGTCCAAATTAGCTATTAGCTAATACTAAAGACATGTGTTTTTTAAAATTGTTTTTACATATGTTTAAACAATTCTTTTAACCGTGCCAAGTTATATTTTAATACTGAAGTTTATATTTTATAGTTGATCTTTTTAATACTTATATGTATGAAAATGTATTTTTAGTTTGACTCGAGATCAAAAAAATTTTATTTAGAAAATCTTTTTGCTATTTACATTTTACAAACTACAGAATATTTAAAAATTTTTGTTGCTAATTTTAGAACTCATTTTACAAATTTTTGAAAACCGACTTGCTAAAATTAGCAAAAAAAAAATACTAATTTTAAAAAAGTGGATATTGAAGGAAATGTTATTTATAATTAAAATTTACACCTACCAACTTAAATTGCCTTAAAAAAGTGAATATACCGACTTATGTCTGAAAATAGGACATCCGCTTAAAATAGCACTAAAAAGTTATTTTAGTTCTAAAAATCAGCTCTAAAAACAATTAAAATTTTACCTTAAAAGTAAAAAAAAAAATTGACTAAATATTTTTCAAAACAGAAATTACCAAATTTAAACAAAATGATAAATTCGTTTATGTTTTAACAATTTTTAAGATTTTTAGGCTTTTGTTTTTTTTAATATTTTAATAATAAAATATTTAAAAAAAAATAATCAAAATTTTTGATGCTCAATAAAAAAATAAATTTAAAATTTTGTACTAATATTAATAATATTTAGTAATTTTTTTGCTGATTTTAGCAAACAGATTTTTAATTCCACATGTTTTGCTTAGATTAGCAAAATATACCGCTGGACTTAAATTAGAAAAATTTCCCGTAATAACAGCAAAATTTTCAGTTGCCATTACAGACTTTTTGTGGTGAGTGTAGATTTCTTTCGAGAAAAAATGGTTCGTTATATTAAATGAATTAATTCAATTCGCTCTATCGTTCAGCAGACCTTTTAAAAAAGTAATTCAATGATTAAATTTTTTAAATATGATAAATTTTTTATAGAATCGATTCTAAAAATTCTTTTTATAGATTAAATTTTCTTTTTTTTTTACTTTATTCAACTAAAAAGTCCCGTCTTAGCAGATGACTGCGCCAAATAGAGAACCTACATACCAAATTTCAAGTTCCTAGCTGCATCAGTATAGGCTGGGCGAAGTTTTTCTTTGATTCAATATAATTTTTTTTATGAGTTATTAACTTTTTCTGTAAGAACTTTTAAATCGATTGACATGTTGCTAATTTCCAAAGCCAAAGTTAACATTTCGATTAGTAATGACGTCCATCTGTAAGTGGTGTGATGCCGATTTTAATAGACAGACCGAAGGCCAGACTTATACTGAGTTTGCTTGTTATAAGGATCAGGAATATTAATGTCAATTTACATATTTCGAAAAGATTTTAAAAATAATTTTATTTGCATTTACTTTTTCCATACACATTTATATTATACGTAACATAAACTATTTAATGTCTTTATATTTTTCTTTTTTTCTTTTGCAAAACGTATTTAGTAAGGAAGGGGGCCAATGGCGACTAATTCTGGTAGTATTGTAGTACAACTAGTAGTGGAGTATTTGTTGTACGATGCTTTCAGGCGCTTACATGTCACTTGGCCATAAAAAGTTTATGTCTGACATGAACCAAAAAACAATTTGCATATTTTTCCACTGGATAACAACTTAATTTAGATGTAGTCATTTTTGAAAGCACAAGCCAACTTAAAACAAGCAAAATATACAAAAAATATATATTTACAAATGCACACACATATAAACACACAGGGTGACACTTATTTCCCAAAAAAAAACTAACAATTTTAAAATTAAAACTGTGCTACAATTCTATAAATTTTTAAGGACAAAATTTGGTAGTTAAAAAGTTCAAACATTTCCACTGCCATTATGATTCACACAAACTTAACTCCGAAAACATCACCTGTGAATATCATTGATTGTTTTTATCTAGGGCTCGGAAGTTATGTTAATACATATTTGTGGTCGTTAGCTAGCGAACAACATTAATCAAATATCTTTGCGAATTAACAAATTAACAAGAAAGTTGCATCGATTTCCTAATGCATAACAGGTCAATTGAAATAGTCGCTGGGGGCCAGATCTGGAGAATACGGTGGATGCGGAAGGAATTCGAAGCCCAATTCATGAATTTTCGCCTTCATTTTCACTGACTTGTTTTTGGTCAAAAGTGAGTTCGCGTGGCACCTACTTTGCATGGAGCTTTCTCATAACCAAATAATCGTGAATGATATGATGTACACGTTCAGTTGATATCTTAAGAGTACCTGCTATTTCATTCATTTTGTGGTTTTTTTTGATGTTTTCGTCCGTAACAACCTCTTTTGGGCGTCCACTGCGTTCACCGTCTTCGGTGCTCATTTCACCACGTCTAAACTTAGCATACCAAACCTTGATGGTTGATTTTTCTGAGGAAGTGTCCGGAAACTCGTCATTAAGCCAAGTTTTTGCTTCAACTGTGTATTTTTTCCCTTCAAAAAGCAATATTTTATCAACACGCGAAATTCCTTTTTAACCTTTTTTTACAATAACAAAAGTTGCTTCACTTAAAATGCTATAATTCACAAACTAATGATCCGACAGCTGTCAAATTTATACACGTGTCTTTTGAAGGTTAGGGCTAGCTTAAAATCATATCGATTTAAGTCTAATAGCGCCATCTATATGTCAGGCCAGGGACTTCTCAATTGACCTGTTATTTTTACAAGACTTTCCATAAATGCATAATTTTGCATATTTAAATTCATATTTTTTTTGCTAAAAGTTCATGATTTAAACAATATTTTTTTATATTTTACTGGGGTTTAAAGAAATTATAACTTTTATAATAAAAAAATTTCTAATGCCCCCGCGGGCTGGTGGACACAACAAACATGGTCCCCGTGGTCGTACGGTGCGTGGCGACGAGAATGTGGCTGCTGTGGCCGAAAGTGTACAACTTAGTTCAAGAACATCGACTCGCCATCGATCTCAACATCTCGGCATTTTACGCCCAGCATGAAGGGAATTTTGCACATAAATATATGTCGGATTATTTGCTGACAAGGTCAAAACTGAGCGAAATGGGCAAACGACCATCCACTTCACTATGGCTCATAGTTTGGGCTTTATATAAGCTCCAATCAGCGCATTTTCATCTATGAGGCTATGTTAACAAACGAAATTGCCGCATTATGGATGTAGTGGATGCCAATGCATCCACAGAGAGTGACAGTTCGGAGTAGATCTCGGAGTGGTGGCTTCATTGGACCATTTCCATTTCAATGGCGAGCGCTACAGAGCCAAGATATAATTTTTGGTTTCAGCAGGATGGGCTACCATGTCACACAGCTCAAATAATCGATCTTTAGTGCACTAAGTTCGGTAATCGTGATATCAGCCGCCTTGGTGATGCCCCTTCTTTAGATTGACCACTTTAGACTTTTTCTTGTGGGATGCCGTTAAAAACCGATGATATTCAAATAATCTAGAAATTATTCGCACATTTAAGGCTAATATTATTATCCGAGTCAATCGTAAGATAGAACCCTTGACGTCCTGCCAAAACCCTTGGAGCTGGGAACTTGAAATATGGTACACAGGTTCCTCCTACGGCATGGACATACACCTAGGTCGGATTTTTGTAAATGTCTACGGGTAGGGGGCAAATAGGTGAAAAGTCTCCCTTAACAGGATGCCCACACCGATTTAGCTCGAAACTGGAGTATTGACTAACTCACTGATAAGCTACAATTTGTAATTATAGCCAGGGATGTTGTAGTAATGGGGTTTAGAAGGGTGAAATGTCTGCCCAAACTGCTGGGCCTAGAAAGTTGAAATTTGGTATACAAGTTTCATCTCCAGTACAGCCAACAGCTAAGACGGCATTTTTGGAAAATCCAACGGGGAGGAGCAAAAAAGGGCAAATTCTTTCCCTTGACGACTTGCCAAAACTACTGCATCTAGAAAGTGAAAATTTGGAACATAGGTCGCCCCTCGGGCCAAACCGCTGAAACCAGAAAGATGAATTTTGGTATGCAGGTTCCTTCTCCAGTGTAGAAAAAAGTTTTGGAAAATCCAACGCGGAGGGGCAAAAAAGTGGAAAATTCTCCCCTTTGACGGCCTGCCAAAACAGATGGAGCTGGGAAGTTATAATTTGGTACGAAGGTTCCTCCTCCAATGTAAATGTGCATATGGGCAAATTTGGGAAAGTGCAAATATGCAAATGTGAAAATCTTATAAATTGATGGTTTGATGGATCGATGGCTTAATGGATTGAAGGTTGAATGGTACTGTAAATGTGTAAATATGCACATATGCAAATGGGCAAATGTGTAAATGTGAAAATGTGTAAATATGTAGATATTTTTTTATTTCCTACAACATAGCCCAACCCAAACCGTGCTGAAATTTGGAATGTAGGCTTCCCCTTCGGCGTAGACATTCGCTAAGACGAGGGTTTTTGAAGTTCCCTCGGGAAAAAGCAAAACGGGGGAAAACTCCCCTTTCACGACCTGAAATTTGAAATATGCTTTTCTTTAAGTATGTACTAACTCATAGAAAAGGTACATTTTATAATTTTGGCCAGTGGCGTGATAAAAATGGGCGTTTAAAGAGCGAAAAGTCTGCCCCCTAAAAGCCTGCCCAAGCCGTTGGACCTAGGAAATTGAAATTTAGTATGCAGGCTCCTTCTCAATTACGACGTAATTTTTGGGGAGTGGCAGAAAAGGGGAAAATTCTCACCCTTGACATCCTGCCAAAACGCTGAAGCTGGGAAGTTGAAATTTGGTAAATAGGTGAAAGGAGTGCCATAGTACTTTTAGAGCTCTAATACTACCACAAAAATTTATCTTCCTTGCCCTCCAAAGTTTTTTCTTTCGTTACAAACAATATAAAAAAATTAGACGCGTAAACATTATGAAGGCGAAAAACTTTTTTGGATGTGAAATAAATTTTTGTGGTGAATATAAAATATTGTTCATGTGTAATTGAATAATATTTTATTCGCCATTTTTGGGGCGCATATTTTGATTTTTTAAATGCATGCCCTTCCTTGTAATATTTATACCATTTATTTTTTTTTTTAAATGCTATTTATTTATTCAAAAATTTTTCTATAAAGCATCAGCATCTTAATTGATGTTAAAAGTGCTAATATTTTAAATGTTGTAAAATAAGTTTCCCACCCAAAATAAGTGTCATCTTAATATAACATAAAACACTCTCACACACAGTAGATGTTTACTAAAAAAGGGCAAAAGTTAGATGGTTTGGTGGATTTGTTAAAACAGTACAAACAAATGCGAAAAACGACAAATGTGCCACTATGAATATTGTCAGTATTCATAAAAATCAAAGGGTTGTCTTTATTTCTGGGAACCCAAAAAATTGTGCAAAAAAAAACAACATACAAATGGGTGGTAAATCTATCCATATATATATTTATATGTACATACATATTTGTATATGCAAGGCCATTTATGTCTGGGCTATTTAGATGAAAGAGTTAGAGTTTGAGATTAATACATAAATGGAATTACAGTGATTTCTTTTTTAATGTTTTTCTTTTTGCAGTCAGCAGTATTTTTAGACATAAATTCACTAAAACACAGTTTCATATTTTGATATGAAACTATAACTCTATTTTGCTGTTGGCTCCCCACTTTTTATACCGTACACTATTACTGTGTGGTTAGTTTCTACTGATGTTTGTAACAACCATATATAAGGGCGCCACCAACCGACTCACTCTGACTCACTTGCTGACAAGAAAGCTACGTTGATGGGTTCCCCCGATTATGATGCAATTTGGGGAGAAAAAAAGATACATGTATTTTTTTGGCGCCCGTACACCATTACTGTGTGGTTAGTTTCTACTGATGTTTGTAACAACCATATATAAGGGCGCCACCAACCGACTCACTCTGACTCACTTGCTGACAAGAAAGCTACGTTGATGGCTTCCCCCGATTATGATGCAATTTGGGGAGGAAAAAAGATACATGTATTTTTTTGGCGCCCAATCTTATATTTAGGGGTAAAAAAAATTGGGTTTAAGAAGTATCCATTTATCGTATTTTTGTGTTTCTCGAATTACTTTAAAGAAACTATAGACAAATTGGATTTCCAGTAAAAGTTTTTTCCAGGCACTTCCACGTGTATATAAAACCTTTCCCAGTTTCAACAAATTTATTGTTATTCGAAAGACACAAAAACTGGCGTTGTGTATGGCAAATTTTATTTTGGTTTAAGCTCAAATTAACAGATAATAATTCATATTTTATCTGAGAGTATGTATTTTAGAGAGAACTTCTGCTGCTCGCAATTCTCTCGATATATTAGCGAACTCGCGAATACAAAGATATTTAAATAAACTTTTCTTGGCCGAAAGATGAATCCAATCAAAATTAGTTAGAATCTGTCCTCCCAGGTACAATCTGAATTGGATTTAAATAATATTTCGATACACAAAACCGTTGATATCCTACACTTAGGGAAAAAAGTTTCATATTATTTATGAAACTGTTTTATAAATCGTTTGTTATGAAGTTTTCATTAATATTATATTAAGTGTTTTATAAAAATTCGTCACAAATAATTCATAATTCTTCATTGCTTCATAAAAAAATTTATTAGAAATTCTTTATTTAGGATGGGAAGCTGTGCTGCTAGTAATTCTCATTAAGTATGCATTTTATTTACTTAAATATTTAAAAAAAAAACTAAGAAAATGTAAAAAAAAGTTCATCACATTAGAGGAGTGCCAGCGTACATTTTTTTTTTCAAACTTTCCCATATAGCCCCAGCTGTCCAGTAATTTCATACATATATTATACTATTTTTCTCTAGTTGTGTAGTTTTTCCTAGTTGTGTAGGCCATCTCATGGTCAGGCTTGACTGACTCTATTTCTTTTGGAGTTGCCTACATATTTTTTTTATTAGTTACTTAATTATGAACACAAAAAAAAAACTCATACGTTTCATATCAAAGGATATTTTTTTGATATTTATTAAAAAAAAAGATACGCATATTAAAGTACATACTACTCTCAACTCAGTTACTTAATCAATTACTTTTCCAAAAAATAATAATATTATTACAAAATTGTTTGGCAGAAGCTTTTACTTAATGGATAAGGATAAAAGTAATTTAAAAATTTTTATTAAGGGATGATCTTGAATTTTAATGAAATTTCTAATGAAATCATATTGTAGACACAAAGTACTTGCTTATGTTACAGACATCTATGTCCTTGAGTGAACATATGCTACTTGTGTAATTCTTAACCTTTTGATGGCCATAGGAAAGTGTGATTTGTAGAGAAGGGTTGGGGCAAAAAAAATGCAGGGCGTGTGTAAATCTCTATATGGTTGCAATTGCCTCTCAGGTGCCCTTAAAGTTAGTTGAAAATAAATCTTAATTTAAGAGACAAAAAACACGACTTTTGACTAGCGAAATGAGAGTCAAGGAGTTGGTCTATGTAGCCAAGTTTTTTCAGATCAACAAAATATGAAACAAATATCTCCCGCCCGAATATCTACTGCCAAGCAAAACCAGGGGCAAGAAGAGGGCCCAGAGCCGTTTGTTAGACAAACTTTGGCGGTAAATGCATGATAGACAAGTTTCGTTAGCAAATTAAAAATTAAAATTATGATGCTTTTCATTAATGAGAAGATTCGTGCCTATTCTGTTTTATATGTTTCCCAACCCTGCGGGGAAAAAAAGGATCAGTTGGGAATTGGTTCCTGTTCTTTTTCGTTGGTTTTGGGATAGGTTCTTTGGGGTTAGTTGTGTGACATGTTCTTTTAGACAAGTCCTATGTTATGTCCCCTCCTAGGACAAACCCATGTTAAAGTGACCGGTCCATTTCATATAAATAAACCCGTCCCTATCACATTGAACCGGCCTGTATCTGATGAGAGAAGTTTTCGTATCGAAGAATTCATGGTCACCCTACTTCATACAGGGTGACTTCATAAATGATAAAGTTAATTGTAATTTTACATTAAACCGTAATGAACACGCTGATGTTAAGACTGCGGTTTATTAACCCTCTAACGGTCTTACGCTATTTTGCAATGAAATTTTATACCATGCATTCGGCGCAAAAAATAAACAATAAGTTCTTCTATAAAACTTTGATTCGTTGTCTGACTTAACCGATATGGGATAACGCACACAATAATAAGGTTTGGCCATAAAATATTCCTGCTACCAGGATGTAACTACAATCCAAAAATTACATTTTTCGTGCATTTACTTAAGATGTGCATACATTTAAATTAAACTGAGTATTCTAGCGTTTAAAAAATGTTGAGTAAATTTCGTTTTTTTTTATATTTAAATACTTATAACCACTAGCGGAAAATTGTTTAGTCAACTTTTATCAATATAAAGGGTGGTCAAATTTTAAGGGCCGATGTTGAATGTGAACCACACCTAAACGTCAAGTTTTTTTCTGCATTTCATTTGACATTTCTCAATTTCAGACTAACTCAATTTGAACCATGGAAAGATTCATAATCGAGCAACGCGTTTAAGTTATTCAGGTTTATTATGAAAATGGGCGTTCAAATCAAAATGCATTTCGTGCACTTCGTAATTTTTTTTTTGGTCAGCATAATCGACCAAATGTGTCCACCCGGGTCTGTGAAAACACCTGTGCAGTTCGTTCTGCGGAAAACATTGCTGTTGTTCGCGATAGTGTGTCATGAGGTCGGCCAAACATTTACCGTGAATGGTGTTTGCTATCGCGAGATTATAACGAACATATTGTAGCCAGGAATTGAGGATATGACCCTGGACGATATGTGGTTGCAACAGGACGGTGCCACTTGCCACACAGCCAACGAAACTATGGCTCTTTTGCGCGACAAATTCAATGGCCGTGTTATCTCACGTGGTGGCGATGTCAATTGGTCGCCAAGATCATGTGATTTGATACCGTTGGACTTCTTCTTTTGGGGTTATTTGAAACAAAAGGTGTACATCGATAGGCCAGCAACAATTGAAGAGCTAAAGGATTAGATAATTCGGTACATTAACGGCATAGAACCTTAATTATGCCTCAGCGTCGTCGAAAATTTGGACCATCGGATGGAGGTGTGCCGCCGAGGTCGCGGCAGCCATTTGGCCAATATTTTGTTTCATACATAATTGAACCGTACCATATTATCATAATAAAAAGAAATGACAATAATTTCCTAAACAATTTATATTTTATTCAAAATGAACATCGGCCCTTAAGATTTAACCACCCTTTATAAAGTTACCCCACGATATTTAATTATCAATTTCATAAAATATTAAAATTTTCCAAAAAAAAAAATACATTTGACCTTTGTTGTGGTTGGATTTTGACCAAAATTTTTTAGAATATAATCCTTGTAGTTGGTGTCACAAAACTCTAAATAACATTAATTGGAATTTAATAAAAGTGGATTTATTTTACCCTATTAATCAATTTTGTGCCAAAAAAGCACTTTCATCGAAATCCGCTGAAAATAAATAGCTTCCCTCACTAAATTAAACGAGGGCTATATTAAAGTTTTGGTATATTGATTTCTTATGATGTACTTTATAAAACCCCAGTGTGCAATTTTTTAATTTTGTTAAACAAAATCTTAAAAGATTTGAAATTACAGTTTTGAAAATGCTTAAAAAAATTTAGTATTTTAAATTATACTCAAAAATTGATTAACACCATTTTAGAGCAACAAAACTTTATATGAGTGCACACTCACAATATATTTTCCGTCACCGACTGTAGTTTATTTTTGATGGTTATTTTGAACGACTTTCTATTGTTTTTACTACTTTTGGCGATTATTAAACAATGATTGAAAATAAACAACAAAATGGGCTGAATATAATAAAAAATCAGTAGTCCTCTTTTTGATTGTATTTTCGATTAATGTAATATGTATTTTAAGTTGTTTTTAACAAAATAATATTGTGAGTGTATTTATAGATCTAAAAAATATATAAATAATGTAGCATAAGAAAATTATAAAAAAATATACAATTTGTTCTTAAATTTTCCAACCTAGTGGTGTTTGACACATTATTGGCCTGCGGCATTTGTAATAACTTGGATGCTTTTCATTCCATTTCCATTTGTTAAACGTTTTAATAAAGAAAATTAAATTAAATATATACTTGGTGTAAAAATTTTTCTAAAAAACTATAAAAGTGACTTTTTCCCCCTTGTATTCACTATTCACTATTCAAATATTCAATCGATTTCCGCCTCGACTTTTCTTTATCCAATCGGCACCAATCGGCACCAATCTTCATATTAAATGTTTTTATATATAAAGGAACTAAATTAGCTCATTCGTAGACTTTAAAATTCAGTTTGGGTTTGCATAATATAATTTTTTATACAAAAATTTTATTATAATGTCAATGTAAAATTTTAAAACATTGAATTGAACACTGAATTATTTTTATGCTTTTTAATAACTAAAAATAAATTAAATATTTTTTTAATTATTACTTTAAATTGTGCCGATTTAAAGCTTTTTTTTTCATTAAAATAAGGAAAATGCTAGTCTGGCAGCCTCTGCACTCAGAGCTGTCGTTTGAGTAGGTTCTTTAGCATTTAAAGCTTTTAAGATTTTAATTAGGATTAAATTGATACATTTTTATTAAAATCATGTGATTCAATCCTATGACCCGTTTATCTTTAGAAATAATTTTTCCTATTTTGCAATTGTACTTCTCTTACAATTTTTCATTTAAATCACAGTTTTATTTTCAATTAGAAACGCTGCTGATAACTTTTAACATCATCATCATTATTATAAACAACATGATTATGATTCTCAATACATCTCCATATCATCAACAACATTTTCATGCATCAATAATTTCTACTTTACGAATGTGAATTGCGTTATGTTGCTACGACAACTGCTTGTTATTGCACAAAATTATTTCTGTCTATCTTTATATAACTGTAGTTATATCTGAATTTTTGTGAAAAAAAAAATAATAATAAACAAGTTCGGAAGAGTGAGTGTAAAATTTCAAATGGCGCCCAATCAAGCAGCCAGCCAGTCAGCCAGCACACCCACTTTAAAAAAATCATGGTACTACTACAGAACTAGTTGAATACTGTCGTTAGTGATGACGTTACGTACGGTTGTGAAAAGATGATGAAACTGAGAAACAGCAACAAATATGTATAAAAACAACCAAACAACCATTCTCAACACAACCAATTCAAGTGGCAATATCAAATATTACCTTGTTGCCGAAAAATTTTCACTTGAAAAGTTTGTTATGCTGTGTATTTGAAATATTCATTTTGGTTCTTCACAAGGGTGTACTAAATGTTGTATTCTCCTAACAAAACAACAAAATATTTGTAACTATATTTAGTATTATATGTTTTAAAGTAGGGGCGCCCAAAAGTTCCTTATGGAAGAGCAAACACCAATAACTAATTTTGATTCAATATTTTTTATTATAAAAACCAATACATACAAGGAAAAAAGAAAAAAAAATATTTCATATCATACGTTAAACAAAAACAAAATCTACATTGATGATCGCAACCAGCAAAGCATACGAAAGTGTTGTTCCTTTGCACTTGCGTGTATACAGTGAAGAACGACAAAAAAAACTAATAAGGCAAAGTTGTTTGTGTATTTCGTATTGCTATTGCTGAGTGCTCTATGTGTTTGAAAACACACAGCATATAGCTAAACGCTTTTACAAAAACAAATGAGCATCAAGCGCATAGGGCTTGGGCACCCTTGTTTTAAAGTAATGTACTAACAAAGACAAACCCCAACAAAGTGGTGATAAAATGTTAGCAGCCCTATCTTTTTTTTGTTAGCACATCCTTGTGAATTACTTAAATGTATAACAACAAAATATCTAACTAACAAACTTGCTACCACTGGCAACAAGCATTAGGATGGCATTTAACATTCTAATATGGTTTCTTAAAACAGGTACTGAAATATCACAGTACATTTGTTAAATTAAAAAATGGTGTCTACATATAAATACCTCCAGATTATGAACACGTTAACACACATATATTGCTTTACGACTTGTGAAAAATGTACAATTTAACTCAATTCATCATCGTCGTCCTCGTTGTCCTTATCATCATCATCATCATCACCATCACCATCATCATAATCATTCACGTTATCTTCATTATTATTGTATACATGACAACTAAGTGTAATATAAGTTTAAAAGTGATAGAATTGTTTTTTTTTTTTATTATAAAGTACAAAGAAATAAAATTGAGAAATATACAATATTAAAAGCAAAAAGAAAGTAGAAAAAGTTATTGCTTGACAATTAACATTCCTACTTGTATACAACAACAATATCACAACAATTTGTCGAATATGAAAATAAAATTGCTTTCTTGATTTACCTTAATATGTATGTATGTGTATGTGTTTCATATTTCCATACAAACAAATAAAAACTCAAATACAAAACATATAAGAAATTAATACATACACACAGTAACATCAAGTTTACTAACACTACTATGCAAACACTAGTCATACACAGTAAACTTTAGATAAGTGAAACCAGCACCTTGTTTCTGTATTTCTCGCATCCATAAAGTTTTCGCAAAAAACATGTAAAACGCAACCTTGTTCTGCTTTCTATAGGGTGAGTCACAGGCAATTAAATATAAATTAATCTAAAGAAGATAATAAGGCGCTGTATTCTTATTATTCCTCTAATAAGAAATTTTACAACATAAAATGTGTCACAGCTTCAAAAGTTACAAGGTCGAAAAAAATTTTCAGTAAAAATGCAATCAACTTTATTATCTATTAAGTCACCTTGTATAAAATAGGGTGACTATATATTTCTCGATTTCTCTCACCAGCTATAGAAACGGGGTGCAGTATTTCAAAAACTTGACAAGTTTTAGGAGCAGATTATGAAATATGTTGCCATAAAATAGCGGGTTGCTTTTGCCAAAATTTTAAACTTAAATCATCAGTGATGAAATTGATTTATTGTTTATTCGATTTCGATTCATATGATTGAGCAATTTGGGAATTACATAAAATTTTCTTCATTCGATTAAAAAAAAAAAAACAAAATTGGAAAAAATTAACAATTATATTATTTTATTACAGTAAATTTAATGACTTGTATTTGTAATACAAGAAGAAAATAACAAAAAATCAATTATTGCTATAAAGGATGCTCGAGATAAACGCGATCAAAAATATTTCCAAGTAACTCAAAACCCTTATGAAAAAAGTTTTTTCTTTGGTGCGTTTAGCTTTCGATATAAGTTATGGACGATTAAACGACGATTACTTTATTTTTAATTTTTGACTTTTTTTAATTTTGAAATATTTTTCAAACATTAGCGACTTTTTTAAATTCCAGCGTTTTTTCGGTATTGGCAACTTTTTTGAAATTTAGAAGATTTTTTTCGGAATAGTAGCAATTTTCTAATTTTGTCTTTTTTAAATTTAAGTGATTTTTTTTTCAATTTTGCTAGTTTTACAATTTCTCAAATTTTAACCATTTTTTTTTAATATTGTCTATTTTTTCCAATCCAAAGGATTTTTTCAATTTTAGCTTTTTTATTTTGGGGTTATTTAATTTCCGTGATTTTTTTATAATTGTAGTGATTTTTTTTTAATTTTAGCCATTTTTTTGATTTTGTTGATTTTTTTAAATTTCTTTTTCTTGTATTTGTAAAGAAAATTTTTAATTTCCTTTAATTAAAACTAATAACGTGGAAATTTATTTTGTAAAGTGATCTAAAAAATTGCCAAGTAACTCAAAACTTGAGACCTCTTATGCAAAAAGTTTTTCTTTGGCGCGTTTAGCTTTCAATATAAGTTATGAACAAATAAAATTGTACCTAAGCGATTCAATTCGATTACATTTTTTTTTTAATTTTTGTGATTTTTTTCAATTTTGAAATATTTACAAATAATAGCGACTTTTTTAAATTCTAGCTTTATTTCGGTGTCAACATTTTTGAAATTTTGACGATTTTTTTTTAATTTGAGCGATTTTTTCGAATTTGGTTTTTCGAATTGTAGGAATTTTTCAATTTTGACTTTTTCAAACTTGACCGCCTTTTTCCAATTTGTCGAGTTTTACATATTTTCCAATTCGCACGATTTTTCCAATTTTGCCGTTTTTAAATTTTGGCGATTTTTTCCAATTTAAGCAATTTTATCCAATTTTATAATTTTTTTATTTTGGGATTATTGAATTTTGGTGATTTTTTTTATTATTTTGGTGACTATTTTAATTTTAGCGATTTTTTTGATTTTGTTGATTTTTTCAAATTTTTTTTCTTGTATTTATAAAGAAAATCTTCAAATTTTCTTTAATTAAAACTAATAACGTAGTTATTTATTTTATAAATTTTAAAATCGAATGAAGAAAGTCAAATGTCATTTCCTAAATTACTCAATCGAATGAAACAAAATCAAATGAACAATTAATCCCAAAATTGCAAATCGATTAAATTCCCAACGATTGAATTCAGTGATTGACAAATCGAATGAGAAAAAACGAATGAAGGTCTTTAAAATTAAATCGATTGAGACCAATTAAGAATTCTTTGCCATTCGAAAAATTGTAGTTTGAGAATTCAATCATTCCATCAATCAGAATTGAAAATTGAATCAAGGATTAAATCAGAATTGAAAATTTGATGAAGGATTGAGTTCTTAAGAAACTATGAGATGGATACTCCTAAAATTTTAAGATCGTTGCTATAACGAATAAATGTATCCGCCAATTTTTTTTTTAACACAGGTTTATGTTAAAATAAATTGCAATCAATCAATCAATCAAAGTTTCATTTATTCGGTATTGACTGTATTTTCATTGCTTGTCTAGTGGATTGTAGTTGGTTGCATGGTATACAAATTAGTCAAAGATAAAGTTATCATTAAGTTAAAAGAGTAATTAAGTGATGTCTAAATTAACAATGAACTTTTAAATTATATTAAATGCTAAACTTTTCCTTTTACTTATTTTCCCCATTTTACACACACACATACACAGTTAGAACACAGTTATACGCCAATGCTATAGATGTGAAGAAGATGGATCTTTATGATTTGGGGTGGGAAGGGGAGTACATATAGTGTTTTTATATTTAATTATATTAGTTTCTACTTTGGAAGTCTTTTAAAAACGGAAATATCATTGGCCAAAACTTCTTTGAACAGATTGTTCATAGCAACAAAGATATGAGATTGAACCGCTTAAAAGGTTTAATTAATTTTTTTTTTTTCAAACAAAATAAATTATTTCAAAAGTGAAACCGAGAAACTGTTGTTAAATTTATTTAACAAAATGTTTTTTTTTAATGTAGTCTAAGAATTCTAGTGATTAACCGGAATTCCCAACAGTGACATCGTTTTTTTTTTTTTTGGAAAATCGGAACTTCATGTAAATATATATTTGTCGCCGTTTCCTGGAGAACAATGTGAAGCAAAGCTCTTTCAATGAAATGAAACGTGGTAAGCAAAATTTCCAGTGGTGACATAACGATGGTAATTATTTTGGTTGCCAGTGCTTTTTTTATAAACAATTACCCTCTTAATTACCCAGACCAACCCCGCTGGAACTAGGAACTTGAAATTTGGAATACAGGTTCCGCTTCCAGCGTAAACACTCACTGAGATGATACGAGGGCGGATCAATAAATCTGTGACTTTTTGAATGAAGCACAGTTTTTTTTTGCAAAAAAAAATATTTTTCAACATAATCTCCTTTTAGCTCAATACACTTAGTCCAACGTTTCCCCGATTTTTGTATTCCTTCCAAAAAAAGGATTTTTCGAGGTCCATAAAATAGGCATTTGGTTGATCAATAATTTTATCGTTGGAGCTAAATCTCTTTTCACCGAACCATTTCTTTAGGTTTGCAAATAGGAAATAGTCACTGGGGGCTAAATCCGGAGAATATGGTGGATGAGGTGTCAATTCGTAGCCCAATTCATGGAATTTTGCTTATGAGACTACACACGTGTGCACCCGTGCATTATGGTCAATTGAGAGCAAACGCGGCACCCATCTTGCAGACAGCTTTCTTAAATCCAACTCATCATTTTAAATCGAAACCACACTGCCATATGAAATACCTATGGCATCAACAATCTCCCGCACTTTTACTCTTTGATCAGCCAACACCATATCGTGGATTTTTCGACATTTTTGGGTGTATTGGCCTCAATTGACCGTCCAGAACGTTCAGCGTCATTTGTACCTGTGCGACCACAACGAAAGTCTGTAAACCAAATTTCTTTACCATTGAAATCGATGTTGCAGAGTCCCCATAGGTTTTTCTTGGTTGGATTGTCGGTTTTTTTTTCGCAAAAAATAATGTTTAATGAGCACTCGCAATTCACTTTTTTCCAATTTTTAAAAAAATCCACGAGGTTGTATGTTTTGAACAGCTGTTAAACGCAAAGGAACTTGCTCAAAATTTGACAGTAGTCTATTAATAGGTGGTACTTGATGGGAGCAGTGTTGCATTTCATATAACTACGAGGGAAGTTCGAAAAGTCACGGACTTATTGATTCGCCCTCATATTTCTGGACATTTTTTCGGGTAAAAAGGAGAAAATATTTCCAAATCTTCGGCTAAAAATCTAACATACGAATTGTTTGTTCCCTGCACTCACCAAAAAAAGTCTGCAATGGTAACTGAAAATTTTGTTGTTATAACAGGAAATTTTGCTAATTTGAACCCTGCGGTATTTTTTGCTTATCTTAGCAATACATGTCTGCTGACGTGTAGTACAATGAAATTAGTAGAAATAGTAGCCGCTACTAAATTTTAGTAAGCTTTTTGTAAACTGGAATTAAAAATCGGTTTGCTTAATATTATTAATATTAGTACAACCAAATTAGTTTAAAAAATTAGTAAGCGCTACTAAATTTTAGTAAATTGCTGCAAACTCAATGAATTGTAAACTATAGCAAAATTTTAATTTAAAAAAAAATTATTTAAATGCACAAATTAACTTAGTTAATTTTAGATACACTTTAAAGCTGCTAATTTCTTTTGAAATTGTCTTACAAATACAATTATACGTACAATTTTATATTTTTTTTTTATCGAGCAACACTTTTTTATTTTTTTCAAAAAATATTTTAGACAAAATTAAACAAAACAAGTAAGAGCGGCTAAATTCGGCTATGCCGAATCTTATATACCCTTCACCATGGTTGGGAAAAAACTGAAGTTTATATATGGATATATGAAATGGACAGATTTATGTGTGTTTTGGGCATAACTTTTTTGTATCTGAACCGATATTTCCGAGTTTTTCAGCAAATATGTTATACTAAAGATTTTCGATCTTTTGCTATATAAGACGTATCCATAGGTCATAATACAGCTCTAGAATAGTGTTTGTTGTTTGTGTATAAAAGGTTAAGAGGTGAAAGAAAAGAATTTCAACAAACCGTTAAAAGAAATCACTAGAACTGCATGTGTTTTATTTCTACAAAATAGTTTGATTTAGCTGGCAAATTTGCATTTAGGATTTTATTTCGCTTTTTTATTAGAAATATTTGTAATTTCTTTAGCTTAATTTTAAAAATTTGAAGGAAAATAGTTTATAATTTTTTTTATAAATTATTATAAGTTATGACCTAAAATAGTTGCACTCAAAGGTAAATTATGTATAAAATTTTCTGAATATGTGAGAAATAAAATGGTTTAAAAATCTTTTTATAAATTCTTTTAAATCGGAGCAAAAAATAGAAATAAAACCGTTTGTATTTTGTTTGTATCAGAGGGTTTTTATACAAATTTTGATGTTTTTAGCCTATTTATGGATTATTTAATTATTAATATAAAATTTTATTTAAATTAATTATTAAATGTAAAAAAAAAACAAAAAATAAACAAAAAAAAAATCTTAACGAACCCGCGACCCTTCCACCTGTGGTGAAAGGTATAAAAACGTTTGTATTTTGTTTGTATCAGAGGGTTTTTATAAAAAATGTTGATGTTTTTAGCCTATTTATGGATTATTTAATTATTAATATAAAATTTTATATAAATTAATTATTAAATGTTAAAAAAAACCAAAAATAAGCAAAAAAAAAAAAAAAGTCTTAAGAAAATAATAAAAAAAAAATGTAAAAAAAAAGTGAATTGACCTCACCGAGATTTGAACCTCGAACCCCACGGCCTTAGAGAAAAAAAAAGTATTTGTGACACAGCGTCTAGACAACTGAGCTATTGAAGCTCACACAAAATCATCGTCAATAGAGGTACATATATAAAAGTCTTCGTTCATTAGAGATTTGTTTAGTTTTTATTTAAATGACAAATCTTTATATGTGTGTTGTTTGTGTATAAAAGGTGGAGATGAAAGAAAAGAATTTTAATTATTAATATAAAATTTTATATAAATTAATTATTAAATGTTAAAAAAAAACAAAAATAAGCAAAAAAAAAAGTCTTAAGAAAATAATAAAATAAAATGTACAAAAAAAAAGTGAATTGACCTCACCGAGATTTGAACCTCGAACCCCACGGCCTTAGAGAAAAAAAAAGTATTTGTGACACAGCGTCTAGACAACTGAGCTATTGAAGCTCACACAAAATCATCGTCAATAGAGGTACATATATAAAAGTCTTCGTTAATTAGAGATTTGTTTAATTTTTATTTAAATGACAAATCTTTGTATGTGTGTTGTTTGTGTATAAAAGGTGGAGATGAAAGAAAAGAATTTTAACACATGGATGTGTTGTTATGCTCAAAATTCTACATACATATTAAACAAAGGGATTTTACTGGAAAAATTAGAGGTAGTCCTGGTTTTTTGCTAATATCTCAGCCATTTATTAACCGATCTGTCTGATTTTTAATAGCAAACAGAAATGGATCACATGTAACAGAAATAAAAAAGAATCAAGTCCTCATCATGTCTGGGTTCTTCGAAAAACCCATTTCAACACACAGACGGACAGACGGACATCGTTAAATCAACTTCGCTCTTCATAAGGACCCAGAATATATATACTTTATAGGGTCTAAGATCAATATTGTAGAAATTACAAACGGAATGACAAACTTATATATACCCTTCCACCTATGGTGAAGGGTATAAAAACAAAATCAAAAGCTTAAAAAATTGTAAAAATAAAAAAAAAGAGTTTATCATTTTATTTTAATTTGCTTATTTTTGTTTTAAAAAATATTTGAATAAATTTTTTGGATTTTAAGTTCAAATTTTAATTGTTTTAAGGGCTGATTTTTAGAACCCAAAAAGTTTTTACTGCTATTTTAAGTGGATGTCCTATATTTGGACATGAGTCGTTTGAGAAAAGTATCTTTACTTCCGATCCCTTTTTTCAACCTATGTAACATGTTAAGGCAATTTAAGTTTGTATGCATAAATTTTACTTATTAGAAATAACATTTCAACAGTGGTGATTGATCACCACTTCTTTAAAATAGTAAATTTTTTTTGCTAATTTTAGCAAATCCATGTTCAAAAATTTGTAAAATGCTTTCTGAAAATTTGTAAATATTCTGTAAAAGTTCTGTTATTTATAAAATGTAAATAGCAAAAAAATTCACTAAATTATAATTTTGTACTAAAAATCAGTACAAAAATTCTGAGTGTAGGAATTTGTTTTCTGAGTGAAGGGAGTTTTTCACTCAAGGGATCATTATTGGAATTTCCAATTAAAATGTGCAAAAGATAAGATTACAAGGCAAAAATGTTTCCCTTAAGCTATAAATCTGAAACTTGAAATTAAAACAAAATCCTCAGGAAAAAGACTTCAATACTCTTCTTAATATAGTGCGATATTTAGAACTAACGGTAACAAAGTATCAGTATTTAAGTATTTTATATTTTTCGATTATAACGATAAAAAAAACTTTGGCAAAGGAAATAACACTAACACTTCTTTTAAATAAGTTGAGATAATTTAAAACTTTTAGTTTCCTCAATTTTAAATACTTTTCAATTTAAATGTTTAAAACCCTTTAACTTGGCATTTAATAGAAAACATTGAATTTAAAGTTATTTATGGAAGTGACTGATTTGACTGATTAAAACATGCAACATGCCTCAAGTAGTAAATTTAAATGAAATAATATTTTGTATGCTTGATAAGAAAAACAAATACTAGCCAGCATACATTTGCAGTCCTTAATTCCAAATTACACTACAACCAAAAATCAGTCATTTTTAAAAACTTTTCGTTTTTGATACAAAATGTGTAGGGAATTTGGCAATTAAATTCAAGTTGTTTTTGCAGCATTGTCTGAAATGTTTTAATTTCTGCTTATACTGAGATGACAGTCTTTAGTAGGTATCCGGTAAATTCCGAGTAGTTCCGGTGCATAGAACCGACTTTCGCGGGAACGCTAGTGTTTGGTTAAATATAATGCTTAAATTCCGCTGTGCCCAATCTTTGAATATCCTCCACCAATATCCAAAAAAAAAATGTTATACTGTTTATGATACAAATACTGTAAAAAACTTTAGAAGTAAAATTATGGATGTGAAAACAAAGTTTTGAGGTGAAAATTTTTTTTTTTGGATGAAAAACAAAATTTTGTGGTGGAAACAAAATTTTGAGGTGGAAAAAAAGTTTTAAGGTGAAAAAAAATTTTTTCAGGTGAATAAAAATTTTAGTGGTGAAAAAAATTTAGGGTGAATATAAAATTTTTAAAAAAACAATACCAAATATTTTACTTGCCGCTCGCTATGAACTAAAATACACAAATTTGCATGGAAAATTTAGAGGTACCTTCACATTTTTACTCGATAAATTTTTAACCGCTGGACCTATTTGCTCATTTTTAATACCAAACTGCTCGGGAGGAAGTCCAATAATCTAGGTTAAAATGAAGACCCACGCGTGAGTCTTCTCGCCGTGATCGCCATTTCAAGAGACAGACGGAAAGACAGACATTGCTTAATCGACTTCAAATCTCATAAGAATCACGAATATATAGGGTCCGCCAAATAACTTTTTTTTTAAATGCTATAAAAAAAAACTACTGAATATTTTCTCAAATTTCTTTTTTTATTTGAAACTACAATCCTTCCGGTTAATAATGGAAAATAATTTCATTCAAATGGCTGCATCGGCTTGTTTACATACCCGCCAAGATCAAAATGAGCTTCATCTGAAAAGATGACATTGAAAAGATGACATTCTGCAACGTTACCATGATTTTCAAAGTAAATTCGCAATATTTCCCAGCGTAGTTCAAGCGTATACACAACCATAATCAAATCAGACATGAGTGTTACCATTCACGAAATAAGAACTAGTTGAAAAAAAAACGTTAGATGGCGGACCCTCTATATATACATACTTTATTGGTTATTAGACTTATATTTCGACATGTTACAAACGGAATGACAAACTGATATATACCCTCAGCATATGTATACGGTGGAGGGTATTATAATCACAGAATACTTTCATGATTGTAAATAAAATGCTAAATATAAACAGTTTTTTTAGTTTTTTTAGAATTCAATAAAAGAAGATGCAATTCTGTTATGCAAAAACACTATGTAGATTATATCTGCAGTGTAAATTGACTATAAATGTAGTATTAGGGACCCAAAAAATAAATAAAAACCATTTGGATATCATATGTTACAATCCAAAAAGGAGGACACTTTTACTAAAAAAAAGAACAATAACTACGAATAGAGCGCCAATACGATAGGCAACGAGCCAGGGATCAATTAAAATCATATTTTCAGAATCTATCTTTACAACATGTGGCTTCACATTGAATTACTTTTAATGAAGGGCTTCTTTGTCTATATATAAATAAGATCTTCTATATTGAGTTTTTTGTAAGCGATTAGAGAGGACCTGACAGCTTACCACGACCTTCTTTTGCAATGAGGGAGAAGCTCTTCCCCATATCTTTATTTGTAAGGAAAAAGTAATCTCACAATTTTAGTATCCTCCACGTGTAAATAGAATGTCAGGAGTGTTTTCCGTGTGTTTGGTATGTATTATTTTATACATTCTTTTGGTGCGAAGAAAAAATTAACCAAAAAGAGTAGAAATCTACAGGGTTGCCGGGTTGTTTAAATGCGACGTAAACCGGCATATACACAATCCAGCTATCAGTTGATACACAGAAAAAAGAGATTCATTGTAACAACCTAATTTCTTGCCAACCGAATCATTTGGTTGGAGCCACCGAAATATTTGTTTGTGGCGACCGAAATTCGGTTAATACAATGGAATTTCGATTGAAACCATATCTTTCAATCGGATCAGGAATACATTTGGTTGAGACAACCAAATAATTCCATTGCTGCAACCAAACCATTTAGATGGCAAGAAATTCAGTTGTTACAATGAACCTGTTTTCTATGTGTATTAATACGGTTGGCATATACGACTTAAATGTTCAATGGGCTTAAAAAATTACCATTAGCAATCTGTGTTTGATTTTCGAATAAAGATTTCTTTGAAATTTAATAAATTCTAATCTTTTCCAAATGAAAATAATGTAGTGTGAATTTACGATTTACGATGTAGTTGGGTTGAGTAGTCTGTATCTCCAGCACCGCGACCAAGTACATCTATTGTGCACCCCCTAGTATTTTCCTCAGATGTTCTCCAGTGCAGCCTTGAGTAGCAGTACAATGTTCTTCACTTCCTGCAAAAGCAGGACATTAAGCCATAGCATGCTCCATGGTCTCCTCATATTCCATACAATATCTGCATGTCGTATCTCGATCATGTCCCATTTTGTTTAGGATGTAATTACATGGATAGTGTCCTGTGAGTGCTCCGTATAGGAGTCTTATATTTGGTCTGTTCATCTGAGGCGCTTCTCTGCTCCTCTTTTCATTGTATGATAAGAATTTCTTTGTTTGTTCCAGTATTCAATGGATTTCGTCTTGATCAGATCCGATATCATATTTGTGATGTCCTTTTTCGTGAAACCAAATTGAGGACACGGGCCTATAAGTGGCAGTTCTGCACCTAGTCTCGCTTGTTCATCAGCTTTTTCATGCCCACTGTGACCGCGTACCCAAATAAGTGTTACCTTATTATTGGTCGCCAGTTGGTTGAGGGTTTTATGGCACTCTAGCACTGAATTGTGGTGATATATGGGGTTTAATTACAGCCTGGCTGTCCGACATTAAGTTTATCCTTGTTCTCACAAGATTCCTTTCCAGAAGTTCGGTCGTTGCTGTATAGATAGCATATAATTCTGCAGTAAATATAGTTGAATCTTTGCCCAGAGGTATGTGAATTCTGCACCTAGGTCCGTATACACCATCTCCAACTACGCTAGAAGTTTTGGATCCGTCAGTATACCACTTCTGTGCATCTTCCCTCAACCATGGGGAATCAAGTTCCCATATTCTCTTGTGGGGATTTGAACTTTGTATTCTCTTCCTAGTTCAATCAATGGATTTATTTGATCACTATATAGTGTCATGTTCTTTATGGAACTAGCCTCGTTAAGAATCTTCAGATGGCCTTTATGGTCACCTTCTTTGAACTTAAATAGTTTGTGGAGTTCGATTGCTTGCTTCATAGCTTCTCCCTGTATCGCGAGGTGCAAAGGATCCAGGTTTAAAATCACCTCTAGTTCAGACATGCTAGTCGTTGAATCTTCGATAGCTTCTGCTGAGCTGTTTCCTGTGTTGTCTCTTCCCACCATATCACCGATCCGTACAATATGCTGGGGAGAATCATTTGTTTATATATCCACATCGACATTTTTGGGCTTAAGCCCCACGATTTGCTTGGGAGTTGTTTACTGTTGCTTATTGTCTCCAGATGAGAATTCCAGGTGAGCGATCTATCCAGGGCTATTCCTAAATATTTCGCCTCCTCTTTGAATGGTACTTCAATGTCCTTTATATACAGCCTAGGTAAATTTAAATTCCTTCTTCTAGTGTGAACTTAACCCAATACCGGTCAGGAAATTTTTTTTATTAATTTGAAGCTGAATTTTGAGGGAGGAGATTGATCCGTATTCCTCCCTTGGTTAAACATTTTTTAAGCTCTGTCTTCACAACGGTGTTCGAACGTGTACGCGAGTGTTCATAGTACGCGATCAAACTCATTTCACGGAATCCGCGTGATGCATCATCGTAATGGGTTAAGTCATAAATGCCAAACAAAATTATGTTATTTTCTTTAAAAAAAATCGTAAATATTTTGGTGCCTTAATTTGTCAAAAAAAAAGTATGATGGCAGTAAATTGATTAAAACTCCCCGCTACCCTGGATAATAAAAAACTTTTTTTGTTCTCAAAAAACATATTTAAATAATGGTTGGGCTTTGCAGCTTTTCCTGACTGATTGAGTGACTTTTTTGCTTGTGGTACATTAGCATCATTATCATTTTGGCATAATGCATCATCATACAAAGACGAAAGACTTTATGCGTAATAACCGCCATCGCCATTGCCACCGAACCCCACATGTATGTATGTGCATAGGTAAGTATGAATTTACTTCTGGTTTTATTTAGTTTGAATGTTTGGCGCAATGCATTCATAGAAAATATGACTTTCAGGCATAAACACAAAGAACTGCTTAAATATGTGTGTGTGTGTGTCTGTATTTGTATGTGGTTTTTGTACAAAGTTTTTGATGTGCTCTTTCTCTAACTGAATAACCGAATATTATTGTAACAAACAAAAAAAAAAAAAAATCAACTGAAAACTGAAAGAACACGAATGAACCTTATTTTATTATTTTCTTTGCATTGTAGGATGGATTTTGTAAAATGCAATTTATTTGCTGTCGTTTACATTACACTTGCTGCGGTGACTTTTGACTGACGCCATATTTTTCTGCAACATTTTTTCTGTAACAGTTACAAGAATAACAACAGCCACAACTGGAGTAATACCAACATCATTACTAACCAACGCACACACACACACAAGCACACAGGTACAAATAAATACACTTTAGACAACCTTTATGTGTGTAATACATATTCCCTTACTTACACACACACACACTTTTAAGCAAACATACATGCATTCATATACCTTGGGATCATCTCACCTCGTCCTTGAGCAATCGTTTCTTTTGACAAGCTTTCATTTTTCATTCACTTCATGTCAGTTTTTTTTTAACTATTGTACGTACACTCAAAATATTTTAACAGTTACTAACATTAGTTTATTTAAAAAGTTATCTGTACATTTGTTTTTAAATGATTAAATAGTTAAATTACAATTATATTTTTATTGCATTTTAAACAATAATTCACATATAAAATGTTTTTAATTTTTGTAGTGACTGGGCTGATAGTTTAAATAAACAAAAAAAAATTAAACGTCATGTATTTTTATCGACTCTGTTGTCCGTTATCGTAAAAAAACGAAATAAAGAAAAAATCATGTCTTTTTACGGATTTTGTAGTTAACTAACCGACAGTTAAAAAAATAAACAAAGAAAATATCATTTGTTTTTACGGATTTGTGGTTACTTTGTTCACAGTTAAAATAAATAAAAAAATCATTTATTACTCACAGATACTGTAAGTTATGTTAATTTATTTTAATATTTAAAAATAAATGATGAATTCCTTTGATTTATATAAAAAGTTAGTAGTCCAGTTTTAAAATGATTCTTCATTTATTATAAATTACAATTTTAGTGAATTTTAACTACAAATAATTTTGACTGTATGTGTGTTCAAATGAATGTGGCTGTGTGTATAAGGGAAACTCTTATTTTAATGGGTAACAATATTATTATGGATGACATAAAATTATTTCAGATAAGGAAAGTTGTGATGTGTTGACCAAGGCAGCATGCATGAACAAATGGATGTTTGTAATCAATAACACAAACATTTTTTTTCCAAATTATTAAGTCTTTTCGAACTTCCCTTGTAGTTATATGAAATGCAACACTACATCCATCTTGCGGAAAGCTTTCTCATACCCAAGTGATCGTTCAAAATTGAAACCACTGAGCCATGTGAGATGCCTATGTCTTTCACAAGCTATCGCACATTCAATCTCCGATCGGCCAACACCATATCGTGAATTTTTTCAATTGATTTGGGTGTAGAGACCACAACTGGGCGTCCAGAACGTTGGGCATATTCAGTGCTTATAAGGCCACAACGAAAGTCAGTAAACCACTTTGTTACAATTGAAATCGATGGTGCAGAGTCGCCATAGTATTTATCAAGCTTTTTCTTTGTTTGATTGACGTTTTTTTCACAAAAAAATAGTGTTTAATGAGCACTGGAAATTCACTTTTTTCCATTTTTAAAAAAATCCACGAGGTTGTATGTTATGAACAGCTGTTAAACGCAAAGTAAATGACGGAACTTGCTCAAAATTTGACAGTAGTCTATTAACAGGTGGGAGCTGTGTTGCATTTCATATAACTACGAGGGAAGTTCGAAAAGTCACGGACTTATTGATCAGCCCTCGTACTACAACAAAATGGAATCGATTTGTTAGTGCATATTTTTGCATTTTTTATTATAAATGCATATTTTTGCATAATTAGTTCTTAAGTGCATATTTTTACATATTTAATGATTTTTTATTGCATACTTTGTATTTTTTGCGCGTTTTTTGCATATTTTCTTTTTTTTCGAAACCAAAAATAAATTTTCATTATCATTTATTGTATTTGGGGCTTTAAAAAGTGATTTAAAAATTAATATTAATCATCGTCAGAATTAATAGTTGTATTTTTTCTGTTATTATTTTTTTCTTTATAATACAACAAAATAAAAAAAATATTTTTAAATTTAAAGTTTATTTTTTTAATACAGTTTTAATAAACTATGCAAAAAATGTGATTTTTTAGTATAATATCAAATCAGATATGCCAAAAAATGCAATAGCAAATTATATAAAAAATATGCATTAACAAATCGATGCAATTTTCTTGCAAATTTTATGATTCGCAAAGATATTTTATTAAATTTTAGAAAACTCTACGTCGACTCTTTCTAGCTTTCATAATTCTGGTATATTTTTAAAATGCAGCCTAGAAGATTAACAGTGCATTACAGGCAGCATTGTGCAAAAAACTGATTATGATTAATATTTTAATTAAATACGTTAAAAAATTTAATACAATTTTAAGTATAAATAATTCAAAGAATTATGATTTATTTTTAATAAATTGAACCGCACACATATTACAAGGGACGCATGTTAAAAAAATTTTAAAAATTGTATTTTTTAATTGTGTAATAAAGTGTGAAAATAAGTAAGAACGTTGGAGTTGACAAAATATAAAATTTTTATGCAAAATTGGTTAGACGTTAAAATCTCTTGTCGAGTCTGCTTAGTTTGTGAAAGAACGATGAAAAGTCCTTGAAAATTAAGTGACACTCTAATGTTAATGTTTCTGTGTTGCAATAACTGTGGTGTTGGCACCCATAACAACAATTGTTGTTTTTTTCTTTCATTACTTCATTGCTAGTAAAGCTTTTATTTCACCTGATCATTTCGTTGTATTTGTATAGAACTACTTTTTTATTAAAAAAATATTCATTGTAAGTTCCTTTTTTTTCCAATCGTAAAGTATTTTTAAAAAATATTTTTCCTGTATTTGCACAGAAAATTTAATTCCTAACCGCCATTTTTTTACATATCCATTCTACATTGTTTGACTGTATAACAGTGTATACAGTGTCATTCAAAACATATTGAATAGATTTTTGCTAATAAATTGGGTAATACAGCTGTATTTACGGCCAGTCAGAAATTGACGGTCGTACAAAATATCAAGTACTGGCAAACCACTGGGTACCTATGGAATTAAATATTAATTACAGGCAGAACACTTATTTGGGACGCTTTATAAAAATGGGTCTGCATATTTCAGTAAAGGTGCATTTTGAGCATTTTCCAAAAAGTGTATTATTAGTGAGTATACCCCAGGTAAAACATATCTTAAATGTTCCTAGCTCCTACAGATGAGCTGAGTGACTTTTAGTGAATTTTCCCTACTTGTTCCCATTTTGCCACGTTCTTTTTGGATATTCCGATAAGTGACTTATCACTGAAACAGTACATTACCCCGGGATTTTTTTTTAGATGTATATACTGGAATATCAGCCCAAAAATTTCAATATCCTAGCTCCTGCGATTAGACAGAATGGAATCGTACTTCTCCCCTTTGTGCCCACATTTCACCACTTTTTTTTATATTAGATTCCAAAAAGTATCTCCTGTGTGACTTATATTAGCCTATACTCCAGGGAACACATATTTAAAATTAAAAATTTATTGCCGAAATTATTTGCCCCATAAGAGTTTAAATTGCTCTTGTTAACCATTACACTTTTTCCCCCAAAATTTGGTTGGAACTTCACTCCTTTAAATTTCGGGTTTTAAAGTCGGCACTTTGACCGCTTTAGAATCTTTTTTATCACATTCCTGGGGAAAATTCCAAAAAATGATCATAACCGTGAATTATTCCGTACTCCTGGAAACACGTATTTCAAATATCAGATTCCTAGCAAAAGCGGTTTGGACAGGCACTTTGAACCTACATTTTTACCGGATTTCTGGTGTAAATTCCAAAAATTTTCCCATCTTTGAATCACCCCATTATACAGGGTTCTTGCTAAAGGGGTTTCAGCAGGACGTTAGGATGGGGGGAGGGAATTTCCTCTTTTTGCCCCTTCCCGCATAAAGAACCTCCAGCGGTTTGCACGGGCGTTGTTGTCAGTCAGTGACTCACGTTTTTTTTTTTTTTTTTTAAAGAAGCAACGCTCAGGAAATTCCTCCTACTGACTAATGTATTGCTTTCTTTGGAAAAGAGATAGAGGTATGAAAAGTGGAGAAAGATGAAGGGCTTTAAATATGGCAACATTGTACTTGCCTATCAACTGATGAAAAGATGGTAAAACCTGTTATGGGAACACCGAAGAAGGACGTTGATAAAGGGTGGCTTTTGTATTTTGGATTTTAAGGACCGATGTTGAATGTAAACCACACCTAAACGTCAAGTTTTTTTCTGCATTTCATTTGACATTTCTCAATTTCAGACTAACTCAATTTGAACCAGGGAAAGATACACAATCGAGCAACACGTTAAAGTTATTCAGGCTTATTATGAAAATTGGCCTTCAAATCAAAATGCATATCGTGCACTTCGTGATTTTTGTGGTCAGCATAATCGACCAAATGTGTCCACAATCGGGAGAATTGTGGGCAAATTTCAGCAAACCGGGTCTGTGAAAACACCTGTGCAGTTCGTTCTGCGGAAAACATTGCTGTTGTTCGCGATAGTATGTCATGAGGTCGGCCAAGCATTTACCGTGAATGGTGTTCGCTATCGTGAGGTGATAACGAATTTATTGTGCCCAGGAATTGAGGATATGAGCCTGGACGATATGCGGTTTCAACAGGATGGTGGCACCTGCCTCACAGCTAACGAAACAATAGTTTTTTCGCGTGACAAATTCAATGACCGTGTTATCTCATGTGGTGGCGATGTCAATTGGCTGCCACGGTCCTGTGATTTGACACCGTTGGACTTTTTTCTTTGGGGTTATTTGAAAGAAAAGGTGTACGTCGATAAGCCAGCAACATTTCAAGAGCTAAAGGATGAGATTGTTCGGCACATTAACGGCATAGAACCTCAAAAATGCCTCAGCGTCATCGAAAATTTGGACCATCGGATAGAGGTGTGCCGGCGAGGTCGCGGCGGCCATTTGGCCGATATTTTGTTCCATACATAATTGAACCATACCATATTAATATACTAAAAAGAAATGACAATCATTTCCTAAATAATTTGTGTTTTATTTAAAATCAACATCGGCCCATAAAATTTAACCACCCTTTATATGTATGAGAGATAAGTACTCTAAATTGGTGATGCCGTCGTTGGGTATCGGCCCGGAAACTTTCTACAACTTATTTTATTATTGTCTGTATTAAATTGAAAATTCCCTTTAACGAACTTTGTATATCCAATGATTTTTAAAATTTATAAAATTTTTGTCATTTCTTCTAAATAAATAATAAAAATTAAGTTCTACATTAAGCCAGCAATATATAGATTGGATGTTATCCACCAATAAGAGTTTTCACAGAATGTGAATATAAGCGTTAGTTTTTAAAATAAACTCTTTAGAATAAACATGGAATTTCTATTGAATATATTTTGGTCGACACTGTTTACATTACTCATGGTGTTGATAGATGTAAATGAAAAAAAAAAAATATTGAAAAGAGTTTAATAGAGTGAGTTTGGTAAAGGATTTTTTATTTAATTTTCACACTTCTTTTTGTTGGTGTTTTGAGACATATGCTGTATAAATGCTGCATGAATTTTTGCTTAACAAAAGAAAATCGTTTTATTAAATCAAAGTTCCTTTCAAAGAGTAACATTAAAAAAAGTAAGATGATTATAAACCTTTTTAAATCATGGAAAAAGAAACGTTGCTCTATAGGGCAAATTACGTACACTCAAAATATTATGTAGTTGTCTGTTATTAGTTTAACAAAAAAAAAAAAAAACTAAAAAATAAATCTATGTTCCATACATTTATTTTTCAAAGAAATATTTATTTCAACTTCTGTACTTTCAACAACTGTAAATTTACTACATTTATTTATATATTTGAAATTAAAAAAAATATCTACAGAGGGAAAATTGTGTTTTTTTTTTGTTTTCCTTACAGTTATTATAAATTTTTGTATGATATCTGTTAAAAATATTAATTTATTCTTTTTTATTTAAATCAATTGTTTTTATACAAATTTATTTAAATTTTAATTATAAGTATTTGATGAACTTGACACACATGAAGCCATTTAAAAAAGATATGTTTGCACGGGTGTGTGTCTACATTTTGCAGATTAGAAAACCACAAACAAATACAAAAAACCGACAAAAATTTAAAATAAATGAATAATCATTTATTTTTACCAAATCAGTAGGTAAAATTCAACTGAATAATCATTAGTTTTAACTGATTTTTCAGTTGTTTAAAGGGATGGGTTTGAAAATTAGTGTTTGTCACAGGCAAGAGCACTAGGAATCCCTGGATATTTTCGCTGCAGCAGGTTCTTTACTTTATGGTGCCGGATTCGATGTTTTAAATATAAAATTTTTTAAACTTTAATCGCGTTTTTCTTGAAACTTTTTTCTTGAAGTCGGTAATCTTGATTTCTCAAAAAGTTATGAACCGATCTTGTAAAAGTGCGGCACACACTTATTTGATGAGGCAACACGTGGTGAAACTTTGATTACATAACGGGACTTTTTGTTCACAACCACGCCAAAACTTCTAATTTAATTTTTTTATATATCCTTTGTCCAATCACGAACTTAATACGAGGGCGGATCAATAAGTCTTTGACTTTTCGAACTTCCACCTGTAAATAGACTACTGTCAAATTTGGGCAAGTTCCGTCATTTACTTGGCGTTTAACAACCTCGTGGATTTTTTTAAACAATATTTTTTTTTGAAAAAAAAACGTCAATCAAACCAAGGAAAAGCTTGATAAATACTATGGGGACTTTGCACCATCGATTTTAATGGTATTTGGTTTACTAACTTCCGTTGTGGTCGCACAAGTACACATGAATTGGGCTACGAATTGGTACCTCATCCGCCATATTCTGCGGATTCAGCCCCCTGTGACTATTTCCTATTTCCAAACATAAAGAAATGGCTCGGTGAAAAGAGATTTAGCTCCAACGATGATCAAACAAATGCCTATTTTATGGACCTCGAAAAATCCTATTTTTTGGAAGGGATACAAAAATTGGAGAAACGTTGGACTAAGTGTATTGAGCTAAAAGGAGATTATGATCAAAAATATATGTATTTTTTTTGCGAAAAAGACTGTGTTTCAATCAAAAAGTCACGGACTTATTTATCCGCCCTCGTACTAAAAGACAATTTTTTGTTTTTTTAATTTCTGTTGATCCTATGACTATGACGAGAGAACTTTTTTTGAGATGTCAAGGAAAATGGAGCTCCAATGTTGAGTTTGTCAACGGCTGATTTTTCAAAATTTTTAAATAAAAGTTTTACAAAGTACTTGTTAATTATGTATCTTTAATATGGTAAATTGTTTGAACAAAATATTTTATTTGATAAATTTAAAAAAAAAAATTTAAAAACACGCTTTTGTTGAGCCTTTACCCCTTAAACAACATTTAAAAATTAATTAAAGAAATTCATTCGATTTAAAAGTAAGTAGACCAGTTTTAAAATAGAATTTAATTTCTTTTAAATTGTATTTTCTATTGTTCTAAATTATAAACTATTTTAGGTGTATGTTGTCTAGAGTGGGCCGAAACTTGACAAAATGTGAAATATTTAAACGTTTCTAACTTACACTTATTCTAGCTACCAACAATAAATTTTAAAAATTCTCTATAATAAATTCATAATATTTTGCAATAATAACTAATTTATACCATTTAACTATAATTAAATTCAATTTACAAGAATAATACAATATTCTTACACAACAAATCCCCTGTAATTAATGAAATCAATGGTTGACTATTATTTGTGTAAAAAAAAAATAAACGGAAAACTTTATAAATACATCATCCTTTAGCTGATAGTTAATTTATGTGAATACATTATGTACACACATACATACACATACATATGCATTACGAATTAATACTTAATTGTTACAATATGTCTGTCCTTCCACTTTTCTTGTAATAATAAATACTACCACGACTAATCTTCAATTATGAGAAGCAATAAAGAAAAATATTTAAAAAAAATGGAATTAAATGAGGACAAATACATAAACCAACCATTTATAAAAAGGGTGCCCTCGTAATTTTAAACATAACATGTAAATGCATGTGCGAAAAAGACCACCTGAAAAATTAGACAGAGTGTAAGAAGTTTTTATAAAAATGCTAAAAAAAAAACACAAAATTAAAATAATAACACAAGGACTCACTCCAAAACAAAAAAAAAACTATTCCTTTCTTTTTAAATCATAAAAATGCAATAAAAATTGCAATAAAACTATACTCATACACACATACACATACACTTAACTAGTGTTTTCAATTATTGAGAAAAGAAGGTTAATCGATTAAAGTTCAATGCTTATGATTCTTTATTCAGTTTTCCAACGTTTTAATAGACACCCATTAACCAGTCCACAATTTTCTGTAGAATTGTTTAGAATATATATATTTTCCAACAGGAAAAATTGGATTAATTACCGCGTAAAACAAAGCTTAACTTTAAAAAAAATCCTATTTATTCAAAAAGAAGGACTAAAAATAAAATACTCGTATTTTTTACCCCACAGCACTCTGTGATGTTTTAAGCTACACTCAAAAAAAAAAAAAAACATGAACTAAAATGTTATCAAAAATTTCCTTCAAAATAGTTTATAATTTGTCCTCAATTTAAGTAAAATTTTATTAAAACTTAAAAAAATTTCTTAAAAAGAATAAAAAATCCTAAGTTTGAGTAAAAACAAAATAGTTTATTTATATACTCAGAAATAGTCCATGTTTTTCCTAAGTAATATTTCTTGATTTGAGGAAAAAAACAAGTCAATTAAATAAAAATTTATTAATTTTTAGAAAAAACATTTTAGTTTTAAGAAATTTTCATACTCAAATGTAATAAAATTAAGTTTAGTTCAAAAAAAAAAAAAATTTAAAAAAATGTCTAACTTAAATCAAGAAAGTACTTGAACTTAATGTGTGTTCATTTTTTGTTCGCGAGTAGTAAAATTAACTAAATTTTAGAAAGCCATTTCCAAATTCAGTTTTTAAGTATACCACTTTCTAATTTTGAAGAATTGTTTTCTAAAAATTAGTTTAGATAATTAAAAACAAAAAGTAATAAAATTTTTCCTATGTAATAATAAAAATTTACTTGATTTTAGAGCGCCCCGGTAGGCTAGTTGGTAGCGTGCTATCAGTGCGGGGGTCGTGGGTTCAATTCCCACCAGAGGCTCTGGTCTGTTTTCGCTACAACGAGCCGAAGGCCTCTGTTGCTAGTGCTCGGTTAGGGTATTAACATATAATTTATAATTATATGATTAATAAGTAAAATTAATAAATACTTGATTTTAGAAACTGATGAACTATTTCTTAGGAAAATTTTCATGCAACTTAATTCAGATAAATTTTAAAAATTTTAATAAAATATTCTTTTTTCAAGCAAAAGTTTTCTAATTTTTAAAAAATAAAAAAAATTGTTATAGGATTTTTTTGTTGGAAAACGTTTAAATTATTTTTAATATTCTATTCAAAAAAAAAAAAAAAAAAAAAAAAAAAACAATCAATTAAAAAAAACCAGATAGTTTTCCTAATTTTCATGAAAAATATTATTAATAAATAAAAGAAATTAACGTAACCATTTAAAAAACTATCGTGCATGATTGTAATTTTTGGTTCGTGATCGTGCGTGAGCGTGAGTCAAAAATCTCGCACTTAACAGTCTTAAATATTGAACTTAAAGTAGCTTAAAATGTATTTTAACATTTTGTTAGCAAAGGGTAAACAATTTCGAATTTGCGCTTTTATGTTATAAATTTGTTGACTACAATACAAAATATCGCAGGCACATTTTATATATTACGGTATAATGGCTTTCCTATAATTGACGTAACGCTTATTAAACTTTATATTTATGTAACGATTTTTTTCACTTAATAATAAAAAAGTTTAAATTTGTGAATGTCAAATAAAATTTAAGCTAAAAATCCCATAAAATGAACTTATGACATTTTTCAAATAATAACAAGAAATGTAACTGTGATATTTTGTATTTTTGCAACAATTTCCTTAAATTAGTTAATTTAAGTAGACAAAGGACACCCAGTGTTTCTTAGCCATAGATTCCGTGTGTCACGTAGGGCGTCCCTACGAAAAGGATCTGATTTTGTCACAATTTATTACGTTTCATGATATCATAATTTTTTTTAATGATACTAACGAATAGTTTTTATAAAAAAAAAAATTATCTTATGAACTTAAATAAAAAAAAATTTCTTAAAACCAAGGAAACATTTCCTAATTAACAGTACAATTTTAGATGATGTATGAAATTTTACATCTGAGTATAAATGTATTGTATTTAAACGGTATTGCACAACCAAAGCGATTTAAGCCATTTCTTTAAGGAACCAATATAATTTTATTCATGAGCTGAATAGGGTTTATTCCGGGAAAGAAAGTTTGGATGCAAGTTTGGCTCAGTAACTTCAGGTTTTTGTTAAAGCCTGGAAATTTTGAAATATTACAAAAATTTTATCTACTGCTAGTTGTAGTAGAGAAATTTGATTTTTTGACTTTGATGCATTTCTGTATATAAAAAAAACAAACTAATTAAACATCTTTAATCGATTGAAATACATCGATTGATTAAACATCTTTAATCGATTGAAATATTTATTCAACTAAGCGTAGTTGAAAACCAACAGCAGATTTGAAAAACAAAGATGCTCTTGAATCTGAAGCTTTAAAAATCAAATATGAGTTTCCCCGTTTGTATTTATATTAAATCACTCATTAGTAAAAACAAGTGAACAGTGCATCTGTACGTCTTTAGAAATCACGATCACGTCGCGAATTTTTACCAAAAATGTTTGCCATTATCTTCATCAGTTCAGTTATTATTTAGTAACTACAAAGTATGTAAAAAGACCTCTAAAATATTTCTGTGACATTTTGACAAAATACCACATGTTTTTCTAAAAACACAAAAATAATTTTTTTTTAATTAGACTGTTTTTGTCAGAATTCAATGGTGATGAATGGTTTTCTAAAAAAATTCATGCAAAAAGTTTTAATTCTAGTCAAAAAAAGTCTCTTGAAAAATCCGTTTGACAAAACAATTTAAGTCGATTAAAGTTCTTTTGTCAAAAGTCCATAGAGTCAAAAGTCCACAAAGTAGAGAATTTTAGTACAATTCTTTGTGTACGAGGTCAGATCAATAAGGCCGTGACTTTTCGAACTTCCCTCGTAGTTATATGAAATGCAGCACTGTTCTCATCAATTACCACCTGTTTATAGACTACTGTCAAATTTTGAGCAAGTTCCGTCATTTACAGCTATTAAAAACATACAACCTAGTAGATTTTTTTAAAAATGGAAAAAAGAGAATTTCAAGTGCTCATTAAACATTATTTTTTGCGAAAAGAAAAACCGTCAATCAAACCAAAAAAAACTTGATAGATACTATGGGGACTCTGCACCACCGATTTTAATGGTAAAAAAGTAGTTGACTGACTTTCGTTGTGGCCTTACAAACACGGAAAATGCCGAACGTTCTGGACACCCAGTTGAGGTCTCTACACCCAAAACAATTGAAAAAATTCACGATATTGTGTTGGCCGATCGGAGATTGAATGTGCATTTCACATGGGTGAGTGGTTTCCATTTTGAACGATCACTTGGGTATGAGAAAACTTTTCGCAAGATGGCTGACGCGTTTGCTTACAATCGACCGAATCGTGTGACAGCTTAGTTTCCATGGCAAGACTACGAATTGTCCCCTCATTCGCCTTATTCTAGAGATTTAGCCCCCAGTGACTATTTCCATACCTAAAGAAATGGCTCGGTGGAAAGATATTTAGCTCCAACGATGAAATTTTATGGACCTCGAAAAATCCTGCTGTTAACTGCAAAGTAAATGACGGAACTTGCTCAAAATTTGACAGTAGTCTATTAACTGGCGGTACTTGATGGGATCAGTGTTGCATTTCATATAACTACGAGGAAAGTTCGAAAAGATCACGGTCTTATTGAGCCGCCCTCGTAGAAGTTAAGGTAATTTTCGCTTTCGAAATTGACACTTACATTAATAAATTTTAGCAAAATTAGTTTTAATTACTACAAATTCTAAGTCCATTAGTATTAGTTTAAACAAAAAACAAATCTGTTGGCTGATTTTTAAATTAAGAGAGAGATATTCGTAAAACGTATACTGAAGAAACTTTCAAAGTAAACAAGTACCCCATTGATTGGTTTAAATAATTAATGAAGCATTCTATCAAAATGTTGGCGATTAATTTAGGAATCGATAAAACGACTACAAGAAATCAAAAAACACTCATACTATGTATAAACTATATAACACCCTCTTGATCCACCCAAACTATTACAAGTAACTCCAAACAACATAAAAGAAAAAAAAGTAGTACTGTGCTGCAAAAGTAAATGTTGCTGTTAAAGTTATTGAACTTAAATTGAATGTAAATTGCCACAACTTTTTGCTAAAATATACAACAGCAACAACGGTACTACTAACACTAACAAATTGTCGGCAAAAAAGAAAATATATATTATATTGGTTATATAGGGTCCGCCAAATAACTTTTTTTTTGAAAATGCTATAAAAAAACTACTGAATATTTTTTCAAATTTCTTTTTTTATTTAAAAGTACAATCCTTCCGGTTAATAATGGAAAATAATTTCATTCAAATGGCTGCCTCGGCTGGCTGTTACAGTAGTCAATGGCGATCGTTATCGGACCATGTTGAACGAATTTTTGTTCACAAAAATTGAAGAGAAGGATATTGGCAACAATTTGGTTTCAACAGGACGGCGCTACGTGCCACACAGCCGAAGCTACACTCGATGTTTTGCGTCCTGTTTTTGAAAATCGCATTATCAGCCGCAGAGCTGATGTCGTTTGGCCACCTCGGAGCTACGATTTGACACCGTTGGATTAATATTTGTGGGGTGCCGTCAAAGATAAGTGTTACGCCGACAAGCCAGAGACAATTGACGCTTTAAAGGACAATATTCTCGCCATTGGTGAAATACAGCTGCACACAATCGATAATGTGCTTAAAAATTGGACCGATCGTGTAGGCTACTGCATGGCCAGCCGAGGCAGCCATTTGAATGAAATTTTACCATCACTAACCGGAAGGATTGTACTTTCAAATAAAAAAAGAAATTTGAGAAAATAATCAGTAGTTTTTTTTTATAGCATTTTCAAAAAAAAAGTTATTTGGCAGACCCTATACTACTTCCTTATCATCCAACTTCGACTATATTCTATGCATCTAAAATACTTAAACGAGAGTTCTATACTAAATATCTGTGTCCTCGTGGGAAACGCGCATCTGCTTATGCTTTTTTTTTCGTTATTTTGTTTTTGTGTGTCTTTACATTTAAAATTATGCTTTCGCTTTGTTGGAGTAGATTCGTGTATAGAACATAATCTATGTAGTAGTAGTAGTAGTAAATACATACAGTTAGAATAGCATAGAATATGGTTCAAATCAATAGAAGTGCTAGCATATGATAACTACTAACCACCTTCTTCATATCATATATATGTATCTTTTATATAAAAATTCTTATTGAACTCATCCTTTTTTTATGCTATATTTAATGCTGTTTTTACGTTTGTGGGATTTATGCAAAACCACTGGCCTGTGACAATAATTTTTATTTTTTTACTTTTGCATACGATTACTGGTAAAAAGTATTAAGTGGGAAGTTTATTGGTTGTTGTTGTTTTTTTATCTTTATGACCATTTAAAAATAATTGCAGTCTTCAGAGACAGAGAGAATTACCACACACACACAAATAGTGGATTAAAAAAAATCTGATTTTTTTTTTATTAAACCAAATAAATATGTTGTGGTTTAAAGTTAGTTCAAACCACATATTTATAAGTTTTATCAGGTGTTTGTTGGTTTTCTTTTGCATTGTTATTTGTCCATTGGACCAGATCAATGATTTGTGTTTATGTTAAAAGTGGCAGGAGGGAGGGGGGTTTAGAAGTAGAAAAACACAAATTATTGCATTTGTAATAAATTTTTATATGAATCTTTGTCTATATTAAGACAAATTTAAATTGCTTAGTTGTACTGTTATCCTTAGCTATAAGGTTGTAGTAGTGTATAAAAATATTTAAAGGATTTATGAAAATAAAAGTTGAAAGAGATAAAATAAGGCTAAATCGTCCTAGCAAACCTGTTTCAATTTAAATATATTTCGATGAATAGATTTCTATTGGCAAGAACGAAATCTAATGAAATTTTAGAATTAATTCCAATAGAATAAAACAACTGTTTTTTTCTTTGACAAACATTTTTAATTGTCGTTCTGTCGTTTTTGTGCACAGTAACAAAAAGTAAATATTAGTTATCAAATTAAAGGTATTTAAAACATCGATATAATTGTTCATAAGTCATGTCAAAGTATGCCGTAATTTTCTTACAATTTTACAAAACATTACCACGCTTATGCCTGCTTTAACCTAGACCACTTTTTAGTTGTTTTTTGTGTTAAATTTTCCATAATACTTTTGTAAATAATAAACTTAATAGTTTAAGACCTTTAAACTACAGACAACATAACAATGGTCATAAGTTGACAACTTGTAACTAACGATGTAACTATCATTTAATACAAAAATATTAAATATCTTTAGTATGTTAGGAAAGTGATATCTGATCGACTATGGAACTCTCAAACTACAATTTTTTTAATGAAAATTAAATCTTTGTTACGTCTCAATCGATTTAAGTTTAAAAGACTTTATTTATTTTTCAATTGATTTACAATTTTGGAAATATTTCTACACTAATAGGCTTTTTAAACTGAACAACATCTTTGTGAAACGCGTGGAAGATGTTGAAAATGTGAAACAAGTGTTTACATTGGCAACATCTTTCATCTGTTATTTATTCAGCTGTCAAAAAAATAAATAAAAAAGACGCATAATTTTTGTTGAAAAAAAATGGATTTAGAGAAAGCATTAATCATTGAAGTAGTTGTTGATTTGCAAGAACAACCCCGAATTTTACATTGAAATATTAAAGGTCATTCTGGAAGAATATGATGATAAAGAAGAATTTTTGGTAGACATAAGAATGAAATTATTTACATGTGCCGCTCATTTTCTTTCTTGAATAATTTTTTTTTTTTGTTTATTTTCTGCAATGTCAGTTTGCTAGTGATCGCACAAAGAAAATCGATTTTTTTGTAATTTTTTTAGTGATGACACTTAAAATAACGAAAGATGTAAGATGGAACAAAATGAGAAAGGATTATCTTTTGTACATGTAGAAAGATGTAGAATTTTTTCCCTGTATAATTCTTATGGGAAGATGTTAACATCTTTGCAAATTGATGAAAGATGAAAGATGTAGCTCAGTGGAAAAAGGCTATAACTGACTGTAGTCTATTTAAAAAGTTATCCGTACATTTGTTTTAAAATGATTAAATAGATAAAATACATAGAATATATTTTCTAACCTTTTTAACATTTCTTTAAAGAATTAATTATATTCAAGTGCGGATTTTCTGTTACAGTAAATATTTTAATTTGAAATGATTTATTAAAAAAAATGGTTTTAATTTTTTTATAATTAATTCTCTGATATTTAAAATAAATAAAGTCGTTTATTTTACAAATTTTGTAGTAAATCTTTGTGACGTTTGAAAAAAAATAAATAAAGGAAATTTAACTTATTTTTACGGATTTTGTAGCTTATTTCTTGCTGCACTCAAAAAAAGGAACTAGAATTTAGAAAAACTTATTTGGAGAAAAATTAAAATGAAAACGGCACCAAAGACACTTTTTACCAATATTTAAATATTTAATAAAATTTTCCTTGAAATTAAGAAACAAATTTTACTTAAAATTTCTAAATTATAGAAAAATTTTACTACTGAGAACTAAAACAGTAAAATTTCCTTCTAATTAGTTTATACATCATCTTAAATTGTACTGTTAGTTAGGAAATGTTTCCTTGGTTTTAAGAAAAATTTTATTTTATTTAAGTTCATTAGATATTTTTTTTACTAAAAACTAGGACTTAACTCCCTAAAAATAAGAAAATATTTTCTAACAAAAAGTTAAATAGCACTTCTTTTAAGTGAAAATTATCCTTATACTGCTTCTATGGTAAAGGTAATATATTTTACCATATATTTTAAAGTACTTTACACTCATTGAGTAAGTATTTTCCCACTTTCGGAGGACTTCCGCTTTGTGAGGACACTGCCCTTAACAAGCTTTACAACAAGCTATACAATTTCGTCTTAAAACTAAATTGAATTATACTAAATTCATGTATTGAAAATATAAACTAAATTTCATTAGCAAAAAGGTAAACAAATTAAAAAAATGTACTGCAGGATATGCTGAAACGTAATAAATTGTGACAAAGTCAGATCCTCTTCGTAGTTAATTAACGGTTATATTTGAGAGCACTACAAAAAGGGACGCCCTACGTGACACACTGCATCTATGGCAAGAAACACTGGGGGTCCTTTGTCTTCCTAAATTAACTAATTTAAGGAAATTATTGCAAAAATACAAAATATCACAGTTACATTTAAACTTTTTTTATTATTAAGTGAAAAAAAAAATAGTTCGATAAATATAAAGTTTAATAAGCGCTACGTCAATTATAGGAAAGCCATTTTGCCGTAATGTATAAAATGTACTTTCGATATTTTGTATTGTAGTCAGCAAACAAAATTATTGCATAAAAGCGCAAATTCGAAATTTTTAAACTTTTGCTAACAAAATTTTAAAAAATATTTTAAGGTACTTTCAATGTTAAAGACTGTTAAGATTAGAGATGGGCTATTACAACCATGCACGATAATTTTTTTAAATTGGTTACTTTAATTTGTTTCCTTTAATAATATTTTTTCTTGAAAATTAGGAAAACTAACTAGTTTGTTTTTAAATTTATTGTTTTTTTTTGGAATAGAATATTGAAAATAATTTAAACGTTTTCCAACAAAAAAAATCATATACCGAATTTTATTATTTTTTAAAAATTAGAAAACTTTTATTTGATAAAAAAAATATTTTATTACAATTTATCTGTAGTAAGTTGCATGAAAATTTTCCTTAGAAATAGTTCATCAGTTTCTAAAACCAAGTAAATTTTTATTATTACATAGGAAAAAATTTATTATTTTTTGTTTTTAATTGTCTGAACTAATTTTAAGAAAACAATTCTTCAAAATTAGAAAGTGGTATACTTAAAAACTGAATTTGGAAATAACTTTCTAAAATTTAGTTAATTTTACTACAACAACTACTACAATTTTACTAAATAAACACACATTAAGTTCAAGTACTTTCTTGATTTAAGTTAGACTAAATGGGAGTAAATTATGTCCTAATTTTTTTTTTTTTTTTTTGAACTAAATTTCTTAAAACTAAAATGTTTTTTCTTAAAATTAATAAATTTTTATTTAATTGACTTGTATTTTTCCTAAATCAAGAAATATTACTTAGGAAACATATGAACTATTTCTGAGTATATAAACTATTTCGTTTTTCCTCAAACTTAGGAATTTTTATTCTTTTTAAGAAAATTTTTAAGTTTTAATAAAATTTTACTTAAATTAAGAAAAATTTATAAACTATTTTGAAGGAAATTTTTGATTAAATTTTAGTTCATGTCTTTTTTTTGGAGTGTAGATAAAAAAAAGAAAATAAGGGAAAAATCATTACTTTTTACGAATTTTGAAGTTAATTAATTGACAGTTAAAAGTAATAAATAAAGGAATTATCATTTGTTTTTACGGATTTGTCGTTAGCTTGTTAACAGTTAAAAAAATTAAAACTTATTGATTATTAATAGATATTGTAATTTAAAAATAAATTAAAAGTTCTTTTGATTTAAATGAAAATTTACTAAAAAAAAAAAAAACAAAATAAAAAAAACATAAAAAAAATTCTAAAATTGAACAAAATTAACAAAATTGAAAATTCCCCAAAATTAAAAAAAAAAATGTTAAAGTTCAAAAAAATTGCTTAAGTTCAAAAAAATCGTTCAAATAAAAAAAAAAATGCGAATATAAAAAATCGCCAAAATTGCAAGATTCTATAAAGTTGAAAAATATCGCAAAAATTTTAAAATTCTCCAAATTAGGAAATGTGGCTTAAATTAAAAGTAAGCCAAAATTAAATAAAATGCTACAATTAATAAAAAAAAATATCCGAAAAAACGTAAAAATTTAAAAAACCTCCAAAATTTAAAAAAACCCTAACATTAAAAAAAAAAATGTCAAATTTAAAAATACTATAATTTTGGCGTTTTTTATAATTATTATAAAATTATAAAATAACGCCAAAATTGAAAATTCCCCTAAATCGAAACCTTTTATCTTTCACCACCTTTTATCTCTTCTCTATCCCCTTTGCAAAGAAAGCAACACATTAATTAGTAGGAATAATTTCCAAAAAAAAAAAATTAAAGTAAGAAAAAACACTAAAATTATAAAAGTAGAAAAAACACCAAATTTTAGAATTCCCTTATATCAAAAAAAAATCGCTAAATTACAACAAAATAAATCGAATTTAATCACTTTAGATACAATTTCGAAAACTAAAAGTTAAAAATTATGTGGAATAAACGGATTAGCTGTCAGTTACAATACGAGTTTTCAAATTATGACCAACGACAAGTTTAAAACGTATTGTATACATATGTATGTGTATGTTAACTACAATATAGTTCTTTTGTAACAATTTTCTGTTGAAGAGTTGTTTTATGTAAAGTTTTTTTTGTGAAATAGTTTTTTGTAGTACCTCATCTAAATTATATCTACTAGCCTAAATGTTTTGTAGAAATCCTGTTAAGCATTACAACAAAAACAAAAAAAATACTTTCAATTTACTCCACCTCCCTTTTTTCACTCCTGCAACTAACTATATACTTTGATTACCCAGCAAAAAAAAAAGTGAAACAACTTCTAAATAAATTATATAATTGCATTATTAAGAACTCCTCGATCTATATTTTAAAAATTATCTTTTATTGGCTAAATTAAAAGTTTTGAGTAATAGAGTGATATTATTTTCACGAAACTAAATATTAAATATTGAGAACCTGTTTGTGTTCGATTACATCATACTGCTGTATCTGTTCGTTTTTCACGTTTATATGAGATGTATATACAACATTCGATGACGCAGCGTTCCCTTGAAATGCTAACGAGTCTAGAGGCGAACTTGAGATTCACAGCAGCACAATTTTTTGTTATTTAAAAGAACAACTTCCTTTCTATGACAAACTAATGTTAAATTCATCGTTGAAAAATCCTAATTTGAACCACATCCTATTCAACAGTTGTAGTGTTTTTATTACTTCGTTTTCCACACTTTTTGTTTGCTGGGTACTTAGTTACAACCAACACCAGTTCCCATCAATATTGGCGTTGCTGAATGTATTATATGTATGTTAGATTGTATGTTTTAGTACTTTTTATGAAGTACTTAAACTTTTTTTTTTATATTATTGGCTTTTAAGCATTTACATCGACTTCCACAACGCTTGCTTTCTTTAGTTAAAAAAGGGTTACCAGATGATATTTTTTTTTAATTCTTTACATTTTCTTTTCGTTAAATTTTAACCGAATCACATAAGTTACAAATTTGAAAATCTTAAAAAAAAATTTACATTAATTACAAAACACAAAACAATATGTCTGTACATAATTTAATAATTTAATTTTTATGGGGTTATTCTGTAACTACGAGAAAATTTGTCACGTTCAAATATGTATATGAGATATAAGCACAGGTTGAGTCACTAATATCAAAATAATATTTTGGTAAATTTTTTTATATGCCTTTAGGAAAATTTAACATTATGTGACTCTCCTAAATATGGTAGAGTGGTGTGATAACTCTTCATATAGTTACGGAATAACCCCACTATAGTCTACAATAAAATCTATTTAAGTCCTGAATACTAAGTGTCCCAACAGTTTAATTTTAATTTTACATGGGTAACAGCAATAAATATGTCAGTTAAAATTCCAGTTATTAGCCAACGGAACATTGTGAAAATATAAATAGTTTTTTAGTAAAATTCTGTTAAAATTTTATTCGATTTAATTATTTTTAACTAACAAAATTGTTAATTTCAACAGATTTTTATTTAGATCAAATTACACAGAGAGACTTTGTATAAAATTAACGAAAAAATAAATGGTATATATATAGTCTCAATTAGTAATAAACCTGTTTTTAAAGCACCCCGGAAGGTTTGTTGGTAGGGTGCTAGCTTATCAGTGCGGGGGTCGTGGGTTCGATTCCCACCAGAGGCTCTTGTCTGTTTTCGCTACAATCAGCCGATGGCCTTTGTTGCTAGTGCTCGGTTAGGGTATTAGGATATGATTTGTAATTATATGATTAATAAAAATAAATAAATATTAAACCTGTAACTTTTTCCTTAAATTTGCCCATAGCGGTGTTTAAGAGCGCGCAACATGCCGATTCTCTGACATAGGAGTATGTCACCCATCTAAAAGATATTGAGATTAAAGTCAATAATTATTCGTGTTAAAGCATAGTAAGTTGTTTTGATTTGACTAGAAATGTTATTTTAGGCTCTATTTCGTTCGCTGTATAATATAACCCATTATTTTGATTTTGAAATTTTTGTCGTGTATCATATACACTTTTATATCGAGTTTTATCCGCTAAAAACATGTTAGTGACACACAAATAATTATTTAGGAGAAGCATATTTGGAAATTTTTAAATTTTTATTTGCTATGAAATTTGTATAAAATACCCCAAAATAAGATGATCTGTCACATCACACTTTTGGTCATTACACCCAGAAAACAGATTTATGCTGACAACCGAATTTGCTGCCAATCAAATGGTTCAGTTGCAGCAACTGAATTTTTTGGTTGTTACTACCGTATTGTTTTTGACACATCCGAAATACTGTTGTCACAGTCAAGTAACTTATGTCTCAATTGGTTTTCAATTGTCACAACCAACAAAATCGGTTACCACACAACCGAACCATTCGATTGGCTACAAATTCGGTTGTCAGCATAAATCTGTTTTCTCTAAGTACAAACAAGGGTTAAAAACTATCCTATATCGTTGTTTTACATGTTTTTCTTAATTGGTCAAAAGAAATTATATTCATATTGGATATCAAAATTATGCATCCAGTGGCGCATAATGTATGCTCAAGCAAGCCTTGGAAACTACACGAAAAAAACAGTGTCATTTTCATGGCATGGTCAATTATCATCTCGTTAATTATCTAGAGTCCAACTCGCTTCTGAGTGATAGACAATATGGCTTTCGTAGTGGCCGTTCGACGGGGGACCTGTTAGCGCTCCTTTCGGAGCGTTGGAGTCGATCCATTCACCAATTTGGCGAAAGTAAAGTGGTTGCACTGGATATTTCCAAAGCGTTCGACCGTGTATGGCATGGCGCACTGTTGACAAAGCTTATTGCATTTGGTGTCGGTAATGACTTCTCTCGTTTTATTTCGAGCTTTCTCAGAGATCGCACTATTCGTGTTGTTATAGATGGGATCTCATCCAACGAGTTTCAGCTTAATTCAGGGGTACCACAAGGTTCTGTTCTTTCTCCCTCTCTTTTCCTTATCTTTATCAATGATCTTCTTGATCAAACTTCCAATCCTATCTACTCTTTCGCTGATGACAGCAACATTTGTCATTCATTTTCATTTGGCTGTAGACCAAGCCTTCTGGAGGTTGAGTACAGAAGGCAGCTAATGAATGACACACTCAATCGTGACCTCTCGACGGTCTCCGAGTGGGGTCTTACGAATAGGGTCGACTTCAATGCAGGTAAAACTCAATGTTGTATGTTGTCCCATAGGGCTGTGAGATCAACAATGTCATCAACAAACATGGGTGGTGTTGATATCAAGGAATCGGATACTCTTGATGTTCTGGGCATGAAGATTCAGTGTGATGTCCGTTGGAATAAGCATGTATTCGAAGTGTCGAAAGAAGCATTCAAGTGTCTTGGTGTAAGAAATACTTTACTCCATCCGATCTCCTTACTATTTATACCACCTATATCCGACCGAAAATGGAATACAACTCCCATATATGGGCAGGAGCTTCAAAGTCTATTTTGGAGCTTTCGGACCGTGTGCAAAGGAGGGCGCCGGCGCTCATCAATGACATTGGGATATCGAACTCTATTGATTCATTGGAGCATCGTCGGAATGTGGGTTGTGCGTCACTGTTTTATCGATATTACCATGGGAAGTGCTCTGTCGACATAAGGAAACTGATTCCCAAAACCCCGGGTTTATGTTCGAGATACTCGCTCATCTATCAGAGCACATCCGTTTGTAGTCGATTGTCCCGTTGACCGCACATCGCATTACAGAGAAAATTCGTTTATCAGTCGTACAAGCCGTATGTGGAATAAACTCCCCGCAGAGGTCTTCCCTGTCACTTACAATTTAGAGAAGTTCAAGGCAAATATCCACAAACACTACTCCCTCTTTCCTCCCTCTCATAACATATATTCTTAATTCAAACACAATGCACTGCATTAGTAGGGGACATCCCCTGAGTGTTAGTCTAACGTAAAAAAAAAAAAAATACATGGAAAACGCATTAAAATTTTGAGTTATGGCCCTGAATAAATTCCTGTAAAGTTTTAACTCATTTGGACCGAAGTAAAAACGTAGTACTACTACACAAAAAAAGACCGTACATTTTCATATGAAAAATTAACTTATAGCAGTTTTTGGAAAAGGTACTTTAAAAAAGTTTTTTTTTTTACAAAAAGCACTTCTCCAAAATTCATATTTTTTTGAAATTGTTTTTGAAAAAGGTACTTTTTCTGAAAAAGGTAATTTTTTTAAAACATGTACTTTTTTGAAAAGGGTTCTTTTTTGACAAAAGGTACTTTTTTGAAAAAGGTACTTTTTAAAGAACTATTTTGAATAAGGTACTTTTTTGAAAATTTACTTTTTTTGAGAAATGTACTTTTTTGAAAAAGAATTTTTGAGTTACTTTTTTGAAATTTTTTTTTTTCAAAAAAATTCCTTTTTTGTAAGGTACTTTTCTTGAAAAAAGGTACTTTTTTGAAAAAGTACTTTTTCCAAAAAGGGTACTTTTTTGAAAAAGGTACTTTGTTTGAAAAAGTTACATTTTTGAAAAAGATAATTTTTTAAAAATAAATTTTCTTGAAAAAAATTAAAATTATATTTTTGAAAAAACATTCTAGTTTTAAAAAAATACGCACTAACTAATTTTTACGGGTAGACCGGTCTCTCGAGTTTTCGGTCTAACCGGGTTTTCGGTCTACCCGGTCTTCCCATTAAAGTCGAAATCCCATTTTCTATGTGATATATCCCATTATCTGGTAACTCTTTAAGGCAGTTTAAGTTGAATGCTAACTTTGAGACTCAGTGATTTTAATGTAATTTTGTATGTGTGTATGAGAGTAGGAAGTAGTAGCAAGAAATAAGAAAAGCATTAAATTTTATAAGCTTAAGAATAAAACGTTTTTATTTTCTTTTTTTATGTTATTATATACTTTTTTGCTTTTAGAAGACAAATGCTAGTAAAACATTTAAATTTTCCAAATCACAGTATAAAGAAAAATAATAACGAAGTATATTAAGATTTGGCTGTCTTTTGATCTTAAGCACAATTTTTTTTTTCTTTTTGTAAATTATATTAAAATATTTGAAATTGCTTTTATGACTTTCTAATGAAATAAAGAATAATTTGGATTTTTATCGTAAAATCAAAAATAAAACTTACAACTGTTGTATGTATTTGCACAATTTATTGTATACACTGGTAGAAAAAAAAACAAATTAAAAATTGTTCCATCAATTGAATCATTTTACAAATAACACCCCTCATTCAATACAAAATACTTGTGCAGCTATTTTTACAAGTATTTTTGTAGAATAAGTAGAGAGAGAAAGAGTGAATGAGTGAGTGTTTGTTTGCATTAAAGATTATCTGGGATTGCATATACAATTTATATATGACAAATGATGTGTTGTCAGGAAGAGATAATAAAAATGTAATAAACTTCATATTGTTCTGTGTGTTCGATATGAAAGTAGATTTAAAAAAAATATTTGTATGAATGTAAGTAGGTACGGAAAATCACCCTAATGGATAAATGATAGAAACTCCATGAAAATGTATTAAATATGTTTGTCGCTAACTTGCGAGTGTTACTACAACTTATGCCCTTTAGTGTAGAAGAAAGCAAAATATCCCCCCAAAAAAAAATTGTTATTGCCAATTATGCATTTTACAAAGAGGACAGGGTAAATACAATCAATGCATGTGTCTGTCTGCATATTGTGTATGTGAGGGTGCTTTTTAAAAGTATGTTATAAAATTACTAGCAAATGAACTAAAACAGTGGTATTAAATGCAATATTTTTCTAAATTTTAATCAGATTAGAAAGAAAGTACATTTTTTTTTTGACAATTACCAAAAAAAAGGACTCAACTTTAAGACATGAAAAATATACATACATATTTCAACATAAATCAATATTTCTTAAAATGTGAGAAGAGAATAACAACAACTTTGACTGAAGCCCGCATCTTTTCGAAGATAATAAGGTATATTTTTCAAGAATTAGGTTTAAATTTCAAAATTATAGCAAATTATGTACAAAACACCTGGGCTAGAATTTTTCGATAAAAATGTTTTTTTTAATATAATTTAAACTTTCTCGATCAGGGATGTTGTAGTGCGGCCCGTGATTGGAAGCAGCTTTGTAATAAAACAACAGTGTTCGAAAGATTTCGCTCGATCACGAATGCCATAATTTGGCCCCACGTATGAGTAATAAAGACTTCAACAGAAGTTATGAGAATTGCAAAATGTTCTTACTTTAACTGAAGCATATTTTTGAAATATGGTTAATTTTAGAAAATTTAATATTACGCCTAAAGTCCCAAGAAATTTCCGTAAAATTAGAAATTTACGAGGGCGTGTCAATAAGTCCGTGACTTTTTAAATGAAACACAGGTTTTTTTTTTGCAAAAAAAAAAAATTATTTTTCAACATAATCTCCTTTTAGCTCACTTAATCTAACATTTCTCCAGTCCCTTCCAAATAATAGGATTTTTCGAGGTCCATAAAATAGGCATTTGTTTGATCAATAATTTCATCGTTGAAGCTAAATCTCTTTCCACCGAGCCAATTTCTTTAGGTTTGGAAATAGGAAATAGTCACTGGGGGCTAAATCCGGAGAATATGGCGGATGAACTACCAATTCGTTTCCCAATTCATGGAATTTTGCCATTGAGACTACACGCGTTACACGATTACGTTTATGGTTAATTGAGAGCAAACGCGGCACCCATTTTGCTGCCAGCTTTCTTAAATCCAACTGACCATTTAAAATCAACAATCTTACGCACTTTTACTCATCGATCAGCCAACACCATATCGTGGATTTTTTCGACAATTTCGGGTGTATTGACCTGAATTGGCCGTCCAGAACGTTCAGCTTCATTTGTACTTGTGCGACCACAACGAAAGTCAGTTAACCACTTTTTTGCCATTGAAATCGATTGTGCAGAGTCTCCTTAGTATATATCAAGCTTTTCCTTGGTTTGATTGACGGGTTTTTTCGCAAAAAATATTATTTAATGAGCACTCGAAAATCACTTTTTTCCATTTTTAGAAAAAAATCCACGAGGTTGTATGTTTTGAACAGCTTTTAAACGCAAAGTAAATGACGGAACTTGCTAAAAATTTTACAATAACTAATCTATTAAAAGGTGGTACTTGATGGGAGCAGTGTTGCATTTCATATAACTACGAGGGACGTTCGAAAAGTCACGGACTTATTGATCCGCCCTGGTATGATTTTATCACGTTACTGGCGAAGATTAATAAAATTACCTTATGGAACTTAATAACCTTATTGAACATCAATTATACCCACGTCTCTGACAAAATTTCAAAGAGTATCATATTAGTGAATGAGCCCATTGGCACATAGTTTAAAATCCCATTTTTTTAATCTCTTTTTGACCGCGTTCCTGGCGAAAATTTCAAGAGCAATCTTCTCAGTGGAATAGAATTAAAATTAGGGAACGTCAATATTAATAAGAATTCCAAAAATCCTATTTCGTTCCCTGTATGTAGCGCTTCATTTCTCCAAATTCCAGTGTTTCACATATACTCTAATTCCATTTCTTGTGTTTCAATTCTTCATGTTTTCCGTTCCAATTTATTCCATTCGTCTTGTGAAGCGTTTCAATTTCACTTGTTCTCCATTCCATTTCGTTCCACCCGTTTTTAAAATATCAGGATTCTAGCCAAGGCCGTTAAGGGGTAACATTTCTCTTTTTAAATCCCTAGTTTACTACGTTCCTGGTGAAAAGAAATATCTGTTTTAAATTGAATTAAAAAAAAAAATTATTGGTCATAGAGATGAGATTAAAGCGCTAAGAATAATCCGTGATCATTATTTTCGTGTCCACAGCAAAATCGAAATTCTCACTTGGGAAAGTTCTTTTGTGAGTTTTGTAAGTTTTTGTGAAGCAGAAATCTGTCCCAAGAAGAACGCAATTTTTAAATGACTGATGCAGCAATTGAATTGTTTCTCTGGCTGTATGACATGTGGCGCCGTCTTGTTGAAACCACATGCCCTCCACATTAATTTCTTCAATTCTAGGCAAGAAAAAACTGGTTATCATTTCACGATACCGAACACCATTGACTGTTTGCGCTTGACCTGCCTCATTTTCATAAAAAAAAAGGTCCAATGATTCCTCCAGCCCAAAAACCACACCACACAGTGACACGTTGAGGATGCATTTGCTTCTCGTGAATCACTCGAGGATTTTCCTCACCCCAAATGCGACAATTCTGCCTATTGACGAAGCCATCAAGATGAAAATGGGCCTCGTCACTGAAGATGATTTTATCGGCAAAATCAGCATTTTCATGTTGTCTCTCCAATACCCAATTAACGAACTCCCTTCGCTGTCCATGGTCAGATGGCTTCAGTTCCTGAGTCAATTGAACTTTGTATGCATGAAGATGTAAATCTTTCGTCAAAATTCGCTGCAAAGTGGATTTGGAGACACCAATTTGCTGAGCTCGGTGTCGAATTGAGGTGGATGGAGTTTGAGCGACATCATCACGTACAGCTGCGACATTTTCGGTCGATCGACCTGGTCGATGGCGCGTTGTTGTCTTTACATCACTAACAGACCCAGTTTCGGCAAATTTATCCATTAATCTCTTTACAGTTGACTCTTTTGGAGCATTATTGTGACCCCAAATTGATCGCAATTTGCGAACTGTAGCCGCAAAACTTTCACCATTTTGGTAAAACAATTTCACAATGAGAATGCGTTGTTCATTCGTGTAGCGCTCCATTTTTACTAACCTCGTACCTTCTACTAGCAAACAATAACAATTGTTCAAATGTCAAACAATCACACTTCGAATGTTGCCAGATTTAAAAATTGCGTTCTTCTTGGGACACCCTTTATATGAGAAATTTCTCAGATTCGTAATGTGTTTTAAATATTTTTAAAATATTATATTTAGAATTTGTCAGGATCGAGATCATAATTAAATGTTACTTTGAAATAAAAAACACTAAGAGAAGACCTGGTCATCGTCAGCCTCATTCTATCCTGGTTGCTCAGGTCACAAGTGCGGTACTTCCTCTATCCCCTGATCATCACAATTTTTTTAAATCTTCTTTCCATAGTAACATATTCTAAATATAATTAAAACAGAATATTTATATCCGTTTAATATGTAAAATCAACTACTGTAGCAATATATTCCAGCTTTTATAATCAAATATAAACTCAATTTTCTATATTTTCAAAAATTGAACATTTTATTTTGTTATTGTTTGTTACTTTGATCAAATCTCACCCACAAAGAACTCAAAATTGTTAATTTGAAATCAAAGCAAATTTATATAACAAATCAAGCATATGTATGTATGAATGAATATGTGAATACACAGATACAAACGTATACATACATATATAATAATTGAGTGTATATGTATAGGTGCTCTATAACCCAGCAGAAATTCGGTAGCAATAAAATTGATTTCTGATTTTTGAATGCTTCTGCACAAGTTTTTCAGCTGCAGTAACGTGTTAAAAGAGCTTTAAGCAATAGAGCACGAAAAAATTGAAAAGATAACAAAATTTACTTGTAAAAAGTATTGATGCACTCAAAAAAGTTTTTCGCCAGAAAAACAACTTATTTGTACTACAAAACCATTTGAAATAAACTGTTTTAAATTTTCATTTACATTTTTTATACCAAATTAACAAAAACTTATTTTTTATAGTAAAGTAAAAGTTAAACCAAAAAAAATTAATTGTTTACTGAAAAATATTTGTTTTGGTAGTATGTACTATTCATACTATTCAGTACTTTTTATTATTTATTCTGTACTATTAATAATTTGTTTTTTTTATTTTTTTAAATAACTGCCAAAAGTTGTTTAGTAGAAAACAGTTAAAAACAACAACTTCTGATTACTAAAAAAAACAACTCTCTTATAATAATTGACAAACTTTTTTTGTGTGTGTCTGAAAGTAGCACATTTTATTTATTAAAATAGGGGTGATTTTAGGCGAGCTATCTCGAATAAAAAATTATTTCATATATCTCTCCAACAGTGCAAATGCTAAACTGTTGACTTCCCCCACGAATCTGCTTCCAATCAAACACTATTTTTTGCTGGGATGTTTCATTATAAGTGTGTGGTTTATGTTATTTCTTTTAAAAGATAAGAGTCTGTGCTGTGTATGTATGGATGTTTTTGATATTAAATCGAAAATCAAATCTATTGCCACTCAACTCAACAACAACAACAACAACAACATCGACAGCAACAAAAGTAATATCAATAGCAACAACACTCTTATGGTTGGCTACCTTGGTTACATATAGTAATTGTTATCCATTACACACAAAGTACTATGATATGATAACTAAGGTGGCATTTATTATTCAACACCCACACCCCTCTGTGCTGCAGGGGGATATTGTGAGATTGTGGTCCAGCTTATACCGATCGATTACGTATTTAATTTCCTTAGTGTCCAATTAAACTATGGATATTATAGGCAGAGACATCTCTTAGGTACTCAAACTGTACGTTTTGTATGAATATATATTCTTGTGGGATTTTCTCTTAGGGAATACATACGGGCGGATCAATAAGTCCGTGACTTTTCGAACTTCCCTCGTAGTTATGTGAAGTGCAACACTGCTCCCATCAAGTACCACCTGTTAATAGACTACTGTCAAATATTGAGCAAGTTCTGTCATTTACTTTGCGTTTAACGGCAGGATTTTTCGAGGTTTATAAAATAGGCATTTGCTCGATCAATAATTTCATTGTTGGAGCTAAAAATCTCGTAGTCTACTTCATGGATTTTTGCCATGGAAACTAAGCTGTCACACGATTCCGTTGGTGGTCGATTGTGAGCAAACGCGGTAGCCACCTTGCAGAAAGCTTTCTCATACCCAAGTGATCATTCAAAATTAAAACCACTGAACCATGTGAGATGCTTATGCCTTCCACAATCTATCACACATTCAACCTCCGATCGGCGTCCAGAACGTTCATCATCTTCCGTGCTTGTAAGACCACAACGAAAGTCAGTAAACCACTTTTTACCATTGAAATCGATAGTGCAGAGTCCCCATAGTATATAATTTTTTAAGCGCACTCGAAATTCACTTTTTTCCATTTTTTAAAAAAAAAGACACGAGGTTGTATGTTTTGAGCAGCTGTTAAACGCAAAGTAACTGACGGAACTTGCTCAAAATTTGACACTAGTCTATTAAAAGGTGGTACTTGATGGGAGCAGTGTTACATTTCATATAACTACGAGGAAAGTTCGAAAGTCACGGACTTATTAATCCGCCCTCGTAGCTTCTTTCTTTAAATCAGTGCAAGTTTTTAATCATGTTAGGCCATCTCCCTGAAAATGGCTAAAAAGACTACATAATACGCTTATAATAAAAGGAAGTCCTAGGCTCTCACTTACATGTTCTACAAAACAGGTTTATTCCGAAACAAAGAATTTATACCTTTAAGCTTCTTAATAAATTCAGTTTTTCATTGAATTTCAAACACCAATTTTTCATATCTTAGTTTTCTTAGTGGCAATGATATTGGATGCGATCTTTAAAGTTACGACATGTTTCATATAAATAAATGCTACACTTTAATGCATACCAAACATGGGACTAATTAATTGATGATTACATTAGCATTGCATTACTAGTTTTTTCCCATTAATGCACTCAAAATAGTTTGTAGTTTAAATTTACTGAAAATGTAATTAAAAATAAATGAAAAATCACTTACAAACCGATCCACTTACTTTTTATTTAAAGCAAAAAGAACTTTTTATATATTTTTAAAAATTTAAAAATTTACTTACAATATCCGTAAATAATAAATGATTTTTCATTTAAATTGACTTAACAAACTAACCACAAATCCGTAAAAATAAGTTATGTTTCCTTTATTTTTTTCTTTTAACTGTCAACTAATTAACCTCAAATTTCGTAGAAGATTTTTTCTTCGTTTCGTTTTTTTATCTGTTAACAAATTAAATATAAAATCCCTACAAATAAATGAGACTTCGGTTAGTTTGTTTTTTAAATGTCATCAAATGTTGTAGTTCAATTTTTGTAATAATAAACGACTTTTCATTAATTTTATTTATTTCGAGAAATATTTATCCCCACATGAGACTGCAGCTTGGAAATCAAACGTAAAAAAAGGTCAAACAAATTAGGTACTTTTACATAAATGGTCATAGCTTTGGTATTTACCCATAGATGTTCTTTGACAATTAATTATTTTTTATATGGAAGTACTACATTTAAGAAAAAAAATTATTTTAAAGTTTTCCTTTTATTTTTTTGAAATTTTTAAATTTCAGTTTTTACCGAAAAAAGAGAATTTTCTGTAAAATTTTGACCCACAGGTCCAAAACTACTGAACTAATTTAAAATCCGTACTTTAGAAAAATGTTGACCATTAAATGTCAATTCTTTAGCAATCTGATTGATCAAAATATCTTGGTCCTAGTTTGAGATATAGTCAAAATAGTAAAATTACTCAAAAATTAAAATATAAAAACAAAATTTTTCAAAAACTACTCCAGAAACAAAATTTTTAAATGCGACTTTCGGATTCATAACAACAAAAAAATAGTTGCACGCTTGTCGCACAAAATTTTTTAAAATTTGTTAACTAGTGTGATTTGTCTATTAGAAAAAAAACCAGCAACCACCACATTTGTGAGCGTTCAGTAATTATGTCTCTTAGCAGGTGCTAATATATATGATTTTAAGAGCTCTTAAATTTTAAACTAAATTTGAAAAAATTTTAAAATTTTTTCAAAATTCACAAATGACTCAAAAATTAATCAGAAATGAGTTATAAATGTCATGATTCCGTTATGAGTCGTAAATGAACCATCAGAAAGAGGCTTCATCGGTAAGGAAAAACACCCTCTATATGTATGATTTCAGAAGGTTTAAGGGTTCTTTTTTAAGTCATTTCGGAATTCATTTATACACTGGGGAAAAAATAATTGATATACAAGTTTTTTTTCAAAAATCTTAAAATGGAGAAAAATCACTGAAAGATAAAAAAATGTGGGAACGAATTATAGCATTCGTGATCGTAATTTTTCGATCGAAATAATTTTTTTGTTTCATAAAATTCTTAAAATTACTCGTCTCTTGTGTTTTCTCTCTCCTCTATCAAATATCGGAATTTCAAAAAGATCGTAGAGAAACCATCGGTACATCAATCAGGTAATGAAAAATTCCCAAGTATGATGGATACAAGGCAATATAAACCTGCTTTTAGTTTATCCAAAGGTTAACTGAACAGGGGTTAGAGATGGTAGATATGTGTCAAACTAATGAAGACATACCAATGTAAATTTGACTAAAGTATTTGTTAATAATAAACCAGTTTTGTGAAATTGTTTATTGGTTGAGTGTATATGAACTATAAAGGATTTTCACATGAATTACTACAGTTAATATTAGTAAATTAAAAACAACAAATAGAGCATGAATGAACAAACACATGTTGGCTAAAAGTTGTCTAATATATCGTATGTATGCAACTTATTTAAGTCAAAACAATAAGATAAAGTTGTTGTTGTTATTATTATTATTGGTAACTGAAATTGATAAAACTTAATGAAAAACCAATTTAAATATAAATTGCAATAAAATTATGCATGCATGCATAAATGCAATATATGAATAGTTTCTTGGAAAAACTAATGGTTAAAATGCTAATTTTTTTTTAAATAACTTTACTTTATAAATGTTTAGTTAAAGTATATCGACGATTTCATCAAATGCCAGCTAAAATCTCACATAGTTAACTGATTTAAATTAAAGGTGGGCATGTGACACGAAATTTCGTGAATCACGCGTGAACCAAAATTTAAATTACTCACGTGATCGTGCGAGAGTGATAAAAAAATTTCGTGCGTGAGTCGATTTTTTTTGTCGTGATTTTTCCTGATTATTCCTTTTGTTCATTTATTTTATTTTTTAAATTTTTTTAAATTTTTTTTTCGATTTTTTACATGCAAGACTGTTTTTTCTTTATGTATTAAGTAGAGTTTGCATTTCATTTTTAACCGTAACCGCGGTTAACCGTAACCGTATAAAATAACCGTATGGTAACAGTTAAAATTAAATTTTTTAAACCCCATTTTTTGTAAAACGTTTTATATAAAAATGGTGTATAAAATTAAAATATTTTTGAATTTTTATGAAAAATAAAATTTATATAAACGTTAGTTAACTAACCCGAAAAAGCTGGCATTTTCTTTTAATCAATAGTTAAGTAGAGTTTCAACTTTTAAGTTAAGCAATATTTGTGTTATAAATTCTAAATTTTTTTTTTATAAATTTGAAATTGTAATATTGTAATTTTTTTCCAATGATTTAAGCGATCTCTTCAAACATTTACATAGTTTTAATTGAAAATTATGTTGTTAAAATTTATTAGGGGCAAACAAAATACCGTCCGTACACTGTGCACTAATTGGCTAAAATTTACCAATTCGATCAGACTGGTATTAGTAATTTAAGCAGTTATTTTTCATAATTTTTTTTCAGCCAACACTTGTTCTAATTTGTCGTTGTCACCCATGATTTTTATTTTAAATTTTCACCCTCGGCACCAGTTCTATGAAATAGTTTAAGGAACAGGTACCAGTCAACGCAATGGTTCTAGAACGTATTCTTGTTACCGTGATTTTTGTATAAACTAGTTTAAAGAAGCCATCAAGGAGCATTATTTCCTAAGAGATGTCGAATTAGAAACTAATATTTTTTAGTTATAGTGGAACAGTTTCAGAAACTATTACTTCAAATTTTTTGCAAAATATATTTTTTACTAAAAAAGGTTCCTCTAAAATATTTTTTTTTGTATTTCAAAGCAGTCGAAGCGGTAACGCTGGACGAAGCAATCTCCATTTTACGAAATTAAGAACGAAACAGATTTTGAGGAGATAGTTGTTCAATTTATATTAAGTATTTTCAAAATGCTGTTCTTTATTTTTATAGGAGAAATTTTTATAACTTTTTTTTTTCAATTTAAGGTGGACGAAATATTAAAAGTTTTTTGAATAATTGTGTTCAGCTGTTTTGAAACTTAGTATCAGTTACTGACAACCGATGCGGAAGTCATGTTTAACTTGTTCTAAATCACTTGTTCTAAAAAACACACCAAAGATGTAGTAACAATACAAACATGACTCCTTGAACTGATTACACCACCAGTAGTTCCAGGGATGTTAGTAGAATTTAGAATTTCGTGAGCGTGAGCAAGAAACAAATTCTCCGTGCATGATTGTAATTTTTGGTTCTTGATCGTGCGTAAGTCAAAAATCGCTAAAATACTGGTGTTTGCCAAAATACTGCAACACTGTTTTTCAAATTACTCGTATTTGTAAAATACTGGTATTTGTTAAAATACTGGCATTTGGTAAAATACTGCTATTTGAAAAAATTCTGGTATTTGGAAAAATACTGGTATTTAGAAAAATACTGGTATTTGGAAAAATACTAGTATTTGGGAAAATAATAGTATTTGGAAAAATACTAGTATTTGGAAAAATACTAGTATTTGGAAAATACTAGTATTTGGAAAAATACTAGTATTTGGAAAAATACTAGTATTTGGAAAAACACTGGTATTTGGAAAAAACACTGGTATTTGGTAAAATACTGGTATTTGGAAAAATACTAGTATTTGGAAAATACTGGTATTTGGTAAAATACTGGTATTTAAAAATACCGGTATTTGGAAAAAATACCGTTATTTGGAAAAATACCGGTATTTGAAAAAATACAGGTATTTGAAAAAATACTGTTATTTGAAAAAATACTGTTATTTATAAAAATACTGGTATTTAGTAAAATACTGGTATTTAGTAAAATACTGGTATTTAGTAAAATACTGGTATTTGGAAAAATACTGGTATTTCGAAACATACTGGTATTTGGTAAAATACTGGTATTTAGTAATATACTGGTATTTGGTAAAATACTGGTATTTCGAAAAATACTGGTATTTCGAAAAATACTGGTATTTCGAAAAATACTGGTATTTCGAAAAATACTGCTATTTTGTAAAATACTGCTATTTTGTAAAATTTGGTGAAACAATGGTATTTGGTAAAATACTGGTATTTGGCAAAATATTGGTATTTTGTAATATACCGGTATTTAGTAAAATACTGATATTTTGTAAAATACTGGTATTTGGTAAAATACTGGTTTTTAGTAAAGTAGTGGTATTTGGTGAAAAACTTGTTTTTATTAAAATACTGGTTTTTAGTACAATACTGTTATTTGGTAAAATACTGGTTTTAAGAAAAATAGTGGTATTTGGCGAGATACTGTTATTTATTAAAATACTGGTTTTATGTAAAATACTGGTTTTAAATAAACTACTGGATATTGGTAAAATACTGGTTTTTGGTTAAATACTAGTGTTCCCAAAAATACTAGTATTTGTAAAATATTGTTTTTATTTTTTGCTTAAATACAGGTTTGGTAAAATACTGGTTTTTTGTAAAATAATGATTTTTGCTAAAATACTGGTTTTTGCTGACATACAGGTATTTGCAAAATACTCATTTTTGATAGACCGGTTTGGTGAAATACTAGTTTTTGGTAAAATACTGGTTTTTGCCAAGATAATGGTATTTGCAAAATATTGGTTTAATTCGTATTTTTCTTAAATTTTTTCAAATTTTTTTCCTAAAATTTTAAGATTAAAAATTTAGCAGAAACTTAAGAGTTTTTGAATTTTGACATTTTAATTCATAAAAACCGTATTCTTAAGTATATTTGTACCATTTAACTGCTATGTGCTGTCCTATTTCCACCAGTCACGGGTTGATCGGCATTATTTAAGCTAGTTACGGGACAGGTAACTATTTCAATAATCACGAGGTAAGTACTTTCGGACCGGGACCGGTTAGGTACCGGGACTGGTGCTTTACAGGTGCTTAACCCTGTAATGCTTAAGACTACCAAAAAGTGGTTGTCAGGTTTTGACAAAGTAATAATTTTTATTAAATCAATTACTTCATATCGATAGAAAACATAACTTAATACTGTTCAAAACTTTTTAATACTGGATTTCTTGATTCGTCTTCAACGTTTATTGTGCTATATCACTTAAATAAAGTGATTAAATCAAAACTTTAATATATTTGCGATAAAAAGTTCTCAATGCCAACAAATATTTATGTTAGTATAAATATTATATAATTCTGAAGAGAGATTATTAGTGAGTTAAATTTCAACATACTCCTGTTTTTCCACAAGGTAGTTAAAAATGGGCATATTTCCCATGGATATTAAAACAGTTTTTTCAAAAGGGCACAACCCTCTTTGTGGAGATAGTTATAATCCTAGTAAAATTCTCCTGGTTTCTACTCTGTGGTACGTCCAAAGCCAGATTCGCTAATAAAATCTTTTTTGCATTGCCAGCATATGGTCAGGCTTTGGGATTTTCTACTCTGGGGTATATCCGAAAACAACTTTGCTGAGAAAAGATTTTCTTTATAGTGGCCCTTTAGTCGGATTGAAGAGGTTTTCTATTCTTTGGAATATTCGAAGCTGTCTTACCTGAGATAAGCTTTTGCGCATAGCCGTCCTACGGCCAATCTAAGGGGTTGTCTAGAATTTTTGCTCATAATTCCCACAAAACATCGGACTTTAAGTTGGATGGAAATTATGTCCGTTCTGTATCTATGAGCTTTTTTGTTTAGACATCTATGTATCATATACCCATCATATCCCCAAAGTAGAAATAGGTGTAATATCAAGAGGGTTGTAACCAGTCGCCTTCAAATATGCAGATTTTTCACTCATTAGCAGACTCTTACAATTTTTTTTTTAAATAATTTTTCTGATTCGACAATAAAATTTTAATTACTTGTCTCTAACGGTCACGATATTCCCATAAACCATTATTATTTTTTTTTTTAAATTTAATAATGGACTTCTACACTTAAGACCATAATAATCAGTAGCAAATTTTTAATATAAATTTTATAAAAAAAATATGGTAGTTTTTTATTATGAAATATACGGTCTATATAATTATAAAATACATGGTTTTTCTTTAATTTTTACGATTTTGAGACAAAAATTCTATGCAGCACGAGTTTCATCCTCCCCACATAGCGGAAACCGTCTTATAACGAAGAAATGTTCGCTATTAGACGATTTTATTGTAATTAAATTCCTTCAGCCTTTTTTAAGATGTAAAAATCGTATTAGCGCTGTATTAACCATTTAAAGGCCAAATAAAAATATTTATGTTGTAGGCAAAGACGTCAAAGAGAATAACGTAAAATCGAAGTTGAAAAAAAAGATATTCTTGTAAATCGACAAGGAGCAAAAAGTGGAAACCGGATCTCCCACAGACACCGTTTTGAAATTCCGTATTGTAAAATTTGAAACAGGTTCTATTAGTGCCTAATTAAACAATGAACACTAATTACACATATGTTCTAATTTTTATTACAAATTTCAATAATTAAAATTTTACCTTTAAGAAAAATGCTGCCAAAATTTAATCATTTTCAATTGCCATCAAACGATGTAAATTTAAATAATAATAACAGTATTAGATTGAAAAAAACTTTTGCTTTTAATTTCGAAATTTAATTGGCTCTCAGAAAATTATTTTTCTTAAATTATAGGACGAATACTGTCAGAGAAAATCGAAAAAAAAATCAAGGTGTACTCATCAATTGAGTACAATGGCGTCTAATGGGTTAAGAAGTGTCTTTTTTTTTGCTTATTCAGGAAATTCTTGTTTTTGGTCTCAGGGCCAGTTTTACCGTAAAAACTAGGTACTAAGTTTGCACTCAAGTTTAAAATAAATTTTCTTAAGTAAAATTTGAGGAAAAATTCGTAATTAGTGCTGACTAGAGTATTCAAAAACCGAAAACCGGTTTCTTTTTTTTTTAAACCGATCGGTTTCGAATATTTTGTAAATTCGAAGAAAACCGAAAACCGGTATTTTTTGTTCGGTTAACCGGCTTTTTTAATTACATCACCAACTGGGTTACTTGGTCTCTTTTATTTTTTCCAAACACTTTTATAATCGTTTGTTTGGTTATGAAGATTTAGATGTAAGTCTGATTCCGATGAAGACTTGACTTTGGATATTCCAAATTCAAATAGTTTAATTTCTGATCTAAATAACACAATAAGCAGTATTCAAAATCCTAAAAAAGAGACTACAAAATCATTCATCATTATATGATGATTTCATATATCTTGATAAATGCAACAAAAGAACTGAAAAGTTGGAAAATGTATATAATTGTCTTTTGACTATTTGTCCAACATCTACTATTAGTGAAAGAGTATTTTTCACTTCTAGCTTTATCAAAAGCAAACATAAAAATCATCTTAAATTCATTGATGAAACCATTAGAAAAGAAGTGATGCCTTTGCCATAGTAGTGATGCTTTTATTGCTTTTTTGGCAGCTTTATTTTTGCTGGGTATGGCAAAGGCATCACTTCTTTTCTAAAGGTTTCATCGATGAATTTATCATAAGCGTCTCAAAAATTTTAATGAATTTTTAGACAAATTTTAAAATATTTTTGAACAACTTTAAATAATTTTTGCACAATTTTAAAACATTTTTGGGCAATTTGAAATAATTTTTACACAGTTTTAAAATTATTTTGATAAATTCTGAATTAAAGCTGGAAATGGTCTGTTTTTCTTGATTTTTCAAAACTCTTATAAAAATTGCAAAACTGCATAAATTCTAACCCTCATAAAATTTTTAACTAAAATATAAAAAATGATTTAATAAAAAAATTTCATCAGAACTATTTTTTCAATTTGAATAAATGCTTTAGATTCAAATAATATACGATATACTATAACGTATGCTTTAGAAGTAGTGAAGAGTTATATTTTAAGATATGCATCGGGTTTATATCCAGATCACTGCATTTGAAATATGAACTCATGAATTCTTTTGGAAGTGCCTTAGAATAACACCAAAAAATCATAAAAGAATGTCAACTAAAGTTTAGGAAGCAATGAAAGAAGTTATAGTCACAGAATGACTACTATTTTTTTTTGCTGGGAAATTATATAAGCTTTTTATTCAAATTAAAAAAAAACCGAAAAAACCGGTTGACCGTTTTTTTCTGCAAAAACCGAAACCGAAACCGGTTTTTTTAAAATTCGATTTTTCGAAGAAAACCGAAACCGGGTTTTTGAATACTCCAGTGCTGACTATATTACTGGTCCTAGATATTGGCCTGTGTTTTAAAATCTTAGGCTATATTGTAAAATTCAGACACAGTTTTCCTTATAGAAAAATTCTCATAGCTTGAGAGATTTTATAGAAAAAAAAAAAGAATTTCGGAACGTTCTCGATATGAAAAAATTTGCAAATCCTTAAACATTTGTTTTAAGAAAAATTCTCAGAGTCAAAGATAAATTTCACATTCCTCGATTTCAACGCAAAAACAGTGCATCAGTAAAATAGTGTCAAAAACAAAAATAACGTATAAATCGAGGAATAGACATTAATTAAATTTATTTAAATAATTTAAACTACATTACAAAGTCACAGGAGTAAAGTTTTAGAGATTTTAAGAGTAAAATTAAAAAACTTATAATTGGCACTGGTCCTTTTTTTTCAAATGTTCAACACAATCAATTGATAAATATTGCATTTTTAAGATATGTATCTTAGAAAGCTCTGTACGATAGTTAAACTCAATAAAGTTCCTATACCCGTTTCAATGCGACGATACAATAGTGAGGATGCGGATCCTTTGCCAGTATTGCAAAACGATGTCTCACAGCAAGAAGTGCAGGCATACAATTTAGTGCGCTCTCCAATGACAATACAACCAGGTTCACAATTTATTGCACATCTTCTATCTAAGGACCACATTTTTGGAGAACTGGTGGAATTTTCGGTGCTGGTAGTATAAGAAAAACGTTTGACCTGAAAATGAATTATAACTGTAGATATTTATTTATAAGCCACACAGATGATTTCCTTACCATACATATAAATTCTTCACCCACACATTTATGTAAAAAATTTGTAGAATTTGTACTTAAAACATCGACACATGAATCACCATCATCCATGGTATCACATTTGTAACATTTCAAATCATTTATACGTTCTTGGGCAGCTTGGGTACGATGGATAGCAGTGGTTAAAGATTGTCCTGCTACTGCAGTAAGTGAATGGAAATAAATTATTGATTATTTTCCTTAGATACACACTGTACTGTAATGCCAGGATATGGTTAAAAACTTACTAGCAAAAGGAATGCAGGTCATTAAAATGCATAGACTTTGGAAGTATATTACTTTGAACATATTATTATTATTATTCTAAATAGTCGAGTGATTTTGAAACTTTTTTAAATGATTTTTTGTTTTTTTTTTTAATAATGGAACATAGTTTATTTTTAATAAACATTATCTCTACATGCTACGAATGTCATGTGAATGAAGATGAGATAAGGACCTGCGCAGCAAGTGGTATGGACATTAATAGGGAATTGCCAATAAAAACATATTGTGTATAAGTTGCCAATGTAAATAAAGATTAGGGTGACACTGTCATATTATGAAAATGTTGTGTCTTTAATGCAAAATTATCTCTTAAAATAATTTCTTCAAAATTTGAAAGGCTGCAATTGTAATTACAAAAGTTTTTCAGATCGAAGCTCAACCTAATATGTATCCAAATTTAGGAAGTTTTGCACTATGACCATGAAACCATTTAATTTTTAAGAAAAAAATAAAACGCCATCTAGTGTTAAATATACAAAAGTGTATTGAATACAATTACTACAAATTACTTATAATTTTTATCAATATCAAAAAATTCTAAAACAATCTTAAATATTGTAATGCCTGGAGACTTTGTATTGGATATAATTCACCCACATTATACATTAAATCCACAATATGAGTTGGTCTTAACATACGCCAAGGCATAAATTCCATAGCCTTTCTATCACAATGTACATCATATACCAAATCGAGAGGCAGTGGAAGTTCATTAAATAATATGTTACCATCAACACTACGTTGCAGTGTACAGGGTAAGCCAACTTGATCGGACAATGTCTTGAAGAGTATAGCACGTTCAAATTGACAACCGCTTCGCACATGGCCCAACGGTATAAATGTGCAATGTAAATCCATAGCTAAACATTTTAAATGACACTTGACCATCGTATGCTGAGAGCATTCCTCAGTTGTATTTAAATCTAAGCTTTCCAAATCATTACCCAATACACGAGCCACTACTTGAGCTATGATTTTGGCTCTTTTAGCGATATTATCAAAATCTATACATCTTTTAATTTTTACCGGATTCATAGCTAAATCATGAGTTTCGAATTTGCTTATAACTTCCTCCAAATATTTTGGTAAAAATTCATCTCCAGGTGAGCGACAATAACACCATTCCTTACCACTTAGACTGCTCTTACATTCTTCAGGGGTTAAACAGTCCAGAGGAACTTTAACAATTAAATTCTCTGGAGTTGTTGGCCTTTGAAAATTTACCACCAGTACGGGTTGCATAGGAGAAACTTCGTCTTTTAAATTTGATTGAAATATACGAAAATCATCAAATTTCTGTTTTGATACTAGAAAATCTTCCCCAGCAGTTATGTCGGTAAAACTTAAATGATTTCTTATGCAAAATTTCATTGTGGGTGTCTTTGATAAAATACTCTCAATAGCGGGACCCCAGGTGGGTACACAAAATGCATGTTTTTGATTTAATATAAGACTAAATGAGGGAATATGGTTAATATCGTTTAGTGGATTTCCATAACATTACACTTACACTTCCAAAACTCCCGTATCTATATATTCAGTAAGAAACTGTGGAAACCGTGTTGTTTGCATTATGAAATTTGTTACAGAAGTTTTGACTAGGCTTGATAATGACTGTAAAGCCCTTTTAATGGAGGAACATATATAAGTATTAAGCAAACCAATACGTACTGATTCTTCCGCTACTATGCTGCATAAACAGCGAAATATATTATTCACCAAAATTCCGGATGAAAATGATTTCTGTAATATGAAATTTTATTTAAGAGCGCTTTTTTTTTATTAACATTTTATAAAACTATAACAAAATCCCTACACCATACATTGATTTGGTGGATTTTTTTGGAAAAGGGATCGAATTTCAAAAAGGGAAAAATACTATTAGTAGTATAGACCGGATAATGGAAGGTGGGTACAAATTTTGAGCAGTTCTCACCAATTTCAAATGGGTTCGTTCCTGGGGCCAAAGAAAGTTAGGTTGAAGGGGAGACCGATTTTCTCAGTCTCCACATGAAAAAAACTACGACCCAAAAAACTTTAACCATCCAGAACCCTTTATAAAGTCCGCGAGATCGGACCGAGACATATCCCGCAAACTGTCATCGCAGAACCTGTTTCGTAGATATTTGGGTATCCGCTCCCTCATCCTCTAACTCGTCAGTTATCCGCATGGGGTCACCCCTGATCACAACATACTGATCGCCCGCTTACCAAAACCAGAAGCGGCCGTAGAAGCGAGATAGTGCCGTTTAGCATTATCTCGTTTTTCTATCCGATATGTATTTTATCTTAACGGACAGTTCCACCAGAGAAACCAGGACTTCTGTCTGTACCGGGCCCCCGACCAGTTAATACTATCATCCAGCTCCTTTCATACGATCCCAATGTATCCTCTGCCTGATCAAGCGTCGAGGAATTCGCACAAGGGATTTAATACAATCCCCCACGCATCTAGATCTAATTACAGCGGACTCCAGGAATTTTAAACCAGAAAGATTATCTACGAAGATGCTGAAAAATTATGGATTCATAACGTATTTCATTTCTTTCCTCGCGTCCCTGTAAATTGTGTAGACTTCTGCCTTCAAAGCGCTACAATTGCTGAAAGCTCCATGGATACTCGAATATATAGTTCGCTAGAATAAATCCTCGACTATGCCCCGTCCCCGCTTATGGAGCGAGATTTTACCATTGGGAATCATAGCGCCTCAGTCCTCTCCGATCAATACAATCACCTCAAACGTTCTCAGAGAATTGGCGATCGGTAAATTGTACTCCGTATCTCGTTCCAGTCATGCACCACCAATATGACGTAGTATGGTACTGTAACACTGAGCACGTTGTATCAGCTCCTGCATCTCTATCAGTCTGAGGCCTGCATTGGCCGCCGAACACCTCATATATATGTTCATCGGCATGATACCGATCATCACCTCCCAACTCGTCCGGAGTGTCGAAGTGAAGGCTTCCGTTACACCCATACAAGTCATTCGTTGCTCCTTAACGATATTGCTGAAATATGACTTCGTGTTTACCGCCCACCACCACACCAATGCTCCATAGGTCAATATTGGTCTAATAATCGCTGTGTCCTCCTCCCAAAAGTCTTCCTGCAGGAAATCCCTTTTTATCCTCTTCTTGGCTTTCCTCTTCCAGGGGGAATAACGGCATTCGTGACCGTGTAAAACCGTTTGAAAACTGAAATTTTAATGAGCAACTACAAAAATACTAATAATCTGGGACCGAACTACAACATCCCTGATCAAGAGAATTTTGTTTAAAAGTTTTATTTTTAGAAATTAAAAATTAATTTCCATAGAAAAATTACGATCACGAATGCCGTTGAAGACTGGCTCTATCTAGTCTAGAGAATTTCATTCTTTTATTAAAATTTAAGCTCTGAATACACAAATCACCTGTGTCATAAAAAGTCAAATACTCAATTAAATTTATAACGTATTTCATTGTAATAATGTTTAAATCTTCAAATAATATTTCAATCATATTAATTAAATATTTAATTCAATATTATTAATTGAATATTTTAAGGAGACAATTTTGTTTGTTTTAATAAAGCCAAAAGAGTCACTCCGCCAGAGGAATTACGTGTAATTTGTATATCTAACAAAACACATAAATTAATCCCTTAGCCTTTTTTAAAAACCGGAAGCTAATATTATTCCAAATCTTCTAAAAATTAATTTCCGATTGGAATTGTTCCGATATGTTACGAAATATTCCGAAAATTGCATGCAATGATGAAGTTCAAACATCGATAATATTTTAAACCAAAGTATAAAGATTTAAAATTTACTTTTTGTCTAAACTTCGGAATACGTTTTAGGTGATTTCTTATTGTCCCGCAGGCAATTTGATCTTACCGTTAATAACATGCCAAGATTTATAATCAATAAACCATTTTCAGAAATTTTTTCGCGATATTCCGTATTGCCAGCCAAATTTTCTATAACACCCAATAAGGACAAAAGAAAATCAATAGATTGAAATTCCAATTCTTCACCAAATATTTCTGCCAAAATTAGTGGTAAACGTAATTCAAATAACTGTAAAGCAGTCTTATGAAATGCATGTGTCAATAAATTATTGAGTAAATCGGCTGCTAGTTCTCGAGTTATTGTATGAACCCCGTTATCGGCTAATAGTTCTAAAAATTGTTAAAATTAATATTTAAAAATATTATGCTACCGATAAAACTCACTTAATAATTTGGACAATAGACCCTGATTATAATATTCTATAATAAGATTGGAGGCTTCACAAGATTTCATCATACGATTTAAACCACACAAAATATGGGCAGCCGGCATATTGTCACTGTTTAATAAGCAATTTAACATTTTTTCAGTTATTTCGGCCATAACTAAACGTGGTAATAATTTTATATATTTTGCAGACTCTGCAAACACCATTAGAGCTTTACATGTTGACTCAAAGCCGCTAGATCCATTATTAATATGATTTAGATATTTTTCAAATAGATTCAATTCGAAAAAGAGTAAAGCCATTTCTTCGTTGCGCATGGCCGCTGCCAAAACATCTACAACAATATCTGTTTCATCTGTCATTAAATTTTCACAAAATATTGTCGTTAATTGTTCGAGTACAAATATCACACGAGATTTTTCACTAAACGGACTTTTCTCATCGGTATCCAAAATTAATATACGTATTACTTTTAAACAAACCCTACGAATATCCAAATATGTGCTGGTCAATTCACATAGAACTCGTTTGATGGGAAATAAAGGAAGAGCAATAAACTTTTGTAAATCTTCTGAACACTTAATCAGCAACATTTTTTCCAATAATTGAAATGAATGGTTAATTGTATCAGGATTATTTGTCACCGTTATAATATTGAAATATTTTTCCACAAATATTAAATCTTCTACTACCACCTTAACCACATTTGGATCTTCTGAACATTTATTGATTATGATACTTAGGTATTCCATACAGAAATTATCTTCATCTTCCTTATAGTATTCCAAACACACTTTAACAATTTCTAGTATTTTGGAAGTTTCCAAATCCTTTAAGCAATTCATACTTTCGATAATAGTGGCCGATATATTCAAAGAAAATCTTTTAACAATGACACTGGGATTAAAGCGAAAGAAGTTTTTCTGCAGTAATAAGTCCAGCATATTTTTCTCTTTCAATATTTTTATATTTTCATCATTTTTTCGTACATATTCCGTTATATGTTTCATAATGTTTATCAAAACCATTTCTTCTTCAGAATTGAGTAATAACAAAATTGTATCGATTAGTTCTAAGTGAATGGTCAAACCGGGAAATGTTTTATTTTCTTCTATACTGCGATCAATGTATATATTTTTTGAAGGACGTATTATTTTCTTTACATTTTTCGACATTTTTTCGACGTCTGTGGTTTTGATTATTTTTTTTTTTATTTTAATAGAAAATAAAAGTGACAAAATACATAAATAATATATTTATAAACCAGGGTTACGATACAAACAAGATGGACTGATTATTTATCGAACAAGAAAAGGGTTACCTTAAGTTTAAACAAAGTTTTGGTACGTTCCAACTTTATAGTACCCAACAAACAAAACGTACAGTTTACGTACCGGTTTCGGTCCGTCATAAACGGAATCCAACTCCGTTTACGTACCGTTTTCTTTATCCGCAAACGGACCAGAAAACGGATTTTAAGGAACATCGAAACTGATTCGAATCCGTTTAAAAACCGTCAATGACGGACCGTTTAAGGACCGGATATATCGGATGAAAAACCTAGTTATCCGTTAAAAGTCCGTTAATTACGCACAGTTTACGGACCGAATATATCGGATGAAAATCGGAGTTGTCCGTTAATAGTCCGTCAGTGACGGGTCGTTTAGGGATTTGCGCAAAGGCATATTATTTTAATTGTTTATACCAAATTTTTATTTTTTTTTTTCTTTAAATTTATTAACAAACATATTTAAATTAAAATAACAAAACTTAATAAACTAAATCCAGCAAACACCAAACAAATACCATATTTATCTCAGCACAATTACCATCCATCAATCACTGCGATTGTGGCCCATTAAAAATCATGAAAAAAATAAAACAAATATTAAATTTTGGTTTTAAATTGTGTTGCTTACGATATGATGAAGCAGACAATGCAAATTTGCAAATTTTTTCACAAAATTATTTTAAGCTGTCGGACAATATTCGACAATATTCTTAAAACTTGTTTTCAATTTATGTATTTATGTATTCGTTTTTTATTACTAAGCAAATCCAAAAGCAACGGAAGAAAAACTGATCAAAAACAGTGGTCCGTATTTGACGGTACAGAAACGGATACACCAAAAGGGAGTAAAAACGTATTGTTTTCGAAAATTCAATTATACGGTCCATTAATGTTCCGTTTACGTACAAGCATTGGCGGATACGTATTTTCGGACCGTAAACGTACAGTAGAAGCCGGGTTCATGAATCCGTACGTATCGGATAGTCCATAAAAATGTTTCTTGGGTAGGTTTATATTAGTAAGTTGTTCGGATGTCACTTGAAAAAACTGTTATACTCCATATAAAAAAATGATTTGTCACGATACTGAATTTTACGTGAAAATTTAATACAATTTGTTTTCACGCAAATTTAATATACAAAATTATTATTATAACATTTGGGTTTATTGATGCTGTATCGATTTGAGGCCACTGAATTTCGAATAAAATTACTACGCTTAAGTTAAAAATAATATATGTACATAATCTGATCCTAATGGGATACGGTGAGATTTTATCTGATGATATTAGATTTGAAACACGACTTTATCTAATTTGATCAAGATAATTTAATATAACTTGATACAATTCTAAAAAGTACACTTAAAATATTTTTACGGTAGTTTATTTAAAAAGTTATCCGTACATTTGTTTTTAAATTATTAAATAGATGAAATACGAAGAAATTTACTTATCGACTCTTTTTTACATTTATTTAAGAAATAAATTACATATAAATACCGATTTTCTGTTACAGTTAATATTTTCATTTAAAATGATTTGTTAAAAAAATGTTTTGATAGTTAAAATAAAGAAAATTAATGAAAAGTCGTTTATTTTTACAGACTTTTTAGTTAAATTTAACGACATTTAAAAAAACGAAATAAACGAAGTTATGAACGAAATACCATTAATTTGTAGTTAATTTATTGAAACAAATGAAACATTATTACTTTTTACGGATTTTGTAATTGATTAGTTGACAGTTAAAAGAAAACAAACCAGGAAAAGTTTGATCTTAAAATGGTTATGTGGATCTAAAGGATGGTAGTTAGACCGTGGCCGAAAACACTCCAATCAACAGCTAAAGCTAAGATTGCAAATGTACAACGCTTAGCTTGTTTACTCATGGAAGCCATTGTTGGTCTAATACCCTTAATTACCTTCATTAGAACTTCTGCATCATTGGCTGCACTTAGTTTAAACTTTGAACATGATGATTCTTTTTATGTTAAAGGGTCATTCGAATATCTTGAATCCTTTACGGAACAAGGACTTCTTAGGTATGCCGAAAGATCGTATTAACACTGAATTGATATTCGGTAGGATATTCGGGGTTGTCATCTCAAGCAGGAGGAAAAGGTTAGCGGGTGGTCCAGTTCCAAGTTCCAAGCTGAACTTCAGGCTATACTCATATGCGATAGACCGAATATTGATAAGGGTGTAAAGGGTGCGTATATTTCGATCTTCTCTGATAGCCGAGCGGCACTCCAGGCGTTGTCGTCGTGGACATTCACTTCAGGAATAGCTCTGGAGTATTTTGATACCCTTCAACAGTTGGCTGCGTGTAACAAGGTTACTCTTTACTGGATTCCAGGTCATCGTGGACATGTTGGTATTGAGGTAGCGGACGAACTAGCTAGAATGGGTTCTTTCACACCTTTAGTAGGACTGGAACCGTACTGTGGGGTAAATTGGTCCACCATAGCAACCCTGGTTAGGGAGGGTGAACTACCAATGGCAAAGGGCATTTGGTACAATTCTTTGGGGATGAGACAGGCAAAACTACTGGTCAACCGATTTTCCAATGAGAAAGTTTTGAACCTTGCTAGGAACGAAATTAGGTTACTACAGAGTTTCTCACCGGACACTTAGGATTAAACTACCATTTGTGGAAAATGAATCTGTTAGAATCGCCTCTGTGTCGACTATGTCTTGAGGGAGACGAAACAACGATCCACATTTTATGTGTGTTCAATTGGAAATTTGTAGGTCCAGAGGATATTTAAAACTCTTCTCCATCTTCTAAGTTAAAGTTCATAGGGAATATAATACAGAATTTGGTTTAGTTTTATGATCCTTGGTACAAAAGATCCATATGGAACGCAATGCCGGCCGTGGGGCCAGATCTTGAAATATCATTGATTTTTAACGATTTGTGGTTAGTTTGTCAGTTTAAAATGAGCTGAAGATCATTTTTATAAAAACTAATTATGATTATTTATTTATCCCAGAAGTTACCCTAACGTGGGGGTAACTTCTTCAGGGGAAAATTTTTGTACAAACAATTTTTTTTAATTATATCATGGTTGGCATTCAATACCTTTTCATAATAACGGTAGTTGGCTACCACATCCACTTTAAAATGGCGATTCCATTAATGGCATGTGTCTTTTTGTATAACCGGGTTTATTGCGCTATTTTACAGGTTTAATTTTGAAACATCTTGAAACTACCGTTAATAACCGAAACACCGATTTATAACGGTATTTTGCAGATATAACAAAGTGTAAAAGGTAATATTATGAAAAAAATCCCCTGGTATTAGAAGACACATGTCATGTATTGGAATCGCAGTGTTAAAATTTTCGCATTGGTATCGATCAGAGCGTGGTAGACAACTTCCGTTATAATGAAAAGGTTTTGCTTACCAACCATGAATTATATATATATATATATATTATCCATTAAAGTATATATGACGAGATAATATACATATCGTTTTAATATATATAATTATTTCAAGTTATATATGAACATATTTGGATTTTCGCTATTGTTTTCACTGACTTGTGACACGGTGCATTGTCTTGGTGAAACAGCACTTTCTTTTTCTTCAAATGCGGCCGTTTTCCGGCGATTTCGTCCTTCAGACGTAAGAGTCGCTGTTGATGGTCCTTCCTTTTTCAAGGTAGTCAATGAAAATTATTCCATGCGTATCCGAAAATTTAGACGCCATAACCTTGCCAGCCGACTATTGCGTCTTTTCACGCCTTGGAGTTGGTTCATCACGTGCAGTCCACTCCGATGACTGTCGATTGGACTTCGGCCATGGTTCATCCATTGTCACATATCGCCACAAAAACTCGGGTTTATTACACTTGAACATCTCCAAACACTGCACCGAATCATTAACTCGTCGTTGCTTTTGGTCAAAAGTGAGCTCGCCCGGCACCCACTTTGCACAGAGCTTTCTCATACCCAAATATTCGTGAATGATATGATGTACACGATCAGTAGATATCTTTAGAGTACCTGCTATTTCATTCAAATTCAATTTACGATCATTCGAAATCATTTTGTGGATTTTTTTGATGTTTTCGTCCGTATTGACCTCTTTTGGGCGTCCACTGCGTTTACCGTCTTCGGTGCTCATTTCACCACGTCTAATCTTAGCATACCAATCCTTGATGGTTGATTTTCCTGGGGCAGTGTCCGGAAACTCGTCATCAAGCCAAGTTTTCGCTTCTACTGTATTTTTTCCCTTCAAAAAGCAATATTTTATCAACACGCGAAATCCCTTTTTATCCATTTTTTTACAATAACAAAAGTTGCGTCACTCAAAATGCTATAATTCACAAACTAATGATCCGACAGCTGTCAAATTTATATACGTGTCTTTTGAAGGTTAGGGCTAAGTAAGAATATGTATCAATATATGTATCGATTTAAGTCTATTAGCGCCATCTATGTGTCAGGCCGACGACATCTCAATTGACCTGCTATGTAAAGAAACGTTTTTTTGTAAGTAAAAACAAGCGAACACATTTTTTAGAGTGAAACTAACCCCCTAATGCTCAAGGCCGCTAAAAAGCAGTCTTCGGATCTTAATTATTTTTTGATTAAATAACAATATTTAATTAAAGAAATTGTATTATATTGACAAAAAAAATATAATAAACTAATTGCTTCGCCTTCAAATATTTTTTATGCAATGAGCGACTTTAAAGCGAGAAGGATGTGAAGTCAAACTTTTGTTAATTTGGAAAAAATAACATTTTAAAACAGAAAAAATTGTCAAAATAAAATCGTCAAAAATATATTTACGCTGTGGTGAATATTATTTATAATAGCAAAGCTAGTCTGGGGTCCCAGCTTGTAAAATGAATTATTATTTTCGTTCCAGGACACACAGGCTACCGTAAGGACGCGTTTTACAAATATCTCGCTAACTCCAAAACAAGCTAAGAGATTTTTTCAAATTAAGCACAGCACTCGGAGTTAGTAGTAAGCAAATTTAATTTTGTCTAAATTAATTGATGTTTAGTGTCAATTTCGCTCAATTTCGCAATTTCTAAAAAGCGACAATCGCCATAACTTTTAAAATAACAAAACTAGAAATCACCAATTTTTGGTACATAATTTTATTTTATTAAAAGTGTTATTTATAGCGAAAACTTATAATATTTGATTATCAGATTTCTTGATTCGTCTTCAATGCTATATCGCCTAAATAAAGCGATAAGTCAAAAATTTATTATTTTTACCATAGTTAGTATTAAATACTACCATAGGTAGTATTTAATTCCAAATACAAGGTATAAATATTATAGATATCAGGAGAAAGTGAATTAGAGGGTTAAATATAATTTACCACTAAGAAAAAATAAAAAAAAGACCAAACCAGTTAAATACATTGTCGACAGTGTTTTACCGCAGTGCGATACTTCGTCGATAAATCAAGTTTTTTATTTAAATTTTAAGGGCCGATGTTGAATGTGAACCACACCTAAACGTCAAGTTTTTTTCTGCATTTCATTTGACATTTCTCAATTTTAGACTAACTAAATTCGAACCATGGAATGATTCACAATTGAGCAACGCGTTAAAGTTATTTAGGCTTATTATGAAAATGGGTGTTCAAATCAAAATGCATTTCGTGCACTTCGTGATTTTTCAGCATAATCGACCAAATGTGTCCACAATCGGGAGAATTGTGGACAAATTTCAGCAAACCGGGTCTGTGAAAACACCTGTGCAGTTCGTTCTGCGGAAAACATTGCTGTTGTTCGCGATAGTGTGTCATGAGGTCGGCCAAACATTTACCGTGAATGGTGTTCGCTATCGCGAGATGATAACGAACATATTGTAGCCAGGAATTGAGGATATTACCCTGGACGATATGTGGTTTCAACAGGACGGTGCCACTTGCCACACAGCTAACGGCACAATGGCCGTGTGATCTCACGTGGTGGCAATGTCAATTGGCCGCCAAGATCATGTGATTTCACACCGTTGGACTTCTTTCTTTGCGATTGTTTGAAAGAAAAGGTATACGTCGATAAGCCAGCAACAATTCAAGAGCTGAAGGATGAGATAATTCGGCACATTAACGGCAATGAACCTCAATTATGCCTCAGCGTCATCGAAAATTTGGACCACCGGATGGAGGTGTGCCGCCGAGGTCGCGACGGCCATTTGGCCGATATTTTGTTCCATACATAATTGAACCATAACATATTATCATAATAAAAAGAAATGACAATAATTTCCTAAATAATTTGTGTTTTATTTAAAATCAACATCGGCCCTTAAAATTTAACCCCCCTTTATTATTAGACAAATTTGTAAATAAATAACAGCTGCCTTGAAATATTACACTGGCACTTTCACTTTCTGATTTAAGCAAAACTCCCCGTTTTCCGTTGAGTGTACTTGTTTGTAATAAATAACTTGTTAGTTATAAATAACTTGTTAGTTAATCTTATCAAAAACTATAAAAAAAAAAAACAAAAACGACATAACAACAGTTACATGTTTACTAAAAACGGAAATATTTGCATGCGTGTTATAATCTGTAACAACGCAAATAGTAATCGATCTTACCCAGCAAAATAAGAGCAGAGGAAGAAGTAGTTAAACACTACATCTACTGAACACGAAGTTGTGAAAATTTCGGTGAATCATCAATGATTTTAACATTGGCTTGTCATTGGGAGGAAGTAGTGTGTTTCGGTGCTATGAAAAATCGATGAGCAGATGGACTTTTTCATTAGTTTACGGAAGTAGTTAAATATAGGGACTACAGAATAAATATAGGGTGTGGCTTTTTTATGTTAAAAATGTGATTTTGCACACGCCATGAATTTTTATGGAAAATATGTTTTCAATAAGGCATTTAATAACTGCAGGAATCAACCATTTATGACCAACTAAATAATTGTTTTTTTACTAGTAGGGGTTAATATCAACATTTTTGGAAGTTGTTTAAAATGACTTCTTACAAATCGAAAAATTTGCACTATTAACTTCTTTGGATGTTCTGAAAAAGAGATTCGCAAAGAATAACATCCATTTTATTTTGCTGGGTAAATACTCGAACATTGCACTGACAATACAATAAATATCGTATAATAAGAGAGCTTGACTAGAATCAAACACAGTAATATATTGTGGATCAAAATAAAACAATGAAGCTTTTAATTTTAATCGTTTCATTTCTGGTTGTAATTAAAAAACACAACTATTGTTTGGTAAGTTTGGACAAAAATTTCGAATCTAAACAATAAGGGATTAATTATACAAAATTATTTAGGCTGAACAAGATTATGTTGTGAACAATGAAGAAATTCAACCCATGGAGGGAGAAGGTGAGACTCTTGTCGAATTTAAAAATTTAAAAACTACTGGACGGCAACGTTTTGTTAACGGTTCTATTGTTTTTCTGGAGGACATGGATGATGATCACTTTAAGTTTTCCGTTGAAATACTTTCGAGTCCTAATGGTGATGGCATCTATAAAAAAACACAACTCAACGTTGCACCGATGGCAATTTGTGAAGGTTTTAAAAAATTCTATAAAGAATTTGTCCAGCCTTCCTTTAAACATGGCGAAAACACTAATATACCCTTTATCGGTGATGATGGTCTGTGTCCAATACCAGCTGGTGAATATTATTTTATGGATATTTTATTCAATACAGAGGCATGGCCAAATAAAATGCCACGTGGTGGACTGCAAGTTATAGTGAAATTTTATAAAGATGATGTGATTGTAGGAGGTATGACAGCAACTTTGAATATTGAGGATGATACTAGATAAACTATTATCGTTGTGTTGGTTTAATCGAAATATTTTTTTTTAATTTAACTACAATTGGAAAGTTCTGTTTACTTTTTGTATTGAAATAATTTGAAAAATGAAATTGGCATAAAATTTTAATTAAGCTTTAAGATCTAGACATTTTAAAAGAACAAAGTGTGAAAAGAAGTGAAATATATCCACTCCCTTATTATAAATTGTCTTCTATTATTTTGAATTACTTAATATTACACTCAAAAAAAAAATTAAATGAAAACGGCGCCAAAGACACTTTACCAATATTTAATAAAATTTTCCTTGAAATTAAGAAACAAATTTTACTTAAAATTTGGTCAAAATTTCTAAATTATAGAAAAACTTTACTACTGAGAAGTAAATTTTTATTAGAAAACAGTTAAATTTCCTTCTAATTAGTTCATACATCATCTAAAATTGTACTGTTAGTTAGGAAATGTTTCCTTGGTTTTAAGAAAAATTTTATTTTATTTAAGTTCATTAGATAATTTTTTTTTACTAAAAACTAGGACTTAGCTTCCCAAAAATAAGAAAATATTTTCTAACAACAAGTTAAATAGCAATTCTTTTAACTGAAAATTATCCTTATCCTGCTTCTATGGTAAAGGTAATATATTTTACCATATATTTTAAAGTACTTTACACTCATTGAGTAAGTATTTTCCCACTTTCGGAGGACTTCCGCTTTGTGAGGACACTGCTCTTAACAAGCTTTTTGCTATACAATTTTGTCTTAAAATTAAATTATACTAAATTCATGTATTTAAAATATAAATTAAATTTCATTAGAAAAAGTTAACAAATTAAAAAAATGTACTGCAGGATATCCTGAAACGTAATAAATTGTGACAAAGTCAGATCCTTTTCGTGGTTAATTATCGGTTCTGCTTGAGAGAACTACAAAAAGGGACGCCCTACGTGACACACAGCATCTATGGCTAAGGAACACTGGGGGTCCTTTGTCTTCTTAAATTAACTAATTTAAGGAAATTGTTGCAAAAATACAAAAAATCACCGTTACATTTCTTGTAATTATTGAAAAATAGAGTAGTCATAAGTTTATTTTATGGGATTTTTAGTTTTAACTTTATTTGACATATACAAATTTAAACTTTTTTATTATTAAGTGAAAAAAATAGTTCAATTAATATAGATTAATAAGCGCTATAGATTAATAAGCGATTATGCCGTAATGTATAAAATGTGCCGGCGATATTTTGTATTGTTGTCAACAAACAAAAGCGCAAATTCGAAATTTTTTACCCTTTGCTAACAAAATTTTAAAATATATTTTAAATTACTTTAAGTTCAATATTTAAGACTGTTAAGATTAGAGATGGGCACGTGAGAGATTTTTGACTTTCGCTCACGCACGATCACGAACCAAAAAGTGCAATCATGCACGATGGTTTTTTCAAAAGGTTACTTTAATTTCTTTTATTTAATAATATTTTTTCTTGAAAATTAGGAAAACTAACTGGTTTGTTTTTAATTGATTGTTTTTTTGGAATAGTATATTAAAAATAATTTAAACGTTTTCTTACAAAAAAAAATCCTATACCAAATTTTATTATTTATTAAAAATTAGAAAACTTTTACTTAAAAAGAATATTTTATAAAAATTTTTAAAATTTATCTGAACTAAGTTGCATGAAAATTTTCCTTAGAAATTGTTCATCAGTTTCTAAAATCAGGTAAATTTTTATTATTACATAGGAAAAAATTTATTACTTTTTGTTTTTAATTGTCTGAACTAATTTTTAGAAAACAATTCTTCAAAATTAGAAAGTGGTATACTTAAAAACTGAATTTGGAAATGACTTTCCAAAATTTAGTTAATTTTACTACTCGCGAACAAAAAATGAACACACATTAAGTTCAAGTACTTTCTAGATTTAAGTAAGACACGTTTTTTGAACTAAATGGGAGTAAATTATGTCCTAAATTTATTTTTTTTACTAAACTTAATTTTATTATATTTGAGTATGCAATTTTCTTAAAAGTAAGATGTTTTTTCTTAAAATAAAAAAATTTTATTTAATTGACTTGGTGTTTTCCTAAAATCAAGAAATATTACTTAGGAAAAATATGAAATATTTATAAACTATTTGGTTTTTCCACAAACTTAGGAATTATTTTTCTCTTTAAGAATTTTTTTTTTTAAGTTTTAATAAAATTTTACTTAAATTGAGGACAATTTATAAACTATTATGAAAGAAATTTTTAATTACATTTTAGTTCATGTCTTTTTTTGAGTGTAATAAACCAAAATCAGGAGTTTGAGAAAAATCGTTTTTTTTTTTGTCTATTATAGGCTGATATTGAAGCATGCTAATTTCGTACGCGTAAATTATTTTCCAAAAAGCATTCAAAAAATATTGCGGTTTACAGTTGAAAATTAGACGAAAATCCAAAATCCTTAATCCTTTAATATTTACATAAATACACTGAATAATTATATTGACATATTATACGACTTTAACAAAACGCGATTTTTTAATGAAAATTTAAAATATTTCACCGTTGTTAAGCGTTACTTGTTTATAGGAAATCGTATTCAATACTTTCAGATTGGAAAATAGTACAAATTATATGAGAATTCTTTTTGAAGTTAGGAAGCTTTAGTTCACTTAAATAAATTTAAAATCATTCACTTTTGTATGCCTTTTTCGATTTTCGTATGAAGCTAATTAAAACATTCCAATTAATGTACATTACATTTTGGCGGAATTTATGCATCGCTGTAGATGTCACAAAGTGAAATAATTTTTTGCATATTATCACTGTATAAATTTAACTGTAATCTGAAGTCAGGTTTCTACGTGGTAAACCAATCGAGCTTTGAAGAATTAGTTCCTTTTCTGAATGAATTCCCTAAAATTAAATACAATTTTTTGATTGAAGGAATTAATTAACAAGAAAAAACAGAAATTAATTCTTGTGTATGAATTCAAAGAATTTAAGTTAATAAGCGAGTTCATTGTTTAAAACATTAAGAATTAAAATTAAGAAATTTATTCAAATCTAATTAATTCAACTTTTGGTCAAGGAATTAATTCCCTAAGAAATGAATTCTTCTTAGATTCATATAATTTTCGCTTAATTCGTTTAAGGAATTAATTTTTTTTTCTTAATTTTTTTCAGAGAATAAATTCCCTAAAAGGGAAAACAACAAAAAAAATTAATGAATTCCTTCTAAAGGATGTCCCAAGAAGAACGCAATTTTTAAATTTTAAATAAAAAAGTCGTGAAACTTTATTATATCGTAAAGTAGACAGAATGAGGTTATGTATGGAACAATATATCGTGCAGATGGCCGCCGCGGCTTTGCTGGCATGCACGCGATCTTTTAATGAAATTTTCAATGACCGTTTTGCATGAATGCTGCGGTATTTCATTAATGCAGCGTCCAATTTCCTCTTTTAAGGCTTGAGTCGTCGTCGGCTTATTCGCGTATACCATCGACTTCAAAAAACCCCGAAGAAAAAAATCTAATGGTGGTAAATCGCACGATCTAGGCGGCCAATTCTGATCTCCAAAACGCGAAATAACACGACCGGGAAATGACTGATGCAGCAATTGAATTGTTTCTCTGGCTGTATGACATGTGGCGCCGTCTTGTTGGAACCACATGCCCTCCACATTCATTTCTTCAATTCTAGGCAAGAAAAAACTGGTTATCATTTCACGATACCGAACGCCATTGACTGTTTGCGCTTGACCTGCCTCATTTTCATAAAAAAAAAGGTCTAATGATTCCTCCAGCCCAAAAACCACACCACACAGTGACACGTTGAGGATGCATTTGCTTCTCGTGAATCACTCGAGGATTTTCCTCACCCCAAATGCGACAATTCTGCCTATTGACGAAGCCATCAAGATGAAAATGGGCCTCGTCACTGAAGATGATTTTATCGGCAAAATCATGTTGTCTCTCCAATACCAAATTAACGAACTCCCTTCGCTGTCCATGGTCAGCTGGCTTCAGTTCCTGAGTCAATTGAACTTTGTATGCATGAAGATGCAAATCTTTCGTCAAAATTCGCTGCAAAGTGGATTTGGAGACACCAATTTGCTGAGCTCGGTGTCGAATTGAGGTGGATGGAGTTTGAGCGGCATCATCACGTACAGCTGCAACATTTTCGGTCGATCGACCTGGTCGATGGCGCGTTGTTGTCTTTACATCACTAACAGACCCAGTTTCGGCAAATTTATCCATTAATCTCTTTTGGAGCATTATTGTGACACCAAATTGATCGCGATTTGCGAACTGTAGCCGCAAAACTTTCACCATTTTGGTAAAACAATTTCACAATGAGAATGCGTTGTTCATTCGTGTAACGCTCCATTTTTACTAACCTCGTACCTTCTACTAGCAAACAATAACAATTGTTCAAATGTCAAACAATGACACTTCGAATGTTGCCAGATTTAAAAATTGCGTTCTTCTTGGGACACCCTTTATATAAATCGAATGGAAAAAGGAATTCATTCGATACCATAAGTTTTGTTAGTCAATTTATTCCAATTTAAGAAAAGGAATTGGGGACCTTATTTTTCGAAGTCCGACAGTTCGTGTGTACATGTAAACCATGACATTAAACTAAGGGTCGCAATTATAAATATATTTTGATAAAATTTTATAAGTATATATTCACCAAAGAACGAACCTCATTGAATTTTTTAGAATCGTTTCATATTCAAACCATAGAAAGGTACATATTAAATAAGGATTAAATGGTATTTAGACACACAAAAATGTAATTTTCTGGCTAAAAATTTGGATTGTAAATAGTATATGAGAGCGTAATTTACACCTCAAAAATTAAAAAAAAAAATATCGGACCATATTAAGACCTAGTGCTCACATAAGCTCGCCTTCTTCTCGATATTTACTTAAATGAACTTTACTTAAACTAAAGGTCGTAAATATACGAGTATTTGAATCAGATTTCCTACATAGTTTCTATTGGGCGAAGAACGAACCCTACTAGATTTGATTAGAATAGGTCCTAATGCAGGCCTTTCTCCCATAGAAGTATTTAGACGTAGATATCTAGTTGAATGTTATGTGAGACTATAAATCATGCCTACAAATTTAAAGAAAATCGAACCATATTTGGATGTAGTCCCCATATAAACTTAACGGTATTAGAAATCAACTTTTTTGGCAAATTCATTCATGCTTATCTTTATATTTTCTGCTCTGTTCATAAAATAAGATACAGGACCTTTCCTGGAATTTTCCCAGCCCTTGTAAAAACGTTTATAACCGAAATTTGAGTCTATCCTAATCTCACATGTATTTATATGTGTTTGTATGAAAATATATATAAGAAAATATATGGAAAATCGAAACAAATATTTTTGAACATGCATGATCATGACCATATACGTACATGCATAGTTTAATATATCACCATACATGATATCTCGTGATATATGATCATGTATAGTCATATATTGAATAATGCATGTACATATATGGTCATGTATGTCCATGTAACATCATTCACAAGCCATTAAGATATATTTTGATTTGTAAATGGGTGGATAAACTAAAACTTTCGGATATAATTATATATCATATATGAATATGATATCATGATGTAGGGTTGACATGACCAACTTTTTTTAGTTTTAAATACTTTTTGAAAAAACAAAAAAACAAGTAAGAGCGGCTAAATTCGGCTATGCCGAATCTTATATACCCTTCACCATGGTTGGGAAAAAACTGAAGTTTATATATGGACATATATGGAATGGACAGATTTATATACGGACGACTTCAAGAGGAAATTAACCATTTAGTTTGGTAATGAAACTTGGACTTGGGAAGATTTATGGTTCCAGAAAATAGGTATTTAAAAAAAATTTATGTTTTGGGCATAACTTTTTTGTATCTATACCGATATTTCCAAGTTTTTTCAGCAAATATGTTATACTAAAGAATTTAGATCTTTTGCTATATAAGACGTATCCATAGGTCATATTACAACTCTAAAATAATATATGAGAAATAAAATAATAAATGAGAAATAAAACGGTTTAAAAATCTCTTTATAAATTCTTTTAAATCGGAGCAAAAAATAGAAATAAAACCGTTTGTATTTTGTTTGTATCAAAGGTTTTTATAAAAGTGTTGATGTTTTTAACCTATTTATGGATTATTTAATTATTAATTTAAAATTTTATTTAATATTTTATTATATATACCCTTCCACCTGTGGTGAAGGGTAAAAAAACAGTTAAATATAATAAGATTCACAAATCCGCCCATAATAAGATATTTTCGTAATCATAGGGTAACTCATAATTTTATTGATCTCTCACAAAGATATTCAAAATCAAATTTTGTTTGTATTTTTTTTTTTTTTTATAATAATAGCACTTGTTGAATACTTTTAAATTTTGTTAAAGTTTAAGTTAATTTAATTTTTTTTATAAATATTTTTTAGCATTTTACCTAAATTTTTTTTTTTTTTTTAAAGATTTTGAAGCATTTTGGCACGTTTTTGTTAAATTTTTCTTTTCTTTTGTTAAAAAATTAAAATATTTGTTAGTGGTCTCGATTTGTTGTTAAAATATCGTGTTTTGTATCTAGCATCTTGACCTGCTTATCGAAACATTGTTGGCAACATCGATCACATTCATAATTTATTTCCCGTTTAAAATTTTCATCGTAGCTGGTTATTTGTTTAGAATCTAATTTATGGATGGAATGTTTATTGTCCATTTTATTACAAACATTTAAGGTTTGTTGGGTATTTTGATTTGCTTTAGTAATTTTCAATTCCATTTCTTGTTGTAAAACATCACTGACATCCAACTGTTTTCCCTCGTCGCCATCGTCATCGTCCTCTTCATAGGCATTCATATGAAATGAATATTCAGAATTACTATCATCAGAATTTTCACAATCAAAATAGGTAATCTGTTAAAAGAAATGATTTTAAATCATTGCATTGAATAAATAACATGTTTTTTCATAATATTTACCTGACAATCTATACAGCGACAGTTATCACATAAACTGCATGAATATTCCAATAAATCCGATAGATCTTGATTATTTTGATTATCGCTGTCATAAGATTTTGACCAATATTTTGATTTAGTTTTACGGCTAAAATATAAAAAAATATATATTTAGTTTTTATGCATCATTAAAAAGGTCAGTTGGTTTAGGCTAACAGATCAGTTAGTAAGCCTGAGTGTAAGTTAGTAAGTGATAATACTCGTAAGGGAGATTAAACTAAAATATCTACTTAAATCTTTCTATCATAAATTTTAAATTAATCCAATACAAAATTATCAATAAGGTTTATCCACTGTTTTTATAAAGCGAACGGAATAATTCCTTCAGAGGAATTGTATATATTTTGTTATTGTATAAAACCAGGTTAATGTTGATCATTTTTAATTAAATCAATTACAAAATTAATTAACTATGTCTTTGCTATTCAAGAACATAATAATTGAAATTATTTAAGATTTGCCATATGAAGTAACATTTTTTTTTTTTTTTTTGTACAAATTTACCTTTTTCCTTGCTCCTTATTACGCACAACATCAATTCCTCCAGCATACTGTTGATGATCACTATTATAATTAATATTATTATTTTCATTTGTTTCACCTTCTAAATATTTCCAAAATTTATTTTTTTTCTTTAATAATTCCGCATTTGATTTGAATGATTTTGTTTCAATTCCACTATAATTTCCTTGATTTAATTTTGAACTATTACTGCTACAATTAAATAACTTTTGTATGGCATGAGCAGCAGGAGAACACATGGTGGAAGAGGCAGATGACCAGACAGATGTGGAGGTTGATGATGATGATGATGTTGCATTGTTTGAGGACAATGATGGTTCCACATTGTTATTATCATTGAAGTCATTATAATAAAGTTTTGGATTATTTGCCAAAATCTAAAAGAAAAAAAATAATGATAAATGAACAAAAATTTCATATTGAAATTAAATAATTTTTCACCAAGAAGTACAATTTATGAGTTGAATAGGGTGTCACTTATTTATATACAACTGTCATTGTTTGAAAAACGTACAGTGGTTTCAATCCAATCCAATACCAACCAACTATCCCGTTACAGAAAAAAGCTTATCGTATCTAGAGCTTCAAAAGAGTTAATTTAATTTGAGCTTAATGCACGCATAATCGAATTCAGCTTTAATCAATTTATTCCATCAAACTATTATTCTTAATTATTCTTTATCCCAATTTAACACATTTTATAGTACTTATCCATAGATCACGTGGATTGGTTTCGCAATAAGCATTTTTGTTGTGTTCATAAGTAAAGTTTGAATTTTGGTGCACCCAACGGGTTAAGATTTTATGAAAAATTTTTAATTTTATTTTATTACTTAAACAAAATACTCTCAAACAAATGTAGAGAATTTTATTTGTCTACGGGAAACTATTTTTTAAAAATTTTGCTATTTTCAGACAATTATTAAAAAGTTTAATATGACAACATTGGCTTCTCAATTTTTAAAACTTTTTCGCAAGACTTCATACTTAATCTTTAAATAGAAATGCGGCTTATACACTCAAAAAAAAAAAAGTTTGTAAAAAAATTTGTGCTGTTTTCAATCTCACTTTACTATTTTTGTACTGATTTTTAGTAAAAAAAAATATTATTTAGAAAATCTTTTTGCTATTTACATTTTACAAATTTACAGAATTTTTACATAATATTTACAATATTCCAAAAATCCAAAAATTCCAAAAATCATTTTACAAATTTTTGAAAATCGATTTGCTAAAATTAGCAAAAAAAAAAAACTACTAATTTTAAAAAAGTTGATATTGAAGGAAATGTTATTTCGAATTAAAACATACACCTACAAACTTAAATTGCCTTAAAATGTTACATAGATAAATAAAAAGGGATCGGAAGTGAATATACCAAAAATTATATAATTTTCTATAGAGTATGTTTCTCTCTCACGAACTTTTTAGTACTCTCTTAAAACACGAACATAGTTTGGCGGCAACAAAGGTGAGTTTTGGTCAGCGGTGCTGCCGCTAGAGATTTTTCAGATTATTTCATAAAAAAATGTTTTTTTATTTTATTCATGTATTTTTTCAGATTTTTCGTATAAAAATATAATATTTGTTCAATATACTATTAATTTTTACTAAAATTAGACATGTCTAATAAAGTAAAAAAATACAACAAAAATTTGCAATTGTGTTAAAAAATAGTTACGAATTCAAACATAACATTGTGACATGAAAAGTATTAAAGTGTGTACACACACATTGACCAACTATGTCTATTCATATCCATTATTTCCCATTACTATGGTTAAAATATATAATAAAGAGAATAAATATGCTATTAATTGTTGCAACATGTAACTAAAAACCTATAAAAAATGCAATTTAAAAAAAAAATTGTTTTCATGAAAAAACTGGTAAATAGTTAAGAATCCCAAAAATTGGGACAAAAAATTACTCTGTTTATGTGGCAGCACTGCATACACCAAATTTAATGTTTTTCAACACTTTAGCAACTTTGAAAATGTTGCCCTCTCTTTCAAAAATATTGCCGCTGAACTCTGTACCATGTTGAATTTCTGGTAGAGCGGGAAAAATACTCTATAGAAAATTATATACTTTTTAAATATACTCATGTCTAAAAATAGGACATCCACTCAAAATAGCACTAAAGTTTTTTTTTAGTTCTAAAAATCAGCCCTAAAAACAATTAAAATTTGACCTTAAAAGGAAAAAAATATTGACTTAAACATTAAAAAATATTTTACACGTGTTTCCAGAAAAAAAAGGTGGGAAACAGAAATTAAGTAAAAAAAAAAACAAATTTTAAAAATAAAAAAATAAATAAATTAAAAAAAAAATTTTTAAAAAGGAGGTTAAAATACCTTTAAAATAAGGCATTGGTCTTTAAAATCCATCCACAAGTTTTTGCGAAACATTAGTTTAAAAGTTGTCATGTCGGAAGATTTTTCACGATTTTGACGATTTTCAAATGGACATAACTTTTAAAAAAAATTTTTTAAATTTTTTCTGGAAACGCGTGTAAAATATTTTTTAAGGAAGAATACGTACTAAAATTTTGCAAGACATCGGACACATCAAATTCAATTTTTAGCAAAAATCGTACGGTCTGGCATGGAATGACTCATATACTTTATCATATATGATAAGATTCCATCATATCCATTTAATGTATAACTTAAAAACGGCACATGTTATACACATTATGATCTATGTTTGAGAATTTTGTGTCTTTTGTAGCCAGGTATAAGTAAATCTGGTCATACAGGAGCATATCTGATGTCTGATATGTTCATATCTGACATCAGATCTAGTAGCTGAATTTAGCCATTTGAGCTGTTTTCATCTCAGAGTCATTGAAAATATGGACCACCCTTTATAAGTCGAAAATTAATTGGATCTCATTACATATGTAGCAACAGATCTGCCTATATTGGCTACAGGTCTAATTAGATCTCAAATTTGTCCCCAATTTTTAGTTATAAAAAGATTTGATACAATTGGGTCCAATGAGATCTTTTCGGATCTGATCTTAGCTCTAATACTAAAACTACGAGTAAAAATTTATAAATATAACAGTTTTATTTCAGCCGTTTTTTTTTTGTACATGGCGCCTTTTAAATAATTTTTAAAAGCTTTTCTGTTAGAACTAGTTTTAGAAGTGGGTCTAGGAATGCATATTTTTCTTTGGATCAATATATTTTTCGATTTTTATATGAATAAATTAATAACTATGAACATATATTGATTGTTACACGTCCCCACACGGGCCCACTATATAGTAAAGTAAAGTTGTTTATATTTTCAATAAATTGTGAAAGTTTGACATACTTGTTTTTAGCTGGACAGTTGGTATGGGGAAACACTTGAAAGATATTTTTAAACGGTTTCTTAGAAAAGTTATTTTCTAATTTCATAATACTTCTTTGTAAAGGGTGGTTAAATTTTAAGGGCCGATGATGAATGTGAACCACACCTAAACGTCAAGTTTTTTTTCTGATTTCATTTGACATTTACCAATTTCAGACTAACTCAATTTGAACCATGGAAAGATACACTCAATCGAGCAACGCGTTAAGTTATTCAGGCTTATTATGAAAATGGGCGTTCAAATCAAAATGCATATCGTGCACTTCGTGATTTTTTCGGTCAATTTAGTCGTGCAAATGTGCGTACAATCGGAAAAATCTTACAAAAATGTGAGCAAACCTGGACTGTAGAAGATGTGAAAATACCAGTGCATGCTCGTACAGCTCGTACTGCAGAAAATATTGCTGCTGTTCGCGTTAGTGTGGCTAAAGAGCCGTCCGCCTCAACTCGTCGTCGTGGCCAACATTTGCACCTCTCACGCTCGTCGTTGATGAACATTATGCATAAAGACTTGCATGTACACGCTTACAAGGTGCAATTGACTCAAGAACTTAAGCCTCTTGACTATTCCAAACGTGGTCAATGGTCAGAATGGTGGCAAGAAATGGCAACAGTGGATGATAAATTTTCGAAAAAATCATATTTAGTGATGAGGCACATTTTCACCTCAGTGGATTCGTCATCTCACGAACTTTTTTATGGCCCGAATTGGAAGATATGGATGTGCACGATATGTGGTTTCAACAGGACGGTGCCACTTGCCACACAGCTAATGAAACAATGGCTCTTTTCCGCGACAAATTCAATGGCCGTGTTATCTCACGTTGTGGCGATGTCAATTGGCCTCCAAGATTGTGTGATTTGACACCGTTAGACTTCTTTCAACAGCAACAATTCACGAGCTAAAGGATGAGATGACTCGGCACATTAACGGCATAGAACCTCAATTATGCCCCAGCGTCATCGAAAATTTGGACCATCGGATGGAGGTGTGCCGCCGAGGTCGCGGCGGCCATTTGGCCGATATTTTGTTCCATACATTGTTTCATACATACCATATTATCATAATAAAAAGAAATGATAATAATTTCCTAAATAATTTGTGTTTTATTCAAAATGAACATAGGCCCTTAAAATTTAACCACCCTTTAATTATCTCACTCTACACGAATTCTAATTTCAAAACTAAGTGACACCCTAATAAACTAATGATAGTGAGGAGATACTTACATTATTGGTTGCTGTATTCAAAATGAATATTGAATTTTGATTGTTATTGTTTTGAATATTGTTACTGCTGCTGCCGCTGCCGCTGTTGTTATTATTATAATACTGCTGCTGCTGCTGTTGTTGTTGTTGATGATGCTGATGATGATTGTATTTGAATACCGTTGAATCCATTGTTGATTTATTTATTGTTCCTTTTCTTTTTGATACGAAGACAATAAGGTTATTTTGTTGTTGTTTTTTATTTTTTTGTAAGGAGGTATAATTTGCACTTTATCCTTTTTTTATTTTCGCATTTAGTGAGTTTAGTTTATTGGTTGGGTTTTATTTTGAAGCCTATAAAACTAATTTATTGTATGTTGTATTACAGTTACAAAAAAAAGGGTTTTTTTTTTGTTGATTTAATGGTTGCTGTTACACTGAAAATTCTTTTGTGTGTACAATATTTCTTTCGTTTTTTTTCTTTTTTTTTTTTTTGATGCTCGAAATAAATGAAATAAAATATAACTCTAGGGATTGATTGTAAGATGTATAATGTTGTTATAAATGATGATTTGTTTTATTTAACAATTTCACTTTGTGAATGGTTTTGTTGTCTTTTTGCATAAACTGAACGGGGAATTTGCTTAATTTAGTATGTGGTGCTTTTATTTTGTAATCATAGACAAAAAAAAAGTAAAGGGTCTTTTTGTGATAATTCGCTTACAAGGCCATTTTCAGATGTTAAACTACATTTCCATGGTTGTAAAAGAATAAAAGAAACAAAAACGATGACGTCTAAAGCCCCATAGACCACAAACACATGGACAGGTTGGTTAATGTTAATGATATTAACAGAGTTTTTCACCTCAACTTTTTCTTTTATAATTTTATACACTTTTTATGGGAGTTTTTAATTTAAATATTTAAAGCAAACATATGTGATTTGTAATCATATAAAATTCAACAACTAAATTCTAAAAGTTTTATTGTTCAGATTTTTATATTTTTAACTTAAATATTAAACCGTAAATCACTTGACATATAAATCCTCTTTTTATTTAAGAAATTTTCAGCCTTCGATATCAAAAAAAAAAAAATAAGCTCACGATTTGAAATGATTTTTTATTTGCGAATTTTAAGTATGATTTTGAATTGTATTTTTTCTTTCTTATTTTTTGGTTCGAATTTATCCGTTACAGTGGAACCGTTTTGATTGCTCTTGCCTGAGGATGATGACTGAATTGAATATTGTGCGTGACAAATACTTTTTAATGTTCTATTTATTTCATCTTTTTTTTTCGAAATTTTTGCAAATTGAGAATGTATGAGTAGAATAAGGTTTGTATCTATGTATGTACGAGCATGTATTTTACAAATAAAACAGTAAATATTGGCCAAAGAGGATGCTAGTGATGTTGACTTGGTTTTTAGCTTTAGATGCTCATTTTATGTTAGTATGTGTGTGTGTGAGTGTGTGTGTCGTTGTATGTGTGTGTGTGTGTCGTTGTATGTGTTTGTGCTCATGTATATGTGTTTTTATTTTATCGTTGTCGGTTTATGTGCTGCAAGCAAAGTGTAGAAATTCAAGAGTTTCAATTTCCTTTTTGCCTTAAATACGAGTACAACTCAAATAATAAATTCATGGCACTAGGCCAGTGGCACACAAGCAACAACAAAAATAATAATAACAAACACTACCTACAAACATTTCATTCCACAGGCACAGTAACAACAACAATGTACTACAACTACAGTTGTGTGTGTTTAGAATAGCAGTTATAAGATTGAAATTAATTAGAGTTGGATATTTGTGATCAATTTCAATCAATTTTTGATAAATTTTAATCATTTTCCATTAATCTATTCAAATTTTTGTTTATATTATTCAGAATTACCAAACAAACCATTATAATAATTAACAGTTGAAAAAATGACGCATAAACTGGAGGAACGAACTAGTTAAAAAATGGACGAATTAAACTGTGAACTGCAATGTGTAATTATGAAATTAATAAAATTAATTATTAATGAATTAATTAATTAATATAATTAAATATTAATTAATTAATATAATTAAATATTAATTAATTAATATAATTAAATATTAATTAATTAATATAATTAAATATTAATAAAAAAAAAATTAGAAAAAACGCGAGACATAAAATCAGTGTTAAAACACGAAAATTACAACAACAAAAATATATTGTAGTTGCTTTGTAGGTACTTTTATTGTTTAAACATTAATTTTATGTCTAGTTCAAATTCCGGAAACTGATTCTTCCCAACAAACAATACGTTCCATTTTCGGTTTCTTACACGTACGGGTTTCGGTTTCGTTTTCGTACCGTTTTTGGTTGCATTTATGGACCGTTTTAGGTTCCGTTTACGTACCGTTTTCGGTTCCGTTTTTGTACCGTTTTCGGTTCGGTTTACATACCGTTTTCGTTTTCATTTACGTACTGTTTTCGGTTCTATTTACGCACCGTTTTCTGGATCCGTATACGGACCAGAAAACGGGTTTTAGGAACTGACTTTAATCCTTTGAAATACCGTCAATGATGGACCGTTTACGGCCCGATATATCGGATGAAAAACGGAGCTGTCCGATAATAGTCCGTCAATGGCGAACTTTACGAACCGATATATCGGATCAAAAACGAATTTATCCGTTGAAAGTCTGTCAATGAAGGACCGTTTACGGATCCGTATTCGAACAGTTTTTTCAACAAAAAAACGGATCTGTGTAAATGCCTAAATTTTTTAATTTATAATAAAAACTTCTAATTTTTTTTTTCTTTAAATTCATTTATAAAGATATTGAATTAAATAAACAAAAATCTTACAAATTTTATTAAATGATATATTCATCTCCAGCAAGAAGAACTGATGAAAATCGGAGAAGTCCGTATTTTACGGTACAGAAACGGATTCACCAAACCGTATTGTTTTCAAAAATTCAATTATACTGTCTGTTAGTGTTCCGTTTACGGACAAGCTTTAACGGATACGCATTTACGGACCGTAAACGTACAATAGAAGCCGGATCCATGAATTCGTAAAAAAGTTTGTTGGGTTATTTTATAGTTGAGACACAAAATATAGAGAGTATCTAAATGAAATGATCTAGGACCAAAGATGGTCTATATTTTCTACAATTTTGCAGGCCTGATATTATCGCATACAACATTCACAACCCAAATTTCAACCATGTCCTACGGATTTGTGTGTCTACATACCATTTGAGCTGCATATAGATCCTTTCCACGGAAGGTAGGTCTAAATATAGACCAATTGTACCAAATTTCATAAAAATATCTTTCTGCTTGTGACTTGTAATGTGTAATCTCTTACACTAACTAAGAAAGTGATTCTGAATGGAATTGTGGGTCATAATGAGAACATACTCATTATGAAAATATGAATCGCGCTATAAATATATTTTGTACATATATTCTTAAAATAATAAGATATATTTTAAGAAACTGAATGGATAAATTCCAAATCCATGAATAGTTATGTAAACAAAATAAATCTAAAACGAGTAAAAGCATTAAATTTGGTTTTACCGAATTTAACACTAAGGGTGGGTGCGAACTGGCTAAATAAAATCTAAACTAAATTCAGTTTTCTAAATTTCTTTGAAATTTAAAAATATTTTCTAATATTTTTCAAAACACTTTTAACCCCTTTTGTAAATGTGTATTTACTTTAGAATTTATTTAGCCATAGTATTTTTCGACCTCAAAAGTAACAAATAATAGTATTTTGTACATTTTTCAAATTTTCACAAAATGTTGAAATAAAATATCAAACCCAATTGAAGGTGTATTAAAATAAAGCACTTGATTGCTGAACTATTGCTGACATCAAAAAACAAGGATTTTTCTGTTGTAAAAAAATTAAAGTGAATATTAAATATTACTCACCCATAAACTTCTGGTTAAAACATATGACAAAATATTTAATAGACATTAATTAAGGCGTACATACACATTTTTAGTCCTAAATTTTTAAACACCGATTTTCTATACCCAACTGTCCGTTAATCTAGGTGAAAATGAGAAACTCCTCTTCACGCCGTGATCGCCATTTCAAAAAAAAAATTGCTACAGTTTCTGAAAATTAGATTAAAAAGGACCTTTCAAATAATCTGCTGAAATTATCAGATTTGTTTTTTCTTTAAATATAATTAAGATAGAAGCTGTAAAAATTAAGGCGTGAAGTATGCGGGCGGATCAATAAGTCCTTGATTCTTCGTAGTTATATGAAATGCAACACTGCTCGCATCAAGTACCACCTGTTAATAGACTACTGTCAAATTTTAAGCAAGTTCCGTCATTTACTTTGCGTTTAACAGCTGTTCAAAACATTCAACCTCGTGGCTTTTTTTTAAATGGAAAAAAGTGAATTTCGACCGTCAATCAAACCAAGAAAAAGCTTCATAAATACTATGGGGACCCTGCACCATCGATTTCAATGGTAAAAAAATTTGGTTTACTGACTTTCGTTGTGGTCACACAAGTACAAATGACGCTGAACGTTCTGGACGGCCAATTGTGGTCAATACACCCGATATGGTGTTAGCTGATCGAAGAGTAAAAGTGCGTGAGATTGTTGATGCCGTAGGCATTTCATATGGCAGTGTGGTTTCGATTTTAAATGATCAGTTGGATTTAAGCAATCTGTCTTCAAGATGGGTGCCGCGTTTGCTCTTAATTGACCATAAACGTAATCGTGTGACAACTTCAAAGACTTGTTTGGAGTTGTTTAACCGCAATTCTAATGAGTTTCCTCGGCGTTTTGTAACTGTTGATGAAACATGGATCCATTACAACACTCCGGAGACCAAGCAGCAGTCTTAACAATGGGTTTTTCCGGGTGAACCGGCTCCGAAGAAGGCCAAGGTAAGTTTGTCGGCCAATAAGGTGATGGCAACAGTTTTTTGGGATGCACGCGAGATAATCTACATCGATTACCTTCAAAAGGGGAAAAAAATAAACGGCCAATATTATGACAACTTATTGGACCGATTTAACGAGGATTTCAAAAAAAAACGACCCAATATGGTCAAGAAAAAAGTTATTTCAATGCCAAAATTTCATGGGCTACGAATTGGTACCTCATCCGCTATATTCTCCGGATTTAGCCCCTAGTGACTATTTCCTATTTCCAAACCTTAAGAATTGGTCGATGGAAAGAGATTGAGCTCCAACGATGAAATTATTGATCAAACAAATTCTTAGTTTACGGACCTTTAAATATCCTATTTTTTGGAAGGTATACACAAATTGGAGAGCCGTTGGACTAAGTGTATTGAGCTAAAAGGAGATTATGTTGAAAAATAATTTAATTTTTTTGCAAAAAAAAACTGTGTTTCATTCAAAAAGTCACGGACTTATAGATCCGCCCTTGTATTCTAAATTTTTGTTATTTTTCAGTTAAATTATGTTTAATTCACCCTTCATAAATCAGCTGTCTACTATTTTTTTGTAAATATTTCTGTTAATTACATTCAACTAAATTTAATTTAAATTAGCAAACTGCTATTATTTTACACTCAGCTGTTTATCCTTTTAAAACAGCAAACTAAGTTTTATCATTGATAAAAATGCGCATATTCAAACTCTCTTCTGACATGGTTGTAGTAGTCCCCCCCCCCCACACAGCCAACAAATATACAAATATTTATTTTTCTAGAGCATCGCTATGCTGTTCGGCCTCATCATCATCATTATCTCATTCATCATCGATAAAAAATAAAAAATTTAGTGTACGTTCGTGTTGTGTAAAATTGAGTTTATTTTTGCACAAACAATTGAATGGTTGTGCTCTCACTGTTTTGGAGCGTTAAACACGTGAAATTTCACTTTTTTTTTTTTGTTTGCATTATCTTCCTCTTCATCGTTATTGTATCGTACGGTACTACTGTTCGTTACGATTCATTTCGATTTGATTTGATTCTATTCTATTCAAACAGAATAAATAGACATTTCTAAATGTATATTTATGTATTAATTTGAATTTGGATTTGGCAGAATGTACGTGTTTAATGTAGTATGTATTTATATTGAATCTCCTACACCTTGTGGGTTATTTCATTTTCTTCGTCTTCGTCTTCTACAATTCTATGTTTCTTTTCTTTTTTTTTCAAATAAATAAATGCTTGTAATAACAACTTTGAACCATTAATTATTCACGCTTTTCTTTTCTTATTTTTTTTTTATTTTTTTATTGGTACGTGAGTTTGGGCGGATAAGTGCGTTTCGCTTAATGTTCAAAAACAATAAGGTTTAATTGTCTCTCGTTTCGTGTAGTTTAATCTACTTGAAGTACAAGTAAAAGTACATCTAAGAATATGAGTGTTTCTATGAGTTTATCACCATCATCATTATCATTCTTCTTCTTTCACTGCAATAGTACGAGCAATAATAATAAAGTGTAAGTAGCACCACAAAGATAGAGTCCTCCTCATAGTTGGTTGGCGACGTTGTTGCTGTCATAGCTGTCAGTTTTAACATGTTGTTTAAGTAGAAAACTTTTTGACATATATGTACATATGTACATACATACATACATGCATATGTGTATGTGTATGAGTGGATTAACACATACATACAAACACATATGCAAACACTAACTTAAATGATGTTAAAATGGCAATTTCGTGTTATGACTTTGTAAAACATTGTTTCAAGTTATTCACACATACACGCACACAGTTATCGGCACACACACACATACACACTCATACACATATACACATTCTTTCTCAGATATGTAGCAGCAAAAAATTTCCACACAACCAAAAACATTTTGTGTGAATTATGATTTTAAGACATTTTAAAAGATCAAAGGTCTTAAGGGAATAATATTCGAATATTAAACAAATGTATTCAAGTTTTTAAGTACTTTATTTGTTCAATGAATGTTTACGTGAAGGGTTTATTTTGAAAGTGGTACAAGTCCCTTCTTCTTTAAACTGAAACAGTAAAGAGTTTTGCATTTCAGTGTTTTTAATGTCATCAGGGGACATTAAATTTATTTATGATTGGAAAAATTAAATTAGATGTGAAAAATTAGTTAATTAGCTCAATTCTACACATGATAGGGCAACTCATTTAGAATATAATCTGGCAATAATCGGACTTGCTTAATCAATTATTTGTTTTTAAGCACCAAAAAGTACAATGTATCTAAAATGAAACGTGCGAAAATCATTTGAATTACAGATTTGAAATCAGTAGATCAATGTCTATAAGGCCCAGACATTTGTATGGGTACCACTTCAGTGTAAAGCAGGATAACGAACAGTATTCTGCTTTCCATCTTGGAGATTTTTAATATTTTAACTGATTTTTTTTTGTGAAGCTATTAAATTCTATGGAACCTTAACATTAAGTTTTTTTTTTTTTTTTTTTTTTTGCAAAATGGACTTATACTAATTTTACAATAAACCCTTTTTATGTTTGTCATTTAGGAATAAATATATTACCTTGGAGTATAAAAAGAAATTAGAATGATATGGTTTAATTATAATCAATTACTTAAATAATGTAAATTAGGGTTTACAACTTAATATGGAGGAAAAAAAATGTGTGTTATTGGCCGGCAATCCTTTTTATCTGAAAAAGATAAATCTTTATTGAATTAAATCGCGAAAAAAAATTCTTTTTGAATATTTTATGAATCAATTCATTAACTCAGATTTAACATCATAATTGATCAATCAATATCATTTGAATCTTTTTTGATCCAATTTAAATCGCGAATTAAAAAAAAAATTGGTTTGATTTGAGAATTAAAACCCCGAGTAAAAATATTGATCTGACATAATATTTAACCATATCCAATTTTATATTCCTTAATACCCAAATTGATCCGAAAAATTGCAGATCAAATAAGATTCAGCAATATATATGGGGATTTAGAAGGATCTGAATTGATCCGAAAAATGTTAGATCAAATTAGATCCACCAATATATTTGAGGATTTAGTAAGATCTTAATTGATCTGAAAAATTGCAGATCAAATTAGATTCAGCAAAATTTATATGGGGAATTAGAAAGATCTTAATTGATCCGAAAAATGTCAGATCGAATTGACTCAGATTAGATCTAACAATATAATATATACGGAAACAAGTTTATTAAAAAAGGTATAAAATATTAAAAAACAAATTATTATTTGAACTCGGTCTGCCGGAGTTCTTGTGAGTTAAACACTCAGCCACACACTGCTATACATAATGGCCGACTTTATTAAACTATATTTTTCGTATAATTGTGTTATATATATCATTATATCTTCAGGGGGTCAATTCTCGTTCTGTGATAATGTAAAGTGAATAAAAAAAATTTTCATTTTCATAAGCGCTTTTCACTCGAACTTTTTACAAAAACATAATTTGCGATTCTCGTATGTATTATGAAAAAAATGTTATATTTGCACTGTATCAATGCAACTTTTGTAACTGTGTTATCCAAAATTTAAAGCAAATTTATTTTAAATAATTATATAATTATTTCATATATGCATTTCATTGCATAACTGAAATATTTAATAATTTATAGGAATTTTTTAAGATTGCTGAGACGAATAATTCGTGATGGCCAAAATCCATACGAGATGACAACCGACTAGTATGAAGTCTAATATTACTTAAAGAAAAAAAAACATTTCATAAAGAATATAAATAAACTATAAATAAATAAATAAACTATAAATAAATAATATGGAATTAATAAGTGTGATTATGGTAATTAAACTACTTACTTATCGTTTGCAATGTTCACATGCTTTTCTAAATAATTAATTAAATACCCCTTTTGGATTTCGCTGGATTTATTTCACTTATAAATAGTCTGTGTAAACAATTTTTTCATATGAAAATATTTTGACAGTTGTTTGCACTGTTACACAAAACAAGAATCGCCAGTGCTGTGCAATCGTGAAAAAATTTTGTTTCGTTCCACTTTTTTATCATATGAAAACGATTTGATATTTCTTTGCATTTTTTCACAGAACGCGAATCAAAAGTACTATGAAAACGTAAAAAAACTTTTCATTTCACCGTTTTACAAAACGAGAATTGACCCTCAGGTCTGGAAAAAATATCTACATATCATGAGTGAATTAATGAGGCTTAACGGGCCAGTACTTATCTTATATTTTATATGTAAATATATATCATATTATATATAATGTAGAAATAATTGTATTTATATATATAAATTTTCGCCACTTATAGAACTTATATCAAAAATTTCGAGATCTTGTTGTCCCGAAATGGATTAAAATTTGAAGGTTGTGTAAAAAAATACTAACAAGGAAATACAAATAAATTAAAAACAAGTAAAAAAGGGCCAAATTCGGCTGTGCCGAATCTGGCCCGAATAGGGGCTGAAGATGATATAAGTATATACTAAATTTTGCATGAACTGTAATATGAATATGTTTTGTCAATTTATGTAACGAACTTTTGTTATTTAGTTTTAGTAATGTTATTTACAGAGGTCTGCTCTGTTAGCGACTTTAACATTGTTGCTTTTAACGTTAACTTAGTTATTAAGAGTAACACACATATAGCTCTAAAATGATATCATTCTCATAGTATGTAAGACAGTAAATGTAATCGAACAAGAAGAAGACTTAATAACATTTTTACTTACTTAACAGAAAACAAAAATAGATACAGAAAAATTGTACAAATTTGTATGGAAAATTTAGAGGTACCTTCACATTTTTACTCATAACTTTTGAACCGCTTAACCGATTTTGCTCATTTTAAATACCAAACTGCTCGGGAGGATGTTCAATAATCTGGGTAAAAATAGGCACCCCCGCTTGCGTCTTCGCGTCGTGATCGCCATTTCAACAGACCGACAGACAGACGGACAGACAGACAGACAGACAGACAGACGGACATCGCTAAATCGACTTAAAATTGCCTAAGGATCACGAATATATATACTTAAACCTATATTTCGACATGTTACAAACGGAATGACAAACTGTTATATACCCTCACCATATATGGTGGAGGGTATAAAAATAGCAAAAATTGTATCTCCCTGGCAGGGATTGAATCATTGACATGAAACACATTTAATTATATCAAATTACATCTAATATCATATTAAAAATACTGTATATATGGAACTACACAAGTTGGTTGAAAAGTTCGTTCGCTCACCAAGAGATGGCACTGCTAGCTCCAGAAATCGTTGAGCAGGTACATAATATGGTTAGTGAAGATCTCAGTTTGACTAAGCGTGAAATTGCTTATGCCATAGGCATCTCAGACGAACGAGTGCTCCATATTTTACATGAAGAATAACGTATGAAAAAACTGTTTGGAAAGTAAGTGCCGCACACATTAACAATTCAACAAAAACTGGATCGAAAACAAATTTCTCAGTGTAATTTGGAGCGTTTTAAGAACGTTTACAGTGGACTGAAGCTGGTTGTCCAGCTCCAAAGCAGGTGAAGTCACAACGATCAGCAAAGAAGGTTATGGCATCAGTTTTTTAGGATGCAAAAGGAATTTTGTTGATTCAGAAAGGTAAAACAATCAACTCTGAATATTATTGCAGCCTTTTGGATCAGCTGGATGAAAAAAATCGTGAGAAAACCCCTGGTTTGAAGAAGAAAAAAATCATTTTTCATCAAGACAATGCACCTGCTCACAAAAGTGTTTTGACGATGGCTAAATTCAAAGAATTAAATTACGAATTGCTTGAACATCCACCGTATTCACCAGATTTGGCTCCCAGTGACTACTATCTTTTCAGAAATCTAAAACAATTCCTTCGTGGAAAGCATTTTTCGTCGAATGAAGAGGCCATAGCAGCCGTAGACGGTTATTTTGCAGAGCTTCCGGAAAACCATTAAAAGGATGGGATAAAATTATTGGAAGATCATTGGAACAAGTGTATTGAGCTTCTAGGAGTTTATATTGAATAAAAAAATATATTTCGTAACAAAAACAGTATTCTTTTCAACCAACCTGTATATAACAATATCTCAAATTTGTTTGCAAATATTGTGCCATATTCGTTATATCTAAAATATTATATAGCATATATAATTATATATGACTCTGTATATGCCATATATAATTGTATATGGTTCTGTATATATCATATATAAACATATACAGTCCCGTGTAAGCCATATATAAATATTTCTTATATTGGGCTATGTATCGTTATATCTAAAGTACTATATAGCATATATAATTATAGATGACTCTGTATATATCATATATAAATATATACAATCCTGTGTAAGTCATATATAATTATATATAGTAATACATATAAATATATAAACATCAATATATAACTAGATGTTGTTATATATGACAAAACATAAGGTAATTAAAAAAAATTAATGTATATATAATTATATATGGTTATGCATACTGACATATGTATTTATATATTACTAGATAAGGCCACCTATGATTATATCTAAGCTTTTTTACTGGGGTAATCATATGAGGCTCTTCCAATGTTATTTCTTTGCATGCAGCAAACCGAATTTTTTAATTGTGATCACCAAATTGTTATTGTTGCTCCAAATTCTATTGTCACAGTCAAATTAATTTTGCCTCATTTGGTTTTCTGTTTTTAATAACAAAAAATTCGGTTATCCCAACCATTCGTTTGGCTACAAATTTGATTTGTCAGCAAGTTTCTATTTTCTTGTTGTAGTATTAATTAGAGCTAAAAACATTTCAGTGCTTGTTTTATTACAAATCTATTTGTTATTTCATGGATCGAAATTTGTTTTTTTTTTTTTTTTTTAATTTATTTATAGAACTTTTAAAATGTACCGTTCTCCGCGTGTGTATTTATTATATAAATATTTGATCTAATTTGTTAAATTAACAAAACAACAGGTGAGATAAGAAAAATACCCATAACAATTCCGCTTCTCACAGAAGCGCAGTTAAAATAAATATTAATAGGAACAAAAGCTTTTTTTTTTAAATACTACATTTTATTTACCATTAAAAGTTTTCAATATATTACACTAGGCAACAGCCATTTTGTTATTTGGTTCTAGCATACTTTTTCTCATGGATTTGGACCTACTGAACACGAAAATGAATTTTAAAAATTTTTCTGTCGATTGGTTTGCGAGATACAAATTTTTTAATTTTTTTTTTTTAATTTTTGGAGGTACACTTACTATTTTGAGCATATCTTTAGTCTTCTTTGACCTATTTTATCCTACTACTACTCAAATTAAAGACAATTGAGCCGTCTACAACTTATTCTCAGAAAATTTTCAAATCGGGTTAGTAGTTTTGATGTTGGCGGCTTAAAAAGGTTAAAAAACTGCGTTTTTTTAGTAAAAATGTGGCTGAAAAATTCATATAAAAATTCATATAAAATCTAAAACGCGATGTTAACAGCGATTTTAATTTTTTTACGTATAGCTGACACTTTTCCAAAGAAAATAAGCCCTTACTTAACAAAATCTGATGACAAATGGCCGACTTATTATTTTTTTGGTAAACGACCGAAATTCCGCTATTTCACGATTTTTTGATTTTCATTATTTGCACAGCTTACCTACCCAACGCAAACGAATAAATACATTTGAACTTAATTTAAAATAAACAAATTAGTCTTCGTATATTTTTTTTAAATTTATTTACAGCACTACATGCTCAATGTATCGCACAATTAGCTAAACTAACGAAATTAAACTAACTAATTAAATTAAGCAAATCAACGCACAAAAAAATGAGTAAAAACAAAGATATAAGTGTACATTTTATGCCATGTGGAAAAACTGCTGACTTCTTCTTTGTTTTTTGTATTCGCTGCAATCGGTCTCACGTATTAGGGTCCAAATATAGTCACCCATCATAGCCGTGTCATAGTTGCCCTGATAGCGTCGTTCCATAGCCTTCAATTCCTGATGAAAGCGCTCGCCGTGTTCGTCGCTCACGTCTCCTAAATTCTCAGGGAAAAAATCCAAATGAGAATCCAGAAAGTGTATTTTAAGTGACATGTGCACTCCCATGGCTTCATAGTTCTTTACCAGATCCTCAACTATGTCCTTATAATTCGGGCTTTTGTTGTTTCCTAAAAAGTTTTCCACAACAAGCCTGAAGGAATTCCATGCTGCGGCTTCGATGGGTGATAACAGCTTTGGGAATTTTTCATCTTTCAACATTTTTTTTATCTCGGGTCCTGCGAAGACTCCTTCTTTAATTTTTGCCAGCGAAAGGTAAGGGAAAATTGACCGTAAATAGGCAAAAGCTTCACCTTCTTTGTCTAATTTTTTGGCAAAATTTTTAATCAAACCCAATTTTATGTGCAGCGGCGGAAGTATTATATTTTCACGGTTCTCTATTAGTGGTTTGCGCTGAACATTCGCTTCTCCAACTACAGGTTTCGTTCGTACCGGCCATTTTTTTTTTATATAATGCTGATCATCAGCGCGGCTATTCCAAAGGCACAGAAAACAGCAATGTCGCGTATAGCCTCCTTGGAGTCCACACAGAATGGCCACAACTTTAAGGTCGGCGCATATTTTCCAATTGTATTTCCTATACTCTATGCATTTCAGCAAAATGTCCATAGTTTCATAGTTCTCCTTTGAATGAACCGCATGAGCAATAGGAACAGATGGCTTTTCATTCCCATTATGTAAGAGAACTGCCTTCAAGCTCTCTTTGTTGCTGTCAATAAACAACCTCCATTCGTTGGGGTTGTGAATTTGGTGAAGCTCTTGGAACAAGCCTGAAATGTCGCTGCAAAAACATATTTGGTCTTTCTTTGTATAAAATTTTGCATACTCCTTGTGACGGTTTCTGTACGCTGATACTTTCACTTCTGAAGCCGCAAATCCACACTGTATCATCCGAGACGCAAAAAGTTCGGATTTCTCCTTAGTGAGACCAAAATCGCGCACCCAATCGTTTAGTTCGGCCTGTGACAGTAATTTTCGCTTTGCACCCGGCTCAAATTCGCTTGCATTTGACTCAGACTCTTCTTCTGACGATTCTGCTTTTTGAAGAGATGCACCAGGGCACACTGGATATGGCACATCATGCGAATGTGGTACTGGAAGCGCAAACGATCCCACTTGAGCGTAGTTCCATTTAAAAAATCTTCCTACCCCACTGTTTGTGGTGAGGCAAAAATAACAGTCTGTGGAATGGCATAGCGGCTTTTTCCACATCATTGGTGTATCGAATTTCATATGGCGGCTAAAATTAAAATAAATTACTATATTCGCTATGTATAATGTGTTTAAATAAAAATTCTTACCTTCCGCCAGCTGCCCAGTTGGTTAAGATTATATAGCAAAGATCACACAGCGACTTAGGTGTCCATGGTTCTGTGATATTTGGTGAAATACCAAAATAATTCAAATAGTGCAATTGTACTGCTGGAGTAAACTTGTGTGCGTGATTTTTTTTTATAAACTGGCCACAAACATTGCAGAAATTGTCTGGATCGTTCAAACACTCGAACACACGTAGTCTTTTACTCATTGTCTTCCTTGCGTTTTCTAAATATTAACTTCTTTACACTTTCACAGACAGTTTTGAAATGCAATTGATAACCGTGTCTCCTTATGTTTAAATATGTATGAGCATGTAGTGCTGTAAATAAATTAAAAAAAAATATACGAAGACTACTTTGTTTATTTTAAATTAAGTTCAAATGTATTTATTCGTTTGCGTTGGGTAGGTAAGCTGTGCAAATAATGAAAATCAAAAAATCGTGAAATAGCGGAATTTCGGTCGTTTACCAAAAAAATAATAAGTCGGCCATTTGTCATCAGATTTTGTTAAGTAAGGGCTTATTTTCTTTGGAAAAGTGTCAGCTATACGTAAAAAAATTAAAATCGCTGTTAACATCGCGTTTTACATTTTATATGAATTTTTATATGAATTTTTCAGCCACATTTTTACTAAAAAAACGCAGTTTTTTAACCTTTTTAAGCCGCCAACATCAAAACTACTAACCCGATTTGAAAATTTTCTGAGAATAAGTTGTAGACGGCTCAATTGTCTTTAATTTGAGTAGTAGTAGGATAAAATAGGTCAAAGAAGACTAAAGATATGCTCAAAATAGTAAGTGTACCTCCAAAAATTAAAAAAAAAAAATTAAAAAATTTGTATCTCGCAAACCAATCGACAGAAAAATTTTTAAAATTCATTTTCGTGTTCAGTAGGTCCAAATCCATGAGAAAAAGTATGCTAGAAACAAATAACAGACAAAAGTTTGTTATTTGTGACCTAGTGTTACATGTCTGTTTGGAATAAATGAACCAGAACTTTATCAAAATTTCCCAAAACAAAGATAAGATTAAAAATAGGTACTACATATATGAGATATAGAAATTTTTATACAATACATTCCAATTAAAAAAACATATTTTAGTATCGATTAAACTTTTAAAGCAAAACCTATTACGGAATTATGATGAATTTTTGAGGAAAAAAAAGGCAGATAAAAAGAATAATTCTAATAAAAAAAAATATAATTCTATAAACATGATGACTAATTGTAAATTATGGCTAATAATAACAGTGATGTTCATTGTAGTCGAGTGCATTTTTATGGAACCTATGAATGAACTCAATGAATTAGATCGTTTTTGTTATCCCGAGTTGCATAAAAATACTCGAAAATCCTGTGAATGTGTCAATGAAAGCTCTCCTCCCTGGGGTTTAAGGGCTTTAAATATCGATTGCAGTTTTAAGAACTTATTAACCGCCGATGTCTCAGAACTTCTGCCCCTGTATGTGGATCGTTTAGATTTGACATGGAATCAATTGGAACGTGTACCCATGTTGGCCAGTGACAGCTTAAGACTATTGAATTTAATGCATAATAATATTTCAACTGTTTTAACAAAAAACTTTGTTAAAATATCTAATCTTCGTGAATTGTATTTGAGTTGGAATAGTATACAGATTATAGAGCAATATGCATTTGCGGATTTGGCCCATTTGCAGGTATTGGATTTATCTCACAACAATCTACATAATTTGGGTTTTCAAATATTTGCACCCTTACAAGTATTGGACTCTTTATATTTATCATGGAATCGTCAATTAAATCAAACAGAGGGTATACAACAATTGGATTTCTATCAAACATATGGTGTCAACAACAATTTACATTTTCTGAAGCTAAAGGCCTGCAATTTGAACAATATTGTTTTGCCGCAGAAAGTGTTGCTCAAACACTTGGATCTTAGACGTAATTTATTAACAAAAGTACCAGAAAATTTACCTTTATCCTTGGAAACGCTCGATTTGAGTGAAAATCATTTTGAAGCTTTACTACAATCAGATACTAAACATTTAAGTCAAATCCATGAGTTGTATATGGAAGATATGCCCCGTTTAAAGACGATTGAGGAAAACTCTTTTGTTCCCTTGCAGAATTTACAAAAAATAAGTTTTCAAAATAGTCGCGGCCTATCAGTCATGCATGAGTTATCCTTTGGCGACAATGCAACACGTTCACCCACTTTACACACCATGATATTTCGTGGTACTACATTGCGTGGTTTCAATAATACTTTGTCTCCGATTTTCCACCAATTGGCCACCTTGGATCTCAATGGTGTGCCGTTGCGCTGTGACTGCAACTTAGTGTGGATGAAGGAAATGCGCATCGAAACTAATGGTCGTTGTTTTAAACCTTCCCGCCTGAGAGGAATACTTTTGACCAAAGCTAACGCAAACGAATTCAGTTGTGAACGTTGGCCCCGTTGGGTTTATGGTATAATTGTATTGGGTCTTATTGCTCTTTGTTCGGTGGGCATATATTTTATTGTTGTTGGTTTGCGACCGAATGGCAGAGTTACTATGCGTCGTAAAGTTGGTTCTGGTAGTCCATATGCACGTGTTACTATTGAACCGAATCGTCAAGAGCATTATTAAATTTCAAGTGTGATGGGAAAATGCATAACATTTTTTTTTTTTTAATAATTTTTGTACATAATTTAATATTTATCATTTATTTTATACTAACAATTTAATAAAAAGTATTTATTTTGCTAAAACAGAAGTATTAAGTTATTTATTAAAAACAACTCATCATTAAGAGTCAAATGCATAAAAATTTTATTGATTTTTTTTCAAAAAGTCTTATAAAACAAAATAACATTAGGAATAGCTTAAAATTGATTTTTGTTGTTGTTTTACATAATTATTTATTTTATATGACTTTTAAAATGAAATCAACACATTTGTTATGCATTGGACCATAAATCTGTATCTGGACCATAAATCTGTATCTGGCATAGCAAAACTTTGGTAATGGGTGCGATATTCTCATGCGTTATCTTGTAATGATAGATCGTTACCTTTTTCATTATTTGAAAGCATAAAGTAATAAGTTACTGATTATTGATTACGTAATATATGATTTATAAATGTAAAGTAATAACCCATGTAAAAATCGAAATATATATGAGCATACATGATCATACATGGGCCTGTATATGATCATACATGGGCATACATGGTCATATACGTCCATACATTGTTCAATATATGACCATACATGATCTCATATATGATGATATATCTTTGGATCTGAAATTTGAGGGTATATGGACGTATATGATCATATACGAGCATACATGAATAATATATGAGCATGTATGATAATATATGCACATATATCACCATATACCCTCAAATTTCGGATCCGAAGATATATGGTCATATATGAGATCATGTATGGACGTATATGACCATGTATGCCCATGTATGATCATATACAAGCCCATGTATGATCATGTATGTTCATATATATTTCGATTTTTACATGGGAATTGAAATATTTTTGAAAATCTATTTTTAGATACATTACTTTGTGTTTTTTTGTAAGCAAAAGGGTAATGTATATTTGTTTTGATAACACTAGCGAAAAAACGAAGCGCATTAATTCATTTAAGTTTAAAGCAATCAAATACTATATGCGTCGATAGCTCAGTAGGTAGAGTTCTTGGCTGGCAACCAGTGTGTCCTGGTTCGATTCCCATCATGACCACATTATTTTTAATTACAAAAATTTTAAATAAAATATTTGTAATAATTTTTTTTAATAAAAATTGCCCTTTTTTAAAAATCTATTTTTAGACACATTACTTTTTCCATTCTCGTAACCATATAAGTAACCCCTTACATTATCACCTCTAAAGTAATGGGTATATACATTACTTTGAGGCTCATCGCCTATAAAATTCATCAATGAAGTAAGGTGTAAAGTAATCCATCGGCCCCTATGGCTATACATTACTTTACCCATTATTTGGTAATGTGTGGTTTTGCTGGGTGGACCATAAATCTGTATAAAAATTAAAAAAAAAATATATAAGAAAATTTGCGTTGGAAAAGACCCAACATGATACAGTCTCACAAAATTTTAGCATTACTTGGTTCCTATTCCGAAAAAAATGGCAAATTTTTGGAAAAAAAATTTTGCAAATCGTTGGCTTAGAATGCAAAAGTGCTAAGTCCTTCCTTAATAAGGTTAACTGGAGCCAACAACTTTTGAAAACGGTTCATTTCAAATATATATATTTTTTTAATCAGCAAATGATATTATCATATTTCTTATAAATATTTTAATGTTTAATTACAAAAAATTTTAAATTTTGACTTAATCTTTTAAGCAAAAAAATTTATTTTTCTTTAAATAACTCCTTTAAACCAACAATTTTATTAAATGACTACTTAGTGCCTTTGAAGTCTTAGCTAATGAAATACAAAATATTTAAATTTGATGGTTTATTGGGGTTCAAGGTCCACACTTAGTCTGATTGCAAAAATACAATTGGTTAATAAACTTAAGAGTGTTAAGTGGGTAAAGTGGGTAAAGTACTTTAAAATGTGTATAAATTAATGTTTTTTCTAACGCCTTTACAAATACAACCAAATAAAGAAGATACAAAATAAATATTAGAACTATGTTATGAGTTATATTTTTTAAATAATACAAAAATAGAAAAATAATTAAAATTTCAGAACACCACAAACGCCAGAGTTGCTACTTAAATTAAAAAATATATATAAACCTTTTTAGGTCGCCACTTTGGGGGAAAATGGTCGTTTTATAAACACTATCTCAAATATTTTATAAAATTTAAAATGTTTATTCAATATACGAGTTAAATAGATATTTTTATTTAACACTTTCAAGGGCACAAAGAATGTTGATGAAGGTCGTAGCTGAGACAATTTTTCTGTGTATTCTCCATGATTACTAAATAAAAAATAAAAAAATGTTTTCATTTGAAAAAAATTTTTCTATGACCTCGAACCCGACTAAAAATATAAATATAAATAAAAATTTCTCTATAAATAATGTACTAAAATGAGCAAGAAATATGTCAATATTTAAACACGCCTACTTCCTTTACTTATTCGTATGATGGAGGGCACAAAATGATGTAAATTTGATGCGATATATGATCCTTTTTTTAACTGGATAGTTGGTATACAAATTCTCATATTCTTAATATCCTTTAAGGTCCTACAAATATCCTTCGAGGTCCTGCAAATATACTTTGTGGTCCTGTGAGTATCCATCGAGGCCCTGTGAATATTCTTTGAGCTCCTGCAAATATCGTCCGAGGTCCTGTGAAAATCCTTAGTGATCCCCTTCTTCGAGGTGCTATGGATATTCTTCGAGGTCATATAAATAACATTCGAGGTATTGCAAATATCCTTTAAGGTCCTGCAAAATTTACTTTAAGGTTATGCGAGTAACCTTCGAAAACCAGCGAGTATCCTTAAAGGTCCTGTGAAAATCCTACGAGGTCCTTTGAATATCCTTGTAAGTCCTGTGGTATCCTTTGAGGACCTGCGAACATTCTTTGAGGTTCTGTGATGTGCTTTATAGAAGCACTGCAAAAATCCGTATAACCATGTAATAAATATTAATCTTGCCGTGCCGTTGGTCACTTCTTTCTGGGTTGGTCACTTCTTTCTAAGAGCCTTTGAATGTGTGTATGTCGTCCCCTACGAACATCCTTTGAGTTTGTTCCTAGGAACATTCTTCATACGAATATTCCACTTGATTTCAATTGACTGTGTCCCGATCGTGAATAACCTCCTACCAGAGAGAAGATTATTTGAGTGTGTGCCGAGCGTGGATCACCTCCTCCAAATATCTCTCGAGTTTATGCAATGCGTTGATCACCTCCCGCAAAAATCCTTTGAGTGTGTGCCGTAAATCACCTCCTACGTTGCGGAGAGCCCGTGAGTGTCACATGGAGTGGACATGGAACAACGTAAAGAAGAGGTTTATCTCTTTTAAATTTTTTTCTATATTCGGTGTTTTACAGTATTCGAACAAATTTCTGTGACGATCCCTAACCTTCCGAACTTAGCCCAGCTAACGGAACATAACTCGTCGTGTTAAAAGTTTAAAAGTTATTTTGTCTAAGTGCATATTAAAAATATTATTTAAAATTAGAAAAATCTAAATTGTTGTCGTGTGTAACATCTTACGAATAAAAGCATTCAAGATCAATTTGAATAATAAACAGACACCGTTTTTTTTTCAAGCATTTCTTTTTTGAACACTTTAATGTATTTGTATTAAAATGGATTTTTCTTTTCCTATGTTTTGTTTATAAACAAATCATGATTTGTTTTCTCTACTTAAATCTGTTGTTTTTTTTTTTTTGTTCTCAATATTTCCCTCCTTAATGTACACGATCGTATTTTGTTTATAGCAAAAAAAAAAAAAAACATTTTTATTAACTAGCGCATACTCAATAAAAATTTCAAATTTCGAAATTCGATGATAATTTTAAAAATTTAAAACTTTTCACCACTGCCTAAAAACTTGGCCCAAAAAGCTACAACGAATTTAGATTTCAATGAATAAGTTTTCACCAAAATATTTCAGTTGCGAGCGGACCTCTGCACGGAGTAGAACAAAAAAAAAATATCAAAAAAAAAAAATAAAATTTAAACGAATTAACAGTCCGCGGAAGAATTTTGTGAATATTCAGAATAATACATATATAATCTATATATATTTAAATTTTCTACAATTTTTTTTCTAATTTCAATTCTAAAAATATATACTAGATATACATACGATAGAAATAGAAATCGATTGAAAGGAAAAAAATTAAGAAATATTTAAATTCATATTACAAAAAGAAAAAAATTAATACAAATTATCAAATAATATTAAAGTGAAATTTAATTTAAAAAAATATAAAATATAGTGAAAAAAAAATATTAAAAAATAGTAATGATTTTGAAAATTTTCTCTTTATTCCCATTTTAGTTTTTTTTTTTATTTTAGTTTTTCATTCCCCCTGTTTGTTCGTTCCGTTTCTTTTTATACAACTTTTCGCCGATGAATTTAATTTCGTTTAAATAAAGTGAAATTAAAATTGAAAATTTCTTCTCTTAAATAAATTTGAATACAAAATAAGAAGAAGAAGAAGAAGCATTGGCCACGATAAATAATAATAATAAAAGAAAAATATAAAAATGCATTTTCCGCGTTTAAAATTTTTACTGACTTTGGTCATTTGTTCTTTACTTGTGCTGAGTCTTCCCGAAAATGCAAATTGTGCTAACAAAAAACCCAGCAGTAATTCAGCTCCTGCCGCCCCCATTGAACCCGAAGCCGTTATTGAAGAAGTCAATGCCAAACAATTGGAAAAACTTTTAGCTGATAAGGATTATGTAGCGGTATTCTGGTGTAAGTGAATTCACAACGTTTCATTATCAACATTTTCAAATTTCAATTTATTTAAAGAGCAGGTCTGATTATATAAAGTTTTCTTTAAATAAGACAAAAAAAATACTCAAGTGGAAAAAATTCGTATTCTGCTTAAAAAATCTATTCTTTTTTTTTTGTTTTTTTTTGAATATTTACGTATTTTTTTTTCGACCATTTGCTAGTCTTAAATTTTATTTTATTCTATTTTGTGTGCGTGTTTGAATGGGATGGATGAATACAAAAACGAAATATTGAAACGTCTGTTCGTTCGCATGAGTGTATGAGGAATTTGTATGAGAGTATTTGTACAAAGACGTGCTAGAATTCACAGTGTGAATTCATAATGAAATAAAATAGAAATGGGCCAGCAACAAGTGTAGAAATCGACAGTGTTGTTGTTGTTTTTTTTATTATTTTTTTGACATTCCATTTTATACCAACAAAAAAAAAAACAGGGGAAAAGAAATTAATCAAAAAAAAAAAAAAAACAACGAAAGGAAAGTAGAATAAGCGTGATAACTTGTGGCAAAAGTTTAAGTTCATAAAAGCATAGGAAAATGGCTTTAACTTCCGCAAAATGAGAAAATTTCAATGCGTGAATTATTGTAAAACAAAAATTTTAGGTTTTATTTCTAAAATTAATTAATTTTAAAGATTCACAGCTGTTTCAAAACGCTTAACCATTTGAATTTCGTGCGGCTTATACACATTTCTATATTTTCTACTCTATTTGTTATCATTTCCGTTAAAAAAATGTTAGCAGTATATATTTTTCAATAATGCTTATGCGTTGATTTATTTCGAATACACCGATTTTTCTAAAAAAAACAAAATCAATAAAAAATATCATACAAAAATTTCAGAACGAAATTCCTAGTAGTTCCTTTTAAACTGAAAAACTTCACTCATATTGCACACTGGCTTAAACTGGACTTTTTGAGCAAATATGTCTACAGCTTACAGTTTTAAACGAATTTATAAAAATATTTTTTTGATATTTATTCTAAAAAAATGTCGTTGTGGAATCCGTAATTACTATTGTGCATTTTTTTTTGCAATAATCAAATTACAGTAAAGTCGAAATAAGGTGAAATAATTTTTTACATCTTCAAGTTTGTTCACGTTTTTAGTTGTCAACTTTTAAATCAACGCTATTTTCCCACAAAAATTAAACTGATAAAAATTCAATCCTCCAATCAATTTATAAACAAAATTGCTCGTTATATGCACGCAGCGAAAAACATAGTTGCAATATGATCACTGCTACTATATTGTGCTTGCTGCAATCGGGTATGGTTGTCACAACCAAGTTATTGATTTTTTAACCATCAACATGGTCGCTACCATAATTATTTAGTAAATAGTTTACTATTTTATGATTAGCACCTTCTATTTTATAACATGATTGGCTGTAACCATACTGTGGAAACAAAAATTCTCACTATGAAAATAATATGATAATTATGCAATGATAAAATGCTGGCAAATAATTATACATCAAGTAAAACCAAAATTATATAATTTCAGCCAGTTTTTTTTTACAACAAAATGTCTTAAATGTTGTTTACTAAAACTGGACAAATATCAGATGGGTAGAAAATACATTTCCCATGTCATCAAAACATTTCATCAATTGACCCATTAAGATCCAGTTAATTCTTTTTTAGCTTTAGAAGATTTTTTTTAAAGGGGTTTTTCGAAAATTCCTTATACATGTAATATTATTTACACTAACCAATTCATTGTCAAAAAGATTATATTGAAAGATTTTACATTTTTTAATTCTTTTCAGTAAAAACAATTAGATTTTTTTAAATATGTTTATTAATTTATTTCTTGTAAAAATTGTTAAAATATTAATAAAATATTTGTTATAAGAAAAGGCTTTTTTTTTGTACGAAAAGGTTTCTTACACAAAATACTAGATTTTTAGAAATTTTTCTGGTAAAAAGAGTTTTAGATTCTATGGAATTTTCCTTAAACTAAAATTCTCAGGTTCTACAAACTTATATTTTAAGGCCTTTCTTTGAAAGAAAAATTAATAGATTCCGAAGACTTTTCATCATGAAAAATATTTAGATTTAAAGGACTTTTTCTAGTAGAAATATTCTTAAATTAAAAAAGCTTTTTCATAGTTTCTAAAAACTTTTCCTTTAAGAAATTTTCTTAGATTAGAAATCATATAATATAGTTATGAGAGACCATAATATGATATAATTTTGAGTATACTATGATTACGTGCGATCATATTATGACAAATTTAATATAATATGTTTATTTTGGACTATAATATGGTAATTTTTAAATCATAATATAACTGTAGGGACTATATTATGGTAAAAATATAGTTATTTTATTATCATAATATGATAACAATGTTATGGTACGACTATGGCTGGCGCAACCATAAACCCAAAATTATATGATGCTCTTCGAATATGATTGCCCCAACTATGTTTTTTTTTGCGTGTGCTATTTGTGTTAGCTTTCGAGATATTGCCATTTTGTAAAATGGTCATCTTATAAAATTTTCCTTATCTCGAAAACTGAACTCAAATAAAAATGTCTGTAAAAGTTACAGAAAAAACTGATTTTTCTGCAGTTTAAAGCTAGCAGACAGACTGTTTAGCTAATTTTAGCAACATTTTTACACACAAAGAAAAAACATGGTTGAAGCAATCATATTCGAAGAGCATTATAAATTTTTGGGCACAACCATAAAGGTTGTGCCAATCATAGTCTTACTATAATATGGTTATCATATTATGATAATAAAATCACCATATTTTTACCATTATATTGTCCTAAATAAACATTTTATATTGAATTTATTATAACACGATCGTAATCATAGTATGCGCAAAATGTTATTATATTATAGTCCCTCATAACCATTTTATGATTCCTGGATTATCATTATATGATCCATAATCTAAGAAAATTTCTTAAAGGAAAAGTTCTAAGAAACTATGAAAAAACTCTTTAAATTTAAAAATATTTCCTTTGGAAATATTTTTTCTAAAAAAAATTGATATTAAGGAATTTTTGAAGAAAAATTGTTAAGGAAAAAATCATAGATTCTAAGAACTTTGATTCTGTGAACTTTTTTTAAGAAAAGCACTTAAAACTTTTAAATTCTAATGACTTTTTTAATAAAAAAAAATCTTCGACATTTTTAAGATTTTTTTAGAAAGTTTTTAGAAATTTTTCTTTAGAATCTAAGAATATTTCTACTAGAAAAAGTCCTTAGAATCTAAGTATTTTCTTCAGAATCAATGAATTTTTCTTTTAAAGAAAGGCCCTTAGAATCTAGAATGTATGAACTTTTATCTAGGAAACAGTTTGGAGAATCTGAGAATTTTAGTTTAAGGAAAAGTCCATAGGATCTAAAAATGTTTTTATCAGATAAATTTACAACTCTTTTATTTTGTGTAACAAGAACTTTTTACAAAAAATGAATTAATAAACATATTTTTTTTTTAAGTCCATGTTTATTAGAAAACCAATAACTTGGTTGTGACAACCATACCCGATTGCAGCAAGCAAAAAAAAGTAGCAGTTATCATATGCAACCATGTATTTTCTCTGCCTGTAGTAAAGTAAAAAAAATAATAGAAAAAATTAGTAAACGTTGCTAAAATTAAGCCCTTAATGGAAATCAGTTTGCCAAAATCAAAATTTGAATTAATTTTTATTACCTTTTGAATTTTTCTTTAAAATTTTGTATAAAAATTTTCAACTTACAAAAGAAAATTGTTGTTAATTAAATTATTTTCGCAACACTGTTTTAAAAAATTACTAAACAAAAATTTCTGATATCGGCAACGAAAATTACTAAAAAAAAAGAAATATAAAATAGAAATAATTTTTACTAACAAATGATTTCGTTCACAAAATAAGTACAAAAAGGTAAAATGGGACATAAAACATTTTACTAAATTTCCTAACTTTTTGGTAGGCAAAACGGGTTTAGTAGGGCAAAAGAGGAAAAATCGTCGCTTGAATAGAGTATTAAGACACTCCGCTAAAAAAACTAAGCTTAACTCAATGAAAAAGCTTTATAATAATATTTATGGAAAACTTCATAGATTTTCGTGCAATGCAACGCTTAATAAATATGATAAAGTCCAAATTTATAGCAGACTTCATCTCCCCAACAAAACTTTGGTAATGGGTGCGATATTCTCATGCGTTACCTTGTATTGATAGCTCGTTACCTTTTTCATTATTTGAAAGCATAAAGTAATAAGAAACTGATTTTTGATTACGTAATATATGATTTATAAATGTAAAGTAATAATTGAAATATTTTTGAAAATCTATTTTTAGATACATTACTTTGTGTTTTTTTGTAAGCAAAAGGGCAATGTATGTTTGTTTTGATAACACTAGTGAAAACACGAAGCGCAACAATTCATTTAAGTTTAAAGCAATCAAATACTATATGCGTCGATGAGTAGAGTTCTTGGCTGGCAACCAGATTTCCCTGGTTCGATTCCCATCTTGACCACATTATTTTTAATTACAAATATTTTAAATAAAATATTTGTAATAATTTTTTTTTTTTTTTTAAATTCCTCTTTTTCATAAATCTATTTTTATAGACATTACTTTTTCCATTCTCGTAACCATATAAGTAACCCCTTACATTATCACCTCTAAAGTAATGGGTATATACATTACATTGAGGCTCATCGCTTGTAAAATTCATCAATGAAGTAAGGTGTAAAGTAATCCATCGGCCTCTATGGATATACATTACTTTACCCATTATTTGGGCTGGGTCGTTTTTAAAATTTTCATATACATATTTATTTGAAGAAAAATATTAATATTGGGACCTTACATTAATAATAAGCGCTTTTTCTTTGAAATTTGCGAATTTATTGTGCAAAAATGGTGGCAAATATATTTTTCAAATTACTGTCCATCGCTGGCCACAACTTTTTCCAAACTACGGACTTACTTTTCATTTGAGGCAATCCAATCTTCGATCCATTTTTCGCATTGTTCATATGAAGACAGGGCATGTCATCGACTAGAACAAGTAGTAGCCGGAAGGAGCAATGTCTGGAGAATACGGCGGATAGGGTAGATTTCCCATGTCAGCGTTTCCAAGTAGGTCTCGATCGGTTGTCATACTGCAAAATCACTTTGTCATGCCTTTCTTCGTTTTCCGACCGTTTTTGATTCAGTATGCGGCTCAAACGCATGAGCTGAGTCCGACAGCGTTTCTCTGTGATCGTCTCATTCGGTTTGAGCTGCTGGTCCTACCATGTGCAGAGCATTAGCTTCATGGCATGAATTTTCGGATTTGCGAAAGATATTGTCCGGGAAAAATCCATAACTTTTAGCACTTGGGGTTGTCATAATGGATCTCCTTTTCATCGCCAGTCACAATGAAATGAAAAAAGCAATTTTGTTTGCGTTCGAAAAGCTGTTCACAAGCGAAAAGCCGCCTTTCGACGTCACGCGTTTTCAATTAGCATGGCACCCAGTTTCCTTACTTATGAATAAATCCCATGGCTTAAGGCGTTTGCTGACTGTCGACTCTTCCACTTCAAATGATTCTAACAGCTCTTGAAGTATTTGGCATTTGTCCACATAGAGCAATTATTTCAATTCCGTTAAACCGGCTGTTCCTTGCCCTTGAGCTTAAAATCAACACTTTCAAGGCGATCAGATTAAACCACCTCCGACACGATTGTTCAGATAGAGCACACTCGCCGTAAACTTCCACCCTCGGCCGCAGTTTTCTGCATATTACAATAATGTTATTTAAAAACACTTCATCTGGTACCAAATTGGAGATGTTCGAGGCAATATTAAGTTTTGTTGTTTACGTTTCAACGAAATACCACAAGCGGCCAAAGAACTTTTTATCTGATCAGGACAACATCTAATCCGATAAGGACAAAATCTACACCATAAGAAAAATATTAAAAAATACCATCTTTATATGATCCTATATATTGAAGATTTTAAAGTTTAACATTGGCTTTTTCCCACCTCAAATTTATGTAAGTTAAACTTACATATTCATAATAAATTTTGAATAAAATGATTTTTACAAATGTAGTTGCTGCTTACCAAATTGAAAACTCGATTTGCCGTTAATGTGACATTTCAATTGTAACTGCATTGGGTATAAACAAACTTTGACAATTAAGTTTGATGGCGATCTTTGCATAATGAGATCCGCGGAACTTACTTTATGAGATTGAACAAAATCTCTCAGTCAAAACATTAAAAATTGTAGTTGTTGTCCTAATCATACTTCTAATTTTTTCATTGGCATTGAAATTTCATTAGCATTTGGACACTTAATTGTGATGAAGTCCCACTAGTGTTCAAAAAATTATGTTTAAATTGCTTCCTTTGGCTAAATAATGTCTTACAAAACTGCTTCTGTGTATACAGTAGGTATTTTTTGCTGGGAACACACACATACACTGTGACTAATTACAATCCACCGTCGTGCCGTATTTTATGTTTAGCAGATGTTTAAGTATCATATGGGTTTTGAAATTTTACTTTTATTAATTTAAAAATATAAATCACAAGTTTGTGTATTTTTAACAGAATAGCCCCTAAGGTATAATTGAACAGTTAATACCAAAAAAAAATAATAATATTGAAAATAATTTTTCAATTTAATGTTTACAATAAACATCTGTATTTATACTTAAAATTGTATAAAAATATGGATTTAATAGATACGTATTAAATCAGATATTAAATAAATATGTATACATACGAGTATATACGACAAGCAGAAAGATGAATGGGAAAATATAAAATAAACATATAGAGACACAATTGTATGTACCTACAAAACATTCACATGCATTAGGGAGACAGTGATTTATATGATATGCGGCGCCATGCCATGTTGTGGCGAGCACAATTTGGTGCATTGGAACAAACATGCTGATACTGCTGCAAAGAACATGAACAGCTAAAGTAACTGCTGCTCGGGGCAGTAAGAACTATTGTTTATTGTTTAAGCGATGACCAAATATTCGCTTACCAGATTGATTAGATCGACCTTCCGATTGAATTATTTACTGGAAATCCCTTTCTACCGGAAACCATTCAACCACAGCACGAGCTCGAAGGAGTATACCTTATAGTACCTACGATATTATTTCGCGGTCGAGCCTTTAAAAAGGTTCTTAAGATGTCATAGCGGTACTGATACTGAAATATTGCCCTTCAACCATTAGCAACCTTTTTTAAGAACTACGTACCGTACGGATATTTTTCATTCGTGTTGGAAGGTTGCCAATGTCCAACAAATTCCTAGAACATAATTAACTTTTTAACGATCGACAGCATGGCGTGTCTTTCGGAACGTAAGAGTCGGTCCATTGTAAGATTTGGTGAAAGCAAAATGCTTACTGCTTTTTGTATCGGTAATAATTTCTCTCCATTCATAGCGGGATTTCTCAGGGATCACAGTATAAAAGTTGTTATAGATGGGGTCTCATCCAATGAGTTTCAGTTAAATGTAGGAGTACCGCAAGGTTCCGTTCATTCTGATCTCGGCCAAACTTCAAATCCTATCTGTTATTTGGCAGATGAAAGCAACATTTGTCATTAATATTCCTTAGTTCATATACATTGTGGAGGTTGACGCCATAAGGGCGATTAAGAATGGTACATTCAATCAGAACCCTGCGGGAAAAGAATCTATCCAAGCGTCACGTGACCAGTTCATTGTGACAGGGCCACCTGACCGGTTTCTTTTTATATGAAAAGTACCGGTCACTTTAACATGGGCTTGTCCTAGGAGGGGGTCAATTGCCCTCTGTGACATGTCACAGGATTGGTTTGAAAGAACATGTCACACAACTAAACTCGTACTTTAAAACTCATCAAGTGATAGAGGCATGCTCGGTTTATGTGGTAAGTTTTTTGAGAAGCTGTTTTCACCTATCACAGTACTGGTACTTTCAGACCCATCACGTGATAGGTACTTTAGGAACCGGTAGTAGGTACTTTAGGAACCGGTAGTAGGTACTTTAGGAACCGATCCTCTTTTTACCTACCACCGTACAGGTCCCAATTCCCAACTGGCTCCTTTTTTCCCACAGGTTAGTTACAATCTGTGAGTGGGTCTTGTGAAAAGGCTCGATTTCAATGCACCCAAGATCCAATGTTATTTGTTAACCAATAGAACATTGGGATCATCAATGTCATCTGGTATTAATATTGGGTAGTATCAATATAAAGGAATCGGATACTTTTTGATGTTCTGGGCATGAGAATTCAATGTGATTTTTGCTGCAAAAAATCATGTTCTTCCAGTGTCGAAAGAGACATTCAAGTGTCTTGACTCTGTTAACCGGTGCAAGAAAGAATTGACTTCTTCTGATTTAGTTACCACTTACACCATCAATATCTGACCAAAACTGGCATACAACTCCCGTATATGGGTAGAGGCATCAAAGTATATTTTGGAACTTCTGGATCGTGTAAAAAGGAGAACGTCGGCACTTATCAATGACTGTAGGATATCCAGCTTTATTGACTCATTTCAGCATGATCGTAATGTGGGTTGTGTAACACTGTTCTATCGCTACCAACATGAGAAGGGTTCCTCCGAATGAATTAATGAATCACACAACGCACTACAAAGAAAATTCGTTTACTGGCCAAACCACACGTATGTAGAATAAACTCCCAGCAGATGTGTTTCCTGATACTTAACATACGATTTGGAGAAATTCAAGTGCAACGTCCACAAACGCTACTACTTATTTTCTTCTTCTCATAACCTAATTTCCTGATATCAATACCCTGCAATAGTAGAGGATATCTCCCTCCTGAGTGTTAGTCTGCTGTCCATATCAGAGAACTGCATTTGCTGATTGCAAAACGTTCATACGCAATCAACACAAGAATAAATATGTGTTTGCGTTCAAACGCTGAATATTCTCCAAAACACACATATTTGTTGATGATTTTAAATCAATCAAACGACGTGCAAATTGTTTTGTCACTGATTTATAAACCATTGATTTTATTCTGTTCATTCGAGCCAACAATAATTATTTTGATGTAGAATAAATCAGAAAAAAGAACAAACAACGTGTATGAGTGTAATCATAATTAAAACAAAATAGTTTCTTATCTATAAAAAGGACGTGGTTTTGTAGAAACACATTTCATAAATGTTATATGTATATTAGGGTGGGTCTAAAATAAGTTTTTTTAGAATTTTTATTAGGAATACCAAAAATATTGTTCTATGTGAAAAACTTTTTTTTTTCAATTTAGGCCGACATCTCAGGCTCGCCCAATCCGGTTAAAGTTAAATATTGCCTAATTTTCCAATCAAAATAGATGAAAAAAAATTAAGACAATATTTAAATTTTTCCGGATTAGGCAAGCCTGAGATATCGACCTAAATTTTTTTTCCAAAAAAATATTTATATTTCACAAAGAAGAATATTTTTATTACTAATGAAAATTCTAAAAAAGCGGATTTAAGTCCCACCCTAATGTAAACAATATCATTTATGAAATGTGTTTCAATTATGTTTTAATTATGACTTTTTGTTGAGTGATTAAATTTGCAGTAAACATAATCGACATATGATTCAAACTGATCCGAATTACGCGTTCACTAATTTTATTCTACAGTGAATTTTGTTGAATTATTAAACGTGAAAAAAAATTTGTATGTATGATTAAATCAAGAAAAAAGTTGATTTTGCAGTTCTCTGGTCCATACCAGTCGCTGTCACCCTAATATACTTATAATATGTTTTTCAACATGTTGTTATATGTTATGTATTTTTTTAACTATAATATTCTTTAATATTACGAAGGTATTAAGATATAAACACACTCTGAGAAATTTCAATAAAAGCTGGTGGTAAAATATTAAATGTATCAAGGTACAACACTCTCCCCTAAAGTGAACTAATTAATATGTGATTAACTTTTGCCCAACAACTGCTATTAATACAATACATTTTTAGCAAATATCTGGATTCGTCCTATAAAATACGAATATAACATTCCGCAATATGGCGAAATCAAACAATCAAAATTGGATAATTTAACAAATTTTCAGAATTTCAATTGCATCAAAATAAAATTATCCTATCAAAAAATTTCATTGCAAAGAGCAAACTTTTTTAAACAATTTTATATTAATATTGATTTTAATTTAAATAGAGATGCTTTTAGTGAAATTTCGTCAAGTGTATTTTGAACATTTCATTTCAATTATACGTAACTATGTATGCATAGATTATGCATATTAATCAAAATAAATTCTATATTATTTATATCATTTGTATAATTCTTAACTTGAACTATGCAACATCAGCAGCATCAGCATCAGCAACAACAACAACAACGAAGAACTAAATATTTTTGCACATTTTCAATTCAACTAATTTTTATGAATTAAAAAATCAACAAGTTTTTGGTCAGTGTAATTGAAATTAAAATTAGTTTTTTTTTTTTTTTTTTGATTCATCCATCAGTGGTTGAAAAAACAAACAAATTGAAAGAAAATACAAAGAGAAAAAAAATTAAAATAATATACATCAATTAATAAAAACTACGATTTCATTCATACAAAACAAATTGAGGATGCTGCTGATTATGATGATGCTGATGATGGCGATGCTGCCGTTGCTGCTGGCGATGCTGATGTTTGTGTTGCACCCACTGTGCAACAACCAAAAAGCAATATAAACCGCAAATATTTCAAATGAAATTTTCTATACTGTATTTTACCTTAAAACTTTTTGTTTTCACTATTTTTTTTTCTCTACACGTGGAATTTAATTGTTTGCCAAGTTTAAAATAAATTTTATTTGCTTCGACTTTTTGTTGAAATTATTAATGTCGGAAATATTTTAATTTCGGTCATACACACCTGTGTGGTTAATTCCATTTTGGAATGATAAACTAAACTGAGTTTTGAAAAAAGTGTATTATAAATTCTTTCACAAAAAATTACTTTTCACATAAGAATGATATCAAAAATTTTGCTAATCGAAAGGTTGCTAAAAAAACTTTTCAAAAGAAATTTTAGTAAATTAATCGAGAGGGCAAATGTAAAAATACTATTGAATGTACTCAGAAAAATAGGTCAAAATTTTGAGACAAATTATTTTAAATAATAAAAGACCTATATTTCAGAAGATTGATTCGTAAGAATTGTTTTGAGTTCAGATCCGTGGATTCAAGAGCCCAAAATACTTTGAAAATGTGTTAGTGGGTCTGTGTAAAAACCGTGTATACTAGTGTTGTTCAAAAGATTAATTCAAAGTAAGAGACAAAAGTCGTTTTATTGCACTAAATATTTTTATGTCGAATTCAAATCCATAAAAATCGATATCTGTTCAATTTTGACAAAAGAACTTAGACTGATGAGATTTTTTGAAAATTCCTACAGAAAATAGCAAATGTCTTCCTTACGGTCTGCTTTAAACCCTTTGGGCTAGAAAACTGAAATTTATAATATGAGTTCTCTGAAGTATGAGCTACGATATGATACTTTTTGGAATTACCGTCAGAAATGGGGTAAAAATAGGCTTTTAAAAACGGCGAAAGTCTCCCATTAAATGTGGAGTATACGCCAATTCATTTAAAAGCTTCTTTTTGGATTTTTGACAGGAACCATGATCAAAATGGATAGTTCGAAAGGGGAAAAGACTTGCTTTAAATTGGTTTAGCTACAAGCCGTCTCACCGTTAACGACCGTGAGGGCCTGAAACATAAATCAAGTGCTCCCTGAAACATAAGCTAATTCACTGAGAAGATACTTTTTGGAATTTTTCCCAGGAGTACGGTAAAATATGGCTTTAATAGGGGAAAAGTGTCGCACTTAACGAACTGCTCAAACAGCTTTGGCTAGAAACCTGAAATTTTAAGAATAAGTGGCATTGAAACACTTATATTGGAAAAGATTTAGAATTGAAACACTAGATAAGGGGACCGATATGAAATGCAACGGAGAACAAGTGGAATTGAAACATTGAATGGATCGGGGAACGAGTGGAATTGAAACACTCGACAAGGGGAACGAGATGGAATGGAACGGGCAACAAGTGGAATTGAAACACTAAACCCAGAGAACGAAATGGAATGAAGCGCTCTTGGATATTAATCATATTTATCGATTCTTTAGTGCAATAGAAAATGTTTACGAATGGGTAAATCATAGGCTAATTTAGGAAAGAAACTTCAAATTTTGAATTTGTGGTCTCTAGAGTATGAGGTTACTCCTTGGAATTATGGGTTTCCTTTTTTGGAATTTTTATCAGGAATGTAATAAAAAAGACAGTTGAACAGGGAGAAATCACCCCCCCCCCCCCCCCCTCATAGATCAAACCGATAGAGCTTTCATACTCCGATGTAGACATCCTCCAGCAAAACGAGGAGGATCCACTCAAAACATGGAAAAATAGGGTTAAAGGGGAAAATCGCACTGCTAATCCCCCATCCGAAACCTCTGGGGCTGAGATATTGAATTTTTAGCTGTTATTCTGGTGTAGACATCCACTAAGATGGGGTTATAAAAATATTTATGAGGAGGAGCGACTAGAGAAATGTTTGGTATCCTTCTTAAACGTCCTACCCACAGCCTTGGTGATAGAAAGCTGAAATTTAAAATATGTTTTCTCGGGGACCGAAATAGAATGGAACGGCGAACAAGTGGTATTGAAACAGTAGAAACGAGTAGAATTGAAACATTAGGCGACGGGGACGCAATAAAATGGAATGGGAATACGGTACTTTTTACTTACTGCAAGGCTGATTTTAATCCATTACCTGGACTTGAATTTTATTCCGCTTAAAAAGAGGAGGTGTCATTGCAAAATATACTCAAAAAAAAAAAATAAGTAATTTTTCCTAACAGCTGGTAACTTATCTAATATATAACCAGAGTAAAACGTTAACCACAAATATTTTCATATAAATTTGACATTCATTACTGTGGTTAAACATTACGCTTTGGTTATTCTGAGATAAGTTAGCACATAGAGAAAACAGATTGGTATTGACAACCGAATTTGCAGCCAATGGAATGGTTCGATAGTGGTAACAGAGTTTTTCGGTTGTGATAACAGAAAGTTAATTGAGACATGAGTAATTTGATTGTAACAACACAAATTCGGTTGCCTTAATAAAAATTCGGTAATCACAACCGAAAAATTCGGTTGCAGCAACTGAACCATTTGATTGGCAAAAAAAATTCAATTGCCAACACGAATCTGTTCTCTGGGTGCGGGTCTAAAAAGTACATGATTTGGCAGGCAGTTTCGTAAAAGGATCTATAAACTTAAAAACTAATATAGAGAATCGTCTTGAGTGGTCACTGAATAAGTTTATTCAGAAAACCAATGCTTTGGTACTATTTTGGCCAGATTTCGCGATCAGTCACTCTGTCAGACACTATGTGGTGGCACAATAAAAATAAAATCAGTTTCGTTTCCAAAGAAGCGAATCCACCATATTGTTCGGAATTTCGCCCAATTGAGAGTTATTGGTTGCTGATGAAAAGATCCTTAAAGAAGACCAAAAATGCTCACAAAGCGACTTAGATGTTGATAAGAATACTGTACAACCCGTGTAGAAAGATCAGATCTCATAGAACTTATTTGTACCAGATCTAATTAGATATTCAAATAGGGGCCAAATTTTATAAGAAGCAAATATATCCTAATACAAATTATATCCTAATACCCTAACCGAGCACTAGCAACAAAGGCCATCGGCTCGTTGTAGCGAAAACATACCAGAGCCTCTGGTGGGAATCGAACCCACGACCCCCGCACTGATAAACTAGCACGCTACCAACTAGCCTACCGGGCGACTATATATATATTGCGCCATATAATACCTTTATTTTTACATACATTTGTATATTGGTGCCTTTGAAAACTGCTCAAATGACTAAGATCAAGTACTAGATCTAATATCAGATATGAAAAGATCAGGCACCAGATATGATCCCAATTCGATCAGATCTTGCACTAGATCTGATTAGATCTGTCCCATAAAGTGTATCACATATGCCATATCTTACAATATATCATACATGTGGCACCAGATTTAATTATATTTAAGCGGAACTGATTAGATCTGATATTTCTTACACGGGAAAACCTAATGAGTGGCGTAAAGCAAAAGATTCAAGCATTTTATGAAAGTAAAATCTAATTTTAAGTTTTTCTTTAATGTAAATAAGTTGTGATTTAATGAAATATTTAGTTGAAATTTATTTTTTATTTCATAAGAAAAAATGCAAGATATCACTTAAAAAATTTCTAATATTTACGTACAAGTTTGCTAAAATATCGATACCGAAATAATTAAAATAACGATCTTTATGTTTGTAAATCTTAATATTTGACGAGTTAATGCCCACTGAATTACTATCCCTACATCTTTCTATACTTTTAGATGCTCGAAGCTGTGTTACCTGTGACAAAGTGTTAGCCGAACTCGAAAAAATCGACGATGACACCGATTCCTTCGGTGTTGATTTCGTTAAAATCAACGATAAACGTCTAGCTAAACAATACGGTATAAAGAATTTCCCAGCACTAACATATTTCAGGTAATAAAAAAAAACACACAACATTAAACAACACTTTGTCTACAATCTACAACAAACTCTCCTCCTTCTCCTCCTTCTCCATCAACAAATAGGGAAAAGGAACCAATTATCTATGATGGCGATTTAATGGATGAAGAAGGCGTTTTGGATTTCTTAACTTCATTAGAAGCCATGGACTTACCAGATCGTATCGAAGAAGTTAATGCTAAAATCTTGTTGAAAATCATTGAAGATACCGATTTTGTAGCAGTATTGTTCTGTAAGTAGAAAGAAATAATATATTTATTTTATAATATTTATTTAAATAAATAAATAACAAGAGCAACTTTAAAGAGGATTTACAAAAAAAAAATGATTTAAAAAAAGAAAAGGATTTATATTGTATTTAAAATGCAGTTGCAGTTTTTTTTCGATAACAATTTACAAAAAAAATATAAATAAAATTTTAGTAGAGTAGAAATGTGACTAAAAACCTTTTAGCTATAAACACTGCTACTTAAGTAGATAAGTAAGTAGTTAAAGCCAACAAACAAATACAACAATACTCGTATATTAAACATTTGAAAGACATTTGATATTAGATACATGCAGCCATCTAACAGTAGTAGTTGTGACTAACTTTTTTTAATTTTTGTTTTTGTTTTGCTAACAATAAACACAAAGAAACTTTTGTAAAAAAAAAAAAATACTCAAAATCAAGATAAACAAAAATCTATGTAAGCAGCTAAGCCATAAAGAGTGTATTTTAATTTATACTTAATTAAAATTTTGAATTTATTTTCAAAAAAACAAACAAACAAACAATCGTTTACACACATGCATGGGTAAACAGGTCCTGATCATGCCACCTGTCCGCCTAGGGTTATGGGTAAGTTTAGTAAGGCATCCGTCAATTGACATTATTACCCCATATCCTGTTTGCTAAACCTGAAATTTTAATTGTCCCAACTTTAAATTTGTGCCATTATTTTTTTTTTTTTCTTGTATTTTTTTCTGGAAAATAAGACCTTAATGTGAATCTCTAAAACTCCACTTTTATCAAAATTGAAAGAGAGAAAGAGGAAACTCTCTCAATGTTATGTACACACAAAAACCAATATTTCTTTAATTAATTATGTAATTGATTTAATAAAGAAATGATCATATGAGACTATTAGTGTTATTATTAATGATTTTCTTGAATTGACTCAACTACAAAATTAATTGGCAATAACTTTGTTATTTAACTAAATTTTTAATTATAGAAATTAAAGAAATATTTCAGTGTTGTGCGTATAGTAAAATTATCATTAACTTTCATTATATTAACAAATCATTGCTTGAAATAATATTTAACTAAAGCTTTAAAAACAAAAACTATTTGCTATGTGCTGCTTCTCTAGATGTCTCTTGTATCATCTTGTCTCTACTCATTTGTGGCATGTACAAATATAAATTTATATGTATTTTTTTTTTTTTAAATACACAATTTTAGGAAATTTCTAATAAAAATAAATTTAAACAATGTAACAGTATGTGCTATTTTACAAAACAAAAAATTCAAAATATACTAATTTCTAGTATGTGCGAACAGAAAAATAAAAAAAAAATCTTAAAAGAAAACTGGTCATCTTAGTAATGTCTCAAGTTTTGACCCAATGATGTATTTTCTTCGAACAAATGTAAATGTAGTAAAACATGTACATTATTAAAATAATACTACAACAACAACAACAACAAAATAGTAAAACAACAATTTATACTAGATATTTATAGAATTGACCATAGCAACAACAATATTAAGTATAAGGATACAGTATCGGTTAAAATTATTAGAAACGAGCAAGTGAATTGTTTGAGGGAAAAAATTAAAACTGTAGATGCGTTTTTATGAAATTAGTGTCTTTTTTTAGAAAAATTTCATAGTAAAACAAGTCTTGGATTCCCGGGAAAATTTAGGGCCTGTTTTATAATCAACACTAAGTGCTAGTTTGTGGCAGTGTTGCCGGAAACCTTCATTCGAAATATATAAAATCACAAAAAAAAAAAAATATGCAAAAATCTATTAAATTGTGGAAAAAGAAAAATATGCCAAAAATGATATAAATTACTGAACAAAAAGATATGCTAAAAATATGCTGAGCAAAAAATTTTTAATTTTTTCCTTAATGCTCGACATAAATTTGTTGAAACACCTTTTCCTTACATAGAACTTTGGTCTCCGTTGAAATAAAATAAAACAAAACAAACCAAATTTCAAAAGCAGAATTGCAGTTACAAACTGCCATAAACTGAGTTTGAAGATAATATACATCCTAAAAACTCGGCCTCAGTCTGCTAAATCTAGCGGAAAATATGCTAACATGGCAATACTAGTTTGTGGTAAAATTTTACTTTGCCAGCTAAAAATCGACATACGAGGGCGGATCAATAAGTCCGTGACTTTTCGAACTTCCCTCGTAGTTATATAAAATGCAACACTGCTTGAGTAAGTTCCGTCATCTACTTTGTGTTAAACAGCTGTTCAAAACATACAACCTTGTGGATTTTTTTAAAAATGGAAAAAAGTGAATTTGGAGTGTTCAATAATTCAAGGAAAAGCTTGATAAATACTATGTGGACTCTGCACCACCGATTTCAATGGTAAAAAAGTGTTTTACTGACTTTCGTTGTGGTCGCACAAGTACAAATGACGCTGAACGTTCTAGACGGCCAAGTGAGGTCAATGCACCCGAAAATGTCGTAAAAACCCACGATATAGTGTTGGGCGATCGAAGAGTAAAAGTGCGTGAGATTATTGATGCCATAGGCATTTCATATGGCAGTATGGTTTCGATTTTAAATGATCAGTTGGATTTAAGAATGCTGTCTCCAAGATGGTTGCTGAGTTTGCTCTCAATTGACCATAAACGTAATAGTGTGACGTGTGTAGTCCCAATGGCAAAATTTCATGAATTGTGCTACGAATTGGTACCTCATCTGCCATATTCTCCGGATTTAACCCCCAGTGACTATTTCCTATTTCCAAACCTTAAGAAATGGCTCGGTGGAAAGAGATTTAGCTCCAACGATGAAATTACACTAGGCAACAGCCATTTTGTTATTTGGTTCTAGCATACTTTTTCTCATGGATTTGGACCTACTGAACACGAAAATGAATTTTAAAAATTTTTCTGTCGATTGGTTTGCGAGATACAAATTTTTTAATTTTTGGAGGTACACTTACTATTTTGAGCATATCTTTAGTCTTCTTTGACCTATTTTATCCTACTACTATTCAAATTAAAGACAATTGAGCCGTCTACAACTTATTCTCAGAAAATTTTCAAATCGGGTTAGTAGTTTTGATGTTGGCGGCTTAAAAAGGTTAAAAAACTGCGTTTTTTTAGTAAAAATGTGGCTGAAAAATTCATATAAAAATTCATATAAAATGTAAAACGCGATGTTAACAGCGATTTTAATTTTTTTACGTATAGCTGACACTTTTCCAAAGAAAATAAGCCCTTACTTAACAAAATCTGATGACAAATGGCCGACTTATTATTTTTTTGGTAAACGACCGAAATTCCGCTATTTCACGATTTTTTGATTTTCATTATTTGCACAGCTTACCTACCCAACGCAAACGAATAAATACATTTGAACTTAATTTAAAATAAACAAATTAGTCTTCGAATATTATTTTTTAATTTATTTACAGCACTACATGCTCAATGTATCGCACAATTAGCTAAACTAACGAAATTAAACTAACTAATTAAATTAAGCAAATCAACGCACAAAAAAATGAGTAAAAACAAAGATATAAGTGTACATTTTATGCCATGTGGAAAAACTGCTGACTTCTTCTTTGTTTTTTGTATTCGCTGCAATCGGTCTCACGTATTAGGGTCCAAATATAGTCACCCATCATAGCCGTGTCATAGTTGCCCTGATAGCGTCGTTCCATAGCCTTCAATTTCTGATGAAAGCGCTCGCCGTGTTCGTCGCTCACGTCTCCTAAATTCTCAGGGAAAAAATCCAAATGAGAATCCAGAAAGTGTATTTTAAGTGACATGTGCACTCCCATGGCTTCATAGTTCTTTACCAGATCCTCAACTATGTCCTTATAATTCGGGCTTTTGTTGTTTCCTAAAAAGTTTTCCACAACAAGCCTGAAGGAATTCCATGCTGCGGCTTCGATGGGTGATAACAGCTTTGGGAATTTTTCATCTTTCAACATTTTTTTTATCTCGGGTCCTGCGAAGACTCCTTCTTTAATTTTTGCCAGCGAAAGGTAAGGGAAAATTGACCGTAAATAGGCAAAAGCTTCACCTTCTTTGTCTAATTTTTTGGCAAAATTTTTAATCAAACCCAATTTTATGTGCAGCGGCGGAAGTATTATATTTTCACGGTTCTCTATTAGTGGTTTGCGCTGAACATTCGCTTCTCCAACTACAGGTTTCGTTCGTACCGGCCATTTTTTTTTTATATAATGCTGATCATCAGCGCGGCTATTCCAAAGGCACAGAAAACAGCAATGTCGCGTATAGCCTCCTTGGAGTCCACACAGAATGGCCACAACTTTAAGGTCGGCGCATATTTTCCAATTGTATTTCCTATACTCTATGCATTTCAGCAAAATGTCCATAGTTTCATAGTTCTCCTTTGAATGAACCGCATGAGCAATAGGAACAGATGGCTTTTCATTCCCATTATGTAAGAGAACTGCCTTCAAGCTCTCTTTGTTGCTGTCAATAAACAACCTCCATTCGTTGGGGTTGTGAATTTGGTGAAGCTCTTGGAACAAGCCCGAAATGTCGCTGCAAAAACATATTTGGTCTTTCTTTGTATAAAATTTTGCATACTCCTTGTGACGGTTTCTGTACGCTGATACTTTCACTTCTGAAGCCGCAAATCCACACTGTATCATCCGAGACGCAAAAAGTTCGGATTTCTCCTTAGTGAGACCAAAATCGCGCACCCAATCGTTTAGTTCGGCCTGTGACAGTAATTTTCGCTTTGCACCCGGCTCAAATTCGCTTGCATTTGACTCAGACTCTTCTTCTGACGATTCTGCTTTTTGAAGAGATGCACCAGGGCACACTGGATATGGCACATCATGCGAATGTGGTACTGGAAGCGCAAACGATCCCACTTGAGCGTAGTTCCATTTAAAAAATCTTCCTACCCCACTGTTTGTGGTGAGGCAAAAATAACAGTCTGTGGAATGGCATAGCGGCTTTTTCCACATCATTGGTGTATCGAATTTCATATGGCGGCTAAAATTAAAATAAATTACTATATTCGCTATGTATAATGTGTTTAAATAAAAATTCTTACCTTCCGCCAGCTGCCCAGTTGGTTAAGATTATATAGCAAAGATCACACAGCGACTTAGGTGTCCATGGTTCTGTGATATTTGGTGAAATACCAAAATAATTCAAATAGTGCAATTGTACTGCTGGAGTAAACTTGTGTGCGTGATTTTTTTTTATAAACTGGCCACAAACATTGCAGAAATTGTCTGGATCGTTCAAACACTCGAACACACGTAGTCTTTTACTCATTGTCTTCCTTGCGTTTTCTAAATATTAACTTCTTTACACTTTCACAGACAGTTTTGAAATGCAATTGATAACCGTGTCTCCTTATGTTTAAATATGTATGAGCATGTAGTGCTGTAAATAAATTAAAAAAAAATATACGAAGACTACTTTGTTTATTTTAAATTAAGTTCAAATGTATTTATTCGTTTGCGTTGGGTAGGTAAGCTGTGCAAATAATGAAAATCAAAAAATCGTGAAATAGCGGAATTTCGGTCGTTTACCAAAAAAATAATAAGTCGGCCATTTGTCATCAGATTTTGTTAAGTAAGGGCTTATTTTCTTTGGAAAAGTGTCAGCTATACGTAAAAAAATTAAAATCGCTGTTAACATCGCGTTTTACATTTTATATGAATTTTTATATGAATTTTTCAGCCACATTTTTACTAAAAAAACGCAGTTTTTTAACCTTTTTAAGCCGCCAACATCAAAACTACTAACCCGATTTGAAAATTTTCTGAGAATAAGTTGTAGACGGCTCAATTGTCTTTAATTTGAGTAGTAGTAGGATAAAATAGGTCAAAGAAGACTAAAGATATGCTCAAAATAGTAAGTGTACCTCCAAAAATTAAAAAAAAAAAATTAAAAAATTTGTATCTCGCAAACCAATCGACAGAAAAATTTTTAAAATTCATTTTCGTGTTCAGTAGGTCCAAATCCATGAGAAAAAGTATGCTAGAAACAAATAACAGACAAAAGTTTGTTATTTGTGACCTAGTGTTATTGATCAAACAAATGTCTATTTTATGGACCTCGAAAAATCCTTTTTTTTCGAAGGGATACAAAAATTGGAGAAACGTTGGACTAAGTGTATTGAGCTAAAAGAAGATTATGTTGAAAAATACATTTTTTTGCAAAATACTTTGTTTCAATTAAAAAATTTACGGACTAGTTGATCCGCCCTCGTATATTTATCCATATAGTTTTAATGAATGTTCGTATATGCCCATAAACAAGCATACATGTCCATACATGAATACATAAATCTGCATACATGCATCCATATGTGTCCATGTGTGTACGTTAGACTGTACCGGAAAAAAGGAGTTCACCATAAACCTTCAAATTTAAATGATTTTTGTAAAGCATTTAAGAAAAATATTTTTTTTTTTCCAAACGTAGAGATCACTTTTACATTTTGCCTGGAGGGGACCAATGGTTGTTCCAAAGGCCATTGACCTAAAGTATACCGTTCTAGTATTTACCCACCAGATCTTACTTCCTACCACCCTAATACCAGAAAATAAAAGCTCGCAAAAAATTATTAAACGCTGGCTAAGGAAGTGTTTCGATAATTCCATCAAAATAATTTTATTTTTTTCCTAATGTAGGGGTCGCTTTTTAAAATTTTTCGTCATATCTTCAGTATTTACAGTTAAAACATTGGTCTTCTCGAGACAAACCAAAAATACCCATACTTTATTATATTGTTAGATTCAATATCATACAAATTGATCAGCCAAATCCATATATATTGCTGGATCTATTCTGATTTGCCATTTTTCGGAACAAATTAGATCAGCTAAACATAACAGCAGATATTAAGAAATATCAAATTGGATATGATTAAGTATTGCGTCAGATCAACTTTTTGTACTCGGGTACTTAAAATACAAAGATGTATATTTTTGAACTACTTTTTAAATTTATATAAGAAACAAATTACATACAATATAAACAATAATTTTCTGTTACACTTACTATATTCATTTAAAATAATTTGTTAAAAAAAATATTTTTAATTTTTTATAGTTATAGTTGTCTCATTGTTAAAAGAAACAATATATGTACATAAATGAAAAGTCGTTAATTTTTACAGACTTTGTAGTAAATTTATATGACATTTAAACAACGAAAAATCATTTATTTTTACAGATTTTGTAGTAAATTTGTTAACAGTTAAAACAAAAATAAAGACAAAATCATTACTTTTTACGGATTTTGTAGTTAATAGTTAAATAGTTTTTACGTATTTCTAGTTAGTTTGTTAACAGTTAAAATAAAAAAAAAATATTTTTTATTTACGAATGTTGTAAGTTAATTAATTAACAGACAAAAATAAATGAAAAGTTCTTTCGATTTAAATGAAAAGTTAGTAGACCGATTTTTAAGTTATTTTTTATTTAAAATTAAATTTTCAGTTAATTTAAACCACAAACTATTTCGAGGGTACACATCAAAGTTATAGTTTTTGTTTTCTGGTAGGCCTATTTCCAACCTCCATTTTATTCGCCTAAACATCTGTCAGCAGTAAAATTAAAACTGCATATATATCTTTAAAAATAACGTAAATATTAACCCTTTGACGAGCGAGCAATGGCAGTTATATGTCTCAATTTTAATGTTTGCCAATATTTGTCTTACTTTCTAACCAATTTTCCTAATGTGGACAAAGAAAAGTTGTTGCTTCCGGATGACACCAACCAATATGGTTTCAGAATTAAATTATTTCGTGTTTAAAAATACATTTATAATAATATTTCAGTCAAGAAATCTGTCAAATATGTTTTAAAACGATTTAAATATTTAATTTTTAACAAATATTTTTTTTAAAGCAGTGATTTAAATAAAGATTTAAATTATCTTAATTTAACACAATACCCGTGAAAAGATTATTAGCCTGTTCCACGATCTCGAACGAAAAACTAGTCGAACGATAGCAAGTCACTCGAATTCGAGTCAATTTGGGTTTCTCTATTTCGAATGGCTTCGATCGACTTGACTTACGTGTGTCAATTTTTGTTTCTTACGCATTTACAAATCACAGAGATGCCAGATCATATATTTTGAGCATTTGTTAAAATTTTCTTTAAAAGTAGCAAAAATACTACTAAACTGCTTAAAGACAAAAACAATCCTGTTTAACAGTGATCAGCTGTATATGACAAATGAAATAAAAAAAATAACAATAAACAAATCAATTTTTATTTGGAAAGTCTGTTTATTTGTGAAAATTTTTGTTATCGATTGGTTGTGGATGAAATTGTTGTTTGAAGAGCTTTTCTGTTGCCTGTTGTCTGCGGTCACTGCTAAAGTCCTTGTAAAATAAAAGATGTAAAATAAAAAATGTAAATACGAGTTTCTTGGGCAAACGTAAGCCACAAACAACACACACATACCTTTTCCACTCAGCAACAGCGTAATAGGGGGTGAAACCGAGTTTAGTTTTCTGGTCAAATTTTCTTCCTCTGCGGAAAATTTGTTTGCTCCGAACACCAGAGTCCTTCTGGCAAAATCAGGCCTTTCTTCCATATAAAATACAAGCGTCTTCGGATGGTCCATTGTTGATTTTTTTTAACTAAAATTTTAATAAACTATAAATATTTGTATTATTTTGTACTTACTTTTTGTTATCCATTGCTTTTTTACTTCATTTTGCTTTTAAAAATATCAAATATATATTTACTCGACAAAAAAATAGCAAGTGACTGATTTTGACATTTGCGTTCGAGCTGTTCGAAATAGAGAAACCAAATTTTGTATGAAAACAGTTACGTTTTCATTCGACTTGTCGTTCGAGTCATCGTTCGCATAGAAATAGAGTTAGAGAAACCCAAATCAGTTTTCTTTCGACTAGAAAGCGAACGAACGTGTTCTTTCGAAATAGAGGAACAGGCTATATATCTATCCAAAATGAGCCTTGCTGAGGCCTTGAGCCCTCGGATATTTTTTTTTAAAGCCCCTTTTTATAGAATTACACTTATCTCTAAAACTGAGCGAGATACGAGCAAAAAAGGCAAAATGATGGCTCCTACGTAGTACCCGTTACATTAAATGTTTTTGAGTTTTTAGGGGAGAGTGCTGCACTATGGAACGTTTGCATTTTACCTGAGCTAAAAATAAAGACATAAGTGGTATGTAAATGCTTAAATATTTTTTGCTAAAGGATCATATTTGGACTGTAGTAATAGTTTTTTATATTGTTTTAAATTGATCAATATTAAAATTTTCACACGTAATAGTCATCATTGAGCATTTTTGAATTGAATCAATTACAAAAGAATTGAATATGAGTTCGTTAATCAGCAAAATTGTAGGAATTTTGAAGACTTTTTTGTGTATATTGAGTATCAGCTGTGACGGATGAGTAATATTGATACATTACATTGATATTTTCGCATAAAGTTTGAGAAAAAATAATAAAATTATTCAAGAAAATGGCATATAAAGGTTTAAACAAAAACATATCTGGTTAATTTTAGAAATTATTAGATTTAGTTACTAAGTACCTGCAATATTTCTAAAATTTAAATTAATTTTACTTCCGTAAAATTCACATCCATTATCATATATTATGAAATCTAATAATTTGTTTTGTCTTTTAGTTTTAAAAAAAAAAAATACTTAATTATATTGATTTTGAAATATATTTCCAAACGTGCTTATAACGTGATCGATCACTGTAGTATACAATTATCAACATGAAACAACATGCCAATCTTTATTTTTGGTTTTATGTTATTTTTTTTTTATATTCATCTTATTGGTTACACGCAGTAGTCCATAGAAAATTCAGACAGAAGAAAGAAAAAAAAAAGACTATATTTACTTTATACATAAATTTAATCTTTAGACGACAGTCGTCTTACACTAATTTAAATAACTGAAGAAAAAAGAACTAAAACTTATTGAAAGGAAATAACAACAAAATAGCGTCTGGGCTCATAGCCAGATTTTTAGATGATTTTTTTTTTTTGTTTTGTCTTTTGTACATTTTATTATAACAAAAATGTACGTACGCAAATATCCAATTTTTGTCCCTGTGTAGATTTTCAAAAAATTGAAAGTAGCGATTTTTTGCAGCCGGTGCGTCAATATTAGCAGAAGTACAACGAACAAATTTAAATTTTATTTTATCTTTTTTTTTTGCAATAATTTAGAAAAATAAAATAAATGAATGTATTAACAAATTGTTTAGTTTTATAATTAAAATTAGAAAATGAAGACATGCATTTGTTACATTACGACAGACAGACAGACATACCGACAGACAACAACAGCAAGAAAAATAGACAATCGAGGAAAAAATTAAATATATTAACCAAAGTTCAACAATAGTGTACTTAGTAAAATAAATTTGTAAATATGTCACAACAGATGGTTATGTGGTTTTTCATTTCAAAATAGAACTGGCGCCCCCACAATAAAAAAAACAACCAAATATCGCCCTTACAAACCTTAAATAATTGTTAGGTTTGATAAAAAGATTTTGAATAAAAAATGGGTTAAAATTACAACTTAACAGATTTTCAAAATTAGTCTTACCGCAAAAAGTCAATGGATTGATTGCAGATAAAATGTGGACACTCAGGAGATTATGTGGGTAGAATCAACTGCAAATGATAGTTAAAATAACTGCATTTGCAGTTGAAAATGTGTACAGATTTGACGATTTTTCAAAAAAAAAAAATTACTACAAATGCTGTGGCCAACTACAAATATAGTTAAACATAACTATAAAAGTAGCTAAAAATAACTTCAAATGTAGTTAAAAATAACTACAAAAGTAGCTTAAAAAAACTACAAATGTAGTTTAAAATAACTACAAATGTAGTTAAAAATAACTACAAATGTAGTTAAAAATAACTACAAATGTAGTTAAAACTAACTACAACTGTTTTTAAAAAAACAAGTATTGTACAAATTTAGTTAAAAGCAACTAAAAATGCAGTTAAATTTTCGTTAAAAGTACCTATCCCAGGACTTATCACGTCACCGGTTCATTGTGTAGAGACATGGGCTTGTCCTAGGACAGGACATTTCACAGAACTGGTGTAAAAGAACATGTCACACAACCAACCGTGAAGAACATATCACAGAAAAAACGAAAAAGAACATGTCATGAACTTCACATATCTCGTGATATGTATTTTCGGAACCGGTTCAGTTTTTAGTTATCACGGCACAGGTCCCAATTACCGATTTTTTCCCGAAGGGATGTTACAAAAATGCAGTAATTTTTTAGGCTACAAAAGAACAACTGCATTGTAAATTGTAAATTAACAGCAGCTGTAAAATAACTGCAATTGTGGTTCAAATAACTACAACTTTACTGCACAACTAACTGTCAAGTAGTAACTGCAGAACTTTTTTAACAAGGAAAGTACTCCAACCTAAATAGTCCGATCCTAATGGAATGTGATAGAAAAAGGAAATCGAAGAGCAACCTGTCTAACTTTTTCAGCAACCGTGAGGCTCCAGAATGTATATTAAGGGAGTGGGGGAAAACCTGGACAATTTTGGGTAATTTTATGTTCGTCAGCATTTCAGAAACGATCAAAATTCTATTTAATATATATTCGTCAAATGAGGAAGTCTGATGCACATAATGTCTATGTTTTAGGGTTGCCAAGTATACCAAAAAGTGACAACCCGTGTAAAAGTAGATCAGATCTGACTAGATCACATGAGATCTAATTGTACACGATATAAATAGCCAAATTTGAGATCAAATTAGATATAATCACATCCAGCAGATATGGTGCATCATACGTAATCAGATCTAACTTGATATGGACATATAATATAAAATCCGATTTAATAAGAAATTAAAAAACAACTTTATTTTATACATTTTTGTTTTGGTGATTTTAAAAACAGCTTAAATGGCTACGATTTTTTGGTATCAGATATGAACTGATCTTGCATCATATACGATTGTATATGTCCATATCTATTTATATCTGGCCACAAAAATTACAAAATTTTCCACATCCCCTTAGAAATGAACAGATCTACCACTTTATCTAATCAGATCTGGCCACAAAGAGTATCACATACGCCATATCTAATCATATATGATAAGATCAGGAATCATTTCTTATTAGATTTAATATCTAATTAAATCCAAACGAATCTGGTCAGATATAATCTTTTTTTAGGGTTTCGCGAAAAATTTATTCAAATCCAAAATAGCACGAATATCAATATAGAAAAAATTGTCCTCCTTATTTTAATAGGGAAACACTATGTGAATTGGAAAGTCATTGCCGTATACTTCTTCTTTAAGTTATAGAAATATGAAACTCGAAAGTAAAATGCAAAAGGTCCAAATAAATTTATTTAAAGAGAAAAATTCTTAGATATTTAAAACAATCGATAACAAATTATCGGGCTTTTAATCTAGTTTATTTAAATTTAATCGAATTTGGATAATGCTACAAATTTGACTATGTCCAATAGTTTTTTATAAGTTATTTCAAATTATTCTGAAATTTTTAGTGTAATAAAAAACTCAATTCATCTAATAATCAGTAGAATAATTTAATAATCATTTATGGTCTTAAGGTTTTGCTTATGTAAACTGAAGTAAATAAATACCATACTTATTATTGAAAAAATAAATTGTTTTTATAAAAAAAAATCGGATATTTTTATTTGAATTGATAAGATAGTTCTTACCGGGCTTCACAGTAAAAAAAATATTCTTTGAATATTATCTATTTTAGATATTCAATAAATAGAAAAAAAATATTTATGTTCTAAAAGCATTTAGGACATCAGTACTTACGTATACTCAATATGATAAAGACGTAATTAAGTATACGTACTGATGTACTAACTGAATACAGAACAAACATATTAATTTATACCGAATATTTTCTCTACAACGTGACACACAGAAACTTTCAATAAAAAAAAATAATGGTTGTTTTTAGATAAATTAAAATTTCTATTACATTAGATATTCAGAATTGGTTCTAAATTTTTTTTTTATTTTTTTAATTGCCCATATAAAACTCTCAAATTTAAACCAATTCCTAAATTTGTACAAATAGCACAAAAATTGTACAAATAGCACAAAAATTGTACAAATAGCACAAAAAGTTACTAAACATTAATTAAAAAAATCTACTGAAATTAGCTAATTTTTTGTTAAATATTAGTAAGACATAACAAAAACTGTTAAATATACAAAAGTTTAGCTATAACTGAGTCAAATTTTAGTTAATTTAAACTGACATATTACTCCGCCAAAATCACAAAAAAAAAATTTGCTGAATATTAGTAGACAAAAATCAGCAAAAAAAAAATATGGAGTCTCATCTCTATATATAAAGGAATAAGGTTACTGACTGACTCACTCATTCAACATCGCCCAGCCCAAACCGCTGGAGCTAGGAAGCTGGTATGTAGGTTGCCTCTTCGGCGTAGACATCCGCTGACGGCATTTTTGGAAATTCCTTCTAGGAGGGGCAAAAACGGGGAAAACTCCATTTAACGGCCTGCCCACACCCCTTTAACTATAAACCTGAAATTTAAAATATGTCTTCCTGGGAGCATGCGCTAACTCCTTGATAAAGTAAATTTTAGAATTTTGACCAGAGATGTAGTAAAATTTGGGTTTTAAAGGGCGAAAATCCTCCCCCTTTACGGCCTTCCCAAACCGTTGGACCTGGGAAGTTGAAATTTGGTAGTCCGACTCCTTCTCCAGTGTAGATAAAAGCTAAGACGTGATTTTTGAAAAGTGTGAAATTCTCCCCCTCGGCGGCCTGCCAAAACCTTTAGAGCTGGAAGGTTGAAATTGTGTATATTGGTTTCACTTGAGGTGTAGGTTGAGTTTTTGTAAATTCGTGCAGGGAGGGACAAAAAGGGGGAAATCTCCCCCCTTACGGCCTGCCCACACCGAAATAGCAAGATACCTAAAATTTAAAATATGTTTTACCTGGAGTATGGACTAAATCACTGATAAGCTGTGAATTTAAGCCAGGGACGTGATAAAAATGGGGTTTAAAAGGATGAAATGTCTCCCCTTTAACGGCTTGGCGAAACCTCTGCACCTAGGAAGTTAAAATTTGGTTTGCAGGCTCCTTCTTCAGTGTAGATAATAGATAAGACGTGAGTTTTGGAAAATCCAACGCGGAGGGGCAAAAAGCGTAAATTCTACCCCTTGACCGCCTGCCAAAACCGCTTAAGCTAGGAAGTTAAAATTTGATACATGGAAATTCCTTTGTGGGAAACCCCTTTCACGGCCTGCCCAAACTCCTATAGCTAGAAACCTGAAATTTGAGACAGAAAGGGTTCTAGTAAAATTTAAATACTAGACAAGGATACGAAATGGAATGAAACGGGGTACGAGTGAAATTAAAATACTTGACATGAGGATTGAAATGGAATTAAATGGGGAACGAGTGAAATCGATACACTTGATAAGGTAAAAAATAAAATGGAATGAAATGAAATGAAATTAAATGAAACATTAGACGAGGGAAATAAATGGAATGGGAACGAGTGGAAAGGAATCATAAGACAAGAAGAACGAAATGGGATGGAAAGGAGAACATGTGATATTAAATTTGTTAACACTGGGCACGTCCCCCTTGAATGACATGTTAACAAGAAATTCAGAACTTTAAATATAAACATCCACTTCAAAAGATGAAATCTTTAGAAAATAGAATAACATTTCCTTCTCAATATATTTTCATGTTTAAAACTAATGATAACGAAGTATCGGGCTTTTAAGCTAATAAACAATAAATCAAAAGTAACCCAGATAAGAAAAATATGTTATAAAGGAAAAAAAATTCTTAAGAACAGAAAATTTTATCAAAATAAATCATCCTAAAATGGCCAAATTATTAATCACTTTTTTTTATGGGTGTAATAAACATGTTGAAGTCTATTTTTCATTGGCATAAGAAAGAAGAAATGTGCATGCAGGTTTTTATATAGTTTGTAATTTTTTATTTTTATTTTTTTTTTGTTAATTCATTTCAATTAAATTGTCTTAACAAATCTATTGAAAATCAATAAATTGTTTGTTTTCAGATTTTGTAATAAAAACATCTTGTTTAAAATTTTAAACAATAGAAACAAAAAATTTAACTTAAATAAATACATAAACAAATAAGTGTTCGGTTTTTGTTTTTTTTTTTTTTAAATAGAAAGGCAATGAAAATTTTGTTGAAATGTATTTAAAAGAAAAACAAGCATCCATAAGATTTTTAGATTTTAGAAAAATGATTGTTGTTGCTATTATGTATATAAATCTTGCCACCTACAATTGTTGTTAAAAATAGAAAATCACACAGAAGAGATTTTGAATACAGCTGAAAACACAGAGATGTATTGTACAAAACAACACACACATACACACACAATATGCAATAATAAATACATGAAAAATGTGGCCAAATGATTATTTTATCTGTTTTTTTTTTTTTTTTTGTTGGTATCTCTTGTCTTTAGTTATTTTTGAAAAATAAAAAAATAAAATTGAATGAAAAATATACATATTTTCAAACAATAAAAAAAAGCCAAGGGTTCCGAATAATTATAACACAATTCCTATACTATAACATCATAAAAAAAATTCCAGTATGTATTAGAAAAATATTTGGAAATCTTAACTTTATAGGGAAAACTATGAAAATAACAAAGAAATAATTAAATTATTCTTTGAAATGTTTACTTCAAAAAAAGTACCTCTATCTATTTCTGAATTTTCAATAAACTTTAATATAAATCATTTAAAAAATGTCCAAATTAACTTTACACAAAAGACTTTATGCAATATTTTTTATGAGTGTATAGTAAGTCAACATGAAATGTACTGTGTATTCATGAATATGTGGGTTGATATTCATAAATATTTTGGCGTTTGTTGGCATTGACACTCATTTTTTTCTAAACGATTTTTACGTGTGAAATATGTAATTCGTCACAATATTTTCCACTTAACAAAAAATTTTAAATTTTTTTTTCGGTTTAAAATAACAAAAAATCTAAAAAATCAAGGTTAAAAAATCTTGAATAAACCTCCAAAATAAAAAAAAAATCATAAAGTATTATGAAAAACAAAGTAAATTCAATGATGCACAACAACAATGAAATAATTAAAATTTTTTATAAAATTTATAAAAAAAAAATAAAAATTATAAATGCATTTTTATATCAAAATTTTTATTAAAATTGTTCAAGGATTAGTCACTTTCACCCCACTCATATGCACCTTGTTCAATGATAAAAAAAAAATTAGAGACTTGAAAGAATTAATTCTTTAAAGCAATTGTCAATGCTGCACAGCTTAAATATAAAAAATAATTTTATTTAAGTTTGCAGCGATTAGCTCCAGCCGGACATCCCGATTCATGTTGATTATCGCACCCCAAAACTTTCATTCGATACAGGACACAGCGAAGTGATCTGAGGGGCCGCACCTACTTGGCGGGAGGGGTTATTGAGCTTTACGCGGATGGATCCAGAAGTCGTTATCGATTCTCCTTTAGATTGATAAATCAGTGTAGCCGAAAAAGTGGGCATACAAATATTTCTTGAATAGGGTGTCAAGGGATAACTTCAGTAAATATGGGTGAGCGATAGCGACTTTCTGCCGTGAATACCGCATCATGGTGACGAAACGTCGGATTGAGCTGTACTACCTTCAACTTTCCGGGATTAGATGAACTAGCTCGATCACGAGGAAAAATTGGTTTACTTATGAGGGGCGATACTGGAGCGACGATTGGGCTATCCCATTTCCATCTGCTTACTCTACACGCAGAGAAAAAACATGGTTGCAACATGATCACTGCTACTATATTGTGCTTGCTGCAATCGGCTATGATTGTCATAACCATATTATTGGTTGTTTAACCACCAACATGGTCGCTACCATCATTATTATAGTAAATATTTTTGCTATTTTATGATTGGCACCTGTGGTAACAAAAATTCTGACTATGAAAAAAATATGATAATAATGCAACCATAATATGATGGCAACAATCAATGAATAATTATACATCAAATAAAACATGACTTTGATATTTACATTCCTAATACGAGTATTGTCTCGTTTTCATATAAACCAAAATGTCTTAAAAAATCATATATTGTTTACTAAAACTGGACAAATATCAGATGGGTAGAAAATACCTTTCATGTGGCATTAAAACATTTCATCAATTGACTTTTTAAGATCCAGTTTATTTTTTTTAAACTTCAGAAGATTTTTTTGAGGGTTTGCTTTTTGAAAATTCCTTATACATGTAATATTATTTACAATAATCAGTTCATTGTCAAAAAGGTTCTATATAAATATTTTATATGGATCATATTATGATAATCCAGAAATCATAATACTGTTATGGGGACCACAATGTAATAACACTTTGAGCATACTATGATTACATGCCATTATATTATGATAAATTTAACATTATGTGTTTATTTAGAATCATAATATGGTAATTTTTGGATCATAATATAACTGTAGGGTCCATATTGTGGTAAAAGTATGGATATTTTATTATCATAATATAATAACTATAATATAGTACGACTATGTTTGGCACAATCATAAACCCAAAAACATATGATGCTCTTCGAATATGATTCTCCCAATCATGTTTTTTCTTTGCGTGTACTGGAGGTGTAGACTTCGCTCCACCTGTTGTGCCAGTACCCAGCATTCACAAACGGAAGGGTTACTATCTTTAGTCGTTTGGTTTTGGGTGACCTAACGGTCCTATCTGGTCCCAGTTTATTAGGGAATCTGACCGGGAATCTGGTTTGGACCGTAGTGTAGACGCTTCACAGCATATCTAATTTTCTAGGTATTATAACGGAGACACACTTTACAAAACCCACGTGAACTGGCCATATGGCGGCTGCCAGACGCTGATCGTTATACAATTTTAAGTCGAACTAGAGATGTCCGTCTAATAAAATAGCGATCACGGAGCGAAGAAGGAAATGTTAAATAAATTAAATAAATTTTTTTTATTTTCCCAAAAATTTGTTCACTACTAAAATTTTTTCACCTTAAACAAATTTGTTCACTACAATTTAAATAAAGATAGTAAAAACTTCCGGTTCAGAAGAGATCTTTTGCCGGATCGAAACACATATAAATTAACGGAGGTGGAAAGCTCGTTATAAAGGGCGTTTTTTTTGAACGTTTTGGTTTTGAAAATTGAAAAAAAACAGATAATTTGCAAAAGTGAATAAAATATTTATTTGGGTCGATAAATTAATGCCTGCCATCTACTATTTTAAAGATTATTTCATGTAAATATTGCCCGCGGCTACGTCGTAGGTGGTCCATCCGTGAGCTCCAATTTTGGCATACTCTTTCCAGCATTTCGGCTGGTATTTTACCAATGGCAGCTGTAATGTTGTCTTCCAGGGCTGGAACTGTACACGAGAGATTTCACCTATCCCTACAAAAAATAGTCTAGTGGGGTTAAAACGCATGATTTTGGCGGCCAATGGACTGCTGAGATTATTTGCTCACCAAACTCGCCTTTCAATAGGTTTATGGTATCGCGTGCCGTGTGGTATGTGGTGCCGTCTTGTGAAACCACATGTCAACCAAGTCCAATTCTTCCATTTTGAGCAAAGAAAAGTCCGTAATCATTGCACGGTACCTTGCTCCATTTACTGTAACGTTGCGATTTTCATTGTCCTTAAAGAAGTACGTCGCTATAATGCCGTCGGCGCACAAGCCGCACCAAACAGTGCATCTTTCAGGGTGCATTGGCAGCTCTTGAACTGCATCTGACTGCTCTTCACACCAAATGTGACGACAATTTTTCGAATTTTCAAGGATTTGGTGAAATGACAAAGCTTACAGAGCATTTTCGGCATTGCCACATGTCACGAACTTTTTTTACACTGAAAAAAATGTACACTACAAACCCAAATAGCAAAAAATTCAATCTTTAAATTAAAAAAAGCACAAACAAAAAATTTAGATATTTATAAAAACAAAAATCATTGTTTAAACAGAATTTCAGCAAATTTATGTCCAAACAATCAGACCGTAGTCGTTAATAATTGTTATAAATATCAAATTTGTATGGAGTTCATCATGGTTAAACTTTGGTTATTTTTTTGAATGGTTAATCTGATATTTGGAAGGACCCACAAAAACACCAGACTCTCCCTGTTAGTAAATTGTCTAATACTTTCAAAATTTTAAATATTTCTTTGTAAAAAGTATTCATTCCTTGAAGTTCTGCTAATTAAATATTACTATTTTTATTGTTAAAAGTTTTATTGTTATGAATGTACATGAATTTTATGAATATTATTATTGTTACAGACAATAATCATAAAATGACTAATTTAATAAATGTTTTTTTTTCTATATTCAAATTAATTCGTATACAAACTCATGTGAACACATAAATTTATACAGATTTTACTGCAATAATAAGAATAGGTTTTGTTGTTGTTGTTGTTTGTTTTATTGAAAAATATCTTTTAACAAATAGAAATTTATAAAAAAATTGCATACAAAACAAATTCATTTTATAAATGGCATTAAGCCAAAACTACTTGAGATCAACAAACGATAAAATCAAAGAAAAGAAACCAAAAAAAAAAAATAGTCTGAAATAAATTGCAAACAAACCTGCAAGTCCACATTGATGAATATCTTGTATTCATACTGAAAGGCGTCTAAATACTAAAGAAGAAAAAGAAGAAGAAAAACAATAATATCAGACAAACCCTTTTAAACGAAACCATATGAACAATTTTTATACACACTACTACAAATACACACATACTTACTACAACAACATTAACTGTTTATTTAATTGTTTTACAAAATCTATTTTGATTATAAAATCTTTCAAAAAATACAATTTGAAGAAAATATTTCAAAAGAAAATTTGTAATAAAATTAAGCAAGTCCTATAAAATATATTGAAAATGCATGAGCGAATGATTATGCTTTTTAGTACCATTTAAGTGGTGAAGTTTGAAAAACATCTGTTTTTCATAGCAGAGGTATTTTGAGTGACAGCTTTTTTTTTTAACCAAAAAGTTTTAGCTAAAAATCAGCTGTATTTGTTGCGAGTATGATCTTGAAAGCTTTTTGGGACATTTTAAAATTCTCTTTTATATTAGAGATTCTCATTTAAGAAACTCACCACGAATCTTACTATAAAACTATTAAACAAATGGTGTCATAAAATTGTGTGTCTTTAATTTGGAAAACTTTTTGAAACTCAATAATATAATATTCTTGGTAATAGCAGTCAAATTTGTTAAATCATTTTGTAGGCTAACTTTTTAGTTTTCAACGAAATTTTGCGGAGATAATTTCCAGTCTTTAAAGGTATCTTTTGTTTTGCATTTTCACGTATAATTCCCATTTCTTTTCTTTTAATTTATTTTTTTTAATTTCCTAATCGATATTTTGTTTTTATTAAAGATGATGAAAAATATTATAAAAATTATCAAAAAATGGTGATGTTAATGAATGAATTAACGCACAATCCGCGAGTTGAGATCAACAACTTTTCCATACTTCAAAATCTTGACAAGTATGAAGTGTGAAAACTCTCTGTAATTTGCATTACTCCCACTCCTGCTGCATTTTGTTTGTTCTATGAACTGTGTGACATTCTTACTTGAAAACTTTCCGTTATTATTAACGAGATGTCACATTATGCTGGGTTCAACGATGCCTTGCAGTATTTTAAGCGGAAACTTTGTTTTCTTAATTTAAATATTTGTAAATATTGAATTTATTGCAATAAAATCTTTCAATCCTACGATGCGCATTTCGGCTAAACTAAGGTTTTATTAACCGAACTTAAAAAAATGCAGTCAATTACAGAGATGAAGCGTTCAGAAATTCCTGTTAATAGCAATAACACTACTTCAGATCTCCTCCAATTTGAATAAAATTTGGATATGTGATAGAGGAACTGAGCAAAAATAAGCATGTGTACATTTTTAGCCGCCCGATCTCGCAATAATGTTAAAAAGTGGGGTTAAGAATTACCTTGTTTTCTTTCATGTTGGTTTCAAAGAAATATATACAAACTGTATATCAAACAAAATGTATTTTGATGAACTACCCACTAAAGCAAAATATTTAAAGTAAAAGTTTTCAAAAAAACAAAAACTTCGAACATATTTAAAACTCATTTTTAATAACCATCAGCTTCTCGTGTAAAAAAGATCAAATTTGACCAGATCTTAGTAGATCTAATAGCGCCAGATCTAATTAGATCGCAAAATTGGGCACAAATGTGAGATCTAATTATATCTGTTATATCTAAGCAGATCTGGAACACCTCTGATACAATTTTATTTGGACATAATATCAGATTCAACAAGATTCAATAAGAAATTTCTATATACATTTATATTTTATTGCCTTTGAAAATGGCTCAAGTCGCAAAGATCTGGTACTGTATGACCTGATCTGCTCAAATCTGACTACAAGAATCACCAAATTTTCCAGATCCCTTTAGATATGAACAGATCTGGCACTAGATCTGATAATATCTGACCATAAAGTGTATCACATATGTCATAAATTATCATATATGATCACATCCGGCACCAGATTTAATAAGATTCAATAATATCTAAATAGATCTAAGCAGATTTGATATGTTTAATACCGAAAGTTTTTAACTTTGTTTCCTCTATCACATATCCAAATTCAAACCGAAGCTTGGCTTGGGTACGCCAGACCTTGATTTGACTCTCCTTGCTAGATATGAAAGTCTTTTTTACGAACGTCTTTGTGCTAAAGTTTTTTCTGTCGGTAATGACTTTTCCCGATTTATATCGAGCTTTTCCAAAAGATAAGATATGGATAAGATCTCATCTAGCGAGTTGCATTTGTCATAAATTGTCCTTCAATTGTTGACCAGCCTTCAATTGTAGACCAGCCTTGTGGAGGTTGGGGACAATGGCAGATTACACTCTCAGTTGAAGCCTTTCGGCAATCTCCGTGTGAGGTTATGCGAACAGAGTCGACTTTAATGCACTTCTAGACTGTTTGTGAAGAGGGCGCTCTTTATTGACAGCATGGTATTTGCTGAAGGTACCCCTGCCTGTTATAGATGTAAAATATATTTTTGAAAAGATTCAGACGAAATGAAATTAATCTCTGACTTTAGCTTTTCATCTGATAAACTAAAATTTCGAAGAAAGTGAATTGTTTTTTTCGAAATTTAAATGTTTAATTAACAAGGAAAAGCTATCGGAAAGAATTTGGGTACCCTCAACTGACTCTAAGTCAGTTTTTACCCTAATTTGTTGTAGAGATCGCAAAATTCTGATCACAGAGTACTTATTCTGATCACAGAGTACTTCTCGGTTACTTAGAATTTATAGAAATTTATATTTAAAAGTCCACAAGCACTACTCCCCCTTTCCTTCTTCCCATAACCTATTTTCCCGATGTCAATACAATGTACTGCATAAATAGAAGGCATCTCCTGGTTCAATGTAAAAATAACTGTATTTAAACTTGATTTTATCCAGCACTAAATTACTTATTATACCAAAAAAAATATTTTTTAAATTCCTTCAATTAAAAATTGTGTTGGACAACAAAACCATAGTCCAACAATTCTGTAATTGAATCAATTAAAAATATTATCAATATTAAAACTCCAACACGTAACCAGTCATAATTGATATTATTTTAATTGAATGAATGATGCAATTAATTGTCATAATCAACTATTTCACAAAATTTGTAAATGGAAGAATTTAAGATTTTTTTTAATTTAATTTTATTTCTTAGAATAATCGTAATTCTTTTGGTTTGTATAACAAACTTTGTAAATATTGTATTTTCTCAAATTAAAATTTTAATAAAAGCCTGTTGCATGTTAATGTATTTAAATAATTCTGAATCTTTATATATTTTATATGTAAACCTAAATGAAATGCATTAAATCCTAAAAGTTCTATATCTAAATGTGCGCCCGCTTAATCCAAAATACAACCCTGTTTGTTGATAGAACATCAAATATAGTTTTTATTAAATCTGCATTTTTCTTCTTCTTCATCAACGGCATGGTCCTCATGACCTCCCCTCCTCCTCAATAAACGTGATGCCAACAGATAAACCACAATGTCGTAAATGTTCAAAGGCATTACAAGAATTGGAAAATATTGATGATGAAGCCGATCAATTGGGTATTGGTTTTGTAAAGATACACGATGAAGCGTTAGCTGAAGAATATAATCTTGGTAATTTACCAGCACTGGTATATTATAGACATCAAACTCCGATTATATATGAAGGTAAATTGGATGATTATAAAATATATACACACAGCCAACACCCATTCATTCATCTAGCCACTCCATGAACTCCAATCAAAAAAATAAAGAAAAATCCCCCTCCACCCATGTGGCAACACCTTGAACACAGACTTTTTAATGTTTAAATTCTCTTCAACCATAATTAGGTGAATTATCACGTGAAGAAGATGTATTAGAATGGTTGGTACAAAATAAATCCACTGGAGATGAAGATGATGTTATCGAAGATGTTACACCCAAGACTTTGTCCACCTTAATAAGCAATATAGATAATTTGGTAGTTTTGTTTTGTATGTGAAAATTATTGAAAAATTTTCCTATTATTTAATTAATTATGCCAACATTTTTAATAGATGATCATGGCAATGATGATTCTATGACCGTGTTAGAGGAGCTAGAACAAATTGATGACGACTGCGATAAATATGGCATACAATTTGTAAAGATTGATGATGCCAGAACCGCAGATGAATTCGGAATTGATTCGGTACGTGTTATAGAGACAGATCAAGTGTTTCGTTTTTCTTTTTTCATTTAAACTAATCAAAAACAAAAATTGATGTTGTTGTCCATGCAGATTCCGGCAATTGTTTACTTCGAAAAAGAAATTCCCAACATATACGATGGTGATCTTATGGATGAGGAAAAAATCTTACATTGGTTGGTCTCCCAGTTGGAACATGATGAAATTGAAGATGTTACCGATGAAATGCTCGATAAAATGGTTAAGGAGGGTCGTGTTTTAGCTGTATTATTCTGTAAATATTTTGATTCTATCCCACTGAAATTTTGTACTCTTAAATACTCTTTATCTCATCTGATCTGATCTGTAGATGACAACAATGATGAAAAATCTGAAAAGGTATTGGAAGAATTGGAAAATATTGATGATGAATGTGATCAATTGGGTATAACATTTGTGAAAATCGATAATCCCGAGGAGGCCTTAGAATATGGCATCAATCAAGTTCCTAAATTAATATACTTTGAAAAAGGCATTCCAACCATTTACGAAGGCAATCTAGAGGATGAACAGAAACTTTTGAAATGGCTCGACGAACAAACAAGTTCGGATCAAATTGAGGATATTACCGATGAAATGTTAGATTTGATTATTGAAAAAATGCCGCATGTTGCAGTGCTGTTTTGTAAGTGTGAACATGTATTACAAATGCAACAAATAGGAAATATTTTAGGAAATATCCCACATTCTTAAGGTAGTATTTGTAAAACACAAAAAGAAATGATAAATTTATCATCATTATGGGAGTATAGAGGCTTTGCTTTTTGCTTGCATTATACTTATATTTACTTATGATGGTGTATATTTTTCTTTTAATATATTAAATGTTGTTAAATGTTGTGTAATTAAACAAACAAAACAAAAACTAACGAATTTTTAAAAGATCCATGATGGGAGTTGGGCATTATAGTTCATTTAGTTCACCAACTTGTTCTTTTCTGATTTTTCCTAATTATTTTCAGAATTTTTAAAACAAGCCATTGATCAATATAATCCTTATGACTAATTGAAAGAAATCGCCGAATTAGCAAATGAACTAGAAAAAGGAACTAGTTCGAAAATGGAAATGAGCTGTGAACTATAATGCCCAGCTGTATCTTTACAATCATCCTTTAACAATATTTTTAAACGATTAAAAGTGAGAGATTTTACTTTTGTAATTTTTAATACGAGGGAGGATCAATAAGTCCGTGACTTTTCGAACTTGCCTCGTGGTTATATGAAATGCAACACTGATCCCATCAAGTACCGCCGGTTAATAGACTACTGTCAAATTGTGAGCAAGTTCCGTCATTTACTTTGCGTTAAACAGCAGGATTATTCGTGGTCCAAAAAATAGGCATTTGTTTTATCAACAATTTTATCGTTGGAGCTAAATCTCTTTACACCAAGCTATTTCTTTAAATCCGGAGAATAAGGCGAATTAGGGGGTAATTCGTAGTCTACTTTATGGATTTTTGCCATGGAAACTAAGCTGTCACACGATTCCGTTGGTGGTCGATTATGAGCAAACGCGGCAGCCATCTTGCGGAAACTTTCTCATACCCAAGTGATCGTTTAAAATTGAAACCACTGAGCCATGTGAAATGCCATAATCTATCGCACATTCAATCTCCAATCGACCAACACCATATCGTGAATTTTTTCAATTGTTTTGGGTGTAGAGACCTCAACTGGGCGTCCAGAACGTTCGGCATGTTCCGTGCTTGTAAGGCCACAACAAAAGTCAGTAAACCACTTTTTTACCATTGAAATCGATACAATTTATCAAGCTTTTCCTCGGTTTGATTGACGGTTTCTTTTCGCAAAAATAATGTTTAATGAGCACTCGAAATTCACTTTTTCCCATTTTAAAAAAATCCACGAGGTTGTATGTTTTTAACAGCTGTTAAACGCAAAGTAAATGACGGAACTTGCTCAAAATCTTACAGTAGTCTAGTAACAGGTGGTACTTGATGGCAGCAGTGCTGTATTTCATATAACTACGAGCGAAGGTCGAAAAGTCACGGACTTATTGATCCAATGAAAGGCCTTTACAATATTTCCAAAAGGAATTAGAAAATAGATCTTGTTTTAAATCTATTAAAGTATTAAAGACTTTTACATCAGTCATACAATCAACAAAAGGTCACTCACTATGTTTGCAATAGTAATTGTAAGTAAGTAAATTGTAGCCAAATTTGAAGAGTCATGGCAGAGAAGGAATTAAGTATTCGAATTATGATCACACAGTTCCAAGTTGGAACTTCCAACATGTAGTTAAAAAAAAAATGTCATAAATTCAAAGACCCTGTTTTGCAGCCACTGATCGTAGCTGTAGGTTTTATGTCTTTTTGTCTGTTAAACTGAAATTTGAATTATAGAAGATTATTCCTTAATTCTGACATATTTCCTCACTCAAGTTGTAAAATTTAATCTTCGAGATCAGCAATATTTTTGGAAAACGTTTGGAACATTAAGTAGAGCATGTTTAGAGTACAATAATTTTTCTTTTCTCTTCCACAAATTCAGTAGCTGGTTCCAAAGTTGATGCATTTAACGTGACAATGCTATAGCATGAATGTTATCCCCAATTTTTATTAGGGGATTATGGGAATTTTTAGTCATCACTCCCAAAAAAAAAAAAATAGAGTATTATGATTTTTTTAATAATCTCCAGTTAAAAAGGACATATTCCCATAAGCATGTCGACAGGTCATATACCTCCAGGCATATTCCTACATTTCCATGTGGGGATTATGACCGGGATTTTTCAGAACCCATCCGCAGGCCAGCAATGCGCAAAAACTTAGCTCTGATTATGACTATCCCCTCAATGGGGATTACGTCCATTTCAAAATGCTCTTAAAAGCCACAGGAAATATGTTCATTTTCAACCAAAAACATGCTGATCAAATTCCCAATTTTGATTTGGAGGTTATGACCAAAAAATTTTCGGACATAGTCTCCAAATCAGATGTGGTATTACTGTGCATGAGGGTTACGACATTACGATTGTTTATCAGAATGACGTACCTCCTATTATGCGGATAGCGGAAAGTGAGGGTAATAGCAATTGTTGGTCATAGTCCCCACAGCAAATCGGTCTAATCTCTTCTAGCAAATATGGCAATTTTTAAAACAATCAAATACTTCCTGTTTAGAGATTACTTTCGAAAAATGTCAATTATAAGCCCCAATCCCCAATTTACGATCTCAGTTCCTGGTAAACAATTCTAGTTTAATGTGAACTCAGCTGATTACATAGAACAGCTAGAAATTGCATCAAGAAATACATTTATTTTAATTCTAAGAATATTTTTATGTTCTTAATTTTCTTTGCAATTTAATAATGTTTCTTAAAACCACCATTTCATCATAGATGACAAGGATCAAAAGAAATCCCAAAAGGTTTTGGCTGAATTGGAAAATATTGATGATGAATGTGATCAAAATGATATTGCTTTTGTTAAAATCGATGACGATAACGAAGCCAAGGAATGGGGTATTGATGAAATACCTTCTATTGTATTGTTCGAACGTGGCATTCCCCATGTGTACGAAGGTGATTTAATGAAAGAAGACGAATTACTGGGTTGGTTGGTACATCAGAAACGTTATTCGGAAATTCCGGAGGTAACTGATGAAATGAAAGATAAATTAGTGGAAAATACCGAACATTTGGCTGTAATATTTTGTAAGTTAAATCATATGATAAGCTAGACATAACATATAAACTATTTATTCCTTATTACTTCCCCAGATGACAAAGATGATAAACAAGATATCCGCATTTTAAATGAATTGGAAAATATCGACGATGAATTGGAAAAGGAAGGTATTGTCATTGTTCGCATTGATAATGCAGCCGAAGCCAAAGAATATGGTTTGGATCATTTGCCTGCTTTGATCTATTTCGAAAATAAGATTCCCGCTTTGTATGAGGGTGATCTAATGAATGAAGATGAGGTCTTGGAATGGTTGATTTTACAAAAGAAAACTGCCACCATTGAAGAAGTCACCGATGAAATATTAACCAATCTAATTAATGATCATGAATATGTAGTCGTCTTCTTTACCGGACCCTGTGAACCAGGCGAGAAATGTGACAGAACTTTGAATGCTTTGGAAACTATCGATGATGAATTGGATGAGACTGGCATCATTTTTGTGACCACTGAAGATACCAACATTGCCAAGAAACATAATATTAAGTCTTATCCACAATTGGTATTCTTTAGGAATCGTGATCCTTTGCATTTCCCCGGTGATTTGGAAGATGAAGATGAGGTTTTATCTTGGATTACTGCTGATGAAACTTTGGAAATTCCCGGTAAAATTGAGGATGTCAATATCAAAATGTTGGATAAAATTTTAGCTGAGAATGAGCATGTTGTTGTATTCTTCTGTAAGTTTGGTGTAAACATACTCGAACAAAACAAGCTTTTAATATAAATTATTTGAATTTTTCGTAAATTTTAGATGATGAAAGTGACAAGAAATCCTTAAAAATATTAAATGAATTGGAAAATATCGATGATGAATGTGAAGAGAAGAACATTGATTTTGTTAAAACTTCAGATGATGATGTCGCAAAGGAATATGATTTGGCCGGTTTGCCAGCTTTAGCTTTCTACAGAAATAAATTCAGAACTATTTACACAGGTGAGTCAAATTTTAAAAAATTTAAAGTGTTTCTGAATCGTTTTATGCACTGAAAAGTTAGCACACATAAAAAACATTGATGGGGATATATCACCCAACAAATTGTGCTTGAAGTAGAAACTATTTTAAGGTTTTAAAATTGGATTATTATCTTAAATTAAATAAGCTACGAGGGCATTTTTTAAAATATGTGTATTGATGCTCGGATAATCTTTACTGGATATTGTTTCACGGGGTTTCTTGTCGTCGATTAAAAAACAAATTCAAAATCACAAGTCAAATGTACTAATTTTTCCTGAAATTTGTTACTTGATCATTTTTGAGATCGCGGAATATGAATCAGATTTTCAAAATGATAAAGTGATCGGTTTACTTTTAATCGCTGTATTGAATATCAATTGTAAACAATTTTAAGTGATAAATGCAATATTGCAATATTTTGAAAATATTTAATGGAGAACAAGGGAGCTTTAAGGAAAATACATATTATTCACTTCTGGGCGTCTGGTGAAAAGTATGACAAAATGGTGACATAGCATAATCCCCCACTGACAGTATCAATATTAACGATTTGGGAAACATGTCCGTAAATCTTTCGCTCATAACCACCAAAATGAAGAATATTGTTAACATGATTTTGGTCATAATCGCTAGTGGACATGTTAGGTGTTTTCTTATGTCCGTGCAAAGTCCGAAGTCGGCATTGCTGAGCCAAGGATTTCCACATAGCGGCCATGGACCAGTTTTAAAAGTTTTCTCCACTGTGGAATATACGGAGCCGGCTTTGCTGAGGCAATCTTTTTTTTGGAACGGCCTTCGCCTGGAAAATGGACAAGAAATCAGTCTTAACCCCCAAGGCGACCTTGACACTTTGGTAAACGGATTATGTCCAAAAAAAATTCGGTCATAATTCTCAAAATATGCAGATATGAGGATAATATCTGCGAGGAATATGAGAGAGAAAACATCTTGACAGCCAAATTTTTTTCCCAACTGAATTATTTAGTTGTAGCAACCAAATTATTTGGATGTCGTAATCATATGTACACCTAGCACAATTGAAATATTATATTGTTTTTACCGAAATTCTGTTGCATTAACCGAATTTCTGATGCCACAAACATATACGGAGGCAGATCAATATTTCCGTGACTTTTCGAACTTCTTTCGTAGTTATAAGAAATGTAACACTGCTCCCATCAAGTACCACCTGTTTAAAAGACTACTGTCAAATTTCGAGCAAGTTCCGTCATTTACTTTGCATTTAACAGCTGTTCAAAAAATACAAACTCGTGGATTTTTTTTTTTTTTTAATTGAAAAAAGTGAATTTCGATTGCGCATTAAACATTATTTTTTGCGAAAACAAAACCGTCCGCAAGATAACTGACGCGTTTGCTCACAATCGACCACCAACGATATCGTGTAACAGCTTAGTTTCCATGGCTAAAATCCGTGAAGTAGACTACGAATTGCCCCCTCATTTGCCTTTTTCTCCGGATTTAGCCCCGAGTGACTATTTCATATTTCCAAACCTAAAGAAATGGCTCGGTGGAAAGAGATTTAGCTCCAACGATGAAATTATTGATCAAACAAATGCCTATTTTATGGACCTCGAAAAATCCTATTTTTTGGAAGGGATACAAAAATTGGAGAAACGTTGGAAACGTTGAGCTAAAAAGAGATTATGTTGAAAAATAATTTTTTTTTTTGCAAAAAAAAAACTGTGTTTAATTCAAAAAGTCACGGACTTATTGATCCGCCCTCGTATATAATCACCTTTCTTGGTATGAAGGTAGTGGTTGTGATATAATATGCCCAGTGGGCCACTTTTGGTTTTTCTTTGCTTATATTTTCATGTGTTAAAAGCGTGTTTTCATCAAATGTCCATAACATATTAGCTTTGATAAAAGTAAGGCTTAAAGCTTTAATGAATAAGCTTTCTATTGAATTAAACCTTCAAAGTTCTCTTTTAACTTAAACATGAATTTTCTACAGGTGATTTAATGAAGGAAGATGAAATTTTGGAATGGGTTATTGACTTGTACGAATCTACTGCGGATGTTATTGAATCGGTTGATCGTAAAACTTTGCAAGTTCTTATCAATGATGTCGAACATTTGGCTGTATTTTTCTGTAAGTTAAATAAATACTTCTTTAAAAATGTTCAGATATTTATAAAAAAAAACTCTTTCCATCTTAGATGACGATAAATGTACATCTTGTTCTAGTATTTTGGAAGAATTAGAAAATATTGATGATGATACCGATAAGCATGGGATACAGTTTGTTAAATCGAATGATGTCAAGTTGGCCCATGAAATTGGTATTTTCGCTTTCCCCGCTTTGGTCTATTACGAAACAGGAGTTCCAATCATGTATGATGGTAAGTTGTGTAGTGTAGTACAGTGTAAAAAAACAAATACTTAATTTACAAATCATTTAAACAAAAAATCGTTTAAATTTTATTTCCAGGTAATCTCAGAAATGAAAACCGTGTACTGCAGTGGTTAATCAATCAAAAGAGTAAGCTTTTTCTAAAAAAAAAAACTACACCTTGTTATAAAAAAGTTACTAACATTTTAACCTTAAAAGAAAATCTCCAAAACGAATTTACACTCGAAATTAAATTTCATTTATCAAACAAATTATAGCACAAGTTCTCGTCTTATGAAAACACAATATTACATTTGATCTCTTATGGATTCGTTTGCTATCCTTGTTAAGGTGGTGCCACACTTCCATTATGTCATTTGCAGTATTGTGTTTAACAGTTGCAGCCAATTTTTTCACAGTTGGAATTCAACATTTCCTTTCATATTTCGTGTATTTGTATTCTCCCCTTATAAAACTGTTTATTTCAATTAAATATTTTTTTTGTAATTACAGTTGAGATTATGAAAAAGTTACTATTTGGAGCTTTAAAAATTTTAAATCATTGTCTACCAAAAATAATGGCATTGATTTCTTGGCTCTAATTTTTATAGCATTTAACAACGAGCGCCTTAACTTCTACGTAAACTTCCACTTTTAAGCAAAATTTTCGCAAAAATCTTCTGCATTTCTTGTTATTATATATTTCTCTAAAGACTGAATCAATTTAATTGGAAAAGTTCTCACAGTTTTATCGTATTTCTTAGGTATACATGATTTTAAAATAGTTTTTATTTTTTTTATATATAAATTTGTACATTAGATGTTTGAAAGCTTTTATCTATCCAAACCTAAACAAAAGTCCAAGGTTTTTTCTTATTTTTCTCATTGAGCACAGTGTGTTTTAGTATAAGGTTTTTTTTATAAATTGTTTTTTTTTTTTTCATTTAATGGAAGATGTTTTTTTTTTTAATATTCGCGAATAAATAGCAGTATTACTGTAGAGAGACTTCGTATTTTTGAAAAAAAGTATCTTAAAGCAGATCTAAGCTTTCATATAAGATATAATTTGGTAAATAATAAGAGTAGATCACTGCACCCGTTTTTTATATGAAAAATACCGGTCAATTTCCCCCTGTAATATGTCACAGAACTGGTCTAAAAGAACATGTCACACAACTAACCCCAAAGAACATATCACAGAACTCATACTTTCAAACTCATCACGAGACTTTTTATACCGATCACGTGATACGAACTTTAGAAACCGATCCCGTTTTAAACTACCACAGGACTAGTACTTTCAGGACCATCACGTCATATAGACTTTTACATGTTCACATGGTAGGTACTTTAGGAATCGGTCCTCTTTTCACCTATCTCGTGATATGTATTTTCGAAAGCGGTTCTGTTTGCACTTATCACTGGAAAGTTCCCAATTCCCAACTGACCCCTTTTTTCCCTGAAGGGATGGAATACCCAAAGGTGCAATACAAAGACATCCATTCCAAGACGGACTAAAATCGTTTAGAAAGTTATTGGAGTGCTCAATTACATAGAATTCAGGCTTGAAAATAATATGGAGAACTGTTGCTTCAAAATGTGTATCGCATTTCGAAATTTTCCAGCATATAGTTTATTCAATTTGAGTTTAAGAAATTTTAGACTGCGTATTCGTTAAGGAAACATGGAACTTGGAAAGCTTACGAAGTGTTGAAGGAAGCTTCTAAATAGAGACCTAAAATCTCTAAAGGATGCTGACTGGAATAATTTCCGTTTCATACAAAAGAAATATAAGAAGTAGGTGCGACAGGTCAAATTGTATTGGTGTGAGACAGACAGCTTTGGATATGCAAGATCTTTCAGTAAGATATAGCAACAAAGTTTGACTCTCTTAAGAAACCTGTTGTTATCTTTATGTAGAACCAACAGGAAGTCAATGATGTTCTATTGTCTACGCACTTTCCGGAATGCAAAGTGTCAGCGGCGTTAACGGATGTAATTGCTGTTGGCACAACTCAGGTTGACCGTTGTATAGCATCCAGTGTAGTTCAGGTACGATCAGGTACGCTTTCTCTTCCTGGCCCTGATTCTGAAGAGTCATCCTGGTACGATGTTAATGTGGTTTCCACTTCCAAACTTTGAAAGACTATACTTTGGCAATGAGTTTAAGACATATTTGTTTCGTATCCTTTCTACTGAAAAGTCTCAAAGAAATGGTGGAAAAATTCATTCCGTCAGTGACATTGTTCCGAAAAACTTTTAGTAGATCCTGTAAACCGGCTCTTCATGGTGTTGTTTTCTAAATCGAAACGTGTCTAAACATGCTGGGCATTTTTGTTATTTATTGCATTCACTTTATATTACGTAAAAGGCTTTTGACCCCTGAAAGTCAGTGGGGCCCAAAGGTCGCAGTTGATGTGCACATCCAGGCTTCTACTGGTGTTAGTGCTTTGGTGTCTGTATTCTTTACGCAAATGACCAAACAGAAGGATCTGAGACTTTAAGGGGATTACTCTCCAACTGTCCAGAGAGGTTAGTTATATAGGGATAACTTTCGATAGTAAACTGATGTGGGCAAAGCATGTTGCCGGATTTTCTGGCAGCGCCGAAGAGCTTTTGGAAAGACTTGGAGTATGAAACATGTAGTTGTGCACTGAATGTACCTACCTTGCAGTTATCAGACCCATCGTGACATACGCATCCGTAGTCTGGTGGCCTAGAACACTAGTGTAAATCATTCGGGCAAAGTTGAACATATTACACAGAATAGCTGCTCTGGGTATTACGGATGTTATGAGTACCCGGTTACGCTCTTCATGTAATGTTAAACATGTTACCCCTGGATCCTCGTATACTATGAAATCAATATGCAGAACCCGATAAAATGAAACCCTGCACATGGATTGCATAAATTGGCAGGTCTTCTTATAGAGTATCATTCCGAGTAGGATAGGCTAAACTACATTGGAATTATTCTGATGTTTATAACAATGACAGATCTAGTAACTCTCGAAATGCTGTACCCGGTTAGTATCTGGACGATGTGGATGAGTTCTCTTATGACTTGAACTTAATGGCTGTACTTTCGACAGAGAGTTTTGTTATTTGGGATTTGGAGAATTTGACTGCACTTGAGGCACTTGAAAAACCGATAACTTCATCCAGGATTGTTTAGATGTTCAAGCGCATGCCCAGCGAGGCTTCTAAGGGGAACAGGGTTTGACCGCTACGGGTACCGTGTCATGTGGGTATTCCGAGCAATGGTAAGACTAACTCGTTGGCAAACATTGCAACGTTCTTTACTCCCATGAATCCGGGACCGCATGTCATAATTAGTACCTGGGACTGGCCAATATATAAAGGTTTTTATTTCATTAAAAGGTGGCCAGACGGGCCAACCTGCGGTGGTACGAAGTATTTTGGAAGCAATCCAAATTCTAATGTGCCGAGATTCCTACTCAGTGTGAGTAGAGCTGGCCGCTGCAGACTTTCTGGTCGAAGATGGGCATTGTCAATGCCCCATTGTTTGTATCATGTGTTTCTCCAGAAAAAGACTTAGAACTTAGGTTAATGATATTTTGCTTATGGATTATGTTCATAAGCTTCCTCAGGCTTATAAGGAAGACTAGAAAATTCAATTCCATTTCTCCTTATTCTTCTTTTCTTTTGCTCTCTTTATTTTTCCTCTCTAGGGTTTACTAAAATGAATATAGACGTGCCTTAGTGCTTGTAAAACCCAACTTAATTAAACAAAGTATTAATTTGCAAATAACTTAGAGCCAATTTATACGATGCAATTGATTGCATGCAATTTTCTTAATTCCCTTTTCAAAGTTGCTTCCAAAGTTATGTCTATTTATACGGTGACTTTTAATTGCACGAAAATTGAATGTGTATGAAGCAACAAAAGAAGAATACATATGAGTGTGAAAGAGAGATAACAAAAACATGCACGAAAAACGAAAACCGTGCCTTTTTCGTTACCCCATTTGCGTCTCTACTCCGTTCGCCAACAAACAAAAATTGCACGCAATAATTGCATGCAACAAAGTCCCCGTCTTAATTGGCTGTTAATTTTATATTGAACTGTATGTATCTTAATTTGTATCTTATATAAAATTCCAAGGAAAATAATTTTAGTATGACATCAAATATAATTTAGTTTAACTTTACATAGGACCATCTATAACCATATCGGTTGATTAATTTGATATAGCTTATGTAGTCAGTAAGATTTGGGGATGTATGGAAATAACCCTATACAAAATTGTCAGTTGCAGTTGTACAGTCAGATACAACTCTATCATATAATATATGATCATATATATAATATGATATATATAGATATATTGCTTATAAAGTGTTTTGATGTCCATGACATGGACGTCTTCAAATTTAAAAGTGGAGCATGACACTAAAAAGTTTCAGAACAACTAGCGGAAAACTATAAAGCATAAAATTTTACTATTTTGGACAAAAAAAAAATAAAAGTACCTCAGTATATTAAAGTAAACTAAACCTAAAAGTTTAAATAAAAAAAACACACTGTGCCTACTATTAATTTTATTAAAATTTTAAAAGTTTCCTTAAACTTGCATGAACACCTTAAAACTACACTATTTTAATGCAATCCAAAAAACACAGTATTTATTATGCACTAAATTGTAAAATACTTTTTTTTTCTTGAATATCCAAACATTATCTTATTTAGAAATTAATAATTAAAAAAAAAAAAATAATTCAGAAAACATAGCTGACACAATGTTTTGTTTTAAAATATTAAAAATATATTATATTAAAGTTATTTTAAAAAATTAATATTTTAACAAAAAAAATATAAAGAACAAAAATTAAATTAAATTGCTTATGACAAATTTTTATAAAAATTTATATAAAATATTAGAAAACAAAAACAACCAACAACAAAAGAAAATTTGTAATTTTAGGTATTGTCTTTTTTTAAAAAATAAAAAAATAAACACACTTATTGATAATTAAATAATGTAAATAACAAAAATTAATTGTAACAAATTACATATATTTTTTCCTAAAAATGTCAGCAACAAAAGCATTTTGTCAGTTATTAGTTTTTGTTTATAGTAAAATTTTGAAATTACTCAAATTAAGAACAATTTAAATGTATTATTTGCCTACTGATTTTTTTTTTAATTTAATTTTTAATTGTTTGAGAGAAAACGCACGCTTTTCTTTGTAAATGCAAAAAAAAAAAACTTTTTCTTTAAAAAAATAAAAGAAAAATATAAAAAAATATTACTAACTTTTTTCACTGTCTATATAAAAAGCAAACAAAAAAAAAACTTGAACTTGAACTTGGCTAATTCTTAAAAATAAACAAAATTTTCTTTGTTTAAATTTCTAATTTTTTTTTTTAACTTTAAAAAAAAATATTTTAAATGTTTTTTTTTTCTCACTAAAATGAATCTGACAAAATGTTTTTGTTTAATTGTAAACAGATGACGAATGTTTCTATGTTGGATTGGGTCATGAGGGCCAGTCGGCCAAGCGTGGTAATAATTTTGTACCCGATTTATATAAACCATTCCAATGCTGTCCAACAAAATTGGAAAAATCAACTAAAGTTCCTAAAATGACTGCTCAAAGACTAGGACACACAGAAACCAGTGATAGTGGAAAACGTCCATCATCAGCCGGCAATTTTAAATTTGGCACAGCCGATTCAACACCCATAACCACCACTAAAACTTCCAGCTCCACTAAAAAATCCACACAAACTAAGAAACCCACAACAAAACCTACCAAGAAACCCATACAGCCAGACAGTGATGAAGATGATGAAGACGATGATGACGATGATGATGATGACGACGACGATGATGATAATGATGATGACGAGCCTTTGGTTAAAGTATCCTATGCTAATCGTAAAAACAATAACAAACCTTCTGTTAAACCTGCTAAACCTGAAAAACCCACCTCGAAATCCTCTACCAAATCTACCAACTCGAAAAAGACTCTTGCTAAAAATGATGATAAATTAAACGTTAAAACCGGTACGTTTGATTTCAGCAAATTATTAATTTTGTAGTTTTGTTTTTGTTTTTTTTTTTCACTTAGAAACACTTTTAAATTATTACACCCAAACAAACAAAAAAAAAAAAAAAGAAATCTGTAAATTGACAGTTTAGTTTCTTTCTCTGCTGAGTTTTGTCTTTTCTTCTATTGTGTTTCTTTTTCTCTTTTTCTCTTTTATAGGCATAAATTATTTGCACAAACGACTAAAAAATTTATATGACCTCATTTTTCAGGATATCTCGCTGTAGGAGTAAGGAAACATTTCAATTGACTAAAAATGAATTAAAATTCAAAATTTCCACAAACTACATACACATGCACAAAAAACAATTTGAACTAAAAACAACGCAATTTAATTACTTAATATCAATGTAACTTACGCAACAAAATAAATGGTAAATTTGCCCAAGTTTTTGCATAGAATACAATTGTGAAATTTACCTAAACGAATAAAGTTCAAATAAACTTGTATAAATTATCTAGACACTTTGGAAGATTTGGCAAAGTATGTATTTGCTTGCAGCCAGAGAAGAGATTTTGTTGTAAAATAAATTTTACGTTAACTGAGTTTTTCAGTTATGACTACTGAATTTTTGTTGAAGCTGTTAATCCTCGGCTACCACAATCAAACCATTTGATTCGTTTGTCCGAACTAATCTTTTTTCTTTGTGTAAGATTTTTTGAGTTTAACTAAACTAATTGTGAACTTGGTAATTTTTACTACGTAAGATTTTCTTTAAATTTTCCAAGTTTACCTAAATTTTTTTTAATATTTTATGTCAAACGAATATTTTATTTTTTTCATAAGTTAACCTTAGGTAAACACTTTTGAAAGATTCTGACAAATTTTTGATTAAACTGTTATATAATTTTTTAAATTTACCTAAGTTTTTTAATATATTACGTAAAACAAATATTTTTGAACATTTAGGTAAATATTGCAAGCACTTTTGTAAAATTCTGCCAATATTTTATTTAAATAACATAATACTTACACAAAAAAGCGTTGCTAAGTAATTGCTAGCATTTCAATTAATAAAATTCTGCCTCATATATAATGCAAAAACTAGTATCATTTAACCAAGTTTGTACTGGCTTTCGCTTAATGTTAATATACAATTTATGCGAAAAAGCTTTATTTGTTGAAATACTGGCAGTTGCTTGGTAAATATTTTTTTGTTTACCCCAAGTTGTTACATAATTTATGCTAGAAATATATACATTCTCAATTAATTTTATGCAAAACTTGTTCAAAATATGCGAGCATATAATATTCACACTGCATTACATATTATTTAAAAGCAAGAGTTTTTTTCGTTTAAATTAAAAACAAAAATATTGCAACCCTGTATCTACGCATATAATCTACTACCACCCACTACTACGTTTTAAATCAACACTGGCTTTGGACTGTTTTGTTTACACCGGCAGAAAAACCGCTCATCACAAAACAACTCAACTAATAGATATTGTTTTTCCATCACTAATTCTACTTTTTGATTATGCATTTCTTTGCAACTCTTTCATATTTATTTTGGTATATTAACTTAGCAACACCAAAACATTGTTCAAATCCTAAAGCAGTTAAATCTTAATACTTATACTACTACTACTATTTTTTATATAAAAAACTTTACACTTTTTTTGATACTATTAATTTACTACTACTTCATTCTTGAAAGAAAAAAAAAATTAAATAAATTTTTAAATGAACTTAAAATCTCGTTAAAACTCGCTTAAATATGCATATAAATTTATATATATTTTTTTAAAATATTAATAGAGTATAAATCAAAGAAAATATCTATTTTTTATTAAACTTTTCTCTTTTTAACTTAAGGGCTTTATTAACAAACGTTTAGTAAAGTTAAATTAGATTTATTAAGCAAATTTTTCATATAAAAATTTCTTTAGTAATTTTTTTTTTTATTTATTAAACGTTAATTAATAAAATCTCTTAACATTTTTTCTAAATAATTAAGGGAAGTGTGATAAATTTATTAATTGACTAAGCAAATAATACAAGGGTTAAGTTGACCAAGTTTTTCTTATAGCCAAGAAACCAATTTACAAAGTTGTTTTAAGATTATTTTGAATTACCCAGGTTTTTGGATAATTTTGCCAAAATTTTGTATTAAGTTTTTTGCTTCTTCGAAATATTTAATAAGTTTAATCACACAACTCTTAATTAAATTTAAATTAAACTTTTTTATTTTCATTTCTTTAGTTTTTTTTCTCTTTTTCTTTTAATTAGTAATATTTACCATTTTTTGTTAATGCTTCCTAACAAACTAGGAATTTTTAAATTTTATTTGTTTAATGATTCAATTTTGAAACAGAAATATACATTTTTTTCAATTGTAAAAAATATAGTTTTTTTCTTATTATATATTATTTTTAATTATTTTATTGTTAATAATATTTTTTGTTATACATGTAGAAAAAAATAATTTTATTTAAATCGAATTTTAACAAAGAAAATCAGTTAAAATGCACATAAAAAAATCGTAGCCTAATTAAGTGTTTTCAAATGTGTCGAAATGAAGAAGAAAAAACTAAAAACTTGGTAAAGTGTTACTTTACCAAGTTAAAATGCTTCTAACTACTTGTTAACGTTTTTTTTATAATAAAAAATTATATTTGGAATTACTTGTACAGTTTCTTGGCAACACCGTTAAAAATAATTAAATGACTTCTATCAACTTTTTTTCGCAATGTTTTCATTCAAATGTTTAAACAAAATTATTTTTTCTACATACTAAAATTTTTAAAAATTTTGTTATCGATATTATAAATATCGAATTTAAATTTTATAAAAATAAATTAAATTTAGCAACATTTAAAATTATGTTATACACTCAAGAAAAAATATCTAATTAAGTATAAAAAAAATATTGTAAATTTTTGTTTGAGTTCACAAAAAAGAAAAGCCCATAAGGCTATATTATTAATTTGTAAGACTTTATTTCAGAAATCTGTTATATAAAGTCATTTTTTAAAATTATTATTTTTAAATAAATCAATGAAATAAATAAATGTCTTTCCACATAAATGTTAAGGAAATGTAAATCATATTCAAGAGATTTTTCTCTCAGCCGAGTTGATTGAATAACTAGAGTAATATATGCAAGAAACTTGCATAAATTATCAAATGAACTTGGTTAAAATACAAATTTAAAAGTTCTATTTCTAAGTTACACCATAGATAATTAAAAATATTTTTATTTTCCAAGATAAATTACAAACAGAAAAAACTAAGGTAACTTTACATAGAATGGGCAAAAAAAAAAAACTTAGGCAATTTCGTTAAAATAAAAAATTAATAGGTACATATTTTTTTATTAACTTACACATATTACTTTTGAAACTGTATTTTACTAAAGTTTTTTGATCCGAAAAAGTGGCAACATATTAAAGAAAATTATAACTTTCGGTCTTGAGAATTTTATTATTAAGTCAAGATCTGGCCCCACGGCCGCCACTGCGACCCATACGGATCTTTTGTACCAACAAGAGTCATATTTTCGATTTAAAAACTTGTTTCATTGTTAGAAAGAGTTCAACAAAATTTCACGAGAATTTTTTGTAGGTCATGGGTCTTTTTCTAAAAAGTTTCAAAAAAAAGAACAATTAACCGGCTGTTTTAATGCTTAAAAATTGTAAAAATACCCAGTCAGAAAAGGAGCTGACAAGGTAATTTAACAGGTGCTACAAGTGCTGTTAAAAATTACACTCCCAATGGCAATTCTCCTCGCTTTAAAATGTTCGTTGTGCAAAAAAAAAAAAAACAATTTGAAGGTATAAAAGTTAAAGTAAATTATGTTTTCTATCGATTTAAACAATTGCCGCTTTTCGCGGCATTGGGCATTAAAGGGTTAAGCATTTGACCTTGACCCAAATGCGGTACAATTAAAAGTTGTGTGCTTTGCACCCATTGTGTTACGTGATAAATGAAATAAATCCCAGTGTAAAAAATTATTCAAATAATCAGTTTTGATTTTGAAATGATAATTAAAAAAAAAATAATCCATTATAGGTAGTGCATTATTTTATGTTTTAAAGTAATGCAAAAAGGTAAAGAGTATCAATACTGTTAGAACAAAATACACCCATCAAAATTTTCTGTTCCAAAGAACCGTTTGTAGAACAACTTCTTTGCTTTCATAGCTTACTTTAATGTCGGTTGAAAAACTAATGAAGCTTCTATAGCTCCAAATTGGAGCTTCTATAGCTCCAAATTACAACCGCTTTCTCTAGAACTAGTTCAAGAACTGGTTCATCCTTCCGAAACTTGTTCCGTAGATTAAAAAAAATTAAATCCCTAAGAAATGGTACCCCATTACCGTTTCTACACGGCGCTATCAAAGAGTCCAGATAAAAATCGAATAAAAAACAATACCCATTATAGGAAATTTCAGCTTTTCAGTTTTCCTCATTTTCCAGAAAGCACATAAAAATAAAAGCTCAATAATTTTTAGGTTCCTTTAAAAATCTTGTGTTTAAGTGCTCAGGAATTTGCCGAGTGTGTTATATTAATCTACTTTAACGATGAATAGCAGAAAATTTAAACCATGTTTAAAAAACTTAATTTTTGTAAAATATTTTCATGTGACTATATACATATTTATGTTAAAACATATTTATGTTATAACATATTTATGTCATAACATATTTATAATATATTTATGTCATAACATATTTATAATATATTTATGTTATAACATTTTTATGTCATAACATTTTTCTGTCATAACATTTTTATGTCATAACATATTTTTAAATATGCTTTAATATTTATATCGCCACGTATAAATGCTATACTATATTTATGTTATAACATATTTTTAGCATTAACATATTTATGTAATTAAGTAATTATAAACACTGCCGAGCTCTAATTTAAGCTACACTTTTGAAATAAGCTTTAATAATTTTGCTAGTCCCGTAAATATGGATAAATGGAATTTAGATGGTATGTTTTAAACTCAAGAAATTATTTTAAATTCAAAAAACATTGTTCGAAGATTATTTATTAAATTACCAAAACAGGCGTCTCAAATTATGCCTGTCCTATTTGGGAGAATTTTCCTAGGCTTTTGCCATCTCGTTGCCTTAAACTTTTTTTTTTCTAAAATGCTTCTGTTTCCATTAGCAACATATCTTTCTGACTGATTTATATAATACAATTCAGCTTTAGTTTCAAACACTTTATAAACACTATACAAATAATAATAATAATAATCTCTATATTTTATGGAACTATAAAAATTTTATGCATTTCATGTGGAAAGATTTTTTTTATAAACATAATTTAATATATATTTTTTGTTGTTTAGTTTTCCTTATACCTACATACATTATTAAAGAACAATAACTAAACTGTACTATTTTATATAAAATATAATTTATTTTGTTAATTTAAAAATACATAATTTTTTTTTTTGGCATAAATGGTTGTTTTTGTTTTACTAAATAAATCTTGTAAAATTTATTAATCTTATAAAAAAAATATGTATGGAGTTTATAAACAAAAAAAAAAACAAATATTTAAAGACACACATACATACTGATATGAACAATATTGAGAAGGTTAATGGATATTTTATATACATACAATAGATGAAACGACCACCCTCGAAAACAATAGATTTTTGATAAGTTGCCAAAAATGTCAAAAAACATATGTGATATCTATGTTAGAGTGAGTAGGTAGGTAGGTACTAGAGTGAGCCGAAGTTGAAAAATTTTTTAGATTTTGAAAAGTTTTGAAAAAATACTCCTTCTGAATTGGGGGAAATGCAACTCTTAAAATCTATAAATATTAAAAAAAAACCTAAATTGTTAACGCTTAATTTACATAGTTTTTAGTTAAGTTTGATATTTTGAAATTGATTAGAAGCTTTTTCATCTAGAGTAACGATTATTTTCATCAAAAAATGTGTTGCCATTTTTAGAAAACTTTTTAATCGATTACAAAATTAACAAAAACGAATGTATAACAATGTATCACGTGTTGTAAATTAAATGTTAAAAATAAGACCTTGAGAAAGATAAATCTTTATTGAATTAATTCGCAAAAAAAATAATTATTTTTGTAAATCAGCGAGTTGATTCAATATTTTATAAATCAATTTATTGAATCAGGCTTAAAATCAATTTCATTTAAATCTTTTATGATTCAATAGAATCAAATCATTTCAAACATAATTCTTTTTTTTTTCGCGAATTAAAGAAGATTGATTTAATTAGCAAATTAAAACAAAATAAAAAAAATTAAAAATGACTAGTAAATATCGGTTAGTTTTCTAGATATTCACCATTTTGTAAAATGGTAATTTCTTAAAATGACCGGTATCTCGAAAACTAAGGGAGATACATAGGTACAAACGGACAAAATGTTTGCTCTGTTAGAGTTGGAGTATTAATATACTGCGATAATGAAAATAGGCCATGTCCGGAAGAAATCTCGAAATATAAATTTTTATAAAACAGCCACAGGGTGACCCATTTTTATACGAACGAAATGGAACGGGAAAGGAAATTTGTGTTATCGGAGTGTGTTTATTATTATCATATAAATAAATTGATATAAAAAAATAGTCACCCTGTGTCTGTTTTATAAAACTTCCAGGAAACCCTTCGGTGACCTACCGAATCTATTCTATGGAATCTATTCTATCTGTTCTATGTTGAGCTTTTCAAAATTTTTTTCCGTTTTTCGCTATTTTGCTTAGTTTCCCAGATATTCGCCATTTTATAAAATTTCCATTTTTAAAAATGGTCGTTATCTCGAAAACTAAGCGAGATAGGGCAAAATGGACAAAATGTTTGATCTACTAGAGTTATACAATACTACGGTAATAAAAATGGGCCAGGTCCGGAAGACATCCCTAGGAGGCCGTTTTATAAAAATTCCATGAAAACCCTTCAGGTTTAAAATTAAATTAATTGTGATTTAAAAAAAAAAATTTAATTCGCTAATCAAAACATATTCGAAAATAAAAAAAATTCTGTTTTGATTCGCGAATCAAATTAAAATTGACTCGATTCTTTGATTTAAAATTAAATTATTCAAATTGAACTATTTCGTTTGATTTATAAAAAGAATTATTTAAATCAACTTGATTCTTCTAATAAGATAAAGATTGGATAATGGTAGTAAATAATTCAATAATTCAGAGACAAAAGATATTACCCGATTTTTAAAATTTAATTTTTAATCTAATTGGAATATTTTTCCACAACTTTTCCGGAGAAGTATTACAATATACTCTACATTTTTTCATTATCAGCCCGCTAAAATACCATTATCGACTCAAAACCCTTTCAACCGACTATCGTTACCCCTAAAGTACCGTTTCGTAATAACTGAAAAACGTTAACCTTAGAAATACGATTATCGCTAAAATACCGTTACCGAAATGAAATGCAACACTGCTCCCATCAAGTACCACCTTTTAATAGACTACTGCCAAATTTTGAGCAAGTTCCGTTATTTAATTTGCGTTTAACAGCTGTTCAAAACATATAACCTCGTGGATTTTTTTAAAAAAGGAAAAAGAGTGAATTTCGATTGCTCATTAAACATTATTTTTTGCGAAAAAAAACCGTCAATAAAACCAAGAAAAAGCTTGATAAATACTATGGGGACTCTGCACCATCGATTTCAATGGTAAAAAAGTGGTTTACTGACCACGTTTTGGGCTTACAAGCACGGAAGATGCCGAACGTTCTGTATGTTTAACTTAAGTCTCTACACCCAAAACAATTGGAAAAATTCACGATATGGTGTTGGCCGATCGGAGATTGAATGTGCGATAGATTGCGGAAGACACATGGCTCAGTGGTTTCAATTTTGAACGATCACTTGGGTATGAGAAAGTTTCTGCAAGATGGCTGCCGCTCACAATCGACCACCAACGGAATGGTGTGACAGTTAAGTTTTCATTACAAAAATCCATAAAGTAGACTACGAATTTCCCCATCAGTCGCCTTAGTCTCCGGATTTAGCCCCCAGTGACTATTTCCTATTTCCAAACCTAAAGAAATGGCTCGGTGGAAAGAGATTTAGCTCCAACGATGAAGTTATTGATCAAACAAATGCCTATTTAATGGACCTCGAAAAATCCTGCTGTTAAAGGCAAAGTAAATGACGGAACTTGCTCAAAATTTGACAGTAGTCTATTAATAGGTAGTACTTGATGGGAGCAGAGTTGCATTTCATATAACTACGAGGGAAAATCGAAGTCACGGACTTATTGACCCACCCTCGTAGTTAAAAAAACCGTTAACAGATGGCATATTAGCCTTAAAATACTGTTGCCGATATAATTGTTTCGGTTACCATCCATATTTAGCAGCATGAAAATTTGTGACATCCCTGTGGGAAAAGAACCTATCCCAGGACACGTCACATGACCGGTTCATTGTGATACGGACCGGTCACGGGACCGATCACTTTAACATGGGCTTGTCCTAGGAGGTGATGGTTTTTCGGAACCGGTTCAGTTTTCACCTGACGCAAAAAGAACCTGTCTCAGGACTAACACAAAAGAACCAGTCACAAGACTAACGCAAGAAAACCAATCACAGATTCGACGCAAGGACTACACCTGGGAATGATTTTTAATGTTCACATTTTAATTCACGTCTTCTCATCTGTCCGGTTTCCACTACTCACGGGGTAGATTTTTTCGAACCGGTCTTCCTATAAACCAACACGCGACCGGTCACAGGGTAGCAAATTCACCAGTCACTGAGTAAGTACTTTCAGAACGGTCCCGTGTGCACCAGACACTGGGCGAGTGCCCCTTTTTCCCACAAGGAGGACTTTTAGTTAGTACTACAAACAAGTTTACAAACCTTTCTACTAACTTATTTGTTTGAGTATACTTATGTATGATGATACTACAACTTCAATAAAGTTGTAAATAATTTACTACACTAAAATAGTATTTTCAAAACGGAAAATACAGGGTGTAACAAATATAATTTTGATTGATCTTAATAACACTGCAGTATAACAGGTATGTGGTTTTAAAAGAAATTTTAAAGTTTTATCAATAAATACAAATTGGACAAAATAAATACAATTTTTTTATATTTTAAAATTTAATTCAAATAATTTAGGAAATATTGAAGATGAAAATGAGGTATTCAAATGGATATTGGAACAAAAGGCTGATGAAAGTATTGAGTTAATTGATCGTGAAACTTTATTTGAATACATTGGCACAAAAGACTTTTTGGCTGTCGTATTTTGTAAGTACTCTACTAATATTAATCTCATAATATTAATAATTTATAATTATAATAATATTCTACACAAATTAAAAATTTAACTCTTACACTGACAAATAAAAACAGGACTTTAGAGTTTTCTTAAAAATAAAAGTCAACTGCTACTACTACTGCAATAATTATTACTAGATTCTTTACTATAATATCGTTATTTCTTTAGAAAATCTATAATTTAACTAGAACATTTAGATTTCTACAAGTTTTCTTCTTCTTCTTAATTTAACTAGTTTTATTCGTATCTTTACTAAAAAAAACTGTAACTGCTAAAAAAAAAACTAAACTTTCTTTTTAAATATTAAAAAAATTTAATCGAATTTATTACTATTATTTAATTTTTCTTGTTATTTAAACTACAAAAAAAAAGAATAAAATTAAATTTTAATTTCTTGTCTCTGTAATTTTAGATAAAGAAGAGGATGCTGATGCTCCCAGAGTTTTACGCCACATTGAACTAATTGATGACGAAGCTTCTGAATATGGTATACAAATTGTTAAATGTCATGATAAATTAATGGCGAAAAAATATGGTTTTCGTAATCCTCCCGGTATAACCTATTTCCGCAAGGGCAAATATATCAACTATGATGGTGATATAGATGACGAGGAAGAAGTATTAGATTGGTTGACTAGTCCAGCCAATATGGAAATGACCGATCACATTGAACAAGTTAATCGTAAAATGTTTGAAAAGATACGTAAAGCCTCCGATTATTTAGCAGTTATATTTTGTGAGTTTCTCTCAATTAACAAAACCATGTATTTGATTAATACGAAAGTATTTTAAAACTGTCTTTTTAACCCCCAAAAGATAGTGAAGATTGTAAACAGTGTCCTCGTGTTTTGGCTGAAGTTGAACATATTGACGATGAGGCCGATAAGGCGGGTATCGATTTTGTTAAAATCGACGATAAACAAATGGCCAAGGAGATGGGAGTTTTTGCTTTACCCGCCATTGTTTTCTTTAAGCCAACATCTAAGGAACCAGTTATTTACGCCGGTAAGTTATTTATTTGTCCCTATGTTTATTGCGGAGGGGTAAACAGTTTTGTATTTTTTGCATATTGTAATCTTTTTAGGAGATCTTTATGAAGAAGAACAAATCCTCACTTGGTTACTAACGCAAAAGGATCCAAGTGGAGATGTTATTGAAGATCTTGAAGGCGATAAACTTATTCATTTAATTGAAGAATCTGGTTCAATAGCTGTTTATTTCTGTAAGTTTACAATTAAAACTTTGCGAATTTTTAAATTCGCTTATAAGCTGTAATCGGTTTGGTGACATAAATGATATAAAATGTTTAAACAATTTTTGAAGAATTCTAAAAACAGATCTATAAAAATCTTTCAGTCGAACTCTAAAAAAAAAATAATTTAAAATGTTATGGTTATAAATTTACTATATATAACCAGATATTTTTAGCAAGATATTTCACAATTCGATCAACAAATTTCATATTCTAAGAATTTTGTTTTTTTGTAAATTTTTTTAAATTTTTTTATAATTTTTGCTGTAGTTTAACACAACACTAAAATTAAATAGGAAACATCATGTCCGGGGGTGTTCTGGAAAACGAATCCACAGAAAATTATTCGTTTTTGTACAACACAAAATTCTGGGTGAAAACGAATAATTTGATGTGGATTCGTTTTTCTCAGAACACCTCCGGTTTACATCTTCTTAGACATTTTTATTGGATTCTATTTTAAATAGTAAATTGAAATGCCAGCCCTGGCAATTTGTGCTTTGAAAATCAGAGATGGTTGTCAGGGGTAATTCTATAAATAGATAGAAAAGGCTCATTTGTATGGGTAATTATTCAATAACAGTGAATATCATCCTCGACCTGTGATTTTTAAGTAAAAATCTGAAATTTCCAAACCAGGGATTATAGAGCAGACAATATAAAAGAAAATGTCACCTTTAGGGGGCCAATCTCATATAAAAGGGTAAATAGGAAGAATAAAAAAAGTCTTATTTTTGGTATTTTTTAGATATTTTGTTATAGTTTACAATGTTAATTTTAAATAAATTGAATTTCAACCCTGAGGGAAAAGGGCCTATACCAGGACATGTCACGTGACCGGTTTATTGTGATAGTGACCGGTCATGGGACCAGATTTTTTATATGAAAAGGACCAGTCAATTTAACATGAGGCGGTCAAATGCCCTCTGTGCCATGTCACAGGACTGGTCTTAAAGAACATGTCACACAACTAACCCCAAAGAACATATCACTGAACCAACGCAAAAAACCTGTAGTGAATTTTAAAGCAGTCACGTGGTATGTACTTTAGGAACCGGTCCTCTTTTCACCTATCTCGTAGTATATATTTTCAAAACCAGTTCAGATTTCATTTATCACGGGACAGGTCCCAATTTCCAACTAACCCCTTTTTCCCGTAGGAAAATAAAATTTATTTGATAAACCAATCTTAAAATACATAAAATTCTTTAAAAAAAATTAAAAAAGGTTTCGAACGATTTTTGTATCCGTTTCTTACCCCTATATTTTAGATTAGCGTGTCAATTTATTCCCCTTCTATCGCACATCCAAATTCGTTGACTCAATTCCTTTTTACAGTGTTTTTATGGTCGAAAAGTTAGGAAAATTTTATTTTTTTCGTTCCTTGGTACAAAACTGCTGAATGAATCACATAAATTATAAATTGACTATTTCTGAAATACAATTTACTATTTCTGAAATACAATTGCCTATTTCTGAAATACAAATGACTATTTCTGAAATACAATTGACTATTTCTGAAATACAATTTACTATTTCTGAAATAAAATTTACTAGTTCTGAAATACAATTGACTGTTTCTGAAATACAATTTCTATTTCTGAAATACAATTGACTATTTCTGAAATACAATTGACTATTTCTGAAATACAATTTATATTTCTAAAATACAATTGACTATTTCTGAAATACAATTTACTATTTCTGAAAAACAATTTACTATTTCTAAAATACAATTGCCTATTCTGAAATACAATTGACTATTTCTGAAATACAATTGACTATTTCTGAAATACAATTGACTATTCTGAAATAAAATTGACTATTTCTGAAATACAATTAACTATTTTGTTAAACGGAAGAGCAATTTTGCCAACATTTTTTTTTTTTTTTGTTGACCAGTGTTATTAACTATTTTTAGAAAGGACTCTAAAAATTTTTAGTTTCTTGTTGTTTTGCTGAGACCACTTTTTAATTCGAATAAAACCAAATTCAGTTTATTGTAAAATTTCAACCTTTTATGTTTAAATTTCAACAATTTTCTGGCTTAATTTCAAAGTTTTTTGGTTAAATCTCAAAATTAATTGTTTAAATTTCAACATTTTTTGTTTCAATTTCAACATTTTCTGATAAAATTTCAAAATTTATTGTTTAAATTTCGTAATTTTTGTTTAAGTTTGAACATTTTTGTTAAAATCTCAACCTTTTTGTTTAATTTTCAACATTTTTTGTTTAAAGCAATTAATGACATTTACAATACTTAAATTTTTTAAAATAGTAAATTATTTTAAACATTTTATATCATTTTTTGTTACACTTTTGCGCAAAAAGATTACAGCTTTTTTTGAAAAAAAAGTAAATAATATAAAAAAATTTAATATTAACCCATTTCAACAAAAAGTTTTATTTAGCTCTATATAATTTTACATAATGTGTGACTAACCAAAATGAGATTTAGTTTTTTTTATTATTATAAAAAAAATTTAGCTTCTCAAGCAGTGTTTAAATTTTCTATTTTATTTTTCAACAAAAAAAAAAACATTTTACTAAATTATACAAATACAAACTTACAAATACAAACAACACTTGAAAAAAATATTTAGGGAACAAAACACAGTGTGACATTTGCAATTCAAAGGCAGCACGAAAGGCTAGACAAAAAAAAGAGAAAGAACAACAGGCACAAGATGGTGGAGCTGGTGCAGCAGCAGCTTTTGGTGGCGGGGCTGAGACAGGCGGCGCCGAAGGTGAAGGAGGAGAGGGAGGAGATGCAGCTGCCGAGGCAACAGCCAGTGAACCAACAACAACCACTAGTAGTAGTACTAAACAACATGAAGAGGGTACAAACAAAAACACAATCAAATTGATTGTGAACATGATGTTGCTGTTGTTGTTGTTTAGTGGTGTTATTGTTTTTAAAATCCAAAAACCCATCTACCTATCACACCACCACCACCACCACCAACCAACCAACCCGACCAACCCGACCAACCCACCAATGAACCACCCTGTATATTATGAACCTTAGATATTTTAAATGTTTTATACAATTGACACCAAAACACTTTATTTCATTTCTTTCTATTTTTTTAAATAAAATAAAAACTCCTTTCATGACCTTTAACTTTCTTTAGAACTTAACTTTGTTGCAAATCAGTTTAGTGTAGTATTCAATTTGCTTGGTTATGTGCTTATATTTGTTTGTTGTTTTCAGTTTTCAAATGAAATCAAATCTTAATAAGAAATTCTATTTGAAAATCAGATTCGGATGGTTGTGAAACTTGTACCAAGGTATTGGAAGAATTGGAAAATATCGATGATGATTGTGACAAACATGGCATTAAATTTGTCAAAACAAAAGATTTCTCAGTAGCTGATGGTTATGGTGTACATGATTATCCAGCTCTGGTATACTTCGAAAGTGGTATTCCAAATGTATTTGAAGGTGAGTTAATAAATATAATTTTAATATACAAAAATAGTTAATAAAAAAAAACAGTTAAAATTGACCACGAGGGCGGATCAATAAGTTCGTGACTTTTCAAACTTCCCTCGTAGTTATATGAAATGCAACACTGCTCCCATCAGGTACCACCTGTTAATATTGTCAAATTTTGAGCAAGTTCCGTCATTTACTTTGCGTTTAACAGCTGTTCAAAACATACAACCTCGTGGATTTTTTTAAAAATGGAAAAAAGTGAATTTTAAGTGCTCATTAAACATTGTTTTTTGAGAAAAAAAAGACCAAGGAAAAGCTTGATAAATACTATAGGGACTCTGCACCATCGATTTCAATGTTAAAAAAGTGGTTTACTGACTTTCGTTGTGGCCTTACAAGCACGGAACATGCCGAACGTTCTGGACGCCCAGTTGAGGTCTCTACACCCAGAACAATTAAAAAAATTCACGATATGGTGTTGGCCGATCGGATATTGAATGTGCGATAGATTGTGGAAGACACAGGCATCTCACATATCTCAGTGGTTTCAATTTTGAACGATCAGTTGGGTATGAGAAAGCTTTCCGTAAGATGGCCGCCGCGTTTGCTCGCAATCGACCACCAACGGAGTCGTGTGACAGCTTAGTTTCCATGGCAAAAATCCATTAAGTAGACTACGAATTGCCCCCTCATAAGGCGATTCTCCGGATTTAGCACCTAGTGACTATTTTCTACTTCCAAACCTAAAGAAATAGCTTGGTGGAAAGAGATTTAGCTCCAAGATAAAATAGTTGATCAAACAAATGCCTATTTTATGGACCTCGAAAAATCCTGCTGTTAAACGCAAAGTAAATGACGGAACTTGCTTAAAATTTGACATTAGCTTATTAACAGGTGGTATTTGATGGGAGCAGTGTTGCATTTCTAACTACGAGGGAAGTTCGAAAAGTCATGGACTTATTGATCCGCCCTCTTATATTCAAAAACAACGTATAACTTTATATAATTATTATTACGGAAAAACACTCAGAAAGAATAATTTCAGTGCAATAAAATTGCACTGGAACTCGTCCATTGAAACTTTTTATAAAGCTTATGCAAGTTTTCATAAAATTTAATAAAAATGTATTTATTAAAATTTTCAAGAACTGAATGAAGAAGTTTATTTAAAAAACTAGTTTTATAAAATTTTCAAAAGTGTATTTACACACTAACCATCTTTTGAAATTGACATTTCATATTTCGAATATTGGAAAATGAAAAATATATTTGATCCATCCGTGGATAGCGTGTGAATCGACCTAAAAGCTTCTCATTGATTTAAAAAAAAATTTCATTCACTTGCTAAAGTTATTGTTTAACAACTCATATTTTGTCTTATCCTATTTGCCAGGTGAATTACAAGAAGAAGAAGAGGTATTACAATGGTTAATAACCCAAAAGACTGAAGATCGTATTGAACTGATAACACGTCAAATGTTAGAAACCATGGTAGAGGAAACGCAATATTTAGCTGTTTATTTCTGTAAGTTTGCAAAATTTCGATTTAAAATTTCCTTCTAATTTTCACTCAATTTAAAATTCATAAATACCCCAATTTCCTGCAAACATAAAATTAAAATTGTTTAATACTTTTGTGAAAACAAAAAAAAACAAATCTTTATAACTGCACAATGCACACTGCAAATTACACACACTACTACTACTACACAACATAAATGAACCAAATCATCATCTATTGTCATCGACGCACAGTACCACCTGAGCGTAGGGGAAAACAACAACCTGCTTATTGTCGAAGTTATTGTGTTCCCTTGTCCGCTAGTGATGCCGCCAGCTATGTCAATTCCTCCTCGAATATCCCAAATTCCAAACAAACCAAACAATTCCTTAAGAATTATGAATCACGCAAAAGAAAACGTATCGAAAATCAAGGTATTCAATAACAACAACAACAAAAAAAAACTAATAAATCGGGTCTAATTTTACATTCTTCTTTTTGCTATCAAAATTATCGAATCTCATTTGTTTTGTTCTTAACTTTGTTTTGTCCTAACATTTACATATTAATACAAACTTTTTTCTTACTTGTGACCAAACTAAATAACGGATTTTAACAACGGAAATATCAAATACGCTGCGCAACAAATTTAGGATCAAGGTCAAGGGGGGGTGTGTGGATGATTCAGTGGTAGATACCAGCAAAGGGTACTTCTATGCGGGTACAACCAAAGGGCTCTTCTCTTTTCTCTTTTTCGACAACATTATAGCAGGAATGGAATTAGCTCGCTCGCTCCAGCTCCTGCTCATTTTAAAAATATGAGATTTTCGGCTTGTTCATTTAAAAAATGGAGCTATTTGGAATTTTTGGCCTGCTATTTCGTATGAGCCTACAATATTTTTGGGCTCACTATTTTTTTATATTTTATCGTAAGAATGACTCTTTTTCAGAGCTCAGTAACTATTTGGCAAGCTTGGTTTGTTTTATAAAATTCATAAAATAAAATATACAAATATTGAAATTCATTCCCTTCTGATTTGTAAAATTAGAATGAAATAGAATGAAACAGAGAACTATATAAAATAGGAACACTGAATACAGAGAACGAAATGGAATGGAACAGGAAACATAATTTGGTTAATCGGAGTGTGGCAGTGTTTACTGCCATAAAAATTGATTTAAAAAAAAATTTGGGCGTGTCGACTTTATGATACCCTACACCAAGTATAAGTTTGGTCAAATTTCAGGAAACGGTTCAAATTCCGGAAAAGATCCTAATTTATTTTATGCACAAGGCGAAACAAAATATTGTAGAAAATGTTTATTTAAGCAAATACGAAATAGTTGGGTTTATATGACCAAATGTGGACCGATTTTCTTAAAATTAAAGGTCACCATGTGACTGTTTCGTAAAAACAGATCCCTCGGGATAACTTCCGCACCTCATTTGAATTAAAAGAGCATGATCTTTTGCCGAGCTTGGCAAAAAATTATTCAATTGTTTTCAAGACATGTAGAGATCTTTTGTAAAATGGTCAGTATCGCGGACCTTTACTATTTGCAATCGTGGAGTGTAAATAGGGCAGGTCCGTGAGAGAGATCCATTTTTAAAAAAACAGTCATAAAGTGAGTTATTTGTTTTGTAACAATTTACGTGATAATACAAGTTAACACACTCCGACAATGCAAATATAGTTCCAAGTTCCATTCCATTTCGTTTCCAGTCTTAGTGTTCATATCGATTCAGTTTGGGGCAATGCCTAATATGTATTATCATTCAGCTACCTCGGAAATCTTAAGGAAGAAATTTGATTTTTATTGATACTTTTTCATTTAGCAGCATGTCGACAACAATAAAAATTCTAAATAAAAACTTCTTTAAAACAATACATTAGACTAATTGGGGGGATTGGCAAGTTGTTTCAAAAAATACCAAAAAAATAAGCGTTCCGCGAAAATTTTGTTAAATTTCAAAATATCACGGATATCATTAAAAAAACAAGTAGAAAAGGCTTAAATTCGAATATACCGAATCTTTGAACACCCTCCAACAATATCCTAAAAAAATGTCTATACTGTTTTATATACAAAAAACTTTTGAAGTAAAATTATGGAGGTGAGAAAAATTTTTTGAGGTGAAAAACTTTTTTGGATGCGAAAAGAAATTTTTTTGGTGGGAAAAAAAATTTAAGGTGAAAATAATTTTTTTAGGTGAAAAAAAATTTTTAGGTGAAAAAAAATTTTGTGGTGAAAAAAATATAAGTGGTGAAGAAAATTTTTTGAGGTGAAAAATATTTGAGGTGAATACAAAATATTATTCACTTCTAAGAGACTGGTGAAAAACAAGACAAAATATTTTACTTGCCGATCGCTACTACGTATGAAATTGTACTAAAATACACCAATTGGTATGGAAAATGACTTCCCTGCGGGAAAAAAGGGGTCAGTTGGCAATTGGGTCCTGCCCCGGGATAGGTGAAAACTGAACCGGTTTCGTAAAAACACAAGATAGGTGAAAAGAGCACCGGTTCCTAAAGTACCTATCACGTGACCGGTTTAAAAGTCACGACATGTCCTTTTAGACAAGTCCTGTGACATGTCACATGTTAAAGTGATCGGTACCGTTACCGTTCTCTATCACAATGAACCGGTAATGTGACGTGTCCTGGGATAGGTCCTTTTCCCGCAGGGTTTTTAACCGCTGGACCGCTTTCGCTCATTTTCAATACCAAACTGCTCGGGTAGATATCCAACAATCTAGGTAAAAATAGGCACACCCGCTTGCGCCTTCGCGTCGTGATATCCATTTCAACAGACAGACGGACTTTGCTAAATCTACTTAAATTGTATAAGGATCACGAATATATATATACTTTATGGGGTCTTAGACCTATATTTCGACATGTTACAAACGGAATGACAAACTGATATATAGGGTATGTATAGGGGAGGGTATAAAACCCCCATTTTTAAACTCCGAGGTAATCTCAATGCTAATAATATATCCAAATTTCATCAAAATATGAGTGTTTAGGTTGGGGTATGTTCTTTGTAAGAAATTTTGAATCGATTTATATACAGTCATGTGCGAAAAAATAGGGACACTTGCATGCAACAAATATAAAGTAAAAAAACACACATACATTTTGGAAAGAAACTAACAATATTATTTTTAGATTATAGTACAACAACAACTCTTCATTTTAAGCAGCAATTCAAACTTTGTTGTTGCAATTAAAAAAAAACAACATTAAAAAGTATTATAATTTCCTATAGTCGAATGTGAATAAAAATAGGGACAGTAAGAAAATTCTTTGAAATATTATTAGTATTTTATATTTTTCTAATGGAAATATAATAGTGGTCATTGTATCTAATAGATGGAAACATTTCTGTATCATATTTATGTAAATAAATGTACCAAGTATGGAGCCAAGGGTGGAAAAGGTATGGGATATAGAAAATCGGAACAGATTGTCATATGCATGGAATTTTAAAATTTTGTTTGTGCCAGACTTCTTCGTTGGTATTGCTTATCAATTGTAAGCCAAACAAAAAAAGGCCTGATCAATATTAAGTCCTTAGAAAGCTGATTTACTATCGAAAATCGGAAATTATTTACAAATTTTAAAGAGGATCGCAAAATTTATTTTGTTTATTGTGGGTTTTTAATTCACATTGCAATTATTAGTTGATAGTTTTTAAAAGTAGACGTGTTAAGCTACATAATGACATTTAGAGATTTATTCTACGATTTGTAATTTTAAATTTCAAGACCAAGTAAATTATATGTACGGTTTTACTATATTCCTAAGTCGAAGCACCCGGATAATAAATGATACAATTAAAGCGGAAACGATCAAATAACTCTTTTTTGTTAATTTTATTATCAAATAAGTAAGACATTTAAAATATTAAATGCATTTAAATCTTATTTTGCATCATCACGATTTTTTTTTGGTATTTTTAGACTATTTTAAGAATTAAGTAGAATTAAGATTACCAAAAACTTTTTTCAACGTCTGACAATTAAAAACTATAAATGTTAAAATAAAAACATTGGTGCCTTCAGATGGCTAAACTCGTCTACTTTTAAAAACTATCAACTAATCATTGCAATGTGTATTAAAAAAACACAATAACAAAATAAATTTTGCGATCGTCTTTAAAATTTGTAAATAATTTCCGATTTTCGATAGTAAATCAGCTTTCTAAGGACTTAATATTGATCAGGCCTTTTTTTGTTTGGCTTACAATTGATAATCAATACCAACGAAGAAGTCTGGCACAAACAAAATTTTAAAATTGCATGCATATGACAATCTGTTCCGATTTTTTATATCCCATACCTGTTCCACCCTTGGCTCCATACTTCGTACATTTATTTACATAGATATGATACAGAAATGTTTCCATCTATTAGATACAATGACCACTATTATATTTCCATTAGAAAAATATAAAATACTAATAATATTTCAAACAATTTTCTTACTGTCCCTATTTTTATTCACATTCGACTATACGAAATTATAATACTTTTTAATGTTGTTTTTTTTTTCAATTGCAACAACAAAGTTTGAATTGTTGCTTAAAATGAAGAGTTGTTGTTGTACTATAATCTAAAAATAATATTGTTAGTTTCTTTTCAAAATGTATGTGTGTTTTTTTACTTTAAATCCGTTGCATGCAAGTGTCCCTATTTTTTCGCACATAACTGTATATCGGATCCAACTTTTGGTCCATATTTATTTTTGATAATTTAGGAGGTTAATTAGTACGCGTACGTTTTCTCTTTCCTCCTAAGCTTTTATGAGAAGTGAAATTTTTTGCTTATACTACAATAACTATTAGAACATAAATTTTGTCTCAAATAAAGGTTAACAAATTTATTAAAAATGTATACAATTGGTCGATGAAGTTTTAAAAATATTTAAATCATCTAAAATTTTACAGATGCTACTAATAAAAAATGTTCAAAAGTACCAATGATGTCAAAAAGTTGAAAAAAATTATAAATTTAATAAGTGCTCATAAATTTAAAAAAAATATTATTTGTAAATGTTAAAAATTTTTGAAATCCGTTTATTTAGTTTGGTAACGAATACCTTAATTTTTGACGTTTTCTACAAGCTTAATAACTACTAGCATCATTAACCCAATTCTTAACTCATCATTAACCCTCTAACCGGCCAGGTTGCCAAATTACCATAAATGTGTGATAGAAGTATTTTATAATTAAAAAATTAAGCTATTGCGATAGAAAACAAAATTTTGTAAATTTTTTGTAAATAAAATTTTCATGTTCCACTGCACGGTTGAGTAGCGGGAAAATGTCTAAAATAAAATTTCAAAAAATTAATATTTTGAAACTATTAGTTTTAAAAATTACATATTAAACTTGACTTAAAAAGTAAGACGAAAGCTTAAGCCTTTAAAAGACACGTCCTTAATTAAACACGAAAGATGGATTTATATGAAAATTAGCAGAAATAATATATTTAGTATTTCTCACATTTTTTTAAAAAAGATCACAATTCATTTTATTTTTGGAGTATAATTATATCTTAGTAAAAAGAATACTTTATGTCTCAACCTACTCTTTTTTTTAATGCATTAGTTTTTACTCTAAACATATTTTGGATCTTACTATAACACCTAAAATAAACATAACAAAGCATTGGCCGGCTGGAGGGTTAAAACAAAGTTTTTGGAAATAAACAACTAAAATGCAATTTGAAATTATATGACTTTTATCACAATCAAATTTACAGATAAAATCAATTGTAATATTTGTGATCAAATATTGGAAGGACTTGAATTAATCGATGATGAGTGTGATGTCTTCGGTATACATATGGTTAAGATACAAGATCCTCAATTAGCAAAACGTTATTCAATTAAAACATTCCCAGCTTTGGTATATTTCAGGTACAATTTTTAAGAAGAAAAATAAAATACCTCTTCTATTAAAATGTGTGTTTTTTTTTCAGAAACGGTAATCCTTTATTATTTGAGGGTGATTTGCAAAATGAACAATCCGTGTTGGAGTGGTTAATCGATGATGATAATCGTGAATTGGCAGATGAAATTGAAGAAGTCAATGAACGTATGTTGGAAAGATTAATGGCTGAATCCACATTATTGGTAGTATTCTTTTGTAAGTTTAATCAGAATGTGATAAAATTGGTGAATTATTTTATTAATATCATCTTTGGGTTGTAGATGATGAAGATTGTGCGGAATGTGAGGAAATTCTGGAGGAATTGGAAGAAATTGATGGTGAGGCTGATATGTTTGGTATTGATTTTGTTAAGATTGCAAGTGTTGATGCAGCTAAGAAATATGAAGTTGTTAATATACCTTCATTGGTATACTTTAGGTAAGTACACAAACAAGGTGGGTATTCTAGGGACAAAATGACCCAAGTTGTTTTCATGTTGAGCGTGATTAAAACTTATATTAACGACATGAGTTGTGCGCAAATTAAATTTTTGTTCGTGAATTTTTATGATTATAATTTTTTCGATTATTTCAGTTTTTGTTTTCTCAATTTCAAGATTAAAAGAAGATTTTAAATTGATATTTCCCTCCTCATAACAAACCCTTGATTTTAGTGTTTCCAATTATTCGACCCTGCCGGTGAATCGGTTAGGTCATTATTCGAAAAACGAAGAAAATTGATTAATCGGTTATTCGGGTCGATTAATCGGAAAAAATCTTTCACTACCTGGTTTTAGCATTAGAGTTAAAGAGGTTATTTATTAGAAAAGATATAAAAATCACGCATATTCCTGACAAATCCTCACCGATTTCCCTGTGTTTTAAATAAACAACTTAATTCTACTGAAGTTCCTACTTAATCAAAATTTGTAGATAAATCAAATTAGAAACAAAATTCTATGTGATATTTTAGTTTTTATAAATTTTTTTCATAGAATTTTAAATTAAACTGTTTTTTAAAAAATACAGGTTTCGAATTTAACGCAATTTTGTTTTGTATAGTTATTTTATAACATAAGCAACGACATAGTGCTTGTTAGGAGAATATACCTAGTCAAAAATATATATTTTAATAGGTTTTTTGTTAAAGCTCTGCTTAGAGGATCTAGCTTTTGTAAAACCTCGCGTTTTGATGAGATCTTTTGCCAGCTCGAAATACATGTATATATACGGAGGTTGAAAGCCCTATTTAAACTCAGAATCTAAATAACAAAAAGAACGGTCCCAAAAGACCCCCCTGAATCTTAAGATATATTTTTCTATCCATAATATTCAATTGAACTTACAGGTTGGTTGAAAAGTTCCTGCGCTCGAAATGAAAGAATACTGTTTTTGTTACGAAATATATTTTTTTATTCAATATAATCTCCTAGAAGCTCAATACACTTGTTGCAATGATCTTCCAATAATTTTATCCCATCCTTATAATGGTTTTCCGGAAGCTCTGCAAAATAACCGTCTACGGCTGCTATGGCCTCTTCATTCGACGAAAAATGCTTTCCACGAAGGAATTGTTTGAGATTTCTGAAGAGATAGTAGTCACCGGGAGCCAAATCTGGTGAATACGGTGGATGTTCAAGCAATTCGTAATTTAATTCTTTGAATTTAGCCATCGTCAAAACACTTTTGTGAGCAGGTGCATTGTCTTGATGAAAAATGATTTTTTTCTTTTTTAAACCAGGTATTTTCTCACAAATTTTTTCATCCAGCTGATCCAAAAGGCTGCTTCAGAGTTGATTGTTTTACCTTTCTGAAGATAATCAATCAACAAAATTCCTTTTGCATCCCAAAAAACTGATTCCATAACCTTCTTTGCTGATCGTTGTGACTTCACCTGCTTTGGAGCTGAACAACGAGCTTCAGTCCACTGTAAAAGTTCTTGTTTCAATTTAGGATCATGAAAGAAGTCAGTTTTATTCGGCTTAAAACGCTCCAAATTACGCTGAGAAATTTGTTTTCGATCCAGTTTTTGTTGAATTGTTAATGTGTGCGGCATTAACTTTCCAAACAGTTTTTTCATACGTAGTTCTTCATGTAAAATATGGAGTACTCGTTCGTCTGAGATGCCTATGGCATTAGCAATTTCACGCTTACTCAAACTTGGATCTTCACTAAACATATTATTTACCTGCTCAATGATTTCTGCTGTGGTTGCAGTTTTTGGTCGTCCTTCGCGTGGATCGTCTTTAAGGCTGGTACGACCACGTTTAAATTCACCAGCCCAAAATTCAACTGTGCGTTTTGAAGGTGAGGACTCCTTATACACTTCTAACAATTGTTCATAAATTTCCTTTGCTTTTAAACCCTTCAAAACAAAGAATCTAATTACTGCACGATATTCAATTTTTGCCATATTAAAAAAAATCAATGACACGTCAACTTCAAATGGCTTGTAAACAAAGAAAGAATTGAAAGAATGACTTGCAACTTTGCATGTGTTCTCAGGACAGTTATACTAACTTGAGAAAAAAAAAAAGTTTGGAGCTAGCAGTGCCATCTCTTGGTGAGCGCAGGAACTTTTCAACCAACCTGTAATGCTAAAATTAAACCTTTGAACCTCTTAAATCTTAACAATAAAATAATGCGGGTGCCAAAGTTTGGCGTTTTATGGCATTATCACCACTAAAGTAATATTTAACTAAGAGGGCGGATTAATAAGTCCGTGACTTTTCGGACTTCCCTCGTAGTTATATGAAATGCAACACTGCTCCCATCAAGTACCACCTGTTAATTGACTACTGTCAAATTTTGAGCAAGTTTCGTCATTTACTTTGCAGTTAACAGCTATTCAAAACATACAACCTCGTGGATTTTTTAAAAATGGAAAAAAGTGAATTTCAATTGCATTATTTTTTGCGAAAAAAAACCGTCAATCAAACCAAGGAAAAGCTTGATAAATACTATGGGGACTCTGCACCATCGATTTCAATGGTAAAAAAGTAGTTTACTGACTTTCGTTGTGGCCTTACAAGCACGAAAGATGCCGAACGTACTGGACGCCTAGTTGAGGTCTCTACACCCAAAACAATTGAAAAAATTCACGATATGGTGTTGGCCGATCGGAGATTGAATGTGCGATAGATTGTGGAAGACATAGGCATCTCACATGGCTCAGTGGTTTCAGTTTTGAACGATCACTTGAGTATGAGAAAGCTTTCCGCAAGATGGCTGCCGCGTTTGCTCACAATCGACCACCAACGATATCGTGTGACAGCTTAGTTTCCATGGCAAAAACCCATGAAGTAGACTACGAATTGTCCCCTCATTTGCCTCACTCTCCGGATTTTGCCCCCAGTGACTATTTCCAAACCTAAAGAAATGACTCGGTGGAAAGAGATCAAACAAATGCTTATTTTATGGACCTCGAAAAATCGTGCTGTTAAACGCAAAGTAAATGACGGAACTTGCTCAAAATTTGGCAGTAGTCTATTAACAGGTGGTACTTGATGGGAGCAGTGTTGCATTTCATATAACTACTAGGGAAGTTCGAAAAGTCACGGACTTATTGATTGAGAGTTGCGCAATGCAGTTCACGGCTTATTTCTTACATTTATATTTTTTGATCTAGTGCGACAATTTTTAATGAAAATCACAAAAGAACGTTTAAGACCGGCATAATTCATTCTAACAGTTATTTTGTGAATTTCGTTTTATGCGGAATTGCCAATCAATATAATACAAATATTATCTTGTGAAAAATTGACAAAAAAATATTTAAATAACGAATGAAACTACGAACTAGTTTAATAAATGGAATCGAAAAAAACTCCATGATACTAAATAACCTTTTTTTATCACTTTTAAATGTCAAGGTAAGAGATTAAGTAAATATGTCAAAAGAAAATTAGTAAAAGAAGGTCAATGTAGAAAGCGGTAATTCTCTATCTGGTCCTACTTGCGACTTAGATGTCCCCAGAGTTGTTCAAGATGTATACCTTAACCAAAAGGTACAGACGATTACCCTTCCAAGTAGAATGAGAGACAGAGGAGAGCCAAGGAAGCCAGTTTTTTTATAGCATAACAACTGATCCCAAAAATATAAAAAAATGACAGAAAATGAATGGTCGCAAAAAGGTTAATAAAAAATTTGATACATTTTCTTAAATATATCAAACTTTTAACACATTTTATGAAAAAAGTTTCTCAAGCCTAAATCTAATTACACATGTTTCAGTGTATATTTGACAGGCTTTCTTTAAAACAGGGTTGTATTTTTACACAAATTTACATTTAAAGTTAGAGTTGTATTTTAAGTTAAATTAAATAAATTATTATTTTTTTTTTAATTTAAGAAAACAAGTTCCCGTTTTATATGATGGTGATTTACATCAACATGATAAAATTATTACTTGGCTGACATCTCAAGATGTGTTTGAAATTAAAAATGAAATCGAAGAAGTCAATCGTAAAATGTTGGATAAATTGTTAGAGGAAAATGAATTTATCACAGTGTTCTTCTGTAAGTTTTTCCTAAAGAAAAATAATTTAAAATTTGAACTATTAACAATTTCTTTTATAATTTTAAATCTGTAGATGAACATAATCAACCAGAATCTGCTGCCTGTTTGGAAAAATTGGAAAATATTGATAGTGAAACGGATAATTTAGATATAACATTTGTTAAAATGGCCGATTCGCGATATGCCAAAAAATGGGGTGTTACTAAACTGCCAGCTATGGTGTATTTTAGAAGAAGATTTCCTAGCATTTATAGAGGTAAGTAGTAGAACAACTAAACCCAGCAGATGCAGCTCGTAATGATAAAAGAAGAAATGGATATCTCTTAAATTCTGCCAATTCAAAATTTTGTTAATTAACAAAATTACATTCAATTAATTTTGTAATTGATTCAATTATAAAAATGATATATGATTACTATTAAATGTGAATGTTTTAAGATTGATAATTTTTAATTGAATTAATTACAAAATAAATTGATTAATTGAAGGAATTTAACAGATATTTTTACGACATTTTTTTTTCTCCCACTACGAATAAAAGTTGCCTAGTGTTGGTTAAACCTAACACTATTTGCCTTCAAATTAACAAAATTGAATTTTCATAATTTCTAGGTGATCTCCTTTCTGAAGAAGAGGTATTGGAATGGTTACGTAAAAATCGTTTCCGTCAGCCGGAATTGAATATCTTCATGTATGCTTTAATAGCTTTGGCCGTGGCCTTTGTACTGTATACAGCCTTTTTATTACAATGTTTTAAACCAGCACCACCACCGCCACCACAACATCCCAAACAATCGTGATATGTTTAAATACAGCGTATACAAGGAAATAATTTGAAATATTTTGAAATTTTTTTCAAAGTCCAAAAAAAATTTTTAGCAAAATTACTTTTTTTTGTAAAAAAAAAACAGTAAAATTAATAACTGTTTCTTTATTTTAATTTAATTAAATTTATCATTCAAATTAACAACAATTATTCTTATAATTTTTTTCTTTTTTTTTGTAAATTAATCAAAATCAATAGCATATACACAGGACTCATAGAAAAACTCTTTTTAATAAATCTCAAAAATTCGAACAAAATTTTTATTATTTTTTTTTTTAATTTGATCACAAAATTGTTAATGAAATTCTAAGAATTTTCCATACAATTTTTTTCTAATAAAAAAAAGCGTTATTGTTTGAGTTCTTCAGCCTGTTTTTGTTCAATGTACTCTTATTACAATTCTCATTTGGTTTAGATGAGTCATTAGTATTTCTCTAACATTTTACAAAAAACAGACTGACTAACTGTTTAGTTGATGCTTAAATTGATGATTAATATGTTCCACTGTTTTAAGACCCTTTTATTTAATGTTTTCAAATTCAAACTAGGCAAAAAGTTACTAAAATTATAAAATAATATAAAACAAAAAAAACACTATCAAATACTGTATGTAATATTTATTAAATGTAAAACAAAACGATTTAGATATTTCGATACAAAATAAAAGAAAAAATCATAAAATAAAATAAACAACATAATATCGTTGTACGATTTATACGATACCAACTAAATGTATGTGTTTTATTAGAAAAATATGTGAGGCTCTCTCAATTTGTAAAGTTAAGAGTGCAAAAATGCGAAGTTGACATTTTATGAAGATTTATGTTTTACTGTAGTTAGGCTAGATGGGGTTGAAGTGGCGGCCAGCGCCATTTGAACCAGCACATATAAACTCTGAGTTCCAATGTAATGCCATGAGTTAGATTGAGCTCCGTACCAAGCTTGAGAGGTGTGAGATGTCAGCATTAGAGGGATCATAGAGGTCATAAAAGTACACCGATCACGGTACACCTCGGCGGCACACCTCCATCCGATGGTCCAAATTTTCGATGACGCTGAGGCATAATTGAGGTTCTATGCCGTTAATGTGCCGAATTATCTCATTCTTTGCTCTTGAATTGTTGCTGGCTTATCGACGTACACCTTTTCTTTCTAATAACTCCAAAGAAAAAATTCCAACGGCGTCAAATCACATAATCGTGGCGGCCAATTAATATCGCCACGATGTAAGATAACACGGCCATTGAATTTTTCGCGCAAAAGAGCCATTGTTTCGTTAGCTGTGTGGCAAGTGGCACCGTCCTGTTGGAACCACATATCGTCCAGGTCCATATGATCGTAAGTCCAAAAATCCTTGCCCAGAACCGTCTGCATAATATCCCTCAATGTGGAAAGAAGCTTTCAATTCTGCAATTGCCACGTCATCAGCGTAGGCCACCAAAAGCCCTGCCGCCTCTCCTAAGGGAAAAAGTATTAAATGCAAGATTCCACAGAAGTGGAGATATGATACCCCTGAGGCATCTTTCTGTTTAGTAATCCGGTCATACGATTACCACATATCTTAGCCGTTAGACATATATTAACCAGCTACCGTACAGTGTAATGACCGCTGGAACCACCCCCACGTTCGATAATGCTGCATTTATAAAGTCCGGATCGATGATAAAAAAAGGCCCCGTCTATATACAAGAAGGCTATCATAGCGTACTCTTTTACCGATAAAGATTTCTCGATTGTATCTACAATCTCGTGCAGAGAGAGCAGTCTCGGATTCCCGAAAGTAAGTTTTAAGTTTTTACAGTGTTTTTAATTCGCTCCATCAAAGATTGAACTATCAGCTCAAAGACGTGTTGCAGTTCCGCTGCAATAATGCCATCTGGTCCAGGTGACTTGCGAGGTCAGCTCAGGTATACTGAATATCCTGGGAGACATCTCCAAAAGGAAAGTGAGCATAAAGTAGAAGGTCAAGTGACCTCAAACTGAACGTTGCCCCCACCTCATTTGAATCCTTGCGTAAACCTCAATGCCTCAGAGTTGCTTTCTATGCCGCCACAAAAATGTTTCCCAGACACGCATTTAGCTAACGCCTCGTCCTTTCTCGAACCTTTGGCCTTGTTGAAGAGCTTCGTTTAGGACGCTGATTTGCAGCTCGTTTGTCCACCGGAGGATTTTCTTCTTCTGGGTTTTCTTCTAGAACAAGATGCGTTAATACCCGTAATTTCAAGTGATATATACCTACCAGTGCTTAGATACCTACCGTGTAGACGAACAAAAGCCAATAGATATCTAAGCACTGGTAAAAATCTATTGCTTTAAATTCCGGGCATTGCATTTGCGTTGAACATCCCAGTAATCCAAACCGTAAGATGGTCGATAATAGACTTAGTCTGAGGATGAGATGAAGGTACTGGGGAAAGTGAGCCACTAAACGTTCTCCAATACCTAAGAACTGTCTCCTCCGGCTCATTTTTATTCAAAAAAAATTTTATAGCCTCTTCGGTCCTAATGCTGGACATTATTCAAAAGTCTGTAGACGTGTTTAAAAAAATAAATTTTCATCTTATGACCATTTATACAGCTAACTGAACATGTTTTTTGTACAAAGACCAGGACTTTTTTTTGAAAGCTGGCTACTACAAAAAATTTTGTATTACATTTGTGATCAGTTGATCGTAGAACACGTTTTCTTGAGCACTTAAACATTTTAATTAAATTTTTTAATGTTATGAAATATAAAAACTAAAAGAAATATATAATTTTATATTATAGCGGAAAAATTAATGGAATGAGATATAAATATTTTCATTAATTCAAAAATGAAAATGTATAAAAAATAGAGATTTCGAATTTTTCCTTGAGACTGAGGAGGATATAACTAAGATCAGAGAATTAGTGAGAATTAGCGAGAATAAGTCTCTTACCATCCCCGAAAGAACAATTTCTTAAAATTGAAAATAGTGTTTTTAACTTGACAAATTCTATTTCAGCTTGAAACTTGGAAAGATCTAAAATAAAACTTGATAATCAAGGACATTCCTGGCTATGTGGCAACCCTAAAAAACAATCAATATAAAAAATGTTGAGGTGAATACAAAATATAATTCACCTCAAGGCGTCTACATATTTAAAAAGTAAATTGTTATTGCTAGTTTTGTAACCCTGTTGATGAAGTACAGTGACTTCATATACTCGCATAAAGCTTAGATCTGTTATAAAACGTGGTTAAATTTAAAGGGGCAATGTTGATTTTGAATAAAACACAAATTATTTAGGAAATTTGTGTCATTTCTTTTTTTATGATAATATGGTATGGTTTAATTATGTATGAAATAAAATATCGGCCAAATGGCCGCCGCGACCTCGGCGACACACCTCCAACCGATAGTCCAAGTTTTCGATGACGCTGAGGCATAATTAAGGTTCTATGCCGTTAATGTGCCGAATTATCTCATCCTTTAGCTCTTTAATTGTTGCTGGCTTATCGACGTATACCTTTTCTTTCAAATAATCCCAAAGAAAGAAGTCCAAAGGTGTCAAATTACATGATCTTGGCGGCCAATTAACATCGCCACCACATGAGATAACACGGCCATTGAATTTGTCGCGCAAAAGAGCCATTGTTTCGTTAGCTGTGTGGCAAGTGGCACCGTCCTGTTGAATCCACATATCGTGCACATCCATATCTTCCAATTCGGGCCATAAAAAGTTCGTTATCATCTCACGATAGCGAACACCATTCACAGTAACTGCCCGATGATGCCGCTAGGTGACGTTTAGGTGTGGTTCACATTCAACATCGGCCCTTAAAATTTAACCACTCTTCAGCTACCGGCCAAGTAATTCCAATACCTTAAGTATTACTAACAAGGTAGATATTTCCGGGGTCACCCGCCAATTGCACTTTTCTAACGCCCCAATTTCAAACTACCATAAAGGGGTGAAAAGAGGAATTGGAAAATAATTTTCATTTATATTTTTCAAATCTTACATATTTTCCAAAATTATTTATAAGTAAATTGGATGTCAAGCGAAACATAAAAGCTAGAAACAACAAAAAATGGAATGTTTTTGTAGGACCGTATGGTAAATTTGATATTGGACCCCTCTATTACATATTCAAATTTCCAAAAGGAACTCCACAGACTAAACAGACAGGCTAGCAATGACATATGTCAACAAGAATTTTCGAGCCGTATGTTGATTTTGACATTGCAGTGATTTGCAAAATGCGATAGAAAAAAACTCCATATAAATTGTATGAAACATATCTTTTTGTATATCTATTTCTTTCCGTGTATCACTGCAATTTTATTAACATTTCCGTTTACTCATTTTCTAGTCGCCATTTTGATTCAATCAGCTGTTTCCTGTATGGGTAGTCCGTAAGGAACTTCCTTGTAAGTGAACAGAAGTAACCATATTATTAAAACGTTAAAACGTTGTTATTTTGATAAAGAGAAATTTAAATTTTAAACAGTAAAATCTCCCCTTACTTTATAACTTAATGACTCTCACCAAATTCTTAGAAAACTTTTAAGAGAGAAACTTAAAATTAACTTTTTAGTTATAGAAAAGAGCTAAACAAAAGCTTTTAACGGTTGTATTTTTTGAAAGTTTCATTTGTTTACATTTTTTATTTGTATACATTCTCTCAAAATATAAAATAAACAAGAAAAAGTTTGCAAGGATTTCTAAGGTGTCGCTTAAAAAAGTGCGCATAGTTTAGCTTTTTCTTTTAAATCAACATCGATTTATAATGAAAAAAAAAGTATAATAAATACAAGCAACCCTGTATAAATGAGCACAGTCTTGAGTTTACTTGCAATATTATGAATCATTTGTACAAGAAGAAAAATTCCTATTTAAGGTGAATGAAAAAAAAATTGATTTTAATAATTGAAAAAAAAAAAAAAAGAAACAAAGAAATTGTTTAAAAAAATATACAAAACGAAATTGTTTTAAAAAACTAAACTAAAGTGTTTATAAAGAAAACAGAAGAATAGATTGGAAAAAGTTTGGGAAAAAGTTTTAAAACTTTAAGGTAAATTAAAAATGTAGATTATATGTCCTGTTAATGCTTATAAAAAGGATATTGATAATTCAAAGAATAGAAATGAAAAATTCCGCATAGCTATGAATGAAAAAAAAAAAACAGAATAAATTTTAATATTTTTCATGTAAAATATGAAATAAATGTATTGTCCTAAGGCTAAATACGAAATTATAAAGCACTCATCATTCCTTTATAATATCCTTTATTTTAATATTTTATTTAACTGTGTAAGGCTTAGTTCTTTGTATAAGAACGTGTGTGTGTGTGTATGTGTACGCGAGTATGTGCATGGCTGTGTTTGTGGGTAAAAAGTATATGTGTGTGTGGGTAAAAAGTATATGTGTGTGTGTGTAACGTTCCTATAATTGCACACTCCCTACTTTAAGCTTTAGTATTCTTTATATTTGCTTGTGTATCCTTCATGGCTCAGCTGATTTTTATTTCAATAGAAACTCATCACTACCCTGTAGGAAGCCTGGGGTCCAGTGTCTACAAGTCACCACTTTTGTCGATTATTTTGGGTGACTTTTTGGTGACATGTCAACAAAGCGTCTATACTTTTTACATTCCTTTTTGCAGCTGCAAAGCTGTACTTGTTCTTGATTTTTTTATTGTTTTATATTGTGCATAACTGCATGCAAAATTAAAGTTTTTAATAAAAACATATAATAAAAATTAATTTAAAAGTTAAATATACAATTTTTAACAAAGTATATAATGAGCAAAAGAAATTACAAAAAACTTGTAAAAAAAAACAATAAATTTTGTATAAAAATAATAATAACAAGAAGGAGGCAACAATTTTTAGTGAAAGTTGCAACTCTGGAGAGTTTGTGGGGCCTGATGAAGATTTTACGGAGTCTGTGGGTGATTTTGTGCAGTTTTTTGAAGATTTGTCTACTCCAAAATTAATTTTTTTTTTTACTTTAATGAAATTTATAAAAAAAAATTATTAATATTAATAACAAAATAAATTAAACTTATTTCCTTCCTAGTGTGGAAATCTAGTAAAAAGTTCCAAAAGTGTAGACTAGAATTACTAAAATGTACTAGTGAATCTCTGGTTACAATGTCAACACCTAGTCAACAGTACAATGACACGCACATGTTAAATTTCTACAGCAGATAGCATTGGCTAGGGCATAATTAGTCAGCAGTACTAGTGACAAAGTCAATAGTGAATCTATACAGTTTCACTATTGACATTTCCTACAGGGTATTGATATGTGAGTGTTATCTTTTTGTTCATGTAGCTTCGTTAACGTTGATGTCATATTTTTATTTCTTTTTAGTTTTTGTTTACTTGTATTTTCCGCATTATTGTGGAAAATTTTCTTATAACCTTCATCCCACCAAATAATTTTGTATGAGTAACTAAAATACTCTTGTTAACCACTTAAATGCGTAGTAAAAACCTTCTCTTGTCGCTTGAATATCAAAAATCGTATAAATGTTAAAGAGGACGCATATATACGTCTTTACGCAACAGAATAGAGTTTTAAGTTATGCAGCTAAGAGGTTAAAGTCAAATAAATACATATGTATTTTTTTATACGTATTTATATTAAATTTTTCTTTTTATTTGATTGTAGTTATGTCTGTCTAGTTCAAACAAAGGATATTTTTTATAAAAACAATTTTTTTTATACAATATGTAGTTACATATGTGACTATTTATAGCAACTGACCGGCTAAAAAAAATATCGCATCAATGTTAAACTTACACGATTTATTTCAACATATAATACGAATAAAAATTTCAACAACTTTTTACAACTTTTCCAAAAAAAAACGGCTAAGTGGACGTAGTTAAATATTGAGAAATTTTTCCAAATTTTACTATATCAATAGGGGTCTTCCTGGACTGTTAGAAAAAAACAAATAATTTCAGTAAAATTTACAATTTTTTTTTTTTGGTATAAAAAGTACTAAATTATTTAAAAATATATTTTTCTTTCGACAAAAAATTTTAGCTTCGCTATGGAGAAAATTTTCATTGAATATTGACTATCTTAAATAATCAATGAAAATATAGGGTGTCTCCGTAACAGTGCACTAGTGTCATTTTTTTGACCAAGTTGCAACTCTGAAATTTGTCAGCTGTCAAATATGTTTATTGCGATAATTAAAAATGGAGCGCTTTACGAAAGAACAACGCGTTACTTAAGTTTTCACAATTGGTTCAATGGGTGAAGTCAAATGCCAATTTTTCAAAAAAAGTCATCTTCTTTGATGAAGCGCATTTCCATCTGAATAGCTTCGTGCAATTTCTTTCTTTGGGCTTTAGTGAATAAACCACAAAACAATTCCTCAGCTCAAATCCGAGATCCAACACGTCATCGGTGAAATACAGCCACATCTCGGTGAAAAAGTCATTGAAAATTTCATGAAAAGAGTGATGACCTATCATCAGAGCCGTAGTGGCCATTTGACGTATATTTTATTCCGTACTTAATCAAAACATGTCTTCTTTACTACACTCAGAAAAAAAGTTAGTAGAAAAATTTGTAAACGGTTTTCAATCCCACTTTACTATTTTCGTATTGATTTTTAGTAAAAAATATTATTTAGCAAGTCGTTTTGCTATTTACATTTTACAAATTACAGAATTTTTATGTAATATTTACAAATTTTCGTTGCTAATTTCAGAAATCATTTTACAAATTTTTGAAAACCGATTTGCTAAAATTAACAAAAAAAAATACTAATTTTAAAAAAGTTGATATTGAAGTAAATGTTTTTTCCAATTAACATTTACACCTATAAACTTTAATTGCCCTAAAATCTTACATAGGATTAAAAAGGGATCGAAAGTGAAGATACCGACTTATGTCTGAAAATAGGACATCCACTTACAATAGCACTAAAAAGGGGTTTTAGTTCTAAAAATCAGCCCTATTAGCAATTAAATTTAATCTTAAAAGTAAAAAAAAAATGACTAGAATATTTTTCAAAAAGAAAATTACCAAATTAAAACAAAATAATAAATTCGTTTATGTTTTAACAATTTTTAAGATTTTTAAGCCTTTAATTTTTTTTATTTTGTATAAAATATTTTTTAAAAAATATAATCAAAATTTTTGATGCTCGATAAAAAATATAAATCTAAAACTTTGTACTAATATTAATAGTATTTATTATTTTTTTCTGATTTTAGCAAACAGATTTTAAATTCCACTTTACAAAAAGTATACTAAAATTTAGTAGCGGCTACTAATTTTTCTACTAATTTCATTGTACTACACGTCAGCAGACATGTGTTGCTAAGATAAGCAAAAAATACCGCTGGGCTCAAATTAGCAGAATTTTCCGTAATAACAGCAAAATTTTCAGTTGCCATTACAGACTTTTTTTGGTGAGTGTATCCAATAAAAAAAATCACAACTATCTCAAAAAAATCGTATTTTTATTTTAAAGTGAAAAATGCATTCTTACACTCACCGAAAAAAGACTGTAAAAAATTTGCTGTTATTACAGGAAATTTTGCTAATTTGAGCCCAGCGGTATTTTTTGCTAATCTTAGCAACACATGTCTGTTAACTACATAATGAAATTAGTAGAAAAGTTAGTAGCCGCTACTAAATTTTAGTGAGCTTTCTGTAAAGTGAAATTTAAAATCAGTTTGCTAAAATCAGCAAAAAAAAATTGACTAAATATTATTAATATTAGTACAACCAAATTAGTATAAAAAATTAGTAAGCGCTACTAAATTTTAGTAAACTGCTGTAAACTCAATAGCAAATATTATTAAAATGCCCAAATTAACGCAATTATTTTTAGATACACTTGTTACACCTTAAAGCTGATAATTTCTTTTGAAATTGCCTTACGCATTCGAAAATACAAATTTATATTTTTTTATCGAGCAACATTTTTTATTTTGTTTATTTTTTTCCAAAAAATATTTTAGACAAAATTAAAAAAATTTAAGACTTCAAAAATAGTAAAAAACATAAAATCATATATTTTTATTTGCTAATTTAACAGGTTAATTGAAAAGTCCCCGGCCTACCATACTAAAACACATTTTTTTTTGCAAAGTTCGATTTTTTTATTCAACATAGTTCCCTTCAAGGGTGATACACTGATTATAGCGACCCTCCAACTTTTCGATAACATTTTTGTAGTACGATTTGTGCTTTCCTTCAAAATAGGCCTCAGTTTCAGCGATCACCTCTTCATTCGACGAAAATTTCTTCCCATCGAGCATTGTTTTGAGATCTGAGCACAGAAAATAGTAGCTGGGGGCCAGATCTGGAGAATACGGTGGATGCGGAAGCAATTCGAAGCCAAATTCATGGATTTTCGTCTTCGTTTTCACTGACTTGTTTATGGTCAAAAGTGAGCTCGCGCCGCACCCTCTTTGCACAGAGCTTTCTCATACCCAAATATTCGTGAATGATATGATGTACACGATCAGTAGATATCTTTAGAGTACCTGCTATTTCATTTAATTTCAATTTACGGTCATTCGAAATCATTTTGTGGATTTTTTTGATGTTTTCGTCCGTAACAACCTCTTTTGGGTGTCCACTGCATTCACCGTCTTCGGTGCTCATTTCACCACATCTAAACTTAGCATACCAAGCCTTGATGGTCGATTTTCCCTGGGGCAGTGTCCATAAACTCGTCAATAAGACAAGTTTTTGCTTCAACTGTTTTTTTTTTGCCCTTCAAAATGCAATATTTTATCAACACGCCAAGTTCCTTTTTATCCATTTTTTTCACAATAACAAAAGTTGCTTCACTCAAAATGCTATAATTCACAAACTATGATCCGACAGCTGTCAAATTTATACACGTGTCTTTTGAAGGTTAGGGCTAACTAAAAATCATATCGATTTAAGTCTAGTAGCGCCATCTATGTGTCAGGCCAGGGACTTCTCAATTTACCTGGTATGCTTCGAAAAATATTTTTAGTATTTTTTTTTTTGAATTTTAAGACCAAATTTAAATTGTTTTTAGGGCTAATTTTTATAACTAAAAAGATTTATAGTGCTATTTTAAGTGGGTGTCCAATTTTTGGACATGAGTCGGTTGTGAAATGTATTTTCACTTCCGATCCATTTTTTTCAACCTATGTAGCATTTTAAGGCAATTTCAGTTTTAATTATTAGAAATAAAATTTTCTTCAATATCCACTTTTTTAAATTAGTAAGTTTTTTTTATTCTGAAATTTATAAAATGTAAATAGCAAAAAAGTTTACTAATTAATATTTATTTTTACTAAAAATCAGTACAAATATAGTAAAGTGTGATTGAAAACCGTTTACAAATTTTTCTACTAATTTTTCTAAGAACAAAAATTTGTTCTATAATAAATTAAGACATCGTACGTATGATCAATATAAATGTGAATTTTAATGGAATATTTAACATAGGAAGGAAACCGACTAATACGCCAAGAGTGTCTGAATTAATAGAAATACATTGAACTTTGTTCTAAAAATAAACTAGCGAATCCCGGGGTGATTCGCCACGCATGAATATTAACATTGAATCGAATTCATTGGTTCATTGGTTTCTCGATCAGCTAGTTCGATGCAAAAGAACCTTAAAATGATCACTCACTGACAGCTGTCAATGGGTATGTGTGTATGCGCTACAACGTGTATTTACCGTGTGTATAAAGTCAGCACACAGTATACATAACGCACACGCTCATGGGCGCCTACGTATTTGTTGTTGTTTTTTGTTTTATATGGACAAAATCACATGTTTACATGAAAAGTCATAACTAGGTATTTCGATCCCCTCAGAACCCGGAAAAATATTTTTCAATCTACATTTTCTCATAGATTATGTGTTTGAGATCTTCTTATTTAGATGGCGGGTTCTGATGAAATTTTCTGTCGAAACAAAATACATATATCAGCCTTGCTGAAAAAAATTAATTTACATTATTTTTTGAAATAAATGAGCAAAACAAATTTTGAAAATTGGTTAAAAAAAAAATCTCTATTGATTAATCAAATTTAATCTTATAACAATTGTTTAAGCTTTTTTTAATGATAGCCCTGTTATATTATTTTACTTTGGTTGGAAACACTGAAAGAGGGCGCGTCGATATGTTGAAGGGATAAAAACATATTTTTTTCTAAATTGATGTGCAGCTATCGCTAGGGATCGAACCTATAATCTTCGAACGCGCTAACCATTACATAGCAACGCCCACAATTTGTCAATTTTTAATCACGCCTTCTTTGTTTACTTTTTGAAATATTAAAAAAAAGTTGTTAAAATAATATAAATTTGGTATTAATGCGACAATTGGCAGGGAAAGCCTTATATAACATACATATAACCATAAAATAAATATATAAATGAAATGCGATTATATATTTTCATATATGGGTATTTCCACAGAAAGGTCAACCGCTACCAAAATATTAAAGTTGAAGAAAAAAGACTTTTCTGAGAAAATTTAGTTGGTTAATGCATTGGATTTTAAGAATATACCTAATTAAATACATATTGTAATTTAAGAAAAGTGGTCTGCAAAGAGCAGCTTTGTTTTTTTTTGGTTTTAGCGTTTTTAATTGACATTTTTCCTTGAGTTATTTCTAAGTGTTACATATCATGTCGACTGCACTCTTCTTATAGACTAAATATACCAATAATAAATATTTAAAAACACCACAGTAGAGATCAAGCAAACTCCGAATAACGGTATAATTTAAAGATTCTTTGTACTACATTCTTCTATCCCGTTCGCGACCGAAAATAAGCATTTGTGTTTAGTTCTCCGTGAACGTTGATCGGAATAGTTTGATATTTACAATTCAAAACAAAATAACCGAGATCATTTAAAAAAAACCAAACCTAAAACATTTTGATCCATAAATAAACCTAAAAAATGCCTTTGGAATCATTGTCCCGTTCGCGATGTCCCGTTCGCGATTCTAAAAAAAATATTTAAAAAAAATAATAATAAGGATAATAAAAAAAAAACAAAATCCTAAATAAAATCTTTATATCTCTGCTTTAGTTAAAAAATAATCTCCATTTAATAAACTGACGAAATTCGCAGAGTTTTAAACAAAACCACACACCGAAAAAAATGACTTACATTTTTTGTCCCGTTCGCGATCGCAAGTTTATCCAAAATATTTGGAGAACGTTCATATTTTATAATTTTCTTTTTGTTTTCAAAAATTGTTCTACTAAAATGCTATTAAATATTTATAAAAAGTTAAAAAAAAATTTGAGTTTTCATATTTTTTTTTCAAGTTGAGTGCGTACGAATGTCCCGTTCGCGATCCTGGAAATGCCCATATACGAATGTACTTGTTTGTATTGAAGTTATTTAAACAAATAAATAATAGATGTTTTCAAACTTTTTCAAATATAATTTTCTTTACATACGTATTCAACTTTAAGTTGTTTACTTAAAGAATTTTTTCAAATATTTCATTCTAATAGATTACTCTGATTTTATAGTGTAAAGTGCGTTCTTTTTATAAATTTTATTTGTCAATAGACATCATTTTTAGCATTCATTTGCATTCATAATTTAAACTGTTTGTGTTTTTAATTATAAAGTAAAAATATTTGCAACTTCTTCACTGCAAAAATGTCATGTCATTTTCATATACAGTGTGGGAAAAAATAAATGAAAACGCTGTCATTTATTCGATTATTTATATTTTATTTCATTATATTACATAACCGAGCCTTTAAGGCTTTATATGGCAAATAAAAGCTATTACATAATTGTTTACATATATTTTTTTATTCTTATCGGAAATGAATTCAGATTAAAATTGTGGACGAAAAACAAAAAGAAATCAACTGGTGTTTAGGAAAAACATTAACATTAATATAATGCACTTGCACTTAAGAACAAAATACCTCGATTTTACAAAAGGACCCCTGAAAAATATTATTATTGTAACTTTTACCGATATGTCTTAATTTATATAATGCAAAATTAAAAAACAAAATGGAAATGCGTAGTATATTTTGGCCGCAAGTGTAAATTTTAATTATACACGAGGCGTATGAGTAATATTATTGTTGATATTTAAATTATAACACTCATACGTATCATACTCTAAAAGAAATATGTACGTGAGCGGTATGGTGGGATTTCAATATTGATAAAAATTGAATATATTACAGCGAATACAAATTAAATGTATGCTGATTTCATTTACCAACCCAGTGCCATTTTAATAGTTTTATATGGGAACATATCTAAAATTCACGAATTTAAAATATTTTGTATATAACTTTAAGGTAGGAGAAAGTGGTGTACCATGCAACGAGTGTACTCGTCGTGCCCTAAAATGTTAGATTTTTTTTCCTAAATTTTGTTGTTCCAAAAAGCGTTTATCTGGTTCTATAAAGAGATAGATTAAAATAAAGGTACACCACCCACCCACCTTGAAATACTAAAAGCAATTTTTTTTTTTTAAAAAATTTAATTGATTTTTCAAAATCATTTATATTACAATAGGTGTTTTTAATCATAACAAAAAGAATAGAACACGATGGTACACTCAGAAAAAAAGTTAGTAAAAAAATTCGTAAACGGTTTTCAATGCCACTACTTTTTTTGTACTGATTTTTAGTAAAAAAAAATATTATTTAGCAAATCTTTTTGCTATTTTATTTACAAATTTTTGTTGCTAATTTCAGAAATCATTTTACAAATTTTTCAAAACTGATTTGCTAAAATTAGCAAAAAAATTTACTAATTTAAAAAAAGTGGATATTGAAGGAAATGTTATTTCTAATTAAAACTTACACCTACAAACTAAAATTGCCTTAAAATGTTACATAGATTTAAAAAAAGGGATCGAAAGTGAATATACCGACTCATGTTTGAAAATACATTAAAAAAAAGACATGAACTAAAATGTAATCAAAAATTTCCTTTAAGTTAGTTTATAAATTGTCCTCAATTTAAGTAAAATTTTATTAAAACTTAGAAAAATTTTCTTAAAAAGAATAAAAATTGCTAAGTTTGAGGAAAAACGAAATAGTTTATATACACAGAAATAGTTCATATGTTTCCTAAGTAATATTTCTTGATTTTAGGAAAAATACAAGTCAATTAAATAAGAATTTATTAATTTTAAGAAAAAACATCTTAGTTTTAAGAAAATTGCATACTTAAATGTAATAAAATTAAGTTTAGTTCAAAAAAAATTTAAATCGAGAAAGTACTTGAACTTAATGTGTGTTAATTTTTTGTTCGCCAGCAGTAAAATTAACTAAATTTTAGAAAGCCATTTCCAAATTCAGTTTTTAAGTATACCACTTTCTAATTTTGAAGAATTGTTTTCTTAAAATTAGTTCAGACAATTAAAAACAAAAAGTAATAAATTTTTTCTATGTAATAATAAAAAATTACTTGATTTTAGAAACTGAAGAACTATTTCTAAGGAAAATTTTCATGCAACTTAGTTCAGATAAATATTAAAAATTTTTATAAAATATTCTTTTTTCAAGTAAAAGTTTTCTAATTTTTAAAAAATAATAAAATTTGGTATAAGATTTTTTTTTTGTTGGAAAACGTTTAAATTATTTTTAATATTCTATTCCAAAAAAACAATCAATTAAAAACAAACCAGTTAGTTTTCCTAATTTTCAAGAAAAAATATTTTTAAATAAAAGAAATTAAAGTAACCATTTAAAAAAAACTATTGTGCATGATTGTAATTTTTGGGTTGTGATCGTGCGTGAGTCAAAATTCTCTCACGTGCCCATCTCTAATCTTAACAGTCTTAAATAATGAACTTAAAGTAGCTTAAAATATATTTTAAAATTTTGCTAGCAAAGGGTTAAAAATTTCGAATTTGCGCTTTTATCTTTTATTGACTACAATACAAAATATCGCAGGTACATTTTATACATTACGGCAAAATGGCTTTTCTATAATTGACGTAGCGCTTATTAAACTTTATATTTATCGAACTATTTTTTTCACTTAATAATAAAATAGTTTAAATTTGTATATGTCAAATAAAGTTTAAGCTAAAAATACCATAAAATAAACTTATAACTTTTCCATTTTCCAATAATAACAAGAAATGTAACTGTGATATTTTGTATTTTTGCAACAATTTCCTTAAATTAGTTAATTTAAGAAGACAAAGGACCCCCAGTGTGCCTTTGCCATAGATGCAGTGTGTCACGTAGGGCGTCCCTTTTTGTAGTTCTCTCAAGCAGAACCGTTAATTAACCACGAAAAGGATCTGACTTTGTCACAATTTATTACGTTTCAGCATATCCTGCAGTACATTTTTTTTAATTTGTTTACCTTTTTGCTAATGAAATTTTATTTATATTTTAAATACATGAAATTAGTAAAATTCAATTTAGTTTTAAGACAAAATTGTATAGCAAAAAGCTTGTTAAGATCAGTGTCCTCACAAAGCGGAAGTCCTCTGAAAGTGGGAAAATACTTACTCAATGAGTGTAAAGTACTTTAAATTATATGGTTAAATATATTATTAGCTTTACCATAGAAACAGGATGAGGATAATTTTCACTTACAAAAAGTACTATTTAACTTGTTGTTAGAAAATATTTTCTTATTTTTAGGGAGTTAAGTCCTAGTTTTTAGTAAAAAAAATTATCTAATGAACTTATATATAATAACATTTTTCTTAAAACCAAGGAAACATTTCCTAACTAACTGTACAATTTTAGATGATGTATGAACTAATTAGAAGGAAATTTTACTCTTTTTTAATAAAAATTTACTTCTCAGTAGTAAAATTTTTCTAAAATTTAGAAATTTTGACCAAATTTTAAGTAAAATTTTTTCCTAATTTCAAGGAAAATTTTATTAAATATTGGTAAAAAGTGTCTTTGGCGCCGTTTTCATTTCAATTTTTCCTCAAAATTAGTAAATTTTTCTGAGTGTAAGACCTCCACTTTAAATAGCACTAAAAACTTTTTTGTTCTAAAAATCAGCCCTAAAAACAATTAAAATTTGACCTTAAAAGGAAAAAAAAATTACTAAAATATTTTTCAAAACAGAAATTACCAAATTTTTAATCCTTTGATTTTTTTTTTTTTTTTTAATTTTGTATAAAATATTTTTTGAAAAAAATAAATAAAATAAATAAATTTTGATGCTCGATAAAAAAAATAAATTTAAAATTTTGTAGTTACTAATAATAAAAATATTTAGCAATTTTTTTTTTTGTTGATTTTAGCAAACAGATTTTAAATTCCACTTTACAAAAAGTTTACTAAAAGTTAGTAGCGGCTACTAATTTTTCTACTAATTTCATTGTACTACACGTCAGCAGACATGTGTTGCTAAGATTAGCAAAAAATACCGCTGGGCTCAAATTAGCAAAATTTCCCGTAATAACAGCAAATTTTCCAGTTGCCATTACAGATTTTTTTTTTTTTTTGGTGAGTGTACTCGTGCATGACATATACAAAAATATTGTACATCATTAAATAACTTTTTTAAATACCTGTCATTAAATATATGATCTAGCAATAGTTTTTTTTTTAATAAATATAAAAATCATTTAAAAAACAACAATTTTTTCAACAAAAGAGTATACTGGATGCGCCTATGTTTTCGAACAGGGTGGCCAAAGTTTTTTCCCTTCCTAATTACGGTTACTGTTAATACGAAATATAGCAAGAATTTTTTTATTATTATTTTCTATATTTAAAGAATCCAAAATTCTTTGAGTTTTTTGAACTTAGAATTATGTAGAATCTCAAAAATTTTATATGAGAGCATTGAATTCGACTTTACCAAATATTTTATTTCCTCTACAGTATTTTTGTTACATTTAAAAAAAAAAAAAACAAATGAAATTGAGAAAACATTGTCGAGGTGTAAAAATAATTCCGAGATGAAAAATGTTTTTGGACGTTAAAACAATTTTTATGAAAAAAAAAAACTTTTGACGTGAAAAACAATTTTTATGGAAAAAAATCCTGAGGTAATAAAAAATTTTTGAGGTGAAAAAAAATTTTGAGGTGAATATAAAATATAATTCACCTACATCGTCTGGCTCATTTACAAAATCAAACTGCTCCGATTACAAATAAGAAACCCCATATTTATCCGCGCCGTGATCACCATTTCTACGGCCTTGCGGACATGACTACAGAATTACATAATCATCATAAATATGTACATATGATTTGGATGTATTACAATCAGAATAAAATACTGATATATTCCCATTTTGAATTCATCTCGGAAACTGTCGTGTTGTATTAATTCGGAAACTAGAATATTTAACCTAACAATCAACATATAATCCACAGCCGCTATTCGATCGAATATTGGAGAAATCGGCATATCAACTCCCAGGGAAAACGATACGTCATATTAATGAAACTGTTTCATAAACCGCTTGCCAACAATTTTCCATTACATTTATAAAGTTTTCTTAAATACGATATAAAGTTTCAGATGTTTTAAAAAACTTCATTATCACATTTATAAACAAAATGTATTAAAAAATTCTTACAAATTATTTATTTCAATTGCAAAATACTGCTGCTTATAATTCTTATTAAGTTTGGACGTTGTGGCTATTACAGAGTGCATTTGATTTTCAAATGCGACTGATTATTCTGGGGATGCAGGCATCTTCACTGAGTCAGGCTGCAGTTAGGGCTCTGTCAGAGCAGTCTGTAAAATCAAAGACATTTTTGGACTGCAGGGGTCTTCTGAGGTTGAAGTGGGTTCCCGGACACTGTAGAGTGGAATGGAATGAGAGGGCTCACGACTTCACCAGGGATGGATCAAACTTGGTCTCTGTTAACCTTCAATATCCGAGACGTTTTCGTATGACGAAAACCGGAACTGGCCAACATGATGGGATTTCGCATAGGCCACTTTTCACTACGATCACACCTTTCAAAAATGGGATGGAGTGACTCTGTAGTGTGTAGAGGACGATGAGCACTTCGCTTTAGCGAGGAGTATGGTAAGGCACTGGCACGGGGACGTTAAACCGTCTTTGGAAAGCTTACGGGGGGTTGATTTGGGAAAACTAAAGGGATACATGAGGGATACTGAATTCTTCAGGCAGACTGAAATGTTTTTTCATGCGGTTTTGGAGAGCGCACAACATATTGATGAATCTTTTCATCATAAATATTGATGTAAATATGAAGATAACTTCTTCATAAATAGTATTTCATAAATCTTATTTATTTTTGTGTTTAAAAGATAGGTTTCATATGTGTGAAGAAGCATGTCATTAATTTGCATTCTTATGAAACAGCTTTATCATATTTATGACGAAAATCTACCAAGTTTTTTATCATATTTATAAAGTTTTTCATCATATTTAGCATGTTTTTCATCATGTCTTTGAAGCTTTTTTCCTGAATGTAATCCACGCTATGTGCTACCCTTTACGAAAAACAGAGAAGACAAAAAAGGATTTAAATAGAGGCTACGGTCTACTCGGTCTAGACCGTAAAAACCGGGTAGACCGTAAAGACTGGTCGACCGGGTAGACTGGTCCACCGTAAAACCGGGTAATGGGGGGCTCTAGATTTAAAGCAAATGAATATTGGAAAAAAGAAAATGTAAAAATATTGTAAAAAAATTTATTTTTTTAAGAAGAAAACTTGCAGAAAACTATTTTTTTTTCATTAGAAAAAAGCACTTTGTGGCAAAAAAAAAAATTGAAAAAGCAATTTAAAGCTCAAAAATTTTTAAAAGAAGCTCAAAACTGGAAAATTCAAAAACAAAAATAGCAAATTTGTCTTCTATGATAATGACTTGATGTTGTTACTACCAAAAATATTTGACCCACACCCACTTTTTACTACAACTATTATTAATCAGAGTGATCCAAAAATATTCACCCGATGTTGTTTTGCTATATTCTTTCTTTAAATATTTATTGGGACCTTATAGTTTTAAGATTATATCTGCAAGTGGGCTCCGCCATTGTTGATGACTATTTGGGCTCTTTTTACAAAATTTACTGTTGTTCTGGAGAGAACTTTAGGCGATAAGTTCAAGTTTACCGCAAGATGACCAAAAATCGTACTGTGGTGTAGATTATCATATAGTTGCGGCATGATCGATTTTAACTTTTTAGATTGTTCTGAATTTAAATTGTTTTTTTAATTTCTAAAAAAAATTGTGGATAGTGCAATATTTTGTATATCAAATAGAAATACATAATGTAGTTTCTACGGTGACAATTGGGTGGCAACACAAAAATATAGAACTAGTACTACACTTAAAAAGTTTGTAAGTTAAAATAACTGAAAATGTCATTTAAAAGAAATGATATTTCATTTAAAAACCGGTCTACTTAATTTTCATTTAAATTAAATGCCTTTTTTATTTATGTTTAAATTTTGATTAAACAACTGACACATCCGTAAGAAACAAATGATATAATCAGTTAAAATAAATGTCAAAATTTTACCTACCAATCCTTAAAAAATAAATGTTTTTTTTTTTTTTAATTTAAAAATTATATAAAAATTATATAACTTTATTCGATCTTATTTTAATAATAATATTCAATTTTTTAAGCTAAAGATCTTTTTCTTTTTTGTATAAAATTTCTTATTTTATTTTCGATATTTCGCTAACAATTTGTTAGCATCTTTCAGGAAAACAAAATTTTAATAATTATAAAAAAGTTGACAAACAAAAAAAATATTTAACATTTAAATATAAAAAAATATTTAACATGTAAATATAAATTAAATTTTTTTTTTAAATTAAATTAACATTTAAACAAATAGAAGTGGTAATTTTATAAACAACATTTTCCTGCTAAAGCTCGTAAAATATATTTTTATATTGGTTTAATACTTTAGTTTATGAAATTGAACATAATAAATGTTGTTTATAAAATAAAATAACATTATGAAACTAAATTATTATAGTTATTAAAAACATATCTATACATTTAAGTTTCCTAATTTTTTACTAATTAAATATCTATAATTCTGAGCTAAATTTTCTGTGTCAGCTTTAAAGTTCATTCTCTTTGTCAAAGGTGTATTAATGATTTCTAACATTTCTAACATATAACGTTTTTTATAATTATTTTCTGTTCTTAATATTGAAACATTTTCAAAGTTAGGATGGTGATTTAATATAGAACAATGAGATGACAATGCGGTTTTTTCCGAATTGATATTTCTATGGTTTTGGTCTGATTTATGTCTTGAAATTCTGGTCTTTAATTTATTCTTGAATTTTTGTGTATAATTAAATCAAGAAAAAAGTTGATTTTGCAGTTCTCTGATGCATACATACATTTTGTGTTATACGAGTATATTAAAAAAAAAACAAAAAATACAAAAACGGAAATAATTTCAAATAAATTAATTATATAATTATTATTATTGAAATATAACTCAACAAAATTCACTGTAGAATAAAATCAGCATCATGTTACTGAACGCGTAATTCGGATCAGTTTGAATCATATGTCGATTATGTTTACTGCAAATTTAATCACTCAACAAAAAGTCAGCGTTGAATAAATCAGAAAAAACAACAAACAACTCGTATGAGTGTATTCATAATTAAAACAAAATAGAAACACATTTCATAAGGGGGTGGTTTTGTAGAAACACATTTCATAAATGTTATATGTATATTAGAGTGGGTCTGAAATCCGCTTTTTTAGAATTTTTATTAATAATAAAAATTTAGGTCGATATCTCAGGCTTGCCTAATCCGGAAAAATTTAAATAATGTCAAAATTTTTTGATTGGAAAATTAGGCAATATTTAACTTTAACCGGATTGGGGGAGCCTGATAGATGTAGTTCTAGATAAGCACTAAAGAAATATGTTGTGCTGTGCTTTGATTTTTATTTTTTACAAAATTTAATTTACCAAAAAATATATATATTCTTCTATATTTGCAGATTTAAAAATCAATATTTTAAAATTGGGGTAAGGAAATTAAATCACTAATAATTTATTATTTGCATGTATTTGAAACAAAAAAGGACAACAAAATATCACAAAGCATTTTTCTATAAATAAAAAAAAAAACAAATACAACCCAATTTCATCCAAGTATAAATTTAAAACAAGATATAAATAAACATACATATAACTAACTATTATTATATTTGATATTTTCTCTTAAACTCATCTAAATGCAAATTCCTTTTAAAATTAAAATAACAACAACAACAAGAAAAATTAATTTATATGCAATTCTATTTACTCATACATACACAATTTGCTGCTTTCCCAACATACCAAATGACTTGAGAAAAATATTATTATAAGCTTACAAACACAAGCCTTAAGCTTGAAAAAGACTTGAAAATATATTGAAAAAGGCTATCGTAACAATTGTACAAAAATCAAAACGGAACCCTCGTGATAATATTATGTGTGTATGATTACTATAAGCTTATTCTTGCAATTGTAGATTAAGCTTACAAAAATAATATATTATTAATAGTTGAAAAAGAGAAATCAAAATAAATAATAATAATTCATTTTAAATATAAAAAATAATAATTAATTTTAAATATAAATAATAATAATTAATTTTAACCATAAATAAAAATAATTAAATTTAATATGCAATTGCACGTTCACTTTATAAAATTTACAACTAAATGTACACGCAAAACACGTTTGACAAATTTAAAGAAAAAGTAATGGCACTTGTTGTATGCATTATAAGCGTAGAACAAAGACAACAAGACTATAATGTATTGAAAAATATTTCTATTTCAATCGTCATATTGCGTTGTTGTTGTATGTTGTTCATAAGCATACTTGAGAAAAAGTTATGTATAATAATATTTTCTCTAGCATTGTTAAATACTGCTTGTGAATTCACATTTTATAAATATTATAATAAGCGAAATTAAGAAAAGCTTAAAACACACTATTAATATAAGCTTATTCTCAAGTTGTATTGCAATTTGATTGCTATATGGTATATTGGGATCATTCATTATACACATATTATGAAAAACCTACTTATTTATACACTCATTGAAATTCAATTATGGGTAACCAAATTTTATTAGATCCAGGACTAATTTGAAACTTTTAATTGAATAAAAGTACTTTATGAAATAAGTATTAAAGAATTTTTTATTTAATAAAAGATATTTTTAAAAATTTTAATCTTTTTAAAGCATTTGTTTTTACAAATTTACACTGAAAATAATAATAAGTCCATAACATATCAGAAGTATCAAGTTGAAATCCATTTATAAGAAGTTAAATACAAATGCCTTTAATTGAATTTCCTTAAGTGTATTTAACTATAAATAATTCACTCTATTTTATTTGTATGTACTTAACTATCCTTTTCTATTTTTGTGTAATTTTTTGGTCTTTCTTTTTTTATTTTTTTAATCTTTTGTTGGTGTATTCTATGTATTTTTTTTATATTTTTGTAGTCGTGAATAAAAAAATATTAAAAAAAAAAAAATAAACAATAAATCTAGACTTTAATGTACAAAAGAAAGACATAAACGAAGACAAAGTACATATATAAAGAGGAATACAGGCTTACACAGGACAAGAAGAGGCGACGCGTCGTAAGGAACCGCAAAAAAGGAATTGGCTGTGTAAATATGGCACCGTTCAAGTTAAAATTTCGCATGGGTGGTTCACGCAGTACATCACAAGAACATGAACCGGATCCTCAGGTAAATGAGGCCTTATTAAATCATCAAATTATTGGTGGCATTGGAGCAAGTTCATCAACTATAGACTCGGTGGATTGCAATAGTTTGGTTTCACTTAATACAAGTGAACGCAAACTGTTGTTGCCCAACAAAAGCAACAATCTAAGAATGGGTAAGACATTTAAAAAAAAAAAAACTAAATTCTTAAAAAAAAAAAATTACGTTATTGATGCTTTTAATGTGTAGTAGACAAAACATAACAAAATAAATACATACTAACAAAATAAATATAATAAACTGCTTACATTGCACAAATTTCATTTGTACTAATCGTTTCAAAAAAAAAAAAAGGAACACAACTCATTTACAGATCTCTTCTCATTTCTTTATATTCTTTGTTTTATGTGGTATGCAATATTTTATTCTTTTTTTTTTTCTCTCTCTCTCTTCATCACTCATTCAAAAACTCTGCAATTTGCCAAATATAAATGTACACTCCACTCAAACTAAAGCATGTCTGTAATTGACTACTTTGTATTAAAATAATAAATTTTTGGTTGAAAACTAATTTTACAGGATTTCTAAATCAAAATCAAATACAACAAGGAGAGGAGAGTATACCCATTACACCACCACCAACATATGAACATGTATTAGAAGAGGTAATTAACATCAATCAACTCTTAATACTCTCTTTGTCTAACTTATACTCTTTTTTTTTTTTGTTTGTTCTTCTCTTAGCAACGACAATTAGCAAATGCTACAGTTAATGATGATCAATTAAATACATTAGAACAATTAAGTCTCAACGAATTACCCTGTACAGATCCAAATTGTCAGGAAAATTTCAATACTAACAACAACGAAATCATTAATACTAATCTAGAACAACAGCAGCAACAACACGAACACATTCAACTACACGAAGATCTTATCAACGATACAAATAATATCAACACCACCACTCTCAACAACGTTGAAAATCCGGAAAACGAAGACGATCGCAAAGAATCTATAGATTCACAAGAATTTCTATTGGGTGAAAATATGACAGATTTATCATCAGATCAGGAACGTGAACAGTTGGAGAATGGCTGTTCGGGTAATTGTCAACAATATAGTTCAGATGGTCAACAATGCAATTCAGAATGTCAGCAATACAATTCAGATGGTACGGCTTCATGTTCCGGTGGTCAGGGCGAGAGAAATCAAAATAATTTCTATGATCCGTTAATGAATCATCAATATTGTAATGATGGTAAGTTTTCAAAAGCAAAACACATTTTATAAAATGATTAAAAATTAGAAAAAAAAAAACACAGTCTCGAACTCCAAACTTTCCGACTTCAAACCTTTTTTAACAAAGGGTCGTAAATTTTATAAATTCAATGCTCTTCCAGTGCTTTAATTCTTGTATCGTTGGCAATTTCTCACTGGATAGTACTGAAACGCTGGAATAGCGATATAAGCCTATACTTCGGTAGTGCTTTTTTAATTCCACGGATACCCTGTGATTTAGCAGCACTTGATTTTTCGCACCACTTGCAATTCCTGACTGCAAAGTGTCTTTTCCAGCGTGATACTTCATACAAACGTTGAGGTTAATAAAAAAACAAATTATACGCAAAGTAAAACATAAGTAGAAGTACTGGAAAATTGAGATAATTAAATATAAAATTTCATTGTTTATCGGCTTTAAATATAATCACATAAAATCTATTAAGAACACTAAGAAGAATGAAATGATTTTGTTTTCGTTTAAGCTCTGTCTTTTTTGGAGGCTCTAGCTATTCTAAAACTTTGAATTCTAAGAAGATCTTTTGCCGAATTAAAATACAGTAACAATCTAGCTAGAAATAATATATTTGCTTTGTTTTGCTATCCTGTTAATAAACAGATTTAAAAAAAAGACTCAAAATTATATCCTAAAATTTTCTACAAATGTCCAAAAGTGATTACTAATAAGCAGTGCATCCAGAAATATGCACTAAATATCCGTCTTCTGCTGAATGATCTGAATTTGTTAAAATTTGGAGGCATGATGTATTGTCTCAAATAAAATTCACAACCCAAATTTCAATCAAATGTCTACGATTTTGTGTGTCTTAATAACTTTTTAGCCTAATTCAGGCAGATGCTTTCTATGGGAGCTACATATGTCTTAATATAGACCGATTATAACCAATTTTTTTAGGGTTCGTCCTTAGACTAATAGAAACTTTTTTTCAAATTTTAGGTACATACGTTATATGAGCATACGTGAATAATAATGAACATGTATGGTTATATATGATCATATATAACCATATGTATATGGTCTAATACGAGATCATTTATGATAATATTTTGAACAATGCATGGACATACATATATGACCATGCATGTTCATATACAAGCCCATGTATGAACATACATGATCATACATGTGTGTGTATATGATTATAAATGCCCATACATGGTCATATACGTACGGTTCAATATATGACCATACATGATTTCATACATGACCATATATCTTCGGATATATCTTTCGTATATATGATCATATATGATCATAGCCATATACGGTCATACATCCTCACATTTCGGATCCGAAGATATATGGTCATATATTAAATCATGTATGGTCATATATTCAACCATACATGGATATATGGACATATATGAAATCATGTATGGTCATATATTGAACCTTACATGGACCTATATGCCCATGTATGATCATATACAAAACCATGTACGATCATGTATGTTCATATATATTTCGAGTTTTACATGGGTGGGTTTTGATTTTTCTTTTTTTCCGTTAAAAACAACTTAAAATACATATTAAATTAATTCAAAATACAATCAAAAAGAGGACTAATGATTTTTCATTATATTCAGCCCATTTTATTGTTTATTTTCAATCATTGTTTATAATCGATAAAAGTAGTAAAAACAATCAAAAATCGTTTAAAATAACCATCAATTTTTAACTGTTGAAACGTAGATAAAAAACGATTTTTGTGGTTTGTTTTTCAAATTGATATTTTTTTTATTTGTATATAATTTTACAAAACACTACACACACAGATGTATATATTTTTATTTTCTGTGTGTGCATCTATATTTTAATAATTTCTTGTAATTTTTATTGAAATAATTTTGTATATAAACAAACTATTTTGGTAAAAAAAAAACGAAAAGGAATTATATGAATTTCTATTTTTTAAAATTTTATATTTAACTGAAAATATCAACTGATTCAAATAATTAAAATATATATTTCTATGAATTTCAATTGATTCTTCATTTAAAATGAAACTTTTCGTATTACACTTAAAAAAGTTTGTAAGTTAAAATAACTGAAAGTATCATTTAAAAGAAATGATATTTCATTTAAAAACCGGTCTACTTAATTTTCATTTAATGTAAATGCCATTTGTTATTTATTTTTAAATATTGATTAATCAACTGACACATCCGTAAGAAACAAATGATATAATCAGTTAAAATAAATGTCAAAATTTTACCTACCAATCCTTAAAAAATAAATGTTTTTTTTTCATTTATTTGAAATTATTTCCGTTTTTGTATTTTTTTTAATATACTCGTACAATAGAAAATGTATGTATGCATATGAAGCTATAGACACTTTTTGTGTGAATGTGTTTGTGTATGTATGTGTGTTTCTGAAGTTCTTGTAATTTGATTGAAAAATTTTGTATACCTAGTACTTTCAATTATTCTGACACACGGTTTTTTCTTGATAAAAAATAAACAACAAGAGGTTTTTTAATTTTTTCTTTTTATTTTGGTTTTTTAAATATTGAAGAATATAACAAAAAAAATAAAATGGCCGCCATTTGCCTTCCAACACGACCGAAGTCTGACCGGCCAATCGTCTATTGCAGTACGCACGACCTCCATGGGGAAATTGTCCACTGCGCGGATAAGTGCACGCTTAAGCGATTCCAAATTTTTGTGGTGAGTAGTGCAGACCATGCCTTCTAAAACGGACCACAATTTATAGTCTAAAGGATTCAGGTCTGGACTACCCGATGGCCAATCATTCGTAGAAATAAAGTTTGGTAAATTGTTTTTTAACCAGTCTTGAGTGGTTTTTGCCTTATGGGCTGGAGCAGAGTCCTGTTGAAAGGTCCACGGCTCGTTTTTGAACAATGTGCTATTTAATGGCTTCACAACCTTTTCTAAAACGTCAGATTGGTACACCTTTGTCGAAGTTTTAAAACCTTTTTCGCAGAAATGAGGCTTGGTGACCCCATCATAGGCGACTCCCCACCATACCATCACAGAAGCAGACCTCTCTGAACTCTAGGAACCAATTCATTTGCTTGCAGAGATGACTGAGCAAAGACTCTATCATTTTGTTTATTGAACGACTCCTCCACAGTAAAAATTTTTTGTCAGTAAACAAAATTTTTCTGTGGCGGTTTTTGGCGTACTGGCAAATCAATGCTTTTGATTTTTGCTTCCGTTTCTGCTTTAACGCCGCCGTAAGTAGAAGCCCCGTGTGTCTTTTGTAAGCCCGAAGTCCCAAGTCATATTTAATGATGCGAGAAATGGATACCTTAGATATATTCATCTCCCGCGACATTATTTGCTGCTTTTGGAGTGGATTTCGATAAATTCGATTATGTACAGCTTTAACAGCTCTGGGAGTTCGCACAGAGCGCGGACGGCTAGATCTCGGACGGTCTGCTACTCCACCAGTATCACTAAACAGTTTCACAGCACGATAAACAAAACTACGACAAACCCCGAGCGGCTGCAATGTTCGATAAATGTCTCCAGTTTCCATTCCACATTTACCGATTACAACAATACGGCTTTTAATATCTCCCGATTCCATAATTTAAAGTAACGCACGACAAAAACTTTTTACACAAAAATGAAGTTTAAATGATAGTTGTCAAAAAACTGTCAACGTAACGAGAGTATGTTCAGTGGATTTCTTACAGTGGGGGCGACTAACAGTGTGTCAGTAATTATGAAAGTACTAGGTATATACAACCAATTTAAATAAAAACACAAATTGAAATTTTTTTAAACAAAATTTAAATTTGTAATAACTGTTACGGACACACATAAACCACAAGTTTCCGTTTTGTGGGTAAATTTTTATTAAATTTCAAATGAAAACAAATGAAAAAAATAAATCAAACTGAAAAAATAATGGTAAATGATAGTAAATTATTTCGAATAAATGTATAAAAAAGTTAATATAGATATTTCTTTGAAAAATAAATGTATGTTCCTTTATTTTTAAATGGAACGAAAAAAATTTTTATTAAACTACAAACAGTTAACTACATAATATTCTGAGTGTACTTTTTAAATAAACTACAGTCGGTAACGAAAAATATATTGTGAGTGTATTTAATCGTCGACTCTTCATATTGGTGATACTAATTGTCAATTTCTTACAATTAGTAGATATGGGTGGGAGTGTGCATCAACCCTTCAGATATTAGTCTTTAACTTGAATAACAATTAAAAGTTCTTGCATAAAGCGGAGTATTTAAAATTTCTACACATTTAAAAAATCAAATCAAAAACTTTTAAAAAATTATATTTTGTTTTATTTTATTTTATTTAGCATCCCACTATGATGAGGATTATCAAAATCAATTGTATGATCATAATGAGGATAATACAGGCGAATGCAGTAATGAGCAGTGCAGCAACGAACATCATTGGGATGATAATCAACAAACAAGTTCGCAGCATAATTTACAATATGAAAATTGCGGTGAACAGACACATCAACAGCAACAGCAACAGCAACAGCAGCATCAACAGTATTATCAACAGCAGGAACAGTCACAAACACCGGAAATAATAAGTAATAAATCCTCAAAAGAAATCTATAAGGATTTAGCTAAAGAATGGGGCATCACATGTAAAATGTCAGACGGATGTCGTTGTATGGAATGTCAAAGTCATTATTTTGATTGTGAATATGATGATGTAAGTGGAAAATGTGAGAGAAAAAAACACTTAAAGATTTTAAATATTTTCTACTTTCTTTTTTCTTTTAAAGAATGAACATCAAAAGACAGATGGCGGTTTAGGAGCGGGCACACCCATGTTCATTACAGAAGTCATGCAAGGTTCGGCCTGCAATATTTTGTAAAAAAGAATACAAAAATCTAACATTTTTTTGGAAGAAATTTTTATCTTAAACTTGTATCTAAATATGATTAAATCATATTTTGTTAAAAATTACAAACAACAAACATACAAACATACATATATTTAGACATGCACCACCAAACTGGCATAGAAGTATTAATTCAAATAGTTTCAAATTTACAACAAAACAAAAAATAAAATGTTAATGAAAAAAAAAACTTACTTAAACAACCAATTTTAAAAATCCAAATTTTCGTAATTTAAAAAACATTTTTTAAATCAAAATATTGGCTCCAGATTTTTTGTGCCAAAAAAAACAACACATAAATACCGCATTATAGAAATAACTTTAAATATGTATTTTCTAAATTGTATTATTATTTTTCATAAATTGATATTGGATTTGGAATTTTTTTTTTTTTTTTTTGTAAATTTTCTTTAAAATTATTTAGTCAATAAATGTTAAAGTAGTTTCAGATCAACAATTTTTAGAATAAAATTGTTTCTAGTATTAATTTTTAACAACAACAACAAATCATAAAAGCAAGAAAAGCAAAACAAAATAATTTTATGAACTTTATAAAAAGCCTTAAAAAAAACATGTTTCACTCATAATCACACATTTAAAATCTTCTGTTTTACATTAATATGTACATATATATTTTTCTACTTTATAATCATTGCATTAGAAATCTGAATTAAAATAAGTAAAAGAAGATGAAGAAAATATAGTTTAAAATATAATGGTATCGAAAAAAACCCCTAAACTTTTAAAAAAGTGTTTTATTTGATTGAAAGAAAGGCGATTTGGATAAAGGGTGGTTAAATTTTAAGGGCCGATGTTGAATGTGAACCATACCTAAACGTCAAGTTTTTTTCTGCATTTCATTTGACATTTCTCAATTTCAGACTAACTCAATTTGAACCATGGAAAGACACACAATCGAGCAACGCGTTAAAGTTATTCAGGCTTATTATGAAAATGGACGTTCAAATCAAAATGCATTTCATGCACTTCGTAATTTTTTCGGTTAATATGCGTACAATCGGAAATATCGTGCAAAAATTTGAGCAAACCGTACAGCTCGTACTGCATAAAATATTGCTGCTGTTCGCGATAGTGTGGCTGAAGAGCCATCCGCCTCAACGTCGTTGATGAACATTATGCATTAAGGTGCAATTAACTCAAGAACTAACCCCTTTTAACCATTCCAAACGTCGTCAATGGTCAGAATGGTGGCAAGAAATGGCAACAGTGGATGATCAATTGTCGAAGAAAATCATCTTCAGTGATGAGGCACATTTTCACCTCAGTGGATTTGTCAGTGGATTCGTCATCTCACGAACTTTTTTATGGCCCGAATTGGAAGATATGGATGTGCACGATATGTGGTTTCAACAGGACGGTGCCACTTGCCACACAGCTAACGAAACAATGGCTCTTTTGCGCGACAAATTCAATAGCCGTGTTATCACACGTGGTGGCGATGTCAATTGGCCGCCAAGATCATGTGATTTGACACCGTTGGACTTCTTTCTTTGGGGTTATTTGAAAGAAAAGGTGTACGTCGATAAGCCAGCAACGATTCAAGAGCTAAAGGATGAGATAATTCGGCACATTAACGGCATAGAAGCTCAATTATGCCTCAGCGTCATCGAAAATTTGGCCCATCGGATGGAAGTGTGCCGCCGAGGTCGCAGCGGCCATTTGGAAGATATTTTGTTCCTTACATAATTGAACTATACCATATTATCAAAATAAAAAGAAATGACAATAATTTCCTAAATAATTTGTGTTTTATTCAAAATCAACATTGGCCCTTAAAATTTAACCACCCTTTATTTCATTGTCAAAATTTAAAGGAAAGTACTCGAACGAAAAAATTTTTAAAATGGTAAACAAAAGGTTTTTCAAAAACCTCGAAGAAAACATACGCGGATTTCATATTTTAAACTAAGCAAGGAAAAAGTTTAAAGTCGGGCATGCCGGTTATATGATGCCTTACATTGAATGTAATTAGGGTAAAATTTTGGAAAGCGGTCAAAATTCTGTGAAAGATCGTGAATATTTTTTATAAGCAGGTGACAAAGTATGGAATTAAAAATTCATTTAATCAAACAGCAAAAATGGTTAAAGCGTTGGACTGTTACACAGAAGATTGCGGGTTAAATCCCCAGCCACGGTAACAAATAATACGCTAATTATAGAAAAATAATAGTTTGTAAGTTTAAATAACAGAAAATACCATTTACAAGAAATGATATTTTATTAAAAAACCGGTCTACTTACTTTTCATTTAAATCAAATGGCTTTTGTTATTTATTTTTGAGTGTTATTTAAACAACTGACACATCCGTAAGAAACAAATGATGTAATAATTTAAAATAAATGTTAAAATTTTACCTTCTAATTCCTTCAAAAATAAATGATTTAATCATTTATTTGAAATTGTTTCCGTTTTTGTTTTTTTTTTTTTTTTAATCTACAAAATGTATGTTTGAATATAGACACTTTTTGTGTGAATGTGTTTGTGCATGTATGTGTGTTTATGAAGTTCTTGTAATTTGAATTTAAATAATTTTGTACGTTATATAAGCAACCAATTTAAATAAAAAATAAAATGGAGTTTTTTGAATATTTTTTTTTTTTTTTTGAAACAGACATCAAAGAAAATAAATGAAATTTAAATTTGTAATAACTGTTACGGACACAAATAAACCACAAATTTCTGTTTTGTGAATAAATTTCAATTAAATTTTAAATAAATGAAAAAATAAATGACACTTAACTCAACCGAAGTAAAATAACATAACAGGTCTATAAACTAACCTTCTACCTCACCTCTACCCCTTTCCCAAAGAAAACAACACATTAATTAGTAGAAAGAAGTTCCTTCTTGCTTCTCTCCGATTTTCTTTAAATTTGAAGGCATGATTTATAATCTCATAGTTATAGTCTTCATAAGCCAAATTCCAACAAGACATTTATGGTCTTGATTGTAGCATTTAGCCCAATTAAGAAAGGACCTTTCTATGGAAGATATGTCTGAATATAGACCGATTATAAACAAATTTAATAAATTTAGTTCCTGGGCCAATGAAAGCTTGTAAACCAAATATGCAAATATCTTCATACTTGCGAACTGTATTTTGATTAAACTTCATTTAAGTAATTACCGAGAAGGCAGGTTTATATGGGGACTAGTTTTAAACATGGTCCGATTTTATTCAAATTCGTAGGTATGATTCAGGGTCCAATACAACGTTCACAATCCAAATTTCAACCAGATATGAACGGTTATGTATGTTTAAACACCATTTGAGTCAAATTCAGCAATGGCTCTTCTATGGGAAGTACGAGGGCGGTCCCAAAATTAGCCGATCTCACGTATAGATGGCGGCAGTAGTTTGGTAAAAATTGACAACTTTATAAAACATATATTTTAAGTCTCAAGGCGCCACGTTGTTTAGTATTTTTTTGGAACCATACATAATAAACGATCACAGTGAATTTGTAAACATGGAAAATACTGGTCTATTCCATTAAAAAATAGAAAAAATATCTCGGTGATAAAAACCTTGCGGTTGATGGCTATTTTAAGGAGCTAGACAGTTCTTACTATAAAATTTTTCACAAATTTGTTGTGTTTTCTTTGTTAGGTCGGCTAGTTTTGCGACCGCCATCTTATATCTGAACTAAATTTCAACCAAATATATTTACAGTTACAGTTACGGGCGGACGGGCGGACGGACGGACGGTCGTCGTTAAATCAAATCAGGAAGTGACTCTGAGTCGAAGGATTGTTCTCGGACCGATATTTTTAGTAGATATAACACCAGCACCTCTGGACAGATGTAAGAATATCTCCACCGAACCCCCTTCTTAAATTTGACTATGTGATACAGGAAACAAAAGTAAGAAGTATTCATTAAGAAATAAAGCTGACGAATCTAATTTTTAAGAGGTAAAACCTACCCAGTAATACATTGGTAATGTGTGCGTTATGCTTATGCATTAACTTGTAATGATAACATGTTATCATTTAAATTATTTGAAAGCATTAAGTAATGAGTTATCGATCATTGATTTCGTAATGCATAATCATTGATCAGCGATTATTAAAATATTTTTGAAAGTCTATTTTTAGACACATTTCTTTGTGTTATTTTGTAAGCAAAAGGGTAATGTATGTATGTTGTATTAATGCGGGTTCTCGGAGTTTCCGTTATATTTAATAATGTTTAAAATATTTGTAATAATTTTATTTAATAAAAAATTTCGTTATAAAAATCTATTTTTAGGCACATTATTTTTCATATCCTCGAAACCATATAAGTAACCACTTGTGTCCATTCATTTTGAACGCTTGTAAAATTTATCAGGGCCCGTATGGCTCTACATTAATTTACACATTATTTAAAAATTGTGTGAAAAAATTAAAATGGCGGATTCATCCGTTCGGAACTGTTAAATTTCTTTAAATTAAGCTAACAAGTGGTTATCTTAAATGTATAGGATTTTAAAATGGCATCAAAGACAAAAGCTATAGGCTGATCCAAAATTTCTTCAATGTAACATTTTGTAGCAATGCAAGATTTAAATTAAAAACCCGTTCTTTTTAGACTTTTAAAAGTTGTCACTAACATATTCCGATTTGAGTCGAAAATATTAAAGTCAATTTGGTAAATAGGCCTAACATTTCTCCATTTTTTATTTTATCTGTTAATATATCAAAAACTATAAAACCTTTAAAAAAAAGTAAATATTTTTTAATCGCAAATTTCTTAAAAATGAAAACCCCGATTTAAAATCAGAAGGACAAATTCGATCTTGTAATTTTGGAGAGAATAAGTTTATCTAAACTGTGGACTAATGTGTATAAATAAAGTGCACGTTTAACCTTATTTTTCTTTCCCCACCTAATTCAAATTTTATTTGTGTATAAAAATAAACAGGGCGTTTTTAGAGGTGTAGTACTTTTAAACATTAACAATTTGTTGACAAAACTTTTACTTATTTTAGAATATTTGGTTGTTTATAAACACAGAGAAGACAGATTCGTTTTGACAAATCGTTCAACATTTTAGTTTGGTTGTGGCAACCGAAATCCGTTTTCTCAGTGAACATTTATTTGTACAACATAAGATCATCCACCATTAAATAGTCGTTAACCATTGAAATCCAATGCAATTACGACATTTTACTAAGCTAAGCGTATTTAAGTTTTGGTAACCAACCTTGATATTTATGTTAATTTTAACCAAAAATTATAAAAGTGTGTACTTACTTTCATAATAGTAATGTATTTATCCATTTAACACATTTTAACAAGCATACAATTTGATTTTTCTCATGTATTCACGTTTAGTTTGTTTTAATAACTTGTATCCATGACCCTCTTTTGGACAGTTCAAAAAGTGAGTACGGTCAAACCCCAATTAGCGCTCTACTAAAATAAAAGCTAGAAACAGGATTTACGACCGCTATTAAAAAGTCGCGATAAATTTATTTTCATCGAAAAAAATGTTTTTGCGGGAAATAAAAAAAAAATCGCATAGAAGATTAACACAAATTTTCGAGAAATTTTTTTAAATTAAAAAATAAATTTAAAAACTAATTTTTTATCGTGCGAATAATTAAACGAAAATTTGGGGTTTCCGTAATATACACTCGAAATAGTTGGCAGTTTAAATTAACGGAAAATGTGTTTTAAAATAAATGAAAAATCACTTAAAAACTGGTCTACCAATTGAAATCAAAAGAACTTTTTATTTATTTTAAAATGTTAATAAATTAACTTACAATATTCGTAAAAAATAAATTAGTTTTTATTTATTTTAACTGTTAACAATCATACCTATTTCTTTTAATTGTCGTTTACAAAATCTGTTAGGAAGTATAGATTTTTCCTTAATTTTTTTTAACTGTCAACAAAATTCCTACAAAATCCGTAAAAATAAATGAAATTTGGTTTTTTTTAAATGTCATTAAAATTAAATTAAAAATAAACGACATTTCATTTATTTTGTTTCATTTTAACTATAAAAAAATTAAAAACATTTTTTAGCAAAACATTTTAAATGAAAATCCGTATTTATATGTAATTTATTTTTTAAATAAATGTTAAAAAATGTTTAAAAAATACATTTCTTTGCATTTTAACTATTTAATCATTTAAAAACAAATGTACGGATAAATTTTTGAAATAAACTACAGTCAGTTACTGTAAAAATATTTTGAATTTAAAAATTAAATTTTTTATAAAAAAATCAAAAAATTTAGGAAGTCTTTTTAAGCAAAGAAAGTTATTAAAGAAAACCCGTTTTACGAAATCTCCCTTCGAGTTACACTGTCCCAAACAAGAGCGCAAATGGGAGTTTGACTGTACATAAAATGTACGTGTGTGTACAATTTACATCAAGAGAGAGAGAGAGACATGAATGGGCAATATTTTAATCAACATATCAGTGTTTTCTACAACAGAATGCCATTTATAAATTGCGTGTTACCAACAACAAGAAGAAAGCCGGAAATAGAAAAGTAAAAGTTTCACTTAAGAAATTATATTTTTGGTTGCAAATCCTTCAAACCTCCAATCACATTAAAGCATTACAAGGGCAAGAATGTCTTAAAAAATGGCACACGAAATTACAATATAAAGCATGATTGTTATAAATTAACAAGCGGTATTTGATGGTTGACCCATTGCAAAGTTATATTCACCTATTTTAATTGTTTTAATAAAAGTTTAAATGATGCGAAAATTTGTGGTTTACAAACCCCCCCCCCCCCCCCCATTTAGTATTTACTTTTACTTTAATCGTATACAATTTGTATTATTTTTTTAATTTAATTTAAATATTTGCTTAATTTAATTCCTTTTGTCGTTTTAAACGCACTCAAAACCTACTAAAAATCAAACCTTATCAATTTCTCTACAAAAAACTTAAAACATTAATTCGAAAATTAAATTTAAACTTATCAAAAGGTAACGTTAAAAAAAATAGCGGTAGTATTTACAAATTGCTTCTTGGCATGTGAATATTTTCATTTCTACAACTAAATATTTGTTTGCACACATGTATAAATGTAAAATGTGAACTTTATAGTTATTTTTTTATTCTTACCCATCAATTCACACAAACATTCATTCATTCATACTTTCCTACAAAACCAAACAGCTGGCGTGCTTTACGAGTATTTACACTGAGAAAAATCCATACGTAATATATACGAAAATTTTGGTATGATATAAATTATAATTTAAAATTTATAATTTATTTTTTATAATTTATAATTAATTTTAAAATAATTTTAAGAAAAATTTCCCACATTTTTTTTTTGTGTGTATAGGAGAAAATTTTGTGCACGGATTTTTCTCAGTGTAAAAGGGAAGTCTTCCAAGAAGTCCTTTTCGTTAAAATTTTAAGAACTTCATAGGAGTCGAGAAAAACGTGGAAAATCGTTATCTATATTTATTAAGGTATTAATGTCAGAAATTTGGGTCTTGTTAAATTGCGAAATTAAAAATTTTTCCTCAAACACAAAGAAAAACAAATCGAAATAATTTTCCTCAAACCCCACAATTTCGCACTACCCACAATCAAGTGTAAAAATTTGGCCTTGGAAGAGTGTAAAAGTGTTGCTACCAAATTAAAAAAGACAAACAAATTTATTTATGCAATATGACCCACTGACCATTTAAAAAATAAATTAGCTGGGAATGGATCATATATATATATGCATTGCCCATACTTTGAAGACATCTGTATATACAGCCAAAAAAGTCCCTATAAAATGCGCTGTATCCAGTAAAATGTCTTCAGTGTAAACAGTAGAATATATATATATATATATATATATATATATTGTAAATACACTCTTTCTGATCCCGAGATCCGCCACACTCACAATATATTTTCCGTTACTGAATGTAGTTTATTTAAAAAGTAATACGTAAGGTTTGTTTTTAAATTGAGAATCAATTGAAATTCATAGAAATATATTTTTTAACTATTTAAATCAGTCATTCAAAAAAACAAACTATAAAAATTTACAGACATTCAGTAGGAGTTGATATTTTCAGTTAAATGTAAAATTTTATGTTTTCTGCTTCAAAAAATAGAAATTCATATAATTAATTTTTGTTTTATTTTTTTAACCAAAATAGTTTGGATTTATACAAAATTATTTCAATAAAAATTACAAGAAATTATTCAAATATACATACACACACAGAAAATAAAAATATATAAATCTGTGTGTGTTGTGTTTTGTAAAATTACATACAAATAAAAAAAATTCAATTTGAAAAACAAAGCACAAAAATCGTTTTTGTTTTTCTACTTTTTGTCAGTAAAAAATTGATGGTTATTTTAAACGACTTTCGATTGCTTTAACTACTTTTGTCGATTATTAAACAATGTTTGATAATAAACAAACAAAATGGGCTGAATATAATGAAAAATCAGTAGTCCTCTTTTTGACTGTATTTTCAATTAATTTAATATGTACTTTAAGTTGTTTTTAACGAAATAATATTGTGTGTGTAGCATCGACTTTGCTTTATATCCCCAATCAGGGATGGAAAACATGGTACAATTGTACTTTTTTTGATATATTTTTACATTGGTTGGTACCGTGGTACTACCGCGGCTCATTTAGTACAATTTGAAATTTTTTCAAATTTTCAATTTATAACTTGATAAAACAACATAACATAAAGTCGACTTTTTTTAAAAGTAACTTTAAATTAAAAAACTGTTTTTATTTATTCAACTACACTCAGAAAAAAAAGTTAGTTGAAAAATTTGTAAACGGTTTTCAATCCCACTTTACTATTTTTGTACTGATTTTTAGTAAAAAAATTATTATTTAGTAAATCATTTTGCTATTTACATTTTACAAATTACAGAGTTTTTACAGAATATGTACAAATTTTTGTTGCTTATATCAGAAATTATTTTAGAAATTTTTGAAAACCGATTTGCTAAAATTAGCAAAAAAAAATTAACTAATTTTAAAAAAGTGGATATTGTAGGAAATATTATTTCTAATTAAAACTTACACCTACAAACCTTAATAACCTAAGAATGTTACATAGATTAAAAAAGGGATCGGAAGTGAATATACCGACTCGTGTCTAAAAATAGGACATCCATTTAAAATAGCACTAAAAAGTTTTTTTAGTTCTAAAAATCAGCCCTAAAAACAATTAAAATTTGACCTTAAAAGTAAAAAAAAATATATTGACTAAAATATTTTTCAAAACAGAAATTAATTTTGTATAAAACAAAATTTTGTAAAATTTTGTATAAAATATTTAAAAAAAATAATAAAAAATTTGATGCTCGATAAAAAAAATAAATTCAAAATTTTGTACTAATACTCACAATATTTAGTAAATTTTTTTCGCTGATTTTAGCAAACCGGTTTTAAATTCCGCTTTACAAAAAGTTTACTAAAAGTTAGTAGCGCCTACTAATTTTTCTACAAATTTCATTGTACTACACGTCAGCAGGCATGTGTTGCTAATATTAGCAAAAAATACCGCTGGGCTCAAAGTAGCAAAAATTCCCGTAATAACAGCAAAATTTTCAGTTGCCATTACAGACTTTTTTTGGTGAGTGTACTATAGTAACAAATAAAGTCAGTTTTAAGTTGAACTGGCTCTAAATTGGTGTCACATCAAATGTACCAAATGTTTCCATACACATTGTACTAAAATTCTCGGAAGTGGCAACATTTTTAAATTTTAAATTACCTCTCAAAACAAAAAAATAAAAAAATTTTAATTTATATTTTTTAATAGCAAATCCTGAAAAGGTTAAATTGCTTTCCAAGGGAGGCGGACAACCAGAAAAAAAAGGTGTGACTAAAAATTAGAGTAAAATTTTACAAAGTTTTGTGGGAATTATACGACTACATAAAATTAACGATAAATTTTGTTTCACCCAGCCAATTTAAATTTGTTGGTTTCTAAACAAATCTGACTCAATACGATAAAATTATTAAAAAAAAAAGCGGAAAAATTTTTGGTACCGTGAGAATCGAAAAAGTACAATTTGTTTGTCTGGTTGGTACAATAACAGAAAACATATTTTCCATCCCTGTCCCCAATTCAAAAATTTAATAAGCATTGTTTTGCGGAATACCTATACATTAGGCATATGCAGCAAATGTTGATTACACAAATTTTCATTATTGTTGTGTTGTACAACAACGATTGTAAATCAAACCAAAAGCATATAAATGTATGGATATGCAGCAAGGACAGTCAAATTTAAAAACCAAAAATTGATATGCAGCCCATAACAAGACATCATTTTTATTTTTAAAAAGCTTTTTAAGACTTATTTTATAAAAATATATGAAAATTTATATTTTTGTGCAAAATAGTTGACGCAATTTATTGTTGAACATAAAATAAGAATATTAGATGTATTTTGGTTCAAGATTATGAAAATTGTTCAAATAAATTGGGGAATACACAGAAGAAGTTGTTAGACACTAGCCCAATGGAATACATTTTCTAGACAGATACGACCTTCGTTAACATTCTTCATGCCTTTTAAAGTGTTAATTGTAAATATCTCTTATTAATTCAGAACTTTTAAAGAAAAAAGCTGCTCTCTCTGCTAATGAAATTTACTTACTACACTTTATTACTATATATCCAAATTAGCTGTCAGCTAATATTTAAAGACATGTGTTTGTCTATTTTTTGTTTCCCTTTTTACCGTTGCCTTTCATAGAATTACAAATGTAAGTTGATCAAGTCCAAAAAATCCACTTGGTAATATTGATTGTTCGGTTTATAACATATTAAGCAATTTCCCATCGTACCAAGTGTGTGATGTTCATAGTGAAGCTTTTTATTGTTGATCTGCGTTAATTTTACTAAGAGCCAAGTTAGACGGTGACTTTGTTGCATGCAATTATTGCGTGCAATTTTTGTTTGTTGGCAAATAGGGTAAAGAAGCTAGCGGGGTAACAAAAAAGGCAGGATTTTCGTTTTTCGTGCATGTTTTTTTATCTCTCTTTTACACTCATATGTATTCTTCTTTTGTTGCTTCATTCACATTCAGTTTTCGTGCAATTAAAGTCACCGTATAAATAGACATAACTTTGGAAGCAATTAATTGCATCGTACAAATTGGCTTTAACTAAAAAATTTATAAAATATAATATTAAACATGCATATTTAAAACTATACGCCAAGTACAGATGGAACCAATAAAAAAACTGTTGATATAAGTATTTTGCAATTATATTTTATAGGGTTCGCCAAATAACTCTTTTTTTTTTTTGAAAATGCTATAAAAAAAACTACTAAATATTTTCTCAAATTTCTTTTTTTATTTGAAAGTACAATCCTTCCGGTTAATAATGGAAAATAATTTCATTCAAATGGCTGCCTCTGCTGGCCATGCAGTAGCCTACACGATCGGTCTAATTTTTAAGCACATTATCGATTGTGTGCAGCTGTATTTCACCAATGGCTTCACGAATATTGTCCTTTAAAGCGTCAATTGTCTCTGGCTTGTCGGGGTAACACTTATCTTTAACGGCACCCCACAAATATTAGTCCAACGGTGTCAAATCGCAGCTCCGAGGTGGCCAAACGACATCAGCTCTGCGGCTGATAGTTCGATCTTCAAAAACAGGGCGCAAAACATCGAGTGTAGCTTCGGCTGTGTGGCAGGTAGCGCCGTCCTGTTAAAACAAAATGTTGCCAATATCCTCCTATTCAATTTTTGTGAACAAAAATTCGTTCAACATGGCCCGATAACGATCGCCATTGACTGTAACGGCCACTCTTTGTTCATTTTCGAAGAAAAATGGCCCAATTATGCCTCTGGACCAAAATCCGCACCTAACAGTGACTCGTTTTGGGTGCATCTGCTTTTTAATGTATGCGTGCGGGTTTTCTGTGCCCCAAATGCGGCAATTTTGCTTGTTTACATACCCGCCAAGATCAAAATGAGCTTCATCTGAAAAGATGACATTGAAAAGATGACATTCTGCAACATTACCATGATTTTCAAAGTAATGTCGCAATATTTCCCAGCGTTGTTCAAGCTTATACACAACCATATTTGTTCAGCGGAAGGATAAAACTAATTATCTGTCAAATCAGACATGAAATAAGCACTAGTTGAAAAAAAAAGTTAGATGGCGGACCCTATACATAAAATATTTTTTATTTAAATAAATTATTAAAAAGAAATATTAAAGTTTTTTTCAAATAAAATACTTGACAATATATTTAAATAAAATACCTAAAAGGATATTTCAAGAATTTTCAAATAAAATAGTTCACAAGAAATTTCTAGTATTTTCAAGTAAAATTTTAGACATTAAGGTTGACAGCTGGAGAAATCTAGTGTAGTAATAGCTGGAAATAACTAGAATACATGACTACTCATATAAATACGGGTACTTGATGATGCAGCAAGTCAGTTCTAAATAAAACGCTGAAGTGTTAAGTACTAAAGTGTGGCTGACGTTCAGTCCATTTAAATCGTGTGAATAAAGTGTGCTATTAAAGTGTTTTCTGTAATTTTAGTGCCTGTTATAAATAAATAATGCTATAAATAATTTCAAACTGTGTTTATTATTTGCAATATAGAAAGAACTCGATTTATTTAAAAGGTAAAGAAATCAACGATTTTATAAAGAGTAAAATCGTAACAATATACATTTCTTATTTTAGTGTGCTCTATGACAAAATCTCATGGGAGGCATTGGGAGACTTCCCTCGTTTGCACATAGTGCCGCTTTATATGTTAGTATGTGAATAGTAGTAGACATGGAAGATTGTAAATTTTATAAACTTAAACAATTGCAAGTAAAACAAAAATAAAAGTGATGAAACTTGAGGAATGTTGAAAGTATCCGGGTAAAATTTTGCTAATTGAGGAAAATTAGGTTTTCATACACTTAGAATGCAAACATAATAATTATAAACATAAATATATTTGCCTGCGAATGCATTTCATCTGACCCAAACATGTATGTATATTATTACAGGTGAACATATTAGTTTTGCTGGCAAACATATTACATATTACAAGCAGAAAGTTGTTTTTTTTAAAGCGTGTAAGTAAAAAATTCATCATTTGAGGATAAATCAAATACAAACTATTTTAAATTCTAAACCACTTCTCATTTCACAACAATTTTTCAAGAATTTATTTTTGTATTAAAAACTATACATCCTATAAAATACCATCACTTGAAGTATAACTTTTACTCTCTTTTGTTAACTATTTTTATTTTAGCTTCACAGTAAACTAAAGTTAAGCAACAAAATTTAGTTGTTATAATCACTTCAAAGGATTAAGTACAAATTGTTATACGTTGTTCGTTGGAAGTTGTATGCGAAACGAACAAACGAACGTAATCAAATAATGTACTAAATACGAGTATGTAAACACAATGACAGCTAAAGATTTTCAAATGGCGCCTTGGAATTCAGGCTACTTCCGGTTTAAAACGGAAATTAATATTTACACTTGATTTTACAAAAATAAAAAAAGCTATCAAAATGATTTTAAATGTGCAAAAGAGTAAAACAATGTGAAAGAATGAGTAATAAATTATAGGCAACAACTAAAAAAAGAAAAAACAAACAATGAATATAAATTATGATTAATATAAAAAAGTGTTAATTACAATAATTATTTTAGGGCGGCAAAACAATGCAGTAGACTGGAAATTAAACATGGGGTGAGTAAAAATATAATTTTAGTTAAAAACAAACGAACAAACACGTAAAACAAATCAAATTTGTAAAATTATTTTTAAAACTTCAACAAAAACAAAAATATTATAATTTAAAACGTTTTATTTGAAGTAAAAATGGAGCTGATTTAGAAGAATTTTCCATATATTGCAATTTTGTAGGTTTAAGCAAAAACAAAAGGAGATACTGTAATAATCAAAAAAGGGAAAACAATAAATTGTAACATTTTCTTCAACACAGATATTTTCAATTTTGATTATGCTTATAGTTTCAGTTAAGTTTCTAATTCATTTCTAATGTTAATTTCTAATGATGTAAAAACAAAAGCTTTCTTATAAAACAAAAATCTCATAAATGGAATATTCTTTAAAACATATTTACGAGAAGAGCTTATTGAATTCTAGAATAGTACAATTTTTGGGAATTTTAGAGCTGATTTTACATCCATAACTTTTAAATCGAATGAGAGATTACGGTTGAAAAACGATGTTCGATTTGATCTAAATTGTCATCATACATATTTAGGACTCAGTGTCAACTAATTCCGCCCGACAATCATCGATACGATCCCAATCATGTCCGCCATGCTGAACCGTCATTTCAAATTTGATAATTTTGATTTGAGATTCGTTATCAGCTAACTCTAAAACCGCTTTGTGTTACTTTTTTGTCACATATTATTGGCTAAGAAAGTTCGATCATGGCCCATAGTGCCCTGTACTGAACTAAACATATTTAAAATCTTAATTGCTTGTGATAATAAAACAACGTGTAAAAATAATCAGTATATTTGCGCTGTAATCGCCATTGAACAAACAGATATTTCAAGAGGGAATACAAAATTTTTTGGTGGGTTTTGATCGATTGAAGAATTTGTTCCTTGGGCTAAACAAAGAATTTTATTGTGAATGGATTTTAAAACCAGTTCCATGTTCTTAAATAGATAAGGTTAAGAACCCATACTACATTTTTTTAAAGGTTTCAAGTTTTGGAAGTTTTATATGATTGAAAGAATAATACAGTTCACAATCTTCCTCTCGCTCTCTCTCATCCTCTCTCTCACTCTCTCCCGCTCGCGCTTTTTCGATTTCTCTCTTTCTTGATTTCTACCTCTTGATTTCTCTCGATTCCTCTCTCTCTCCCGATTTCTCTCTATCGATTCCTCTCACTCTCTTAATTTCTCTCTCTATCGATTTATCTCTTTCTCTCGATCTCTCTCGATTTATCTCTCTATCTCGATTTGTCTCTCTCTCGATCTCTCTCTCGATTTCTCTCTCTCGATTTCTCTCTCTCGATTTCTCTCTCTCTACCGATTTCTCTCTCTCTCTCTCGATTTCTCTCTCGATTTCTTTCTCTCTGTATTTCCCTCTCTCTCTCTCTCTCTCGATTTCTCTCTCTCTCTCTCTTTCTCGATTTCTCTCTCTCGCTCTCGATTTCTCTCTCTATGGATTTTTCTCTCTGGATTTCTCTCTCTCTCTCTCTTGATTTCTCTCTTTTTCTGGATTTCTGTCTCGATGATGTTGTATGATGACTCATAGGGGTGTGAAGTCTTCAACGCCATCTGTTCGCAGATGGTATCGATCTTGAGGAATCGGAAACTCTTTAAGGCCAATATCCATAAACACTACTCTTCTTTCCTCCTTCCATAACTATTTCCCTGACATTAACAAAATGAACTGCATTTGTACGGGGCAACTCCTGAGTGTTGTTGCAATAAAAAAACTTTTAAAATAGGTACTTTCCCTGTATTTGGCTTGCAAACTTTTCTGCAATTTTCGAAAAAATCGAACAATTGGTACCTCCCTTTTTTCTATCACATCACAAATCAGAGTAAACCAGATAGCAGAACTTCCTTGCTAGTGGGATTAACAATAAACAAATAACCTTACGTTAGCACAAACTGAAAGGAGACAGCACTTGATTTTTATGTTTCTAGATGCTTTTCCAACGCTTTGTAAAGCATTGGCTTCACCGTAGAACGGCGTCATCATTTGGACGTTAAAAGACTACTGTTAGCAAGCCATGCATTTCGGTGCTTTGCCAGCGAAAATTATTAAGCTTTTTTAATATAACATACACTCACCAAAAAAAGTCTTTAATGGCAACTGAAAATTTTGCTGTTATTACGGGAAATTTTGCTAATTTGAGCCCAGCGGTATTTTTAGCTTATCTTAGCAACACATGTCTGCTGACATGTAGTACAATCAAATTAGTAGTCGCTACTAAATTTTAGTATACTTTTTGTAAAGTGGAATTTAAAATCTGTTTGCTAAAATCAGCAAAAAATTACTAAATATTATTAATATTAGTACAAAATTTAAAATTTATTTTTTTTTATCGAACATCAAATTTTTTTTATTTTATTTATTTTTTGAAAAAATATTTTATACAAAATTAAAAAAAAAAAATAAAGGCTTAAAAATCTTAAAAATTGTTAAAACAAACGAATTTATCATTTTGTTTTTATTTGGTAATTTCTGTTTTGAAAAATATTTTAGTAAATTTTTTTTACTTTTAAGGTCGAATTTTAATAGTTTTTAGGGCTGATTTTTAGAACTAAAAAAAGTTTTTAGTGCAATTTTAAGTGGATGTATATTTTCAGACATGAGTCGGTATATTCACTTCCGATCCCTTTTTTAATCTATGTAACATTCTTAGGTTATTAAGGTTTGTAGGTGTACGTTTTAATTAGAAATAAAATTTCCTTCAAAATACACTTTTATTAAAATTAGTATTTTTTTTTTTTTGCTAATTTTAGGAAATTGGTTTTCAAAAATTTGTAAATATTCCGTAAAAACTCTGTAATTTGTAAAATGTAAATAGCAAAAAGATTTGCTAAATAATATTTTTTTTACTAAAAATCAGTACAAAAATAGTAAAGTGGGATTGAAAACCGTTTACAAATTTTTCTACTAACTTTTTTTCTGAGTGTACTATTACATATTATTACATACATTTTTTCTCAAATCTTTAAATTTTATATTATAGAGAATTTAAAATTCTTTCACTGCCATTTATAACACTTAATATTCTTACTTGTTTTAAAATTATAAAAATGATATTGTACAAATACATTGCTGACCTTGATGTTTTCTTATAAATCTAAGAAAATAACTATAGGTGAAACTGGTTAAAAGGAATACATGTCATTGCCACACACACACACACACACTAATACATACGTCTAGAAATTCTTTCATCTACCACCTTTTCCCGCCTGTTTATTAACCACTCATTTTGGGGTCAACTACACAAATGGGGTTTCTTTGACACAATTAACGTAACCGACTGTTTTTGATCAAAAATTAGTATTACGTTAAAATTTCGGGATAAGGTGGGATTTTGGTTATAAAAGCCTGATAAAAATTTAAGGCGGGTTAATCTTTAAAGAACAACAAGGATAATCCTCCCTTCAAAAACTGAATGGTTGGTCAGGTTACCCAGGTTTCTCTGTATTGCTTTAAAAGGAGAAAAAAATAACTTTATAAATAAGATTTCTTGCTTTGTTTGTTTCATAAATAGAAATGAAAATTGTTTTATTTCATTGCGTGCTACGCGAATATTGTATTAAGCGCCTATTTCTTTTTCTATTTAATGAAAATGGAAATTTGAGTAACTTCTTTTAAGTTGTTTCCTTTTTTTATTTAAAGTTATTTTTTACATTTATATCGGCCTCGAACATACAAATTAAGAAATCTATAAAAAGCTTAATTTATTTTTGGGTGCGTTCATTCGTTTAACATGCCAAACACGATACCAGAAGTATTTTAAGTCTAATTTACACAAGGTCAGACATTGTTATATTAATTAAAAATTTGTTTATAAAAAAATGCCAATAAAGTATTTAATTAATTGCTTAAATATTTAGTAATAAGCAGGGAAGCCACTGTCATGCTGCAAAATTAAAACTATCCGCCAAAAATATGAAAAACTTTGATTCTTCTTGTGGATTATTTTTATTTGGTCTCTTAATTTTTTTTACATCAAGTCGAGAATATGATGTCATGTAAATGGCCGCCGCCACAGTTGATTATCATTTGAGCCCTTTTTATGGCATTTTCCATCACTTTGGCCAAAACTTCCGGCGATAGGTCCTCACATTCTTGACGGATATTGTGTTTAAGAGCTGCAAGAGTCTGAGGCTTGTTGACATAAATCCGCGACTTCAAAAAGCCCCACAAAAAGAAGTCTGGAGCGGTCAAATCAGGCGATCTTGCTGGCCGGTGCAAATCGCCAAAACGGGAGATTAGGCGCCCGGGAAATGCATCCTTCAGCATATCGGTTGTGGCACGTGCAGTGTGTGGCGTTGCACCGTCCTGTTGGAACCACATGTTTTCCAATCCCAATTCATCAAGTTGCGGCAAAAATAACTCGTTGATCATTGCTCTGTAGCGCTCACCATTCACAGTAACCGTTTGGCCCGCGACGTCTTCGAAGAAAAAAGGTCCGATGACTCCTCCAGCGAAAACAGCACACCATACAGTGACTTTGTGCGGGTATAATGGCTCTTCGTGGGTTACACGCGGATTTTCAGTGCCCCAGAAGCGTAAATTTTGCTTATTTACGTATCCGCTAAGATGATTATTTTTGATGAAAAATCATCTTCATTATTGCTCAAATAAATAGTCACCAATATTTCGCGTTCTGGAGCAGTGTAGCGTAACATTGTTTATTAACGTGTATTTCGCATGTGTTTACTACACAAATGTCAAAACAGAACTGACATTAAGGGCCAATCGCAAAATTTATAGCATTTTCTGATAGGAGGATTACTTTTGCGCCACCTGTATGTTCTTAAGTCCCAAAATATGAACTATTCACCCAAAAATATGCAAACCAATGCGGTTTTCTTTTCTGACAAAAAATGTTGCCTTTTTTTTGCCGTTTTTTACAAAATATTTTTTTTTTTGCATAGTAATAAAAAGTAAAAGTGAATAAATTTAATATCAAGAGACCTATTTGCCTATGCCTTAAATTTATTGAAATTTAACAAAATGTCACATTTTGAATATTTCGATGATTTATTATAGAAGTAGTGCATGATTGAAAAAGTTTTAAACACATTTAAATACCTTTAATTTGGAAGTGAAAACGCCTTTTTTGGGAAAAAAAAAATTGAGGTGAAAAAAACTTTTATGAGGTAAAAAAATTGTTTGTGGTGAAAAACTGTTTGTGTTGAAAAAAATTCTCGAGGTGAAAAATATTTGAGGTGAATACAAAATATTATTCACCTCTAAGTGACTGGTGAAAAATATGAAAAAATATATTATATAATAAAATACACCAATTTGCATGGAAAATATAGCGGTACCTTCACATGTTTACTCGAAAACTTTTCAACCGCTGGACCGATTTTGCTCATTTTCAATTCCAAACTGCTCGGGAGGAAGTCCAATCATCTAGGTAAAAATGAAGACCCCCGCGTGAGTCTTTTCGGCGGGATGGGACGGACATCGCTAAATCGACTTGAAATCGCATAAGGATCACGAATATATATACTTTATGGGGTCTTAGACCTATATTTCGACATGTTACAAACGGAATGACAAACTGATATATACCATAGAAAATATGCATTAAAAGTCGTAACTACAAAAAATATGCATTTATAACAAAATATGCAAAATGATGCAATTTTGTTACAAATTATTTCATTCGGAAAGGCAGCTGGACAAAATTGTTTTTCGGCTACGGACTACAAATTTGCATTCGCATAGATGTCGCTGTCCTCTAGTAAACTATATAAAAATAAGTTGCATTGTGTAAGAAATGGATCTTTTCTGTAATGAGTGAATCAATTTCTGGAAATTTCACATGAAAGGTGCCGTCAATACCAAGGTTTTTGTATGTATATTGGTTTACGATTTAAAAGGCATTTTAGTGAACATACTTGCATTTGTGCGTATATGGAGAAATATTTGCAAGGTTAAGTTGAAAATTACAAGGGAAAGAAATGAAATGGAAAGGGAGCAAGTGAAATTGAAACAGGCAAAGGAAACGATTTGGAATGAAACAGAGAACGAGTGGAATCCAAACAGTAGACAAGGGAAACGAAATGAAATGGTAAATGAGTGAAATCAATACACTAGAGAGGGTAGAGAAATAGAATGGAATGGAAACGAGTGGAATTGAAACATTAGACAAGGAGAACTAAATTTAATGAAAAGGGGAACAAGTGATATTAAAACAGTTACCACTGGGAACATCCCCATTGAATGGTCAATAAACAAAAAATTCAAAAGTTTAAATTTAAACAGCGACTTTAAAAAGTTAAACAAATTTAATAAAAAATTACATCTTTAGAAAAAAAATAAATATTATTATATCTCCTCAACATAGTCCGATATTTAAAACTACCCATAACCAAATATTGGGCTTTTAGGCTATAGGGTCCGCCATCTAACGTTTTTTTTTCAACTAGTGCTTATTTCGTGAATGGTAACACTTAGCTCATGTCTGATTTGACAGATAATTAGTTTTACCCTTCCGCTGAACGAATATGGTTGGAATATGGCATAATTGGGGCATTTTTCTTCGAAAATGAGCAAGGAGTGGCCGTTACAGTCAATGGCAATCGTTATCGGGCCATGTTGAACGAATTTTTGTTCACAAAAATTGAAGAGGAGGATATTGGCAACATTTTGGTTTCAACAGAACGGCGCTAAGTGCCACACATCCGAGGCTACACTCTCTGTTTTGCGCCCTGTTTTTGAAGATCGCATTATCAGCTGCTGAGCTGATGTCGTTTGGCCACCTCGGAGCTGCGATTTGACATCGTTGGACTATTATTTGTAGGGTGCCGTCAAAGATAAGTGTTACGCCGACAAGCCAGAGACAATTGACGCTTTAAAGGAATATATTCGTGAAGTCATTGGTGAAATACAGCTGCACATTATCGATAATGTGCCTTAAAATTGGACCGATCGTGTAGGCTACTGCATGACCAGCAGAGGCAGCCATTTGAATAAAATTATTTTCCATTATTAACCGGAAGTATTGTACTTTCAAATAAAAAAAAGAAATTTGAGAAAATATTCAGTAGATTTTTTTATAGCATTTTCAAAAAAAAAAGTTATTTGGCGGACCCTATAGTTACAATATAAATATTAGTAAAATGTAATAAAATATCACGTATGAAGTTAATTTAATGTTGCCCCCTTAAAAATTACAATCTAAAATTAATATGAAAAAGTCTCAATGTGACTACCGAATTTTGTGCCAGTGGCATGGTTCAGTTGCAACCACCCATATATAATTGTTTATGACAATTATTATTTTTTACTCCTCTTTAACATATCCGGCCAGTGATAACATATGGTATCCGAGGATTTCGTGAAAATGTTTGTACTCGGTTGTAGGTCCATATGTTTTACCAACCCTACCCTCTTTGCTACCCTTTAGACGGCATCAATGCCCACCCCAACCCAAAAAAAAATCAAAAATTTTTATTTTCTGACCGGATTTGGATTCGAGACTTTCTTAAACTTCGAAAAAGAAGTTTTTTCGTTGATATTGGGTTAACTGATACATTTACTATTATTTCCATATAAATTTTGAATATATATGTTTGCTCTGATTTCTCCAAAGGCTTCTTTTGCTGTCGTCTTAAAAGTTCGCTTCGCCTATAGCTCAATTTGTTATGGAAAGACCTAGTTACACTAAGTAACGCATATTTTACATTTCTTAGTTAGTTACTAATTCCTAATTGCTCATAATTCCAAGTAACAAAAATACTTTTAGTTCCCTCTAATTTTGTTTTTATGTCTGGGTGGGTTCTTGCCGGTGTGAAGTTCCCCTTCGCTAACGAGATAGCGGGTGGGTTATCATAATAAAGCTATTAAAATGCTTTTACAGAATCACCAAGCACGAAGTACTTTTTTCAAAATTATCCGTGCAACTTTAATTTCTTCTAAATAGCGAAAAATTCTGAGCACAAAAACAATATTTTCTGTGAAATAATCTGAATTAGGATATGAAAGATAAAAGCCAAAATACAAAACATTTTTGAAAATAAAAATTACATAGTGATATCAAACAGTTCATTACTTTTAACTGCTAGGACATTGTTTTTGTATTTAATATCCTTTTATATCCTTAAACTTCTTTTGTTTAAAACACAAACTTCAGGAATTTCAAATTGTAAACAAGTAAATATTTCAGTGCTAAACAACTGCTACAAATCATAATAACACGACGGCCGACATTCGATTTATAGACTATTTTAACAGTTTTAATTTGTTTACAAAATGCTAAGCAACATCACAACAACTACTTACTAAATACTTTCAAGTCGTATTGGAACGTACCCACCAATGTGTGTGTAGGTAGGTACATAGCGTTGTCATATGTATGTATAAACACTCTAGGAAGACTGAATAAAGAAATGAGTTTTTATTGGAGATAACTTCCGATTGACCTTTAATTTCGTCATCGAATTTGCCTTAAATCGCTAGTACAATGTCTTAGCCATCAGGTAAATTTCTCAAATACCAATCAAACTGCATGATCAGTCTCTGAAATCTCACAAATTTTCAACTGATGGGTCTTCATTTTTTTCTTCATAGTGGATTTTTTTAAAAATGGAAAAAATTGAATTTCGATTGCTCATTAAACATTATTTTTTGCGAAAAAAAACCGTCAATCAAACCAAGGGAAAGCTTGATAAATACTATGGGAACTCTGCACCATCGATTTGAATGGTAAAAAAGTACTTTACTGACTTTCGTTGGGGCCTTACAAGCATGGAAGATGCCGAACGTTCTGGACGCCCAGTTAAGGTCTCTACACCGAAAACAAATTCACGATATGGTGTTTGCCGCTCGGAGATTGAATGTGTAATAGATTGTGGAAGACATAGGCATCTAACATGGCTCAGTGGTTTCAATTTTGAACGATGACTTGGGTATGAGAAAGCTTTCCGCAAGACCACCAACGGAATCGTGGGACAGCTTAGTTTCCATGGCAAAAATCCATGAAGTAGACTACGAATTGCCCCCTCATTCGCCTTATTCTCCGGATTAAGCCCCCAGTGACTCCCATTTCCAAACCTAGAGAAATGGCTCGGTGGATAGAGATTTAGCTCCAACGATGAAATTATTGATCAAACAAATGACTATTTTATGGACCTTGAAAAATCCTACTGTTAAACGCAAAGTAAATGACAGTAGTCTATTAACAGGTGGTACTTGATGGGAGCAGTGTTGCATTTCATATAACTACGAGGGAAGTTCGAAAAGTCACGGACTTATTGATCCGCCCATGAGTCACCAATTATAACATAAACCCATGAGATTATAACATAAAACCATGTCAGTCGTATAACATTCAGAGAAATAAATCTGTACAAATAGCAGAGAATGTTTTAAAACCTAGTTAAAGGTTCCTGCTGAAATTAGCAGATGTTTTTGCTAAATATTGGTAAGAAACATAACAAGTAACTTATTAAATATGTATATTGGTGTATTAAAAGCGGGTTTTTTTAATTTAAAGTATTGGCAATCGTTAACTATGAACTTTTCCCATTTTTCTGGCAACATATGGATTCCGCGCAAAAAAGAACTGCTCATTTTTTTGAAGCCAAGTACGAATCAAGCTAATTTCAGATACCCTGTTCCGAAGAGCTTTCTGCATCGATCAAAACAAATAGTAGATGGACGGGATAAGGACTTGACTGTAAGGCGGGTGAGGCAAAACTCCCCAACCCATATTTTTATACCCTTCACCACAGGTGGAAGGGTATATATAAGTTTGTCATTCCGTTTGTAATTTCTACAATATTGATCTTAGACCCTATAAAGTATATATATTCTGGGTCCTTATGAAGAGCGAAGTTGATTTAACGATGTCCATCTGTCCGTCTGTCCGTCTGTGTGTTGAAATGGGTTTTCCGAAGAACCCAGACATGATGAGGACTTGATTCTTTTTTATTTCTGTTACATGTGATCCATTTCTGTTTGCTATTAAAAATCAGACAGATCGGTTAATAAATGGCTGAGATATTAGCAAAAAAACCAGGACTACCTCTAATTTTTCCAGTAAAATCCCTTTGTTTAATATGTATGTAGAATTTTGAGCATAACAACACATCCATGTGTTAAAATTCTTTTCTTTCATCTCCACCTTTTATACACAAACAACACACATACAAAGATTTGTCATTTAAATAAAAACCAAACAAATCTCTAATTAACGAAGACTTTTATATATGTACCTCTATTGACGATGATTTTGTGTGAGCTTCAATAGCTCAGTTGTCTAGACGCTGTGTCACAAATACTTTTTTTTTTCTCTAAGGCCGCGAGGTTCGAGGTTCAATCTCGGTCAGGTCAATTCACTTTTTTTTTGTAAATTTTTTTTTATTATTTTATTAAGACTTTTTTTTGCTTATTTTTGTTTTTTTTTTTTAACATTTAATAATTAATTTATATAAAATTTTATATTAATAATTAAATAATCCATAAATATGCTAAAAACATCAAAATTTGTATAAAAACCCTCTGATACAAACAAAATGCAAACGGTTTTATTTCTATTTTTTGCTCCGATTTAAAAGAATTTTTAAAAAGATTTTTAAACCATTTTATTTCTCACATATTAAGAAAATTTTATACATAATTTACCTTTGAGTGCAACTATTTTAGGTCATAACTTATAATAATTTATAAAAAAAATTATAAACTATTTTCCTTAAAATTTTTAAAATTAAGCTAAAGAAATTACAAATAATAAAATCCCAAATGCAAATTTGCCAGCTAAATCAAACTATTTTGTAGAAATAAAACACATGCAGTTGTAGTGATTTCTTTTAACGATTTGTTGAAATTCTTTTCTTTCACCTCTTCACCTTTTATATACAAACAACAAACACTATTCTAGAGCTGTATTATGACCTATGGATACATACGTCTTATATAGCAAAAGATCGAAAATCTTTAGTATAACATATTTGCTGAAAAACTCGGAAATATCGGTTCAGATACAAAAAAGTTATGCCCAAAACATAAATTTTTTTAAAATACCTATTTTCTGGAACCATAAATCTTCCCGAGTCCAAGTTTTATCTCCAAACTAAATGGTTAATTTCCTCTTAAAGGCGTCCGTATATAAATCTGTCCATTTCATATATGTCCATATATAAACTTCAGTTTTTTCCCAACCATGGTGCAGGGTATATAAGATTCGGCATAGCCGAATTTAGCCGCTCTTACTTGTTTAAATAGTTTTTAATTAGTCTTGCAAAATGTGGCCAAGCGTTTTCATGATGGAATATTACGGCTTCATGTGTGGTCGCATATTCCGGACGTTTTTCGGCCAATCCTCGCTTCAAACGAATCTATTGTATTTGGTACATATCCTCTGTGATCGGCTGATCCGAGCTCATAATAGATGGGAGCCTTCTGGTACCACCAAATACAGCGCATTCCTTTTGCGCCATGATTTGGCTGGTTGACCGGGCTCCACATATGATTTATTGCGCTTCAAGATGTCATAATGGATCCATTTTTCATCGCTAGTAATGATTCGATGCTCAAATTACTTCTTTTATAGCCTTCCAGCAGCATTTCTGTCATGGAAAATCATCATTCATAGTCTCTCGGCTTCAACTCGTGTGGTACTCAAAATCCTTGCTTTTGGATAAATCCTGCTGCTTGCAAGCAAACATTTTAAAATTGCTGCTTTAGTGACTCCCAACGATTTTACAAGTTCTTCTTGAATTTGACAACAATCTTTATCGGGTAATGCCTCCAATTCATCATTTCGAACTTTTTTTGGCTAACCTGGGCGGTCTTTGCCTTCCGTGTCAAAATAACCTCTTCTGTCCCGCACAAACCATCGATGGAACCTATTCAGGATAAGCTTCGGTGAACAAGCGATGTGCCTCAGCTGCACTTTTTTCAAATTAAAGGAAGTAAAGTAAAACTTGCCGCAAATGATGCTTTGTTGGCACAAAATTCTATATTTTCGAAGTAAAAAAAAACTTTGTTTTTTTACACTATTTCCTGCAATGACTAAGTGAAATGTTTGCACCTAAAAATTATTAAAGACACAAACCATGTGTAAAATATACGCCATCTGTTGTAAATCCCGAATTTTTAAGTTATACACCATTTTTCCTAATTTTAAGTTAAATTTTAACACAAATCTATATCAGTCATGCAAAAATTAACTGTTTTTATCTTTCTAATATTTAGTAAAACAAATTTGCTAATCTCCGCAGTTTTTTCGCAGTGCCCTTTTAAATTAATTTTTAGTAACTTTATCAAAGTTTTACATACTTTTTTCTATAAGTGAACTTAATTTATTAACTTAGGACATTTGTGAGTATTTGGGAGATATAGTTCTCTGACATACATAATATTAAACAGCTTGTCAAACAGTATTCCTGACACACTTCTACGGTTCAAAAATATATCGTTAAGGATCATTTAGCAATACGTAATTTGACGTATCTCCATATAGTTGTCTCTTTTTAAATCATTTATTTAGACTAAATCAGCTGATTCGTCACGTTACGTTACGTATAGCTACCCTGCGGGAAAAAAGGGCATTGGGTATTGGGACCTGTCCCGTGATAGGTCAAAACTGGACCGGTTCCGAAAATATATAACGAGATGAGGGAAAAGAGGACCTGTTCCTAAAGTACCTACCACGTAACCGGTTTAAAATTAATGACATTCGGGGTCACATATTCTTTAAGACCAGTCCTGTGACTTGTCAGAGAGGTTAAAGTGTTAAAGTGACCAGTCATTTTCATATTAAAAAAACCGGTCCCGTGACCGGTCCCTATCACAATGAATCGGTCACGTGACGTGGTCTGGGATAGGACCATTTCCCGCAGGATAATTCTAACTTTACTCCATTGTTGTTAAGTGTATTAATGCTCTACATATATTTTGATTACTAAGCCAACATGTTATTATGTGTACCTAATACTACATGAATGAACCATGTCGACATGACTGGCTGTCTGTCTTCTTTCTTTCAGCGTATTGAATGTTCTTCGAAATGAATTTACATTAAAACATACATGAAAGCATGCAAAAAAAACAAATTCCTTTATAATGAAGGGAATGTGAATTTTTTTACCTCTATTAGAGAAAGGCAACAAAAAAAAATACTAACAAGTAACTGTGAAAAATAAGGATATAACGAAGAAAGTAATGTTAGTTATAAGTTTTAGTTGTTCTTGAACTTTGAGAAAAGTTAGAAGTGGTCGGGAATTAAACAAAAATCATTAATTGTTTAAATATTTCACTGAAGTTTTCTTCCCTTTTTACTTCATTTCAGTTTCAATTTTGACAACGACCGTTTATCGTTTTCGGAACCAGATTTACCGGCTGCCATCAAGCATCTGGATCGTTTTGCCGTTAAACAACCACACGAATATATAACGGTAGACGAATTAAAGTTCTATAGACGTCGAAAACCTCCCGAGTGGTTGACGAAAAGCAATATTTGTCTAACGGACTTGAAAAATGAATTAGTTCTTCCTTTTAGCCCTTTAAAATCGGAATATACGAGAAGTTATCTAAATCTAGAGCTGCCGCCAAGAACTCTATCATTGAGGCGAGCTGCATCCTTACGTTTAGAAGGTTTAATGCCTTTTAATAGATCAGAGCATCAAGATCGTTATCTTTGGTTTACACCAGAAGACTGGAAAAGGTGAGTAATGTTTTATTTGCGACAATAAGCAATTGTAAAAAAATTTCCTTTTCCCCCCCCCCCCCCCCCCCCCCCTCTTACAAATTAGCTCTCGTTCGTATCCTATGAAAAAACCTGAAAGTTTACGTTTAGCTGGTGTTTTTGATATGGAACCTGAATATCGATCTTCTTACATAATGCATCCTATGGTAGATCGTGCTACTAAAATTTTACCCAGAGAAATGTTTAGTTTACATTCTCCCTCCAAAACCAATCAAATCGAAAGTAACCAATCACCTGATATTGAGATTATTCAAAAGCTAAACGAGGATAAGGCACAACGCGAAAAGGCCGTTGAGCTGCAACAAGAGTGTCATTTACAAAAACGAGCCATTACCGATGAGAATCAATTTAACCTTTCACCCTCCGAATATCAACGACAATATGTACCGCAAGTGATAGAGAAGGCACATTCCATACCACAAATGAGTCATATTAAAATGCAAGGTAATTTTCATACGATTCCCGAGTATCAAGATAGTTTTAAAATGTATGCTAATTACGCTAAGCCTATGCCCATCAAAAAGACGGATAATTTACACATGTCGGGCTCTGAAATACCAATGAATGCAAATGCACACTCCAATACTATGCCAGAATATCGTGAAAAATTCCATAATCCTCCCAAAGATGTAGCAAAGGAGAAATCTTTGAAAACCGAAGATCACTTACGACCGCATGGAGAATTTTCCAAAGAAGTACCAGAGTATTTTGAGAGCTTCCGTGATCCCCAAGTTAGACAAATGCCCGAAAAGGGTAAATGTCGTGAACCGTACCTGCACTTGAAGGGGAAAATCGAATTTAATCCAGAATATAGAAATACCTATTTAGATTTTCCTCGTGCTCGCCCAGTGGTACCAAAACCTACTTCCACATTTCGTCTACCCACCTCCAACACTACCACCAACTCTTCTCGAAATAGATCTTCAGTTTCACCACAAAAATATGAACAAGAAACAAACTCAACACCCAGCATTAGAGAACCAGAAACAGATATAACAACCACACCTGAATACCGAAGAGCTTGTTATAATTATCAAATTCGCGAAAGATCTCCGACACATAAATCTGTACCGGAAGTTGTGGCTAAAGATAATAAAAAATTTCATCGCAAATCTATACCACCACAATATCATTCGAAAACTTCTACTACCACTGCCCCTAATCGTCAGCGTAGACCCTCTATATTGGAGTCGCAATCTTCTTCGCCGGGCCTAGAAAATATTGGCCAAAAGTATAAACATCAAAAGACCCCAAAATTTGGTAGACGTGCTGTTAATTCGGTTTTAAAAAATGCCGAAAATTGTCGTGCAAATACTTCCATTATTGAAGGAAATCCAAAATATACCATGTCTCAACATAAAGATGCCTACAATTCCGAAAATATACATGATTCGTTTGTTGTATTGGAAAATAAACCCTGTAAACGTTCCCACTGGATGAATTAGTATTAAGAGGAAATTTAAAATTGTCAAAATATGTAATAATAAATATTGAAAAAAAAAAGATTAATTACAAGAATGGAGTTTTTAACTACATATTTTGATAAAATAACACTATATTTCTATAGAGATATCCCGATTTGTTGTTAGTATTTCTCTAGCAGCTTTCTCTATCACTCAAAAAAAAATGAACTAGAATTTAGAAAAATTAACTTATTTAGAGGAAAAATTGAAATGAAAACGGCGCCAAAGACACTTTTTACCAAAATTTAATAAAATTCTCCTTGAAATTAAGAAACAAAAATTAAAATTTGGTCAAAATTTCTAAATTATAGGAAAATTTTATTACAGAGAAGTAAATTTTTATTACAAAACAGTAAAATTTCCTCCTAATTAGTTCATACATCATCTAAAATTGTACTGTTAGTTAGGAAATGTTTCCTTGGATTTTAGAAAAATGTTATTTAATTTAAGTTTATTAGATAATTTTTTTTACTAAAAACAAGGACTTAACTCTATAAAAATAAGAAAATATTGTCTAACAACAAGTTAAATGGCACTTCTGTTAAGTGAAAATTATCCTTATCCTGCTTCACTCATTGAGTAGGTATTTTCCCCACTTTCGGAGGAGTTCCGCTTTGTGAGGACACTGCTCTTAACAAGCTTTTTGCTATACAATTTTGTCTTAAAACTAAATTGAATTATACTAAATTCATGTATTTAAAATATAAATTAAATTTAATTAGCAAAAAGGTAAACAAATTAAAAAAATGTACTGCAGGATATTCTGAAACGTAATAAATTGTTACAAAGTCAGATCCTTTTCGTAGTTAATTAACGGTTCTGCTTGAGAGAACTGTAAAAAGGGACGTCCTACGTGACACACGGCATCTATGGCTAAGGAACACTGGGGGTCCTTTGTCTTCTTAAATTAACTAATTTAAGGAAATTGTTGCAAAAATACAAAATATCACCGTTACAATTCTTGTTATTATTGGAAAATGGAAAAGTTTATTTTATGGGATATTTAGCTTAAACTTTATTTTAAATATACAAATTTAAACTTTTTTTTTTTTATTAAGTAAAAAAAAAATTGTTCGATTCCCACCAGAGGCTCCGGTCTGTTTTCGCTACAACGACCATATGGCCTTTGTTGCTAGTGCTCGATTAGGGTATTAATATATAATTTGTAATTATATGATTAATATAAATATAAATATAAATAAATAAATAAATAAATAAATAAACAAATAAATAAATAAATAAATAAATAAATAAATAAATAAATAAATAAATAAATAAATAAATAAATAAATAAATAAAGTTTAATAAGCGATACGTCAATTATATGGAAGCCATATGCCGGTATGTATAAAATAAGCCTTCGATATTTTGTATTGTAGTAAACAAACAAATTTATTACATAAAAGCGCAAATTCAAATTTTTTACACTTTGCTAGCAAAATTTTCAAATATATTTAAGCTGCTTTAAGTTCAATATTTTAGACTGTTAAGATTAGAGATGGGCACGTGAGAGATTTTTGACTCATGCTCACGCACGATCACAAACCAAAAACTACAATCATGCACAATAGTTTTTTTAAATGGTTACTTTAATTTCTTTTATTAAAAATAGTTTTTCTTGAAAATTAGGAAAACTAACAGGTTTGTTTTAATTTGTTTGTTTAATTTGTTTGATTTTAATTGATTGTTTTTTTGGAATAGAAAATTAAAAATAATTTAAACATTTTCCAACAAAAAAAATCCTACACCAAATTTTATTATTTATTAAAAATTAGAAAACTTTTACTTGAAAAAAGAATATTTTATAAAAATTTTTAAAATTTATCTGAACTAAGTTGCATTAAAATTTTCCTTAGAAATAGTTCATCAGTTTCTAAAATCAATTAAATTTTTATTATGAGATGAGATTATGAAAAATGTATTACTTGTTGTTTTTAATTATCTGAACTAATTTTTAGAAAACAATTCTTTAAAATTAGAAAGTGGTATACTTAAAAACTGAATTTGGAAATGGCTTTCTAAAATTTAGTTAATTTTACTACTGGCGAACAAAAAATGAACACACATTAAGTTCAAGTACTTTCTCGATTTAAATTTTTTTTTAACTAAACTTAATTTTATTACATTGAAGTATGCAATTTTCTTAAAACTAAGATGTTTTTTCTTAAAATTAATAAATTCTTATTTAATTGACTTGTATTTTTCCTAAAATAAAGAAATATTACTTCGGAAAAAATGAACCATTTCTGTGTATATAAACTATTTCGTTTTTCCTCAAACTTAGCAATTTTTATTCTTTTTAAGAAAATTTTTCTAAATTTTAATAAAATGAGGACAATTTATAAACTATTTTGAAGGAAATTTTTGATTACATTTTAGTTCATGCCTTTTTTTTTGAGTGTGTTATTTTCCCACATATTCCATTAAAGCGGTCATTCACTTCTGAACAATCTATCTCAGCATGCTGTCCTTAGTTAACCTTTCATTAACACTCTGTCTAGCATAAATACCTTACATGATCTACTCTTTAAATTTGAGTAAAAAATATGTTTCATTCAACCCATTCACACTATCTGCTTATGACGAATGCAAATTATAATTACGCGATAAAATAAAAAAAAATATATAAATACAAAAAAAAAATATATATATAAACAAAGGTAAAATATAAACAAAAAATACCTTTAAACAGGTACTCATTGTTTATCTTATCAGTTGGTTGAAGGAGAGACTAAAATTGTTTTACCCCCGTTGGCAGTGCTTTGCACAACTGACTCATAATGATAGTAATTTAGTTTTTTTAAGAATTTCGCAAACCTAACATGGAACATAAAAACAGTAGAAAGTAAAAAAGTGAAATAAAATTTAATAAATTTTACAAAATATGGATCCACAGTATGCTTGTAGTCCACCACATCATATATTAGGTTTAACTATACGTTCGCGTACCCGTATTTATGTATCGTACGTCATACCGAATGTACTCGAACTACTCGTTTATATTGTACAAATTGTAGCCGATTGTGCAGTGAGTTTTCAACATTTCAAATTACATCAACCGGATTTTGGTTGGGCTACTTTGAGTTTGATATTGGTACCACCGGTACTGACGTGTATCTTAATTTTAAGTTCCGAAAGCCAATGGATAAAACCGAAACAAAATGGAACAGAAGTGAATTTTGTTGGTCTGCAGTTATTGCAAATGATATTATTTCCATTCTTTGTTATTTATCGGTAAGTTTTTTAAGGGGGATGGTGAGGAATACCCCCAATTTTGACTAATCATAGAATGTTTTCTGCAAAAAAAAAACACAACAAAATTTAACTGTTGTTTTCCATTTGAGTTCGTTAATACAACCGTATAAAACTAATTTTTCGATGAGTGTAAAAATTTTTAATTGTCACTATCGAACCTAAACTCTTCACTTTCGTCTTCTTCAATCACAATACATTTAATTAAAAACAACTAGCAAAATGCAAAAGTGGCGAAAACTGCTAGAGAAAGAGCAAGTACACTCCGATGTGGCTCTATTGTGAATGATGTTGAGCTAGTCAAATGTTTTTTTTATCTCATCTCAAGAGACATATTTAACTAGATATAGCAAAAACACCTCTATATTGATCAAATCATTCACAATAGAGCGATTTAGAGGCGTGTTTTGAAATGGTTAACGTGTAAATCAATCCTAACATTATTCCACGGCGATCTATACGTAATAGGTAAAATTCTGAAGTTGTGTGTATCGGAGTTGCATTGGATCAAATTTCGCATCCAAAGATATATGGTCACATATGAAATCACCTACACTCGCCAAAAAAAGTCTGTTATGGCAACTGAAAATTTTGTTATTACGAGAAATTTTGCTAATTTGAGCCTAGTGATATTTTTTGCTAATCTTAACAACACATGTCTGCTGACGTGTAGTACAATGACATTAGTAGAAAAATTAGTAGCCGCAACTAAATTTTAGTAACATTTTTGTGAAGTGGAATTTAAAATCGGTTTGCTAAATTCAGGAAAAAGAAATTACTAAATCTTATTAATATTAGTAAAAAATTTAAAATTTATTTTTTTTATCGAGCATCAAAATTTTTTTATTCATTTTTTTTCAAAATGACAAAATTAAAAAAAAAAACCAAAGGCTTAAAAATTGTAAAAAACATTTTGTTTTAATTTGGTAATTTTCGTTTTGAAAAATATTTTAGTAAATTTTGTTTACTTTTAAGGTCAAATTTTAATTGTTTTTAACAGGGGCCCAAGTAACTGTTATTATTTTTTAAATATGCAATAAGTTATGAAAAAATAACTGAAAAAAAATTTATCCTGTAATAATAATTATAAATTACCGAGAAAATTTTAGTCCTGCCATAAACATTAAGAAAGATTATTACTTTTTTGGTCTTTAGAAACCATAATGAAAGATTATTATTCTTATTGGTTTTCTATAACCATTATAAAAGACTTTAATTTTTTCTGTCTTCTATAACCACGCCACAGTTCGTTACTTATAATGATAGTATCTTTGAATACAGGAAGACCGAAAAAAAAAAATATTTCATAATGGTTACAGAAGACTACAAAAAATTAAAATCTTTTGTAATGGTTATAGAAGACCAAAAAAAAAAAATAAAAGTCTTTTGTAATGCTTACGGAAGACCAAAAAAAAAAAAAAATAAAAGTCTTTTGTAACGGTTACGGAAGACCAAAAAAAATCAAATCTTTTGTAATGGTTATGGAAGCCCAAAAAAAAAACATAAACAAACTATAAAGACCAAAAAAATATTGGTTATTTGTAACTTTTATTCAGAGAGCAAGTTTTAAAAATTCGTGATAAATTATTATTTCAGAATTTTTTCAAAAATTTGTTATAACAGTTATGACCCTGGATTTTAAGACTAAAAAAACTTTTTAGTGCTATTTTAAGTGGATGTCCTATTTTTAAACATGAGTCGGCGGTATATACACCTCCGATCCCTTTTTTTAATCTCTGTAACATTTTAAGGCAATTTAAGTTTGAAGGTGAAAGTTTTAATTCGAAATAACATTTGCTTTAATATCCACTTTTTTAAAATTAGTAAATGTTTTTGCTAATTTTAGCAAATCGGTTTTCAAAAATTTGTAAAATGATTTCCGAAATTAGGAACAAAAATTTTGTAAGTACGAGGGCGGATCAATAAGTCCGTGACTTTTGAATGAAGCACAGTTTTTTTTTGCAAAAAGAAAAAATATTTTTCAACATAATCTCCTTTTAGCTCAATACACGTTGTCCAACGTTTCTCCAATTTAAAAATAGATTTTTCGAGGTCCATAAAATAGGCATTTGTTTGATCAATAATTTCATCGTTGGAGCTAAATCTCTTTCCACCGAGCTATTTCTTTAGGTTTGGAAATAGGAAATACTCACTGGGGGCAATTCGCTAAGGCGAATGAGCTGTCACACGATTCCGTTGGTGGTCGATTGTAAGCAAACCTGGCAGCCGTCATGCAGTCATGTGGTTTCGATTTTAAATGATCCAACTGATCAGTTAAAATCGAAACCACACTGCCATATGAAATGCCTATGGCATCAACAATCTCACGCACTTTTACTCTTCGATGGGATAACACCATATCGTGGATTTTTTCGATATTTTCGGGTGTATTGACGTCAATTGGCCGTCCAGAACGTTCACCGTCATTTGTACTTGTGCGACCACAACGAAAGTCAGTAAACCACTTTTTTGCCATTAAAATCGATGGTGCAGAGTCCACATAGTATTTATCAAGCTTTTCCTTGGTTTATTGAACACTCGAAATTCACTTTTTTCCATTTTTAAAAAAATCCACGAGGTTGTATGTTTTGAACAGCTGTTAAACGCAAAGTAAATGACGGAACTTGCTCAAAATTTGACAGTAATCTATTATAGGGTGGTACTTGATAAGAGCAGTGTTGCATTTCATATAACTACGAGGGAAGTTCAAAAAGTCACGGACTTATTGATCCGCCCTCGTATTCTGTGAAAATTCTATAATTTGTAAAATGTAATAGTTTTTTACTAAAAATCAGTACAAAAATAGTAAAGTGGGATTGAAACCCGTTTACAACTTTCTCTACTAACTTTTTTTTTAGTGTAATGATCTTGCATATCATATACAAGCCCATGTTTCGATTTTTACATAGGAGAGCAAAAAGTAACTCTAAACAGCTTAAATCCATTCACAATAGAGCTATTTAGAGATGATTTTTGATCTATCTCTAGCAGTGCATTTAGAGGCTTGACTTTCACATCGGGGAGTTAAGTCCTTCGAAACACCGAAGGAAGATGCTGCAATATGTATGAGGGTGGAGAACTCACCCAAATTTTTTTAAAAATTTATGTTGACTTTTCCGGGGACTGAACATGCAACCTTCCGTGTAACAGTCTTAACGCCTCTCTCTGTTTTACTTTTTTCCACTCTGTCGATCATTATTATAAGCTTTTTTAAATTCCCCGGGTTATTGCAAAGTTTCTTTTACTCTACAAACACCTCTCGCTAACTGTCAATAAACTGATCGAATAGAAAACATAAACTAATTGAAAACTAATCTTCTCAAATATGTATGCAGTTTTTCGGTTCGAGTATTTTGGTCTATTGAAGCACTATTCCAGGACGACAACGATAAGGCACGTATGGAATGCTTAGAAAAAGCAGAAGAGTGCTCAACATGTGAACTATATCGTTTAGTACAAGCCTATGGCCAGTCGGCACCCCAAATAATATTACAATTATTTCATATGCTAACACAAGATCTATTTCGAAATTTTCAAACAAGTGAGTTAGTAAAATATATTTAAGATCATTATAACATTTTGCTAAATAAAATAATTTCTCCTTTTTTATGCAGCAAATGTGCAGGCTATAAGTTTAGTATTTTCAGCTATAGATCTGGCCTCAATTAGCACAACCTATCAACGTTTTGAAAGTCAAAAAGAAATTGGACGTCATTATCCCTGGTCCACCCAAGAGCAAAAACAAGTGGCACAACGAAAATTAGAGAAAAATACATGCTTACAAGAAGAGTGCAAACGCAGGAAAAGAGATTCTGAACGAAGTCTTGCAAAATTTCCAGAATCTGATAAAATAATGGAAAATTTTAAGGCTCGCAATCCAGATTGCAGTAGTAGTAATATCGTCCCGCATTCCCAAAGTATACAGGGAATAAAAAACTCTGAAAGTTATGACAGTTTAGTTAATATCTCAGAGCCTTTAAGCCATACGGTTCAGGTTCACGGTCATGATGAATTAGATAATGAGGCTGGAGACGAACAAACTGCTTTGCTTACTACAGATTTTAATATAACCGATGATGATAAAATTAAAACTAAACCTGTGTTGAACTTAAGCAAAAGCCATAATGAAGTATTATCGAAATTTACCGATATTATAGAAGAATTTGATCAAGTACCCGATACACCGCCTCCAATGCCACCACAAGTAACTAGCAGATTTAATGGTGATACAACAGATGGTCCCCAGCTGAGAGCTCAAACTTCTACACAAAGTAGTAATGAAGCAAATAAAAGACGTTCTCGAACATTTTCACAACTGGAAACTTTTAAAGATATGCTGCTAATGAATGCTCAAATTTATATTAAGGAGAATGTACCCAGACCTCCTAAAATGTTCATACAACGTGTGGAAGAAGCTAATAGTGCAGCATCACCCGCACCACAAACTCCTATGTCACCACAAGATGTGGTGGATTTCTTTTTGCCCCGCCCTACAAAAGTGGTAAATGGTATACAACAGGATGACTTTGCCGCAAAAACTGTAGCCTTCTTTGGTTGGATATCCTTTATCATTATGCGTATGCTCTCCCTATCGGCATTTTGTGTATTCTTTCCAAAGGCATTTCTCATTATAATGGCAGTTCATTATCTTATAATGCTGGCAGCTCTATACCTGGAATCACAATTCAAGGGAAGATTAAATAGGACCATACTCTATTTCTTATTGGCCTATGTCTTTATCTTTGTGTTACTTGAATTTCGTGTAAAATTCAAGCATATACGTTTATGGTTCATTGGTTACTTCATAATAACTATGGCTGAGAATCTAACCATGACAATGATTTGGTATGCTCGAGAAGAATTTGAATCCTGGTGGTTTGGTTTCATATTTGAGGGTATCATGTACAGTGGTATACTATTTGTGGCCACTATAATAGTTTATTATTTAATACTTAAACCTAAGGATGTTATATTATTAGTCGAAGACGAGGGAAGCGAAGAAATTCCAACGAATACAAATAGTGAATCACCATAAAACAAAATTGCCTATAAATAAATTACCATGGTAGTAAAAAGGAAAATAAACAAATTTTATTTATCAGCATGGCAATCCATTTTAATAATTCTTTTTATATCAACTTGACAACGTAAAAAATTTACAAAATAATTTTTCTATTTTGAGATAAAGAATATTTGGCTTATTTCAATTAACAACAACTAACATGTGCGATCAAAGTTTGTATAGTGAAATGAAGGATAGTTTTCAGAGGCCTAAATTAAAAAAACCTACAGGTATGCAAAAAAAAAAAAGGAGAAAATAGTAAAGGATGAGCTTATTCTTATTCTGAAACAGTTTTCAAAATTATTTGATTTTTATTTTTTCCACAGCCACCCGCAGTCGTAGATTTGAACAATTCCTTTGGCAAGAACTATATGACGAATATATACGTCATAATGATCGTCTAATGAATGCCAAAATTGAAAAATCAAATACGGAATATTTTAATGAATTTTGTAAAGATACACCACCGGTGGATGAGGCCGCCAAGGATGCTGTTATGAATCGTTATCCTTTATATTGTACTTCGGCTATAACATTGTGGAATCACAGTGGTGACATTACCAAGGATTTTAAAAAACGTTACTCTATCACATGTCCCGTGCAAGACCAAACTGAACAATTTGGTTGAATATTTTTTTTTATTTTAAGTCCATTTAAATTAGGGATGTGTGTGAACAGGCTAAATTGACACTAAAATTATATAAATATTAGTGAAACAATTTAAATAAAACCAAAAGAAAAAAACATAAAAAATTAATAAAGAAAAATAAGAAATTCCAACAAAATACTATGACAATAATTATGAAATAAGTATACAGGTTGGTTGAAAAGTTCCTGCGCCCACCAAGAGATGGCACTGCTAGCTCCAAACTTTTTTTTTCTCAAGTTGGTATAACTGTCCTGAGAACACATGCAAAGTTGCAAGTCATTCTGTCAATTCTTTCTTTGTTTACAAGCCATTTGAAGTTGACGTGTCATTGATTTTTTTTTAATATGGAAAAAATTAAATATCGTGCAGTCATTAGATTCTTTGTTTTGAAGGGTTTAAAAGCAAAGGAAATTTATGAACAATTGTTAAAAGTGTATAAGGAGTCCTCACCTTCAAAACGCACCATTGAATTTTGGGCTAGTGAATTTAAACGTGGTCGTACCAGCCTTGAAGACGATCCACGCGAAGGACGACCAAAAACTGCAACCACAGCAGAAATCATTGAGTAGGTACATAATATGGTTAGTGAAGATTCAAGTTTGACTAAGCGTGAAATTGCTAATGCCATAGGCATCTCAGACGAACGAGTACTCCATATTTTACATGAAGAATTATGTATGAAAAAACTGTTTGGAAAGTTAGTGCCACACACATTAACAATTCAACAAAAACTGGATCGAAAACAAATTTCTCAGCGTAATTTGGAGCGTTTTAAGCCGAATAAAACCGACTTCTTGCGTCGTTTTATAACTATGAATGAGACTTGGATCTACCACCATGATCCTAAATTGAAACAAGAACGTTTACAGTGGACTGAAGCTTGTTGTTCAGCTCCAAAGCAGGTGAAGTCACAACGATCAGCAAAGAAGGTTATGGCATCAGTTTTTTGGGATGCAAAAGGAATTTTGTTGATTGATTATCTTCAGAAAGGTAAAACAATCAACTCTGAATATTATTGCAGCCTTGTGGATCAGCTGGATGAAAAAATTCGTGAGAAAAGGCCCGGTTTAAAGAAGAAAAAAAATCATTTTTCATCAAGACAATGCACCTGCTCACAAAAGTGTTTTGACGATGGCTAATATCAAAGAATTAAAGTACGAATTGCTTGAACATCCACCGTATTCACCAGATTTGGCTCCCAGTGACTACTATCTCTTCAGAAATCTCAAACAATTCCTTCGTGGAAAGCATTTTTCGTCGAATGAGGAGGCCATAGAAGCCGTAGACGGTTATTTGCAGAGCTTCCGGAAAACCATTATAAGGATGGGATAAAATTATTGGAAGATCATTGGAACAAGTATATTGAGCTTCTAGGAGATTATATTGAATAAAAAAATATATTTCGTAACAAAAACAGTATTCTTTCATTTCGAGCGCAGGAACTTTTCAACCAACCTGTATTTTTATACACCTTGTTTAGTCGATTTTCCGTCTGAAAAAAAATGCAAATAAATTTTTTTCTAGCAGATTTCAACCCAACTAATACAAAAAAAAACCAAAAACCAATTTCTGAAAAAAAAATATTTTTAAAATAATATAACTTTATTTGATCTTATTTTAATATTAATATTCAATTTTTTTAAGCTAAAGATCCTTTTTTTTATAAAATTTCTTATTTTATTTTCGATATTTCGCTAACAATTTGTTAGCATCTTCAGGAAAACAAAATTTTAATATTTAGCGAAATATCGAAAATAAAATAAGAAATTTTATAAAAAAAAGGATCTTTAGCTTAAAAAAATTAATTGAATATTAAAAATATTTTTATTCAACTTTTATATATAAGTTTTGGGTATACAAGTTAATAATGACGATTTGGACAACAGATGGCATAACTATCACATGTGGTTTGTGTCAATAATAACAAAATGTAAACACACACACATGTTTTGCGTGGATACCTGATAACCTTTTTTCATTTGAAAAAAATGGATGCTGAAAGTTATCGATTGTTGGTAGAAGCTTACGGTCAACATGCACCAACTCAAACACCTTGTGAACGATGGTTTACGCGATTCAAAAGTGGTGATTTCGACACAGAAGACAAGGAGAGGCCTGGTCAGCCGAAAAAGTTTGAAGATAGGGAATTGGAAGCATTACTCAACGAAAATTGTTTTCAAACGCAAGAAGAACTTGCATTATCATTGGGAATTACACAACAAGCCATTTCCCTACGTTTAAAAGCATTGGGATTCATTGAAAAGCAAGGAAATTGGGTCCCATATGAATTAAAGCCGAAAGACGTTGAAAGGTGATTTTGCATGTCGGAAATGCTGCTTGAACGCTACAAAAAGAAGTCACTTTTGCATTGTTTTGTTACTGGTGATGGAAAATGCATGCATTACGATAACCCCAAGCGCAAAAAGTTATATGTAAAGCCAGGCCAACCAGCCAAATCAACGCCGAAGCCGAATATTCATGGCGCGAAGGTAATGCTCTGTATTTGGTGGGATCGGAAGGGTCAGACGAACACAATTGATTCCTTTAAAAAGAGCAATCAACGATAAACGGCCAGAATATTCGACCAGACATGAGGCCATAATCTTCCATCATGACAGCGCTCAGCCACATGTTGCAAGACCGGTAAAAAAATATTTGGAAAACAGTGGATGGAAAATTTTGGCTCACCCGCTTTATAGCCCAGACCTTGCCCCTTCTGACTTCGATCAATGCAAAACGCCCTTACTAGAAAACGCTTCACTTCAGAACTGGGTGTATCAGAAATTGGCTTGATTCATTATTTACCTCAAAACCGGAGCAGTTCTTTTGGCGCGGAATCCATATACTACCAGAGAGATGGGACAAAGTAGTGGCTAACGATGGACAATACTTTGAATAATGTATCAATTCATTTTGTTATTATAACAAATGCATTTTTCAAGCAAAAAAAATCGACATTATTAACTTGTATATCTAATATAATCTTATTTATTTTAAATCCATAAGTATTAAGAGTATTCGGTTAAATCGATTTACCGAAAAATCGTTTTTTAAAAAACCTGGTTTCGGTTTTTGGAAAAACGGTTAACCGGTTAACCCTATTCGAAGGGCTTTAAAAATTTAAATAACCAATTAAATAAATTGATGTGGGGCCATATATAATAATATATGGCCTTATATAAAATTATATTTAATTTTGTGCAGAAATTGGAAAATCTTTTTTATAAAATCTTGTCACCTAACAGTTGAATGAATTTATGTAAATCAGTGTATACTAAACGTCATATTTTCGTCGCATTCGTATAAAAAATGTTTTAGGAACCTTGCACCCCATTTCAGTATTTGTGGCGTTGAAAAAAATTTCGCGATTTTATCGTCAGATCTTGCACTTTTAATATGAATCTAACGGAAAAAATTGTGAATTAGCCGAAAATCGAGCGATTTTTTTTAATCAGACATAATTTAATTTTTAGAAGACAATTGTATGTTCATAAATGTTATAAAAGTCACAAATTAGTATTAGCTGTGTTCCCTTACTTTCTGGGTAAAGTTCGGTAAAATGAGAGTAAGCACAAAATACTCTCATAAAATGACAAAATACCCAAAAGTACGGGAACGCAAAAAAAAACACTTTTCTATGCCAAAAAAAAAAGTTTCAAAATGCATCAGTGATGCCAAATTTTTAGGCGCAATAAGTGTAACACGACAAGTGCAAACGCGCTAATGGAGAAATGCGAAAATTGAAATAAAAGACTCAAAAAAAATATATTAAAATTGCCCGCCGTTTACAATGGCACGAAATTTCGATATTTTGACATTTTCCTCTTTGGAAAAACACACATAGTTATTTCTAATAAATATATTTTTTTCATAATTTTATGTCTATGAGCTTTTTTTCAAAGTGGTGTAAATAAAAATTTTGAGATTTCGTGCCAATGTAAAAGAGGGGGTTACAATTTTCAAAAAAAAAAGCGGTAAGAAAAATTAAAAGGTACCGATCTGGCCCTTTTTTATAAACAGAAAATATTTGCAGTTTTTAGAAAGTAAAAAACCGCTTATTGTAACACGAAAAGGGCTAAATTAGCATCGCTGAAGTTCCTTAGTTTTATTTTTTACAATTATAAAACAGCTGTTTTTGCTTATCAACTGTTCTTTTGACAATTTACCCAATTTACCCTAAGAAAAAGTCTGGGTAACTTTCGGTAAAAAGAGAAACACTAATACACTCTCATAAACGCTCTCATTTACCCAATTTTCGAGTACGGGAACGCTTTTGGGTGAATTTGGGTAAGTTTGGGAACCCGCGGTAACGTATGGAACAGACTTATTATTTCTTTTTATAAAATAATAATCTCAAAAATTATTTTCTAAAAAAAAATCATATTTCAATAGGAAATGAGTATATTTTTTCATCGTTTAATGGCCTCTATTGAGAAAATAACTCTCAAAATTAGGATTAATATTCTGACAGATAATCCTAAATTTTTTCATTATTTAGTAGCAAATTGTACCAAACTGCACAGCCCGACAAACAACACAGCCCGAAAAAGTTTTTTAAAAACGAAAAATTCGGTTAAACTATTTTCGGTTTTAAGCACATGAAACATAACATTATTTTTAAATGTTTCAATAACATTTCCAAGAGAATATTTTGCTTTTCTATTCACCTGATATATCAGGAGAATTTTATTTGATAAATTATCCATATGAAAAATATTGTTATATTCTGTAGAATAGGATTCGTCAGGCATTTGATATATTATCCAAATTATTTTCATAATCAAGTACTGAAAATTGCGATAAAGACGTTCAGTTTTAAAAAAAAAAGTTTAAATTCACAATCCCCACAACCCTACAAATATGCCATTATGGAAAAATATGATCAGCCAAAAAAATTAAAAAAAAAATTATTTAGAGGTATCACATCGCCATTAAAGTTTCAAAGTTGTACTTGTTCTATTATTTGAAAATACATTAAAAATTGAGAAAAATAGGATCGCGACTCATCAAAATTCGAATTTAAAATCAAATTTAAATTCGAAGTCGCGAATATCGGGAAAATTTCGTACAAAAAATTTTCAAATTTCATCAAGAAATGTTCATATGTTTACCTCTTCGCAAAATTCTTTTTTAAATGATTATTTGTCTACGGAATGTATTCTTATGTGTGAAAGGATTTTTGGTTACAATTTAATTTTAATACGCTAAATAATAGCGAAAAGCTAAAAACAGTTAAATTTTACATTCAGTTGTAAGGATAACAATTATCCTTTTAAAAATTAAAAACAATATTATGTCTAATGAAAGCCCTTGGTAAGTAGATTGCAAAAGTACAACAAGTTGGATTTTTCGATGAAAAGTTAGGAAAATATCACCAAAAAAATCGAATTTTGTTAAATTTTCAAGAACCGCGCATAATTTAAAAACCACACATTTGTTTTTTATTTTGAATGTAGATTCGAAATCTTAAAAAAAAATTAAGATCAGATTTAAGAAATTTGTTCATATAAGGCATTATCAAGTAGAATTTTTAGTTACATCTTTTCAGAAAATTTTCATATTTTGACAAAAATATGTATTTCTATGTATAAATTAAAAAAAAATCGCAAACTACTTTAAAAATAATAAAATCGCAAACTACTTAAATTTTGATCTCATATTTCTTTTAATTATGACTATATTGGAAAATTTTATTAAATGACAGCGTATAGTTTGAAAAATAATTCAATTTAAATTTAACCCCATTTTTTGAATAAATTACTCTAAGAACAAATTACTAATACTTAAAAGATAACTTTTTGTGCTACCTCTAAATATCAACGAATTTTGCTGAAACTTGGCACAGAGAGTTTTTACACATTAAGGAATAGGGGCTGCATTTTGGAGATTGCGAATTCAATGTACACAACAAAGAACTGCATTTGCTGATTGCAAAACGTTCATACGCAATCAACACAAGAATAAATATGTGTTTGCGTTCAAACGCTGAATATACTCCAACACACATATTTGTTGATGATTTTAAATCAATCAAACGACGTGCAAATTGATTTGTCACTGATTTATAATCATCGGTCGTTGTTAAACTATTGATTTTATTCTGTTCATTCGAGCCAACAATAATTATTTTGATGTAGAATAAATCAGAAAAAACAACAAACAACGTGTATGAGTGTAATCATAATTAAAACAAAATAGTTTCTTATCTATAAAAAGGGGGTGGTTTTGTAGAAACACATTTCATAAATGTTATATGTATATTAGGGTGGGTCTAAAATAAGTTTTTTTAGAATTTTTATTAGGAATACCAAAAATATTGTTCTTTGTGAAAAACTTTTTTTTTTTTAATTTAGGTCGACATCTCAGGCTCGTCCAATCCGGTTAAAGTTAAATATTGTCTAATTTTCCAATCAAAATAGATAAAAAAAAAATTTACACAATATTTAAATTTATCCGGATTAAGCAAGCCTGACATATCGACCTAAATTTTTTTTCTAAAAAAATATTTATATTTCACAAAAAAGAATATTTTTATTACTAATAAAAATTCTAAAAAAGCGGATTTTAGACCCACCCTAATATACATATAACATTTATGAAATATGTTTCTATTTTGTTTTAATTATGAATACACTCATACGCGTTGTTTGTTGTTTTTTCTGATTTATTCAACGCTGACTTTTTGTTGAGTGATTAAATTTGCAGTAAAAATAATCGACATATGATTCAAACTGATCCGAATTACGCGTTCAGTAACATGATGCTGATTTTATTCTACAGTGAATTTTGTTGAATTATTAAAATTGAACAAGAATTTTTGTGTATGATTACATCAGGAAAAAAATTGATTTTACAGTTCTCTGGTATCTACTCTTTGAAATTAGGGACGTTACTTGTGTCTAGTTATCTCATAATATATTGCACTGGTAGAAAAATGTGAAGGAAACAGTACTGACACGGTATTTGGAACGGTAACACATGTACTTGCAATGTGTCGGATTTTTAACTTTTACAGTTCTGCGACAGTGTCGAAGTGAAAACACCAATATACGCTCGGCTGTATGTATTTGCCTACGTTGGTAAATCGTTGGAGTTTAGTATATCCTCAGTACTTAAATAAAAAAATATCCCGTATTGCGCCAGTACCTCAAGTAAATAATTCAGTATATAGCCAGTACCATAAAACCAATTAACGCTTTCGGTGTTAAAACTGGCAATGCAAAGAAGATCCCCCTATCATTGTGGTAGAATGGACAATACTTAGTCTGAGCGTCATAAATTTTCCTCTGTGCGCCCAGCCCGACAATAATAAAGCAATTGTTTTGGAAGATACATTTGAACTTGGGATTTCAACAAGATGCTCACGAGACGAATGAGTGACTACATGTATTTTTATTTTTTATTGGATGTATTTTGTTATAGTTTTTTCGTTCGCCTGGAGCAAAAGCAAAAAAAAACATATACTGCAGCAATATTTTCTTCCAAATGCTTGCAGGACACTTTTACAGAGCCTAAGGGCCTAAAGGTAATACAGGCGTTAAGTAATACTTAAGTCACCATTAAGATTTCCTGCTTACAGTTTGACAAATAACAAAACCGACAACACAACGGAAAAATAAAATTATATTTTTTATGGACAGAAAGGAATCTACCCTGTGGTTTAGTAGAAGAATAATCTTAAGAGAATTGTGGTATTCAATGGAAAATTGTGTGTTTTATAAATGTGCAAAAACTCACCTTTAAATAACATAATCATTCCAGGAAATCAACACCTTTTAATACACTTTCGGAACACACAAAATAATAAAAAAACACTACACGAATAACTCCAAATGAACGGCTCGGACAACAATTTACACAACCGACAAATTTCTTTAATTTTACGAATTAATTAACAATTTTTTTTTTATAAAAGGATAAATATTTATGTAGTTTTCATATTGTTATAACCACACACAACTGTTAACAATTAATTTTTATTTAAACTAAAAGAGGGTCGACCGATTTATTTCTTTAGATACAACTTGTTAAACGCATTCGCCAACGAACCCCTATCAATAAATAAATTGTATGAAATTCATTGTTATGCAATTATATTAATTTTTTTGTTCACTTTTTATATTTTTATGAAATTTTATAAACTTTAAATACTACAAATGATAAAATAAAATTTGCAACCTTAATTCCGCGCATTTTTACAAAATGCTAAACCACTACTACTGCAAAGACCTGTTGTCAACAAAAAAAATGGGTACCGTTACATTTTAAGAAGATGCCAGACGAAGAGTTATTGTAAATAATTTATAAATGTATTAAACCTAAACCTTTTAATGAAAGATTTTTTTACAAGACAATAGCTTAGGATAGAGGGAATTATTTTTGAAAACATTTTAGTTAAATTAGTATTTTAATTTTATATATTTTTCAAGTTTAGTTTTCTAATATAAACGATCTGGTAACACAAAGGTATGCAATTAAATAATGTTATCAATATTGAATGAATGTTTCCAATAAGAAGAAATTACACTTACTGAACACAGCCTAAAGAGATGCCATACATAATTGAACAATTCCATAAGAATTGAGTTATTTGCTGTATAATGTATTAAACGAGAATACATATGAAATTTATATGCGATTTTCAAACTTAATTTACTGCTTAAACAGTTAAAATTAAATAATAATAATTTTTGAGTATTTTTTTAAATTGAGCTTAACATCTATTTATTTATAAAAATTAATTATTATTATTTATATTATCCCAATATTTTGTCACCACATTGGGTGACTTCTTCAGGGGAAATTGTTTTTTATAATTATTATAATTTATATTATTATAATTATTTGGATAAAATAAATATTAATAATTAATCTTTATAAATAAAAATATCTTAAGCTTAACTTAAAATAATACACAAATCAAGAAGTTTAAAGAAATCTAAAAGAATTTTCAATAATAATTTTTGTTACACAACATTGGTTTATTGTGTATTTCTAATTGGAGTCCAAAAAGACTCATAAAAGACCCATTTCTTTTTCAATGAAGATTACTTTTAAGCGATCTGTTGTGACTCAGAAATATAAACCTTTTAGTAATTTCAGAATTTAGAATTCATGTTATTTATGGCTTATAAAAAAATTAAATTATTGCATTGGCTCATAATAAAATCTGCGACCCCAAAATTTTAGCGTTTTTATATGATATCCCCATATTTGTGCACGCTAAACGATCTGGCAATTCTGTTAGCCGCTGACGTGTCTGTCATTTGCTACCGCTGAAAAGTAAATTTTTTTTGGTGTTAAATATTTTAAGAAAAGTTGGATTTTTCTTAATTTTGTTACAATTATTAATACGAATTGTTTATTTATAGTAATTGTAACTTTAGAATACTATAAACATGAACAAATTAGGTAAGTTTAACATATAAAAATCAATGAGCTTAATCAAAAGCCGGTGACCACAAAAAAGAAAAAATGCCGGTGTGCTTTAGAAGAAAAAAAAGGCGTCAATCTGCACAAAGAAATAACATCAGTATTAGCAATTTTATGTTTTTAAAATAAAAGTTCAACTTTTTTTTTCTTAGTTTTGTCACTTTTGGTGACCATAACTTTGAGTGTAACCCTCTCCACCTGCTATGCGGCACGCACCGTTGACAGCCATTTGACCAGCCAAGATTTACAACGTTTTCAGTCGGTTTTCACTACAGCTCTGGCGTCAAATGATTTACAATCAATTTATTATGCTACATTGAATATAGAACCTACAAGTTCAGATGAAAAACAACAAATATGTCAGAAACTAAATAAATTGCATCAGGATTCAAAATTGAATGTAAGTAATAGTAAAAAGATTGGAAAATGTTCTGATGCAATATCGATTAATAAATAATTAAAAAATTTGTTATTGATTTTTAGGATTTTGAAAAAGATTACTATTTAGTGGGTACAACTAAAAATTTAAAATGCTCTGAGAAATTACCCGAACAACAATTATCGAAGATTTATGCTGCCTTTAAGACACCAGCTGCAACAACCCAAGAAATTTTTTACCGTGTAGCCACTCATAAATACCTGGGTGTACAAATAGATGAGGCAACCAATAAAAAAATTTTGCAAAACTTGCAAGATATTTTAAAAAAGGATGATACCTTATCCAGTTTGGGCTATGCTTTTAGTGTGGCCTCGGAATTGGGACCTTCTGCCTCATTTATAGCCGATCGCATTGAAGATGCCATAGTTCAAGCTGATGAAGTCGATGGTAAACTTTTACAATTTGAGGGTGGCTTAAGTATCACCGCCTTAATCATCAATGGTGCTTTTAAAACAGCAACTACCTTTAATAAATCTCCACCTATAACTGCCGATCAGGCGGTAAAATTGGCCAGTTATTTTCTCTCTAGACGTTCCGTCCAAACTGCCAAGGGTGCTCATGTTCTAATTGAAGCTTTAAAAACTTTATCTTCTTCATCAAAAATTGCCCCCATTTGTATACAATTAATTGGTGGTGGTCAGTTGGTAGCTGATTCTCCCCGAATTACCATAGCTTTAGTTGATATTTTGGGTAAAGCTGTTGCTCCAGTACCCCAAAATGTATTTGGCAAAATAACCTTAAAGAAGGATAACTCTGTATTGGCCGAGAAGGTTGCTTTTAATTCAAAATCATCTGATAAAACTACTTATGAGGCTGATCTTTCATCGTATAAACCGGGTCGTGCTCTTTATGTTGTGGAAATCTCTGCTGATTCTACTTATACACAAAAACTACAATTTAAAGTATTGGGAAAGGTTAAGGTTCAACAATTGGAGATTGGTGTTGGTGAAATGGATGCCAGTTCGGCTGTGAAAAAACAAAGTGTTAGTTATCCCAACAAATTAAAGGCACAATTGTCGGTTGATAATACTCAGAAAGTGCTGCTGAAGACTACTTTAGTCGAGGAAAGTCAAGCTAATAAGGTGAGTGTGAATAAAACATAGACAACTTTTTAGAAAAATGCTCTTTAAAGGTTACATCAACAATTTACTGCTGATAAGTAATCACAAAATTGCAATGAAAATCTCGCAAGTGAGAATATACATGTTCAAAACTTACACTGAAATTAACATATGCAGTAGATCGAGCAAACAAAATTAAACAATTCTATATTTTTTTCGTTTCATCCAGTTTTAACTAAGAGCGTTACAAAATTACAGGTGTTCAGTTTTATTATTTGTTTAAAAGTAATTATAGCAAAAAATAAGAGAACCGTTATTTTTCCAATAAAAAATTTCAACTTGTAACTATTCCGGAACATGCACGGTAATGTGAAATCGTTCAAATTTTCTAATAAGATTTTTCTACATTTTTTTTATCTTAACGCCCTCTAGGGAAGATATTTTTAATCAAAGCCGAAAGGTTGGCCGTCTGGAATTTTTCAATGGTTCCATTTTTAATTTGATCTCTAAATTCTAACTAATCAAAATGAACAATTTTTAAGTATTTTTTGTTTTTACTTTTATTTGGTATTTTTAATTAAAAAAATTCTGACATTGAGATGTTTGAATTAAAATGTGGCAACCCTAACAGTAATGATGAATCTAGGATAAAAAGGGTTAACACGTTGACTGCCAAAGCTTTTTAAATTTTGATCGTTCAGTAGCAATGTCATTTAACAATTTTCGTCACCTAAGGCCAACAACTTATTTTTGTTCTTTTTTGTTTCTTAGTGCCTAAAAATAAGTCTTGACTACTCGCGACTTTATTTTGGTCCCTAATTTTGCAGTTATAACGGTTTTTTTGTGTCGAACATAAAACATGGGAGAACATAAAACATGTTTTTCTACTGATCTCCAAATAGAATTTTTAATTTTAAGTTTATTGTTTTTCTACTGATCTCTATTTGAATTTACATACATATATATATTTATATTTTTTTTTCTCATAAATGAATTAATTTTTAAAAGAATTAATAAAAAGACCAATTTAAATCTCCATTTTTTTTATTATCCAAAAAAATACCATTAAAAATACACAGCGGCCATGGGAAGTACACCAAAATATTCACCACAGTCCAGAAAATCCAAATTCCATGTAAAATTCCACATTAAAATGTACGAAAATGTGCGATGTGGCCTCAGTGTACCATTTAGGTGTCGCACGAAAATGTGCGACGTAGCCTCAGGGTAACATCTGGGTGTCGCATGTCGTGCGACGTGGCAGCAAATGTGTTAAACGATTGTGCGTTGTACCTAGTGTTTCCAATTAGGTCATTATTTGAAAAAATTAGAAAATTGAGTAATAGGGTATTCAGGTGGATTAATCGTTTAATGAAAAATAAATATATTTCTTTCATCAATAAAAACACAAAGAGCTGCTTTTTGCAGAAAAATCAAGTTAAGTCTATTGCGTTGGTTTCAAAGCATCCTAAGATTTTTTTAAGAATCATGCCTTATAATATTGGGTTTTTTTTTCAGAGGAATCTGACGACTTTTTAGAAAGAAAATGTCGGACATATTCAATAAGCTGAAAGTCCATACCACGCATGCTGAGCTTCTTTGCGTCATACGCGGTTGTCAAAAAAGTAGAATCAGTGTAATTGTGTGCTGCAAGTAACATAGTACCAAAGCGTAGAATGCCTTGACGCGTATGATGCGTAAAGTAGGTCTACTTTCTACTTTTGTAAGCGTCATAAGCAGCGTATGAACAGATCAGCTGATTTTGATAGTTTATTTTTATTTTAAAAACTACACAATGGAGGAAAGCTGTAAAAAACACCGGAGTTATTTATTTTAAATTAATTTTATTCAACAAATTTATGCTAAAGCTGATCAAAACAAAAGCGTAAAAAGCGTCGTATGTAACTTGAATATCAGTAAAACGTTTAAAGCGTTAACGCGTACAAAGCGTTGACGCGATAACGCATGGTATGGACTTTCAGCTTTAAAAACGCAGTGTAGATTGTGTTTTACCGAAGTGGCACATTCTGTCGATAAAGTTGGTTTTTATTTTCTTTATATGGCATTGTCCAAAATTAAAAAAAAAATACATAAACAACAGCTGCTATAACAAATTCTTAAAAATATGGTATGAAAAATTTTTATCAATTCACATACAAAGTTTTTATAACTGTCACTGTTCCCTGACTCTTGCACTATCTGGTTTAAGGTGGTGTTTCCAGATGAAGTTTTGCTTTACACGAACAAAAATACAATAACAAAATACATGCAATACAAAAACAAAATAGATGTAATCAGGGACCGTAACTGTTATGACTTTTATCAAAAAAATCAAGAAATAAGAATTATTTTTGATTTTTATATTTTTAAATGAAAAAATAAAAGTTATTTTTGATTTTTATATTTTTATATCAAAAATAAAAGTTATTTTAATTTTTATATTTTTATATCAATAATAAAAATCAATTCAAAATTCGTGACATAGGTAATATGTTTATTAATCTTTGTTACGTATTAAAGTAAAAATAAAGTACACAGTTATAATAACAACAAAATGTGTGTAACAAAGTTTCTAAATTACGCTGTGCATTGCCCTTGAACTTGAAATAACGCTATTATTTGTTCTTTCATTTTTGTTGTTATGATTAGCGTAATGTTATTGTTGTTTTTAATTTATTAATTGCAATGCAAATTGTCAATGGAGACGAATTATTCGTCTTCGGACGACGATGATACTCCTACGACAATAAATGACAGCGTCCGCAAAGCTTATTTGGAAATAGAAAATTACAAGGAAAAGCGTTTCGATACTTCTGCTTATTTATTGGAATATTGGGAGAGCAAAAAATTTGTGTTTCCATGGCTTCGAAAATTAGCTTTAATTGTACATTCTGTACCTGCCACTCAAGTCAGTGTAGAAAGGTCATTTTCAGCACTCAGATTAATATTGGGAGATTTGAGATATAGTTTATCTGAGGTACATTTAAAATCAATTATGATGGTAAAATTAAACACCTGAAAACGACCTCTTAACACTGACTTGAATGGCAGCCAAAACTTATAAGCTATTTCTATGCATTCATGTTTTTATAGCTGATAATGGATAAGTCATATAGAAATTTGAATGAAGCAGCATATTATAATACATACGGCATCAACAAATAAGTAAGAGTTTTGAATTGATTTTTATTATTGATATAAAAATATAAAAATCAAAAATATCTTTTATTTTTCATTTAAAAAAATAAAAATCAAAAATAACTCTTATTTTTGATTGTTAAAATAAAAATAAAAAATTTTAAAATCATGCAATATGTTGGATGCATTTCGCCCAAAATCATGATGGTGTAATTAAAAGTTGTTTACGATGTTCATTTATGTATGATTTATTTCTTCAAAAATTGAAAAATAACTCTTATTTCCGGTCCCTGGATGTAATCAATCATTCGTCTAGCGATGTACGTCTTATGGAAACCCCATATAAGCTTTAAAGTTATCTATTAGTAAATATATAAAAATCACCCATATTCCTGGTAAGTCCTCAACGTTTTTTCTGTGTGTGTGCAGCAAATTAGTAGATTCTTAAATATTTTTGATTCTACTGAAGTTCCTACTTCATCAAAATTTGTTGATAATTCAAATTAGAAACAAAATTCCATGTTAGTTTTTAATTTTTATAAATTTTTTCATAGAATTTTAAATAAAACTGTTTTTTAGAAAATAAGTTTTCGAAATTAATGCATTTTTATATTATTATTATTTTATAACAGAAAAATTCATATTAAAAATTTAACCGGTTAATCAACCTAATTTAATCGATCATTCGGGTGGAATAATTATTTAGGTTTTAAATTATTTGTTTCGACATTAACTGAAATAGAGGCGATTAATCGATTAATCGAATTGGAAACACTAGTTGTATCGTGTGTGTGGTTTATAGTGAAAAACTCGGTTTGATGTTTCTACTAGGAAACTGATAACAATTTTAACTGTCTGTTAATAATAGAGATTACCAAACCAAGCTAGAGTCTAAAATAACTCTCTCCGTGTATCATTTCCCCTAATCAAAAAAAAAAATAATTTTTTTAATGAATAGAAGGAAATTTTTCATGATCTTGAACTGAACAAAGAACATCTCACATAACATTTAAACAGATCAATAAATTAAAAAAAATAATAAATTAAGATTTAAAAAAAAGGCAATTAGCCCGACTCATCGCTGTGTCGACCGTTATGTACTCGTACCTCGTAATGATGCAATACGAGTAAAAGTTTGTAAAGGGATGTTGGTTTATTTCTCGGTCAGTTTTTCATATAGAGACAATAAAAATACTTTGGTCAACTGACACATAAACTAACCACTAACGAATCCTTGAATGTGACGAAACTGCGACAGTCTGATAGTTCCCTTGCGTCTGTTAAATTTTAGAATACAATTTTTTTTCTGCATCTTGCAGATGGAGAAAAAAATCGTGAAGAAATTTTACCAAAAAAAAAACTATTTTTAATTTTTACATAACGCTGTTATGGACCAAATTATTTCACAATAGTTTTTCCTCATTAGAGATGCACAATTCTGTCAAATAAATCACATTATTTTTTCGCGTTTAGCGGATTCCTTTATCACATTTTATCCGCAACGGTGTGCAGTGGGGAAAATTATAAGTTTTCAGAACAAATTTGTCTACAGCTTACATTTTTTAAAATTAAAAAACATATATAAAAAGCGAAAACCCGGTTATAAGAACCAGTTTTAAACTAAACAAAGTATTCTGTTAAATAAAAAAAAACCCAATTTTTATAAGCTCGAATATTTGACAACTTATGCCACGATCGCAGTACGATTGTATAATGTAAATTTTTTTTTATTCCTAATTATTTTTCTTAGCCCATCACTGTTCATCAAGCCTTTGTACGTTTCTACAACAAAGCTGAAGATGAAGAAATTATTTATGTGGCCGAACAAGACAGCAGTAAAGCCTATAAATTTGATATGGATGTAGGAGCCAGAGCTGGTGATTTCAAACACAAAAGTGGACTCTATGAAATCTATTTGATTGTAGGTGATGCCTCTATTTCCAACTCATTCCAATGGTTGGTTGCTGATATCGAAATTAAATTTCCAGCTAATGCCAATGTTGGAGGTTAGTATAAAAGAATGTAATTTCTTAACTTTCTAAAACAATATATTATTTCATTACAGATGGCAAAAAACAACCGATACGCTCTCCCTTACCAGAAATTGAACATCAATTCCGTGTACCCGACAAACGTCCCTCGCGCATTGTCTCTGACATTTTCACCGGTTTGTGTTTGACTCCATTAGTTTTATTGTTGATCTTCTGGTCCAAATTGGGCATCAATATGGGAAATTTCACTTTACAACCCAGTACCATTGGTTTTCATATTGGTTTTGGTGGCATTTTAGTATTGTTTGCCGTCTTTTGGTTAAAATTGAATATGTTCGATACATTACGTTTACTTATACCAATTGCCATCTTTACATTCCTATGCGGCAATCGTTTATTACGCCGCATTTATGCTCAGCGTGTAGCTAAATATCCTTCGTCATCTTTATCATCTACAGCAGCAGCATCATCATAAATTTGCGCAATTCTTTTACTGTGACTAATTTAAATTTTAATACAAAATATTTATAAATACGGCATGTTCTTTAGATCTTCATCATTGATGGTGATGCAATTGAGAAGAGTTTATTGAACAACAGCATGGCATTTATGACTCGTTTTTTTTTTTTTTTTTTGTAATACAAACTGAGATGGATTTATACTTATAAATTCCTTTTGGCCTATTTTCTACATGATTTTGCAAAAAAAAAAAAAAACTATAACACTCCTTTCTTAAACTATGTTTAAACTTTTCGGCTTCATTTTTTTTTTTAATATGAATTGTAGAACTAAAAATAAAGTAAAAACTATGTAAAACAATGGGTTCTTTTTATTTATATGTATATGGATAGAAAATCATCAATCATTTGAAAATATACCAAGAATGAAATATTTAAACATATTTAAATATCAATTTTCATTAATCGATTTATCTTAATCTTGTTTCATGATGGTTTAAATAGAAATACTTCACTGGCGGTGAAGGAAAATTAGATTTTTTTGGAAATTGTGAAATCTATCTTTGTTTTCTCTAAAAAAATTGTCGGTGCAGCACTCGAATATTAATTTTAACAGTAAATTATTCAGTTCAATTTCTTCGACCTTTTTAATACAAATTCCAGGTAATAAGTATTCAAACTTAAGGTCTATTTTATACAAAATTATTTGTTATCCAATATTTCGCTATCTCAATGGATAGCTTCTTCAGGGATTTTTTTTTTATTAATTTTAAACAAATTTTTTAACAAAAATTAACAAATTTGCTTAAAATTAAAAAAAAAAACAAAAAATCCCTGAAGAAGCTATCCATTGAGATATCGAAATATTGGATAACAAATAAATAATTTTGTATAAAATAGACCTTAAGCTTGAATACTTATTACCTGTAATTTTAACAGTATTTAAAAAAAAGCAACAAATTATTAAAAAAAATATAAACTTTAATTGCCTTAGTTCGCTGTGAAGAGTTTTTCTATTTGAGCTAAATGCTAAAATAGTTTCAACTGATAATTGGAAATCGGGAGACAAGTTTTTCTCATGGCATAATACCAGGTAGTCATAACTAAGTTTATTACCTGACAGTGAGAATGGATTTTTTTAAGACTGATTTCAAAAGACCCAAACAATTAACTCTTATTGAAAAAAGTAACTTTTATTTTTTTAAATCTTAAGTATTATAAGTAAAAATTTGGAGATTTGAAGGAGATGGAGTTATAGGATTAAATCCTTCATTAAGTAAATAATTATAAAATACATTTCGGATAATACAACTGAGTATAATATAAATAATTATTAATAAACATCTTTCAAAAATAAGGCCCCTATTACAAAAATCTTTTGATTATGCTTTTCATAAAGTTTTGTTTTTGCGATAGCCAAGTTAAATAACTTCAGCTAAGAAGCCTTCAGATTCTTCAGTAACAATAGCATCTATGTTATAGAATATCGCATGTAAAGAGATGACAAAACAAGAGGCACCTGATCGAGAAAGAATAAAATTATTAATACACTCACTACAAGATTAATTTCAATTAAAATTACCAAGAGTCCAGAATAAAGCAGAACCAGCTCCTACCAAGAAAAGAATGGGAACAGAGGCCACATTTAAGGCCATAATTTGATGAGCAGTGGTCAATTGATGACCAAAGACACTAACGGGTGATTGTGCCTTTCTAACCCTATAACTGGCAAAGGCCACACCGGCTAGAACAAATAAGATTAAAGGTGAAGTGATGCTGTAAAGGAAAATAAATTATAAATTAAAATCTACTTAATATCCCAATCTGAAATCTACTTACAGACAATAGATCATCAACACAATGAATACAAAAATATAATTACTTTTGAAATAATCTAAATTTCTAACAAAACGGCTGGTTAAACGCGCCATACTAGCGGCTGTCTTAAAATTATTAGTATTCAAAAATTCCGACCAAGGTTTGATGCACTGACGTGTCAGTTGTATTAATTCCATAGGTGTTGGTATTTTTTGAAATTTGGTAAAGGACGAAAAATCAAATTGTGATTTTGGTCCAATTGTCTTTCGACGTAGTTATCTCACCCCGGGCCGAGGAAGAAAGTTCATGTTCTTTTAAAAAGTTTTGTTGTTAATAAATTGAAGTGTTTAAAGTGCTTAAAATTAATAATTTATGTGAATTTTATTGCAGTTTAAAAAATTTTATATATAATCAGTGTTTTAAACGTGTTATTCTTGAAGTAAAACTTGAGAATATTGCAAACAATTGCACTTTCTTGTTGTGCTTTGAAATGCCAATTGGGAAAATAGCTTTGGCAACAAGGCCAATGGAAAATGTAAAAATTTAAAGTTGAAAATGAAAATTAATACATATTTCGGTATAGATAATGTTAAGCGGCGTGACTTCAAAACGAAATTTGACATATTCATGGTAAAACAATACCAGGTAAGGTCATTTTAGTGATTATTTGGGTTTTTTATTTAACAGTTATGTTATGCCATGAGCATATCGACTAAGCCTTAATATGGTGATGGTTAAAATTGTCTACAAATGCTAGTATGTAATCGGATCAGGATAAAATATACTTAACTATATCGTTGAAAAGTTATATGAAATAATTTTTTGGTGATCGATTCAGTAACCCATTGTGAGCTATTTAAAGATTTTTTACGGCTTATATTTTTAATAAGAACATTAACGGGTAAAATTATCTAATTAAAGCTACGTAATTTAAACAATAATTTATAGCCAAGACCTTATATACTTTCATTTAAAGTACTCCAAGACCCACACACCCAAATAAACATACATATCACATACATAAATATTCCAATACAAAACCCAACATACCAAATGACTTAAAAAAAATATTATTATAAGCTTACAAATACAAGCCTTAAGCTTGAAAAAGACTTGAGAATATATTGAAAAAGGCTATCGTAACAATTGTAGAAAAATCAAAAGTGAACTCTCGTGAAAATATTATGTGTGTATGATTAATATAAGCTTATTCTTGCAATTGTAGAATAAGCTTACAAAAAAAAAGTATATTATTAATAGTTGAAAAAGAGAAATCATAATTATTTTCTTTAATTTAATTTATTTTTTATTTTAATTTTAAAATAAATAATAATAATTAATTTTAAATATAAAAAATAATAATTAATTTTAAATATAAATAATAATTATTAATTTTAACCATAAATAAAAATAATTAAATTTAATATGCAATTGCACGTTCACTTTATAAAATTTACAACTAAATGTACACGCAAAACACGTTTGTCAAATATAAAGAAAAAGTAATGGCACTTGTTGTATGCATTATAAGCGTAGAAGAAAGACAACAAGACTAGAATGTATTGAAAAATATTTCTATTTCAATCGTCATATTGCGTTGTTGTATGTTGTTCATAAGCATACTTGAGAAAAAGTTATGTATAATAATCTTTTCTCTAGCATTGTTAAATACTGCTTGTGAATTCACATTTTATAAATATTATAATAAGCGAAATCAAGAAAAGCTTAAAACACACTATTAGTATAAGCTTATTTTCAAGACTAGAATGTATTGAAAAATATTTCTATTTCAATCGTCATATTGCGTTGTTGTATGTTGTTCATAAGCATACTTGAGAAAAAGTTATGTATAATAATCTTTTCTCTAGCATTGTTAAATACTGCTTGTGAATTCACATTTTATAAATATTATAATAAGCGAAATCAAGAAAAGCTTAAAACACACTATTAGTATAAGCTTATTTTCAAGACTAGAATGTATTGAAAAATATTTCTATTTCAATCGTCATATTGCGTTGTTGTTGTATGTTGTTTATAAGCATACTTGAGAAAAAGTTATGTATAATAATCTTTTCTCTAGCATTGTTAAATACTGCTTGTGAATTCACATTTTATAAATATTATAATAAGCTAAATCAAGAAAAGCTTAAAACACACTATTAGTATAAGCTTATTTTCAAGTTGTATTGCAGTTTGATTGCTATATGGTATATTGGGAATGTTTTTACCATAAACACACAAAATTTGAAATCACTGAAAAATATTAAAAAAAATATTAAAATGCTTTTACCTTTTGTTTATTACAAAATTTAAAGCAAAAGTAAGTTAAATTTTAAAACCACACAATTTTATAAAAAAAAAAAATTAATAATTACTTGGCAACCCTGGATAACCAATTTTAACAAATTTATTTTTGACCTGTTCCGTGATAGTTAAAAACTGGACCGGTTCCGAAAATACATATCACGAGTTAGGTGAAAAGAGGACCGGTTCCTAAAGTACTTCCACGTGACCGGTTTAAAAGTCATGACATGTTCTTTTGTTTTGGTCCTGTGATATTATCTTTGGGGTTAGTTGTATGACATGTTCTTTTAGGCCAGTTCTGTGACATATCACAGAGGGCAATTTACCTCCTCCTAGGACAATCCCAAAGGAAGCGGTCCCGTGACCGGTACCTATCACAATCAACCGGACGTGTCCTGGGATAGGTCCTTTTCTCGCAGGGTTATTTTAAAGGTAACGGTATTTTATTATCTTCAATAAAATTGCGCATTTGCATAACCACAGCTTGCAAATTGAAAACCCGAAAAAACGAATTTGCTAAAATTCCTAATTTCACTACGTTCTTTGTGCTGAAATATTAAAGCTAAATCATCCGTCATAACAATTAGAAATTTCTTGTACAAATCGCGCATTTGCGAAAAGACCGGCATAACTCAAAAAACGCGATTTTTAAGTTAATGATTCAAAAATGTGGGTCACGCCATAATCTAAAACATATGTATGTATCAAAAAATGGTATTGATATCTCTTTCTCTCATTAAATGGGGAACGAGTGTTTTGTCTTTTTCTCAGCAGTTAGGCTAAATTGAAAACTTCAAATGTAATTATCTCGGAATCACTTTTTTTTACTTCTGCCGGTCTTCTCGCAAATGAGCGATGATCTTCAATCTTTGTTGTGCTATATCGCCTAAAAAAATTAAATATATTTGCCATTATAAATTTTCAGTGGCAATATATTTAATTTTATTAATATCAGAAGAAGGAGCATAAGAAGGTCAATGAAAACATACTTGTAGATTTATCAATTTGTTGTTTTTGTCCGCTTACCTAAATTGTTGTCCCATTGCAATCCAACATATTGAAAAATATGTAAAGTTGCCTAAGTTTCCTTTAGTAACTTGTATAAAAGAATTCGATATTTCGACATATTTATTAATTACCTAAGTAGTTACTAGGATATATTTTCTTTGCGTGTAGCTAAACTATATCTATATATTAACCGATTTCTTCCAAATTTGCCACATTTGCATAAAGGGTTAACTAGTTTCTAGTTATAGATTTGTTAAAATAATATACATACATAGATATTTAATACTTTATAGCTGCCTTTATTAAATATTTAAATCGGTGCAACATAATATTTTCTTTATTTTATTCATTGTTTATTGTATATAGTACTCACATTTAATAAATACATTTAAATATGGATTTGATTTTGGTTTTGGGGGCTTAAAATATTACACAGGTATATTCTTATAATAAATTTTTTTCTTTTCTCTATTTTTTTGTTTTAAATATTTTAATGTAACTACCAAAAAATTTTAATAATTTTCAATATCTACAATGTAGATTCTATATATATTGAAATCATTTTGAATAGATTAAATGGGGAATTTATTTTTATAAATTATATTATATATTTGTATTATGGGAAAGATTATTTTTATTGATTTTCATTTTATTTCGAATATACTTTTGATCTCTTTATATGTTTGATTTTTTTTTTGTTGTATACTTAAACCTAAAATACACTGAGACATTATGAAAATTATTTTGGACAAAAAGAGTAAAAACAACAACCATCGGGATTCCTGTTTTTAAGTTTAAAGACCAATTTCACGCATAGCACTGTACAAACAGGAATTCTTAATACATTCCCGGGGCCCTAACTGCAGACCAACAATGCCACGCAAAATCATTAGGACAGATCTAGCAGCTGCCTGACAATCGTTGTTATTATTACCGCAAATAGCATCGGCCTCGGACAAATATTGATAATCGCAAGCGATTTGTGAAGAACCCTAGAAAGTATAATTTTATTATTCCTATTCAATATTTGAGGACTCGCGATTTTATTACTTACACATAAATAGCATAACTGGTGTACGCCGCAGAGTGGTAAAAGTTCTTGATTTAAATCGCCACTTAAAAGATCTATTTCCCGACATCGTTCTGCCATAGACTACAAAAAAAATGCATTTTTCACTTTACTTCCTACTTGGCAGATAATTTATTTAACTTACCTCAATTATGGGACATTGATTAGTACCCAATATATAATTTTTATTACCCAAGTAGGCATCATTTAAGGTCTCATAATGGTTGGGACTCTGCAGGGTATCTTCGAGCTCAACAAAATCATTTGCGACTTCTGGGTAACGCATAAAACCGTTACTTTTCTTCATTTTCTTTCTCATAGCATCCTCATCGTTCTTGTCTTCATTATTTACATTTTGAATTTTTGCTGGTGTTTTATCCTTCTTTATGGCTTCCAATGAATTATTTTCACCTGAGTCGGGATCAATGATGTTATGCATTAAATGATTTTCATTGTCCACAGATTGGCGTAACTTTTCTAAAGCACGACGCATTTTTTCCAAACTATAAGCTGTAGCAAGTCGAGACAAGACCCGATCCTTAAGCCGTTGAATTTCTTCAGGATTATTTATACCTAAACAAAAAAGAAAAACTTTTATTCTCTTAAGGCCTTTCAACACTATAATAATATGTGATAGGATCTTTAAAGTAAATATTGAAACTAAAATTGTTTATTACGGTGCAGTAATGTTAAATCGCGTTGTCTTAAAATTTTGATTATAAAATAGATATAAATGAGTTTTGAAAAAGTTTTATAACCAACAATCTCCATTATTTAAAGAATTAACTACCCCCACTTTAACACTTCAAAATTTAATTAAGAAATGCAACCTAAATCCATAATTAAAGTCGAACTCACTAAAAAAAATTACAGTTTAAGTCCGTTAAAAATTATTTTATTTTTTTAACTTTTCAAATTTACAATGTTGCTCTCTTTGAAAAGGGGATAGGTGAGAGTTGGGAGGTGGTGAAAAATGAAGGTCTTCAAATGTGGCAACACTGTAATTGCGTGAGATGACAAACTGCAGAACAGTTGTTGCCCACCATCTGATGGAGAGTTAGCGAAATAGTTGTAGCTTTATAGTTCATACATTTTCTTTTTCGAAATTAATGTCGCTAGAGATTTAACCCGCAACATTCTGCTTAACAGTCCAACGCGCTAACCATTACACCACAACGCCCTCCTTTAAAATATTTAATATAATCACCATTAAGATTAATACCGATTTGCTGTGAACATTATGACCGAAGATTCATAATCATAACATTCATTTGTCAGGCGAAAGCTGCTAAGAAAAAACTATTTTCTCAGCGAAACCAGCTTCGGACATACCACAGAATCTGGCATAATTCTCAAATGGGAAATAGAGATAATGTGCTTGGGAGTTAATATGTATTTTATAAATTTAATATGTATTTTATAAGAGTTCTTATATCTCAGCAAAAGTAAATAAAAGTTATGTAACACCTTATTCTTACCTTCATGAGCACCTGTATATTTAATAGTTTCATTAATAATAAAATCTTCAATGGCTTGTAATTTTTTATTCATATTTTCCAATTTAGCTGGATCCAGTTTACGTTTTTTCTTTTTATTTACATCTTCTGCTGTTGCCGTTAAAGGATCTTCAGCAGCATTACGTTTTTTCATTTCAACACTGTTAAAAGGTCAAAAATATTTTAAATTGTTTCTTAGTTGTATTTAGCACATGCACTTACTCTTTATTGGATTCCACAATAGGCATAGCTTTCTTTTTACGATCGATTCCAAAATACTTAGACCAATCAATTGATTTTTTACTGCGCATAACATTAAAATCATCCATCGTTCGTCTTAAAGTGTTTACATTACGTTTTTTCTTTGAAGAAATAGCGTCGCGTTTCTTTTTACGTTTAACTTCATCTTCGACTTCATGATCTTCGTGAACATGATCATGTTCTCGTTCTTCCTCATCTTCTTCGCTATCATGCTCTTCATCCGATTCTTCATCCTCTTCTTCACCTTCCTCTTCATGACTTTCATGTGATCCAGGATGGTTACTACGTTTGCCATGTTTATGTTCCTTCATTGAGTGACCAGCATGTTGATGTTCTACAGCAGCAGTAGTAGTTGCCGTTGCTGACTTTGTACTGTCTTCTGATGTATTAGATTTCTTCAAGTTTTCCGTTTCCAAACGCATGTCTGTTGTGGCTCCAGCATCTGCAATTGGCTTAGAAGGATTGTTGTCAATGGATCTTTTTTTCTTCTCCTCAGTTCCAGTACCAAATAATTCACTCAACTCTCTTTCTACATTTTCATCAGTTTTTCCCATGTTGTTGATGGGATCTTCATTGGCTGTGTGTGAGGTTGAACGTTTTGAAACGGGAAAACGTTTTTTACGATCAGCAGAATAGGGCAACCATGGTAGTACTGGATAAGAGCGTTTCTTTTGCATTAACATATAGTAGGGAGGCATACGCATACGTTTCTTTTGTTCCTCATAGATATCACCCTGGATTTGGTTTTCCTGTTGTTGGTATTTTTCCCAGAGATTACGTAAAGCCTCTTTGTATCTATCTTGCCGTTCGTGTTCTTGCGCCATTTCAATTTCACGTAAAAATTGATCGGTTAATTCTGAATGATCGTTTACATCTTGTGAATCTCGTTCGCGGAATAAAGATGCAGGGATATCATCTGAAATTGTAAATCATAATTTTTTTATTATTATATAATTGAATCATGTTTTCTGACAAGGGCAAATGCCGATCTATTTCGAATTGAAGAATTTAAAAGCCTACATTACTACGTGGAAAGGGTATAATAAGTTCTTGCTGATCTACATCCACCTGAGTCGATGCAGTATGTATATCTTGTAATCAAACCACAAGTCAAAAATATACATGTATTTAGATAAAATTTGGTACGTGAACTTTTCTTGTCCCAAGAAAATTGCTTCATTTGGACCTAGTCCCCATATAAACCCATCTTCCCGGTATTTGCTTCAATTGACTTTATCAGCAATTTTACTCGGATTTTTCACCTGCCATTAAATTTCCGCTCTTCTAATAAGAATCAGATCCGCTTTCCGGAATATGTCTCAAAATCGTACGGTGGACGTGCTTGACCGATCTCAGTTTTTTTACTTGTTTTGCGTATATTTACGTACACCTACAAATAGGCCGATATTGCGTGAGAACTAGGAACGCCAAACGGGAAATACCGAAAATCCGGAATTTATTTATTTCGAGTAAAATATTGTTAAAGTGTATTAAGTTTCTAAAAAATCTGGTGTATTTGAAATATTATTGGTTTATTCTTCAAATGTAAATTCGATATTTAAAACAAAATTTCGATAGAGATTGTAAATTTTAATTATTACAGAAAAACATTTGATTTATTTATTTTTATTATTAAACAAAAACCATTAAACAGTTATGAATTGAAGCTATTATTCTATGAAAAAAAATTAGTTAAACAAAATAATAATACTAAAAAATAAGGAAAATTTTAAATTCCGGATTCCCGAAAAATACCGCAGTCCCGAAAACCCAGAAATTTTTTGAAATGAACAAAAAGTGTGTAATGAAAGGGTTAGCGGTCAGATTTATAGTCAGCACTAACTTCGTTTTTTTACTCAAATTTTGAAATATAAAAATGTAATGTAAAAAAAAAAAATACAACTATGGACGTTACAACACTTTTATCTATATGTTTAGTATGCTATATTCAGACTTTGAAAAAGATAAATGTTTATTGAATTGATTCGCGAAAAAAATAATACTTTTTGTAAATCAGCGAGTTAATTTAGTATTTTATAAATCAATTTATTAAATCAGATTTAAAATCATAATTGATTTAAATCTTTTTTTAATTAAAGGGAATCATTTCATTTCAAACAAAATTCTTTTTTGAATTCGCGAATTAAAAAAAGATTGATTTGCGAATTAAAACAAAATAAAAAAACATTAAAATTAACTTGAAAATTCCGCTTAATTTTCTAGATATTTGCCATTTTGTAAAATAGTAATTTTTTAAAGTGACCGGTATCTCGAAAACTGAGAGAGATAGGGCAAAACGGACAAAATTTTTGCTCGGAAGACATCCCGAGGAATATAATTTTATAAAACACCCACACTGTGACCCATTTTTATACGAACGAAATGGAACGGGAAACGAAATTTGTTTTATTGGAGTTTGTTAATTAATAAAAAAAAAAAAATAGTTACCCAGTGGTAACTCTTCGCGAACCTATCAAATCTATTCTATAGAAGGGTGACCTTTGTCGAGCTATGCAAAAATTTTGTCCGTTTTATACTATCTCGCTTAGTTTCCGAGATATTCGCCATTTTACAAAATCCCCATTTTTTAAATTGGTTGGTATCTCGAAAACTATGTGAGATAGGGTAAAACTTTTGCTCTTTTAGAGTATTAATAAAAATGGGCCAGGTCCGGAAGACATCCCGAGGAGGCTGTTTTATAAAAATTCCATGATAACCTTCCGGGTTAAAATTAAATTAATCGTGATTTAAAAAAAAATATTTCGCGAATCAAATCATATTTAATTATTGAAATTGAATTATTTCGTTTATAAAAAGAATTATTTAAATCAACTTGAATCTTCTAAAAAAGTTAAAGAGTGAATCATGGTTTAAATAATTTAATCAAAAAACTTAATTCGTCAAAATTTAAATCAGATTTGAAAATTTATTTAAGGAATTATGGTTTTAAAGGGGTGGCTATGTTTAACATATGGTAAAAAAATAAACATAAAATCGCCGTTATAGTGAAAAAAAAAATTAACAACTCTGTGTTTTTGTACGACGATACAACAATACAATATCTAGTATACATTTTGAACTTCTTTATTGTGTTAACTCCGGTTTGTTTAAACTTATGCCGGCAAGCATTTTTTTTTATTTGATGCTGAATTTTGGTGAGGGGTTAATGGGAATACCGAAACCAAATTTGGTGAAAAATAAGTTGTTTTTGGTTGTTCCCGCCCGAAGAGAGTTTAGGTAGAGGATGTGTTAATTAATTTTTAAGTCCTGTCTTTACAATATGGAACTACAAAAGGATCCGAATATTTCACCGAAAACAAAGAAAATATTTTTTAAATTTAAATTTTCAACAAATAAATTAACTAAAGTATAATTTTTCTAGAAATTTGTTCAGTCTAGTTTGTATTGGTTTTAGCAGGAATTTATTTTATTTGCCATCGACACAACTTTTGCCGAAATTCTGCTAGCATTAGCAATTTTTCTGCAAGCACTATCCTGACTAAAATGTAGCTGACTTTTTTGTGAGTGTACGCCTTTAGAAAATGCATTGATTGGACTAATTAATTGATGATTTCGTTACCATTATATTGATAACAATTGTAATGAAATAAATTTCATTATCATTGTTTGAATTAATGATAATGATTTAAGGCCATGATTTCATTGATTAATGACAATGTTTTTGAATTTCATTACCATTACTATTGCAGCAATTAAAATATTATAAACCGTCATTTTATGTGAATATTTATTATGCGCGCTTATATTTGTATATTTTATTTTTTTATTATTTTCTGTATAAAGCTTTAAGTTTTTTGAAAAACAAATGATTTTTTATTAAATTGTAATGATTTTTTTTGTTTCATTTGCATTAGTGTCAACTAATGGTAATCAAAAATTCCCAAGTATGATAATAACTTATATCCGTTTAGAATTTGTTGTTTAACAAAACACTTACCATACAAATTACCAGTACGTTCCCTAAAAACTGATGAACGTTTACGGTCATCAAAATACTGGGGAATTATTTGTTTGCGATCATCGGAATATTGGGGAATTACTAATTTATTACTATCTTCATCAAATTCATAGCCACCGAATGGTCCTAGTGTTAAGCCGCCATGATCGGCTTCATAGTTTTCACGTTCCAAATATTTCGCTAGTTGTTTGTTTAAACGGTTACGTGGTTTTTTCGAGTTGTAAGTGTAAGCCGCGTCTGCAATGGGGAAAGGGAGGAAAAAAGGAAAAGTGTTGTTGTTGTTGCTGTTGCTGTTTTTGATGTTTGTGATCATTTGTTTTTTATTTGCTGTTTTTTTTTTTAATTTAAAGTTTACTAAAAAGGGACATGCAATTTAAATGAAGCCAAAATTGATAGTAAACGGTGTGCGGCTGACCTGATTTAAATATGTGATTTTATATATCAACAAATAACAACAAATTTTGAAAGCGAAATAAGATTTTTATGAAATGCAAAATACCCTTAAAGATGACATGACATAAATATAATATAATATAAATATAATAAATGCCTTAAAAATAGATGAAAAAAAATTAAAATTCTTTACACTTTACCTTCTTCCCAATAATCCTGATCGGGGGAAGTGCCAAAAGCTCCAGCCATTAAATGGGATTGTTGATTTGGTGGTGCATTCAAAGGATATTCTTGACGATGTAATTCATCAACAGCTGCTTGTAATGAAAATGGTGAACGTTGTGCCAAACAATTTGTCGCCAACATCCCCACCATAAGATGTAGTAAAAGCAAAATACTGCTTCTACCCTTCATTTTTATGACCGTCAATCAACAGGTATAACTAAATGGAAAATGAAAATATACAATAAAAAAAAAAGATAAAGAATACTAATTTAATATTCATTGAGGGTTTAGATGTTAAATCAAATAAAGTTTTATTACATTTGCATAACAAAAGCAAAATTAACGGTTAAATAAGTTTAAACAAAATACATACCAACAATATGTTACCTGCACACCGAGGAAACCCAAATTACCCAAATCTTTATTTTATTTATCACCTCATCATACTTATGTTAAAAATAAATATTAATTTTTTTTGTTGCCTATTTTTCTACTACTAAATTTTCTTTAAGGACTATAAGGACTAAGAGAATTTTCTGATATTAATAAATTTTTGCATAAAAGCAATAAAGTTGCATTGTAACTCATCCATGGAAACTTTTCAATAAGCAAGTTTTCATAAAATTTAATAAAATATTATTTTATTTATTAAAAGGTTATGTTTAAAAGTAGATGCCTTAATATTATGAAGCTTGAATTAATTCTGAAATATTTGCTGATTTTGGCAGGGCAAATTGTTATTTCCAATTTTATAAAATTCAACTCATATACAGGTTGGTTGAAAAGTTCCTGCGCTCAGCAAGAGATGACACTGCTAGCCCCAAACTTTTTTTTTCTCAAGTTGGTATAACCGTCCTGAAAACACATGCAAAGTTGCAAGTCATTCTGTCAATTCTTTCTTTGTTTACAAGCCATTTGAAGTTGACGTGTCATTGATTTTTTTTAATATGGAAAAAATTGAATATCGTGCAATCATTAGATTCTTTGTTTTGAAGGGTTCAAAAGCAAAGGAAATTTATGAACAATTGTTAGAAGTGTATAAGGAGTCCTCACCTTCAAAACGCACCGTTGAATTTTGGGCTGGTGAATTTAAACGTGGTCGTACCAGCCTTAAAGACGATCCACGCGAAGGACGACCAAAAACTGCAACCACAGCAGAAATCATTGAGCAGGTACATAATATGGTTAGTGAAGATCCAAGTTTGACTAAGCGTGAAATTGCTAATGCCATAGGCATCTCAGACGAACGAGTACTCCATATTTTACATGAATAATTACGTATGAAAAAACTGTTTGGAAAGTTAGTGCCGCACACATTAACAATTCAACAAAAACTGGATCGAAAACAAATTTCTCAGCGCAATTTGGAGCGTTTTAAGCCGAATAAAACCGACTTCTTGCGTCGTTTTATAACTATGGATGAGACATGATTCTAAATTGAAACAAGAACGTTTACAGTGGACTGAAGCTGGTTGTTCAGCTCCAAAGCAGGTGAAGTCACAACGATCAGCAAAGAAGGTTATGGCATCAGTTTTTTGGGATGAAAAAGGAATTTTGTTGATTGATTATCTTCAGAAAGGTAAAACAATCATCTCTGAATATTATTGCAGCCTTTTGGATCAGCTGGATGAAAAAATTCGTGAGAAAAGACCTGGTTTAAAGAAGAAAAAAATAATTTTTCATCAAGACAATGCACCTGCTCACAAAAGTGTTTTGACGATGGCTAAATTCAAAGAATTAAAGTACGAACTGCTTGAACATCCACCGTATTCACCAGATTTGGCTCCCAGTGACTACTATCTCTTCAGAAATCTCAAACAATTCCTTCGTGAAAAGCATTTTTCGTCGAATGAAGAGGCCATAGCAGCCGTAGACGGTTATTTTGCAGAGCTTCCGGAAAACCATTATAAGGATGGGATAAAATTATTGGAAGATCATTGGAACAAGTGCATTGAGCTTCTAGGAGATTATATTGAATAAAAAAATATATTTCGTAACAAAAACAGTATTCTTTCATTTCGAGCGCAGGAACTTTTTAACCAACCTGTATAACCAATTCAACTCATATATAACTGTTTTATTTTTGCTGTTCTTATCTTACTAATATTTAACATAAGATAAATGCTAGTTTCAGTAGTTTTTTCTCTATGTCTCTTTTTAAATAATTTTTAGTAGCTTTTTCTGCTATTTTTTATATCAGTGTATGTTATTCATAGTGTTTCCAATTCGGTTAACCGATTCCTCGATTAATCGCCTCTATTTCAGTTAACGTCACAACAAATAATTTTTCGACCCGAATAATCGCTAAAATATGTTAATTAACCGGTTAAATTTTTAATGTTAATTTTTTTCCGTTAATTTTTCATTAAACTTCAAAAATTTTAAAACTTTAAGCAAAAAATTTAAAAGAAAATCTAAAAACTAACTAAAATACAATGAAATTTTTTTAAATTCGAATGAAAGAGATTTCAATGTATTACATAACTTTTTGAGGCTACAAAAAACAAGTGCTATATCGGCTTTATGATAGACAATTTTTAAATTTTTGGTTTAATTCCTTTAAAATATAGAATGAATATAAATTATATTTTGAAGTCCTTCACTGCAAGGTTGAATTTGTGTCAATGTCATATAATAATTGTCTTTTAAATTTTTACTTTTCTTTTCCCAAGAAAATTTTTTCAATCGGTTTCAATCACATTAATTTTACAGCATACGACACTGGAAGCAATTCTATGGAATCCGAATATGAGAATTTTTGTTTAATAGGCAGAGCTTCAACAAAAAAGCCTCCTAATTCTGCTTCTTAGCAATCAAACACGTGGCTAGGTTCATTTCTAACAAGCACTATGACGTTACTTATGTTCTAAATAATAATAGAATTTTGTAACATAATTGATTTATAAAACAACGTTTTCATTTTAAAAAGTCCTCAGATTCCTCCCAAAAACCACCAAGATTCTAAGGCATGATTCCTTAAAAAGTCTCAGGATGCTTCGAATATTATAAGCAAACTCTTTATAAACCAAAGCAGTACACTTAACTTGATATTTCACAAAAAAGCAGCTCATCGTTTTATTATTTAGAAAATAAATCGCCAATTTTAATCGAGGAATCGATTAACTGAATTGGAAACACTAGGTAAAACTAATAGTTTGTACAAATTCTGTTGTCTCAAAGTTTTGGTAGTAAAAATTCATCAGTTACTTTTACGTCATTGTTAATTATTTTTACTGAATTTCTTAATAAATTTTGAACACTTAATCTAGAGTTATCTAGATTTTTAGTTATTTTATTTGCATATAATTTAGTTTAACTGTCATTTTCAGCAGATTCTACTGGCAAACTTTTTTGAGTATATGATTTAAAAAACAACACTCATGTTAAGCAAAATATGATTTTTTTAACAAAATATTTTTTCATATTTTTGCCAAAATATTATATTTAGCATTTTTTCTTGTATGCATTTATATTAAAATGTGTTAAAATATGCATTAAGAATCAATTTATTGATTCGCATAGATATTTTTGGTTAACATTGTTCTTCAGTTAACTACAACAAACATGTACTTGGACGAACTTCCTAGCCCTTGTTCATACTCATTTATATGTAGGAATTCTTTAAGATATTCATTCCATCACGTGGCATTAAGACGATTATAAATATATTAAGTGCTTGGAATTTTATTGTGTTTTCTTCTTAATGATATTATCATAGTTATGCTTCTCTTAGATGACAGGGAGAATATTGTGGGTAACACATAAAAAAAATGCTTTAATTTAAAATATTAAGGAACAACACAAAGTATGTTATGTTTCCTTAAATTTAATTATTTTATTCTTAAATTACATTAAACACGTATTAGGTCCGTTCTCTTATTTACTTTATAAATAATTTATTGTTTTCCATTTACTTTAATATATTTACAAGGATGTCTCAATAAATTATCTGCCTTGTGAATTGGTTGAAGTAATATCAAAATATTACAAATTTGAGTGGCAAAATTTCACCGATTTAATTTAATCGTTATATTTTAACACCCGTTGTTCCATATTAGAAATATTAGATGTTTTGTCACATTTATGTACTTTTTGGACGTTTTCCCTAAAATGCTAACTTTGGTTATTAGTCACAGATTTTGTTAGTTTCCCTCTCTAACAAAAAAATTTATATTACTCTCCATAAATTTGTATTTTGAATGACTTTATTAATGAACGAGGGCCAAAGCAGTCAAACATATAACTGGATATGACCATTTATTATTTAGAGGGAGGTATAACATTTTTCCATATATTCCTTAATGTGCTTTCTTCCTGTCACAAATGTGCCAAATCTAAAGTGGCTCCTTCCATTACAATTTATTTCAAACTCTTTAGCACCCGACAATGTGTGTTGCTAACGTATCCGCTTATTTTATAGAAGGGGTATATAAAAGCGAACTTTAGGAATAAAATTATGCTAATCAAATTGTGAATTTTCTTTTAAACGTATTGTCTTTGGTTGTCAATTGTTGGCCTCAATTTAAAACTTTTGTCATTAAATTTTTTCATCTTCTTTATCCAAAATTTAAATCAAATTTGTTCACTATTCGATATGAGGGCGGATCAATAAGTCCGTGACTTTTCGAACTTCCCTCGTGGTTATATAAAATGCAACACTTCTCCCATCAAGTGCCACCTGTTAATAGACTACTGTCAAATTTTGAGCAAGTTCCGTCATTTACTTTGCATTTAACAGCTATTCAAAACATACAACCTCGTGGATTTTTTTTAAAAATTGGAAAAAAGTGAATTTCGAGTGCTCATTAAACATTATTTTTTGCGAAAAATACCAAGCAAGAGCTTGATAACTACTATGGGGACTCTGCACAATCGATTTCAATAGTAAAAAAGTGGTTTACTGACTTTCGTTGTAATCCCACAAGTACAAATGACGCCGAGCGTTCTGGACGGCCAATTGAGGCCAATACACCCGAAAACTGTCGAAAAAATCCACGATATGGTGTTGGCCGATCGAAGAGTAAAAGTGCGTGAGATTGTTGATGCCATAGGCATTTCATATGACAGTGTGGTTTAGATTTTAAGTGATCAATTGGATTTAGGAAAGCTGTCTGAAAGATGGGTGCCGCTTTTGCTCTCAATTGACCATAAACGTAACTGTGTGACAACTTCAAAGAAAAAAACAATAAACGGCGAATATTATGCCAACTTATTGGATTTAAAAAAACGACCCCATATGGCCAAGAAAAAAGTTCTTTTTCATCAAGATAATGCACGGGTGCACACGTGTGTAGGCAAAATTCCATGAATTGGGCTACGAATTGGTACCTCATCTGCCATATTCTCCGGATTGAGCCCCCAGTGACTATTTCCTATTTCCAAACCTAAAGAAATGGCTCGATGGAAAGAGATTCAGCTCCAACGATGAAATTATTGATCAAACAAATGCCTATTTTATGGAGTTCGAAATATCTTATTTTTTGGAAGGGATACAAAAATTGGAGAAAAGTTGGACTAAGTGTATTGAGCTTAAAGGAGATTATGTTGAAAAATAATGTTTTTTTTTGCAAAAAAAAAAACTGTGTTTCATTCAAAAAGTCACCTCGCTCTCGTATAAGAGTGGATTAAAATTGTTCTCGTTCCAGTTATCAAATTCTTTTAGTTTTGTATTTTAAAAGCTTATTCATTTTGATTTAAGCAACAAATATTAATTTGATAATTACAAAAAATGTTTTTTAGCACGTTTTCCATGATGTTCGGAATGTCCTGGATGCAGGATCAAAAAATCGATAGCAGTTTTTTTTATACTCAAATAATTAGAAAAGCATAAATAAAATATCTTCTTTACAATTCAATACAAAATTTTAGAAAACTAATAGTTCTGTGACAAGTTCTTTTGCGTCAGTTCTATGTTAAGTTATTTTACTTCAAGTCTGCGATAGATTATTTTGCGTTAGTCCTGTGATACGTCACAAAGCGCAATCAACCTACTTCTAGGGCATTCCCATGCAAAAATTACCGGTCCATAGAGTTGATATGGTCACATTTTTCTACTTTTTCCCAGTATCAAAAGATAATTTACAAAAATTTACATTTTTATCCCCAACATACATGGGACTAATTAATTGAGTATACTAATTAATTGATGATTTCATTAGCATTGCATTGATATAAATTGTAAATAATGATTTTAATTGCCGCATCGTATTTAGAAAAATTTTAATAATCCTATCATTTTTGAAATATTAATAAAAGTAGTAGAAATTTTTAATAACATTTTACTTGTTTGTTTAGCCGATTAGATTCGATTTTGAGTGTTAAATTTAAGAAAAAGTCCAGGGTAAAGCAAATAATTTGTCTATACTGTCTCCAAGAGAAAAAAACCTCTCCAAATAACGTTTTTTAGTCGAGTTGCATTATAAATTATGATTACTGAATGTCCCGTTTAAATTTAACCTCCATTATATTTTAAATAAATTTTATATGGAAAGCAACTACAAATGTGTCAGTTAAAATACCACTTAGTGGATAATGGATCTTAGAAATTAAGAGTAATAAATTGTTCTTCCCGTAATAAAATTTCACTAGACCTCAAATCGTAATTTAGATTCTGAAAAAATTTTTTTTTTTTGTTTAATGAGAAAGACACAGTCACAATTAATCCTAGTTGATTTACACAATGATTGCACAGTAAGTACGTCAAAATGAGACACAAAAACTCTGGCATACGTAAACTTAATTTTGGGTCGTAGAATTCAGTGGCGAGACCTGTTTTGAGGAGTCAGCTAATTTTAACAAGATATTTAGATTTTAAGTTTGTATTGACATGTACACGTAATATTATTGTAACAGATTTTATTGACTTATGCCGTTTTATTTTCTGAACAAAATTTTGATTGCAAACGAAAAAAATATTAATAAATAGTAAATAAGTTTTTTCAGTAAAATTTAATCAAAAAATTTTTTGAGTCAATACAAACTTAAAATCTAAATATCTTGTTAAAATGACCTGACTTTTTAAAACGGTGTTCGCCACTGAATTCTACGACCCAAAATGAAGTTTACTTATCCCAGGGTTTTCGTGTGTCATTTCAAAAGTTGGAATTATACTTACAGAGTTATCGATGCGAACTTATAGATTTTGGCAGCTTTTAAGTGCTGAATGATTAAATAAGATTTCAACTTTTCACATAATTCGAAATTAAAAAAAGTAGTAGTAAAAATTAATATTTTTACTACTACTACAAACTAAATTTTGAATTTAAAAATTTTATAAAAATATATTTGGAAAAATTTTACGAAAAAAATTGTGAAAAATCTAATAAAAAGACGTAATTCAAATTTCTTTGAGGGCCGCACTAAAATCGGCGAAGGGCCGCACTTGCCCACCGTTGTAATATACTTTACATATTTATATTCAAAATTAAACAAAAACTTAATGTAAAGGAGGCCATACACTTCGTGCGTTTAGGGCAATTTTGACCGCACGGGTAAAAATGAACAACGACTACACTCACCAAAAAAAATCTGTAATGGCAACTGAAAATTTTGCTGTTATTACGGGTAATTTTGGTAATTTGAGCCCAGCGGTATTTTTTTTTGCTAATCTTAGCAACACATGTCTGCTGATGTGTAGTACAATGAAATTAGTAGACAAATTAGTAGCCGCTACTAAATTTTAGTATACTTTTTGTAAAGTGTAATTTAAAATCCGTTTGCTAAAATCAGAAAAAAAATACTAAATATTAGTACATTTTAAATTTATTTTTTTTTTATCGATCATCAATTTTTTTATTTCATTTATTTTTTTCAAAAAATATTTTATACAATATTAAAAACAAAATCAAAGGCTTGAAAATTGTTAAAACATAAACGAATTAATCATTTTGTTTTTATTTGGTAATTTCTGTTTTGAAAAATATTTTAATTAATTTTTTTACTTTTAAAGTCAAACTTTAATTGTTTTTAGGGCTGATTTTTTTAAACTAAAAAAACTTTTTTTTTAAAATAGATGTGTATGTCCTATTTTCAGACATGAGTCGGTATACACACTTCCGATCCCTTTTAATCTGTGTAACATTTTAAGGTAATTTAAGTTTTTAAAATTAGTAAATATTTTCCTAATTTTAGCAAATCGGTTTTAAAAAATTTGTAAAATGATTTCTGAAATAAGCAACAAAAATTTGTAAATATTCTGTACAAACTCTGTAATTTGTCAAATGTAAATAGCAAAAAGATTTGCTAAATAATAATTTTTTTATTAAAAATCAGTGCAAAAATAGTAAAGTGGGATTGAAAACCGTTTACAAATTTTTCTACTAACTTTTTTTTCTTAATGTGTATTCACACACTAGGCGTTATTTACTTTAGTTCAAGTCGTATTTATTTTACTTTTTTATTTAAATTATAGCAAAAACGGTCTTTTTTAACTGCGTAATCACACAAACGAGCAGCAGCTTTGAAAATGGACGGTTAAAATCAAGTTGCAACAGATATTTTTGATTGCCACACACCGACAGTTTTACCTGTCAAAATAGAACGAAGTCGCTTTAAGTGTGTGTGGTTCAGCGGGTAGAGACATAGCCTGCTAGTCTTCGAGTTCTGAGTTCAAACACACATGAGTTCAAACACTCTTTTTTTATTCTATTCGTTTTTTTTATTGATTAAAAATATTCAAATTACAAATCTGAAAAATATTTATAATAATTAATTATTAAATTTTGGCTAGAAAAAATTTAATACAATTTTAACTAAAGGAAAAGCAATGACCTAATAAACAGAAGGTAGGCAATTCTAGCCCAAAATAAAATGTTTTATTATTAAAATAAATTTGATGGGACGCATGATTATTTGTAGAGTATATATTTTTAGAATATTATAATCTGTAAATAGAAAAATAATCAATACAATACAATAAAAATTCGGAATTTGTTAAAAAAATTTCCTTAACTACAACTGTATTAAAAATTAATAAAAAAATTAGTTAATTAATTAATAATTAATTAAAAATTCGGTTGCAACTGCAAATCTGTTATTTGTGTACTGGAACATTTCTACACCAAAAAAAATGAACTAGAATTTAGAAAAATGAACTTATTTAGAGGAAAAATTGAAATGAAAACGCAGCCAGACACTTTTTACCAATAAAATTTTCCTTGAAATTAAGAAATAAATTTTACTTTAAATTTGGTAAAAATTTCTAAATTATAGAAAAGTTGTACTACTGAGAAGTAAATTTTTATTAGAAAACAGTAAAATTTCCTCCTAATTAGTTCATACATCATCTAAAACTGTACTGTTAGTTAGGAAATGTTTCCTGAATCTCGAACAAAAAATGAACATACATTAAGTTCAAGTACTTTCTTGATTTAAGTTAGACACATTTTTTGAACTAAATGGGAGTAAATTGTGTCCTAATTTTTTTTTTGTTTGAACTAAACTTAATTTTATTACATTTGAGTATGCAATTTTCTTAAAACTAAGATGTTTTTTCTTAAAATTAATAAATTTTTATTTAATTGACTTGTTTTTTTCCTAAAATCAAGAAATATTACTTAGGAAATATATGATCTATTTCTGAGTATATAAACTATTTTATTTTTCTCAAACTTAGGAATTTTTATTCTTTTTAAGAAAATTAGTTTTAATAAAATTTTACTTAAATTGAGGACAATTTATAAACTATTTTGAAGAAATTTTTGATTACATTTTAGTTCATGTCTTTTTTTGAGTGTATTACCCCTAGCTTTACCTCATCCCCGAAAGTTTTTTTTAAGTTCCTTAACTTAAATGTTTTCAATGGAGTATTTATACACGCCCTTTGTGAATATGGACCTTGTCCAGAGAGCATCCCTTAACCCTATAATTTGACGTGATGATTTTTTTTCCGAAAATTGCGTAATATGATGATAATATTCAACTTCAATACATTTTCTTGCAATTTATAAATTCTACTACTAAACTTATTTTCCTACTACTTCAAGGTTATCCTGCCGGTATCCTGTAAGTTCTTTGACCAAAATTATAATGTATTTTCAACCTTTTTGTGTTCCAATAAAGTTTAGTACTTAAAAAAGTTTTTGAAATTGAGTTTCATTGAAAAAAATATATATGTTTTATTAAAATTTTATGAAATTTCTATTTTAACTCATTCTTACTTCTAAAAAGTGACCTGTGCACGAAAAATTTGTTAACGGAATTGTAGTAAACTATGTTTTCTATCGATATTAAACAGCTTCTTTATTAAAATTTGAGTATATATTCTATACAACACCCACTTGTCAATTTGTTACATTGAAAATTTTGTGAGTGTAGAGAAAAAGTACATATTCTATCAACAGGTAACAACGACAAAAAAAAATACGATTAAAAAATCTAATCCACCAAATACCATACAGTTTTAGATAAAATGATTTTTTTTTTTAGAGTCTGTATGGCATTTAATGTGCGCGGCGTATGTTCTCATACTTCATTAACATCACCTCAGAAAATTTATTTTTATTTCATCAAAAATAAATTTATATTTTGTGATGATGGGAGACCGTGGACGAAAGGTGTATGTATTTAGCATGCAGAGCCCCGTATACTTAACAAATGTCGTTTTGAAAGTGATTAAATTAAGACGGCTAAATTAATGGACCGACATAAAAACTTACAAATTCCAAAAGCTTATATAGAGATTATATTAAAAAAATTACTAAATAAATTATGACAAAAATAAATTTAAAATAAAAAAAAAACCTATTCACTGAAAACAAAAGTTATAGATACAAATTATCTATTATACACTGTCTATATCCGACGATGCTACGACATTTAACCTTTGAGTTTACTTTATATAATCATTAAAAGATAAACTTTTAAATTTGATATATTTTTTTATAAACAAAATTCATACTTACATTTTTCCCTATTTAAATGTAGTTTTTTTTTTTAACTTTCACCAGTATCCTTTTTTTACACAATTTATTTTTTGTGTCTTTAAATTATTTCTTTATACTTTTGTCGCTTCGTTATTACCAAGTTGGAAGTTTGGTGTCGTATCCTTTTGGATACTTATTGTCGAATGATTTTCGTAACCGAGATGCTTACGTATTTAAAACATTCATAGACTTTAACTTAAGGACACTTGTCAAAAAATGTACATAAATTCCTTAACATGAATGAAAGGAGCTTTTTTTTTTGTTGTTGTTTTCTATTTGACTAAAGAATTTATCCGCGTATTTGTTTTTGTTTTTTCTTCGTATTCTTTTGTTTATGCCTGAAATGTATAATGTTTGTAGGCTTTTATTATCCTAAATCAATATGCGTGCGCATAACATACGCAACAAAAAAAAAAAAAAAAGGTTGCCAATATTTTAATAGCAAAATTAAATCCAAATCATCATGGGACAGATGAATTCTATTTTAATTTCATTTTTAGACTTAAAGTTTTAAAAATCAATGATTTTCAGGAAAGTTTTTAGTATCTTTAAAAGTGAGTTACATGTATAATTCGATGATTTTCAGTATTTTACAGGAAAGCCAAAACAACGCTCTATTTTGATATATTTTTATTTATATTAATCATATAATTATAAATTATATCACATAGCGAAAGCAGACCAGAGCCTCTGCAGAGGCGACCCCCGCACTGATAAGCTAGCACGCTACCAACTAGCCTACCGGGGCGCTCAAGCAACGTTCTAATTGCGGGCTCGGTATAAATTTTTTATTTTCTTTTTACTGTCATGTACAGAGAATGGATCTTATATTAATAAATGTTTTATTTAATGCCAGGAATTATGTATGCAATACAATATCAGATAAATGTCCGCCTCTGTTAGCCTCACAAATGCGAGCCCTTTTGAGCACATTTTTCATTACATTCTCACACATTTCACGCGGTATTTTATTAATTTCATAACGAATATTTTGTTTGAGTTGCTCAAGCGTTTATGGTTTGTTTGCATAAACCTTGGTTTTTTTGGATATCCATACAAAAATTAGTCTGGAGCAGTCAAATCAGGCGACCGTGGAGGCCAATCAACATCACCATTTCTTGAAATAACTTGTTGTGGAAGGAGGTCTCGCAGTAATTCCATTGTAATCCTGGCTGTATGCGATGTGGCACCGTCTTGTTGATACCACATGTTAATTAAGTCTAAAGCATGCAGTTGTGGCGTTAAAAAGTTTTCAATCATATCACTATATCGCTCCCCATTCACAGTTACCGTTATGCCGTTTTCATTTTCAAAGAAGTAAGGTCCAATGATTCCTCCTGACCAAATTGCTTACCAGACTGTCACTTTTAATGAATACAAAGGTGACTGGTGAATAATTTGAGGGTTTCAATTGCCCCGAACCGACTATTCTGTTTATTCACATATCCATTCAAATGAAAATGTGCCTCGTCACTCACTATGATGTATTTAAGAAAATCGGGGTTGTCATGGGCGAGCTGTAACATCATATTGGCATATGTACGGCGGAGTAAATTTAACATAATAAAATTTCCACGTGTCTACTACACGACTGCCAAATATGAACTGTCAAGACTAATGTTTATCAAAATGGCGGCAAAACAAAGTAGGTTACCTTCCCGACGGACACCCTGTAGTAGTAACAACTTTAAGTAAAAATTTGAGGCAAAAATATTAAAAGAACCAGATCCAGAACAGATAGGAAAACAAAAATAATTGCGATTTCAATTAGAACATTCAAAACCGAAACCGGGTAACCGTTTTTTTTTCACCTTATAAAATGAAATAAAAGTTTTTGAAAATATGGCATTACCAGAGCAAAACCGATTACTTTTGACAAATTAAAATGGTTCTTAAAAATACGTAGTGGCAACGACGTTTTTTTTATTTATTTATTTACTTACAACATACAAAAGATACAAACGAAAACAAAATTTCTTTGAATTGTGTAAAAAAATAAAAATGTTTGTTGTAAAAAAATTACATTGTCGACGCCGAACACAGAAATAAATCAAATAGCAAGGGAACGGACAAAAAACTACACGGCAACTACACTACAAAGCAAAAAATGTGGCAACTTCAACTGAAACGTTACGTTAAAAGTTAAAGGTAAGATGATTGGTCACTTTTAAGTTAAAGTGCATATACTTATAATAACGAAAAACTTATAATCTGGCCGTTAACATCCTAACTTTTGAAAAATTAAAATCAATTTGTCGGCATCTCACAAAAAGTGAATATAATTTTGTCAGGTAGCGTAATTTGATAAAATTTGCTTTTTAATAAAGCAAAATTTTAGGATATACTGTCAAATTATCAATCTTAAATTAGAGTGTTTTATTCTCAATTAATGGTGCCATATGTTAAAAAAATACACAATTTTTTCTCATCGAAATAAGGATTTTCTTAGAAAGTTTTTTGTAAAAAAAATTATTTTAGAGGTTATTTTTTATAAAAAATAATATCAATTCGCGAATTTTATAACATTTTTGAAAAATACAATGGGATTCTAAGAAAAATTACGTTTAATAAAGAATCGCTAGATTTTCGGCTAATATCGGACCGACGATTTTTTCAGCTAAAGACAAATTAAAATCGTATCACGAAAACTTTTTTGATGCGAGAAATACTAAAACGGGCTGCAGAGACTCAGATGTGATTAAAAATTCGACGTTTCAGTGTATACTATTTACACACTTAGAATATTAGTGGTTTAATGTTTTTAGTTTAATAAAAAAAGTTTTCCGTACCATTTAAAAATAAAGGAACATACATTTATTTTTCAAAGAAATATCTATATTAACTTTTTTATACATTAATTCGAAATGGTTTTTTTCAGTTTAATTTATTTTTTTATTTGTATGAAATTTAATAAAAATTTACTCACAAAAAAGGGAAATTTGTAATTTATTTGTGTCCGTAACAGTTATTACAAATTTAAATTTTGTTTGCTGTCTGTTTCAAAAAAAAAAAAAAAATATTCAAAAAATTTTAATTTGTTTTTTTTTTTTATTTAAATAACAAGAACTTCATAAACACACATACATACATACAGAAACACATTCACACAAAATATGTCTATATCCATACATACATTTTGTAGATTAAAAAACAAATAAATGATAAAATTATTTATTTTTAAGGAATTGGTAGGTAAAATTTTGACATTTATTTTAACTGATTATATAATTTGTTTCTTAAGGATGTGTCAGTTGTTTAATCAACATTTAAAAATAAATAACAAAAGGCATTTAATTTAAATGAAAATTAAGTAGACCGATTTTTAAATGAAATATAATTTCTTGTAAATGACATTTTCTGTTATTTTAATTTACAAACTATTTTAAATGCATGAAACCGCCCAACTGGTAGGTATTTCTTAAAAATATTACAAATTTTCAAGATTTTTGCTGTAATATCGTTATTTGAATTTGATACAGTAAAATAAAATAAAAACAAAAAATCCAGAGAACCGGTTTTTTCTAAAAACTGAAACCGGTTTTTTTAAATGGTTTTTGAATACTCTATGTAGTGTATATCTCTACATGATTCTCTTATATACTTTATAAAACTTGTTGTTATTAAAAATATTTTGTAAATACTTTGAATTCCGTTTTTTTTTAATTTCCTGTTTTCAATATTTTTGATTTCAATTTTACCTATGAAAATACATAAATAATTTTTATAAAAAATAGGTATAATTATTTTTTAAATACAAATAATAAATATTGTAACTAAAATCTAGTTTATAAGTTTTATCCCTCCTACAAATCGTTTTTTCTATGGCAGTTTATCCCGCGAAGTAAGATAACATAAGAGGGCTATGAACTAAAAAGCTTGAAAAATTTACCAACTCCTTATCAGATGGCGCGCAACAACTGCTCTAAGGTTTACCATATCGCGCAACAACAGTGTTGCCATATTTGAAACCCTAATTTTCCACCACCTTTTATCACTTTTCCATAAAAAGCAACACATTCATTAATAGGAAGAATTTCTCTTAAGAAACTTTAAAAAATTTTAATAAAATTATACACATAGAAAAATAAATTCAGTTAGCACAACTAAATTCAAATGTGATTGCTGCATATGTTGGGTATAGCAACCAAAATTTGGTTATGGGAAGCAATATTCAGTTGTACCAACCGATTTTAGGTGTACACCCAGAAAACAGTAGTGTCTACCGAATTTAATATGAAGACAACTGTTTTCATATTAAATTATATTTTTAGTTGTGAAAGCCAATATTCAGTTGTACAATTTAATATTTATATTCTACAGAAATATTATAACGTTCCACAAAATTTTATTTAAAAAAAAAAAAATAATTTTTAATTTTTTCCGGTATCGAACCTGGGCAATCAGATTCATAGTTCACAGTCTTGCTTACTGCACCACAACTAATTTAAATTTTCTTTGATATATTTGCCATTTAACCATTTGTATGTTTTATTTTAATTAAAAAAAATATTTTTTAATTGTTTGCCTTTTCCGGGATTTGAACTCAGAAATTCTGAGTACTGAGCTACCTCTCAAACACTTATAAAGTTTTATGGCTAATTTTGAATTTAAACAATTTGTTAGAAAAAGAAATATTAGTAATAAATTTGTTTATTAATACCAATCATTAGTGACGTCTTTTATCAATACAATCCACAATTCGGTCGCTTCTACTGGAACCCTAATTAAATGATATATTTGATCATAATAACCGTACTTGTAGTTACCACTTTTGAATACCGACAATTTATTATTGAATTTGATTGATTGTATCAAATTTCTAATACATTCATTCACTAAATAAATGGTTGCTTCCACCGCACACAAATACTAAACGAATTTTATTTTTAAATATGATTGGAAATACAAATAATTGAATAATAGGATTGATTTTTGGTTTCTTTTACCTATTTTTAATTCCCAATACAACATTTTTGCTTTTTTAATGGATTTTAGGTTATTCCAAATAAAATTAAATCCTCACAAATAAATGTTAACGGGTTTGATTGAATTGCAACCAATCTTTTTTTTATGGTTGTGCCAATCATAGTCGTACTATAATATGGTTATCATATTATGATAATAAAATAACCATATTTTTACCATAATATGGTCCCTACAGTTTTATTATGATTCAAAAATTAAACATGTTATATTGAATTTATCATAATATTATCGCACGTAATCATATTATGCTCAAAATATTATTATATTATTGTCCCTCATAACTATATTATGATTCATGGATTATCATTATATGATCCATAATCTAAGAAAATTTCTTAAAGGAAAAGTTCTTAGAAACTATGAAAAAACTCTTTAAATTTAAGAAAATTTCCTTTAGACATGTTATTTCTAAAAAAATTGATAATAAGGACTTTTTAAAGAAAAATTGTTAAGGAAAAAATCATAGATTCTCAGAACTTTTCTTTCAGAAAAATTTAGATTCTGTGGACTTTTTTTAAGAAAAATACTTAAAACTTTTTTTTAAATTCTAATGACTTTTTTAATAAAAAAATCTTAGATATTTTTAAAGTTTTTTTTGGAAAGTTTTTAGAAATTTTTCTTTAGAATCTAATAATAGTTCTACTAGATAAAGTCCTTAGAATCTAATTATGAAAATAATTTATAAACTAAAAATAAAGTTTATTCAGCATTACTACGTGTTCAAGAGTACTAAAATTTAAGAAACATTTACTCGTTTACAAATAATTTTTACTGAATTTAAGAACAAATTTATACTAAATTAAAGTAAAACTTAAGAAGAAATTTACTTACTTTAAGAAAAAAATTTACTTAATTTAAGTAAAGTATTTGTACTTGTTTTTAAGAAAAGGATATACTTGACTTAAGTTAAAATTTCTTTGGAGCCAAATCATTCCCAAATTTCTTAAATTTTAGTTAAATTACTTTATATTTGGGAAATATTTTTCTGAGTGTATGAAAACAAGACAATATTATGACTGTAAATGTTAATGTCATGTTTTATTTGATGTATAATTATTTATTGATTGTTGCCAGCAATTTATCGTTGCATAGTTATCATATTTATTTCATAGTCAGAATTTTTGTTACCTCAGTATGGTTACAGCCAATCATGATATAATGATAGAAGGTGACAATCATAAAATAGTAAAATATTTACTAAATAATGATGGCAGCGATTATGTTGATGGTTAGAAACCCAATAGTTTGTATGTTGTAAACCAAAGACATTTAAATTTAAAGCTGCAATATATTCCTTTTTCCAATTCAGAAACCTAATTCGGCATCGAATGTTGTAGTTCTATTTTCCAATCCAAAAATTCCATCTATCAGTCAAGAAGGCCAACATTTTTCGGAGCGTTTGCTAAAACACATTTTTTCAAATAATTTTTGTTTTAAATACAATTTTATTGACTACATTCATACAAAAAGATTTTGTAAAATAAATTAAAAGTCTCTACGATATAACATACAAATCTTTGTATGGTTTTCCCGAAAATTTATACATACGCTATGATTATTATCTTAAAATTAAGTTTTAGGAGTATAAAATATTATATTTATTATAAACTTAACTTACAAGAAAGTTCTGCAGTGTGGTTCGTTCTAGAGATGAGCAATACCGTCATTACCGTGATTACGGTTTTCTATGAGAACAAAATTTGCGATTTGAAAAAAAAAAAAGATTTTCTGTAAAATAAAAAAAAAAAAAACTAAAACATCAATTTAGCGATGATTATTTTCGACCAGCAACGAAAACATTTTTTTTTAAAAAGTCACCGTTTTAAATAAAATATATATACACCATCGGACAAAATAAGTATAACGTGAGGTTTCCACAAGGTGTTCGTCGTAGAACGAAAGAATGACTGCTTATATTTTGTATTGTAAGAAATATTTTTACGGACTCTCCGACACGTACGGATTCATGAATCCGGTTCTACTGCACGTTTACGGACCATAAATACGTATCCGTTAAAGCATGTACGTAAACGGAACATAAACGGTCCGTATAATTGAATTTTCGAAAACAGTAACAGTAAGTTTTGACTCCGTTTCTGTATCGTCATATACGGACTTCGTCTAATTTCATTAGTTTTTCTTCCGTTGCTTTTGAATTAGTTTTTTCATTACACGGGTCGGGCGCTAAACTTTAGAAAAACATATACACGGAAAATAAATTTAATAAATTTAATTTGAGGTAAATATATATGAAATTTAAAACAAGTTTTACGGTGACGTGCGCAAATTTGCAAATAAAAATATTGTCTGCCAATTCATAATAGATTTTGTTAAAAAAATATGTAAATTTGCGTTGTATGCTAAATAATTTCGTAAACGCCAATTAAAATTAAAATTTTGTTTTTTTGGATTCCGTTTATGACGGACCGAAAACGTTACGTAAAAGGAACGTATTATTTGTTGGGTTTGTTATTTTAATTGCCACTCGCCCTGAAAAAAAAGGGGGCGTTATATTAAAACGAACATTACAATTTTAATTTGTGCACTCCGGTGATTAATAAATTGTCCCTTTTTATTGTTTTAGATCAATTTAATAAATTTTAAATAGTTTAAGTTATACTTTTTACAATTTTGTATTTTATTTTGTTCGATAGTGTAAAACTGCATACAATGAAATACTGCTTCTTCAAATATTCGATCAATGCAGCTACCAGTGATTTTTCAATCGCGGAGATTAAATCACTGTAGAGGAAAAAAAAAATATTGATTACAATTTTTTATCGGCTCAATGTGAAATTTATGCCCATAATTTCAAGCAATAGATACCTATCAGTGCTTAATTACGAGTTATCTATTGGTCTTTATTCGTCTACGGCTGATGGGTATCTATTTATCCTCCCACCTCCCTCCCCCCCCGTTTTCTACACCCTTTTTACTCCTTAAACATAAAGCTAAAGTTAGCCATATGTAGACGTAACGTGACGAATTAGGTGATTCAACCTATCTACAGAAAACACGCTCAAGCACTTACCACACGTAAACGGAATGCGTCGGAACGGACAAACCTTTTGAAATTTTATTTTCTTTCCGTATTTACGTGACAAAATAAAGTGGAAAATACAAACAAATAAAATGTTAAAATTTAAAAATTATGCTAAACAAATAATGAATAACAATAATAATTAGAAGTGTTGGCTTAAAACAGCTGATACGTTTTCTTTTATCTATAACTACACAGTTTCTGCTCCGTCCCGTTACGTTTGAGTATGTTACATCTACGTATGGCTAAAGGACCCTTAAATAAATAAAATACGTGCTAATTAATTTTGCCGCCTCTACAACATATCCAAATTCCATCCATATCGGAGTGAACCACACGGCAGACCATCCTTGCTAGCATTAGACTGTATTGCTTTTACATTACATTTATTTATTAAACTTTGATTAAACCAAAATAACTTCTATTGTTTGTATCCTCTAAAAACGCCCTGCGATTTGTATGGAAATCCCGGAGATGTAAATGCTCATTGTGCCGCAAATAAATAAGACCACTGGTATGACAGGTATTTATCACCGAAACATTATTCGTGTAAATATTATTTAAACATTGTAAAAATGGTTTGTGACCGTGGAATATAATAAATCCATTTTGTGCAAAATTATTGTGATAGCAAATTTGAGCATAAACATAATAAAGACCAGGTTCATGTACGGTTAGTACACCATTTTCCACATGGAAATAGCTATCAACATCCAATTCATTAGTCCAACTTGCTTTGCCAATATACATGTCACCATTGTAGGCTTAAAAATAAAGATTATTGTTAAATTTAAATTTGTTTCGAGACTCCTAATTACACTTACAGTGTATTTGTACTGCAGCATTGCGGTATGGTACTTTGTGTGTTAAATGAAAATGAGCTGCTGGTTTAGCATCGACCAAATTTGACGTTGTCGGTCCTATATTTTTAGCTGAAATTAGAGAATCACCTGAAAATTTATTGAATACATTAAAGGGTTATTGAAAACTTGAGGAAAGGTGAGGCATAAAGGATATAAATCAAAAGGCGATATATAATTAAATATGTTAAAACAACAATTCAGAACCTACCACTTTTAACTGTAGGAAATTTACGTCTGCGAGAGCTATGTGGTCTTAAAGGACTGCGACGTCTTTCATAATCACCAGCCACTATCGATTTATACTGATTATCTTTAAATGATCTGGTGAATAGAAAATTTACAAATTACACTTTGGAAAAAAAGTAAAATTAATAAAATACCTTAAAATTGTGGCTTTTTCATTGTAAGGCAATTCATCTAAATCATCAATTTCACTATTCAATGATGTCAACGATCTTGTCTTTCTTTCGCTGTTAAAAATTTCAAAAATTAAAAAAAAAAAATTTAATTTACATTTTAAGTAAAAAAAAATAATAATAATTACCCTCCTCGCTTTTTCTTTTTGGAATCGTTATATTTCTCAAAGTCATCATATAAATTATCATCTCCCATGGAATCTGCATTATCAGTTGCCTCTTCTTCATCATCGGTTTCTTGATAATGACGAAATTTATTCATAAGTTCCTCATAATCTTCATAATCATCTTCTTCGTCATCTTCATCATCGCCACTTGTATTTTCACTGTCATTAACATCATCACCATCATCCACATCGGGAAGTTCATCATCAATTAAAGCATTGTTATTCTATTTAGGAAAAGAATACAACAACAACAACAACAACAACAAAAAAAAAACAATGTGATCAATTAAGATTTATACACATGGATCATATCACATTGAAATAATTATAAATGGTTTTCATTTAATTATTTTCAAACCATAAACCATGTGAATTGATTTTATCACTAAATAGTTTTAAAGAAAGATGCGCATTTGTATACCCTACACCCTGCTAGTGTATAGTTATATTAGGGGGTTTATAAGGTTGTATTGTGCTATTGGATATCTGATTGTTGCGGTTGGGACAAATGTAATGCCATGTCATAATACGATTTGGCTGCCATTTTGTTAGAAATTAAAAAAATTGTACTCAGTTGTAACGGAACGTTTATTTAAAGGTGTAAAATTGATGGCATTAAAAAAATTGTAACGTTTAAATCAATATCAGATTTGAGCTCGTTTGACGGCATTTTGAATTATTGCTCGCAAAACATCTGGTGGGTTATTATGTAATTCAATTCGAAAACTGGGACCTTTTGAAAAGAATTTCCGAATTTCCGCTCTCATGTATTACAGAGTTGTATTTGTGTATAAAAGGGTAAAAACAAGTAATGTCAAATTTTTTATCGGTTAAAAATATTTCATAGTTGTTAGAAAATGCGCTTAAACGTCAAAATTAAAAATAATTTATAAAGAAAAAGGAAAAACATTGAAATTTTCAAAAAAAATATACATTAAGAAAAGGTCTGTACGAGGTAATTTTGAGTAAAGTCTGGTAAAATGAGAGTAAGCAAAAAATTCTCTCACAAAACCATAAAAATGCTCAAAATACTGCGAACGCACAAAACCACATTTCATATCCAAAAATAAACGTCAAATTTATTCATATTAAAAAACAGCTTAATTAATAAATATATTTGAAATGACAAATATCGTATCTACTTACATTTTCAAATGTATTTTTCATTATTAAGAAGGAAAAGTTCTTTATAGTAAATTTTTATTTAACTTTAATTTTTTTCAAAAATGCAAAACATCTAATTTATTAGCAACAGCTGATGATTTGACAATTTTACCCAAAGAAAAAGTAAGGGTAAGTTCTGGTAAAATGAGAAACACAATTACTCTCTCATGAACGCTCTCATTTACCCAATTTTTGTTACAAGAAACGCTTTCTGGTAAGATCGGGTTCCCGCGGGCACCCGCGGTAACGTACGTCGAACACACCTAAAGAAAGTTTAAAATGAATTGTGTTTTATTGTAGACAGAATCGAGTAATGATGAAAATTATGTTATTTCGGAAAGAATTCAAAGGTAATTAATTTATAAGGGATACATTAGATCAGCGGTTCCTACTAACTTTTACTTCACGGACCCCTTGATACATTTTTACTGGCTGACGGACCCCCAAATTTTTTTATATATAAATTAAAAAACATTCAAATCGAAAGATTTTTAATAAAAAATAATAGTAGTATAGGGTGTCCGCCGGGAAGGTATACTACTTTGTTTGTTTATAATTTTTGATTAAATGAAAGATAATGGATGTTATATTGATAAATGTTTTATTTAATGTCGGCAATTATGTATGCAATGCAATATCAGATAAATGTCCGCCTCTGTTAGCCTCACAAATGCGAGCCCTTTTGAGCACATTTTTCATTACATTCTCACACATTTGACGCGATATTTCATTAATTTCATCACGAATATTTTGTTTCTGGTGTGTTTGCATAAACCTTGCTTTTCAGATATCCCCACAAAAAGAAGTCCGGAGCAGTCAAATCAGACGACCGTGGAGGCCAATCAACATCACCATTTATTGATATAACTTGTTGTGGAAAGAGGTTTCGCAGTAATTCCATTGTAATCCTGGCTGTATGCGATGTGACACCGTCTTGTTGATACCACATGTTAATCAAGCCCAAAGCATGCAGTTGTGGCGTTAAAAAGTTTTCACATATCACGATATCGCTCCCCATTCACGGTTACCGTTACGCCGTTTTCATTTTCAAAGAAGTAAGGTATAAAAGTGTTACAAGGGCGTGGTCTGCGTTGTTGGTAACTCTGATTTTGATGAAATTTAGGTTTGTGACTAGGAAATTCAGCCCGCAATTTCCTTCCCGCGAGATTCCAGGGATATCAAGCATTTTTTTGGGATTTCAAAAAATGCATTTTTAAATATTAAAAAAAATTAATAATTTTAAATTTGCATATGCAAAAATCTTTCAAAAAATTTTTTAAATTATGTGAGATATTCTTTTCCGGTTCAAGATCACAAAAATTTTTCCTTTCCAAATGAATTATAATTTTTATAATAATGAGGAATATATAGAAAAAGTTATTAGACACCAGCCGAAGTATATGCCCTTTTTGGACAGCTACGACCTACATCAGCATTCTTAGCGTTTTAAAGGGCAGAGCTGATAAAATCTGAAGATGTATTGTGTCACAGACTACACAGACAGGTTACCAATGACATCTGTCAAACAAGAATTCTCGAACCGTATGTTTATTTTGACATTGCAGTAATTTGCATAATGAGACAGATAAAATAATCTCCATAAAAAATGTATGGTACATATTTTTTTTGTGTATCACTGCAATTTTAACATTTCCTTTATTAATTTTCTTGTCGCCATTTTGATTCAATCAGCTGTTTCATGTCTGGGTAGTCTGTGAATTTTATCTTTCAACATCAGCTGATTTGACATATGGGTATTTCCACAGAAAGGTCAACCGCTACCAAAATATTAAAGTTGAAGAAAAAAGACTTTTCTGAGAAATTTTAGTTGGTTAATGCATTGGATTTTAAGAATATACCTAATTAAATACATATTACCATTTGTAATTTAAGAAAAGTGGTCTGCAAAGAGCAGCTTTGCTTTTTTTGGTTTTAGCGTTTTTAATTGACATTTTTCCTTGAGTTATTTCTAAGTGTTACATATCATGTCGATTGCACTCTTCTTATAGACTAAATATACCAACAATAAATATTTAAAAAAACCACAGTAGAGATCAAGCAAACTCCGAATAACGGTATAATTTAAAGATTCTTTGTACTACATTCTTCTATCCCGTTCGCGACCGAAAATAAGCATTTGTGTTTAGTTCTCCGTGAACGTTGATCGGAATAGTTTGATATTTACAATTCATAACAAAATAACCGAGATCATTTAAAAAAAACCAAACCTAAAACATTTGGAATTATTGTCCCGTTCGCGATGTCCCGTTCGCGATTCTAAAAAAAAATATTTAAAAAAAATAATAATAAGGATAATAAAAAAAAAAAACAAAATCCTAAATAAAATCTTTATATCTCTGCTTTAGTTAAAAAATAATCTCCATTTAATAAACTGACGAAATTCGCAGAGTTTTAAACAAAACCACACACCGAAAAAAATGACTTACATTTTTTGTCCCGTTCGCGATCGCAAGTTTATCCAAAATATTTGGAGAACGTTCATATTTTATAATTTTCTTTTTGTTCTCAAAAATTGTTCTACTAAAATGCTATTAAATATTTATAAAAAGTTAAAAAAAATTTTCAGTTTTCATATTTTTTTTTTTCAAGTTGAGTGCGTACGAATGTCCCGTTCGCGATCCTGGAAATGCCCTTATGTAACTAATGCGATATTTCAAGACTATCAAATGATTTGGCTACTTGTATAGAAAATATTATTTATTAAAGTGTCCTGTTAACTGTAGCACAAGTGAAAAGGATTAAATTTAAAAATAAAAGTTTTCTAAATCTCAGAAGCATCCTTGAGCATTAAAACACTTTATTTTAGTAAAATAAAATTTTAACTTCCGTAAAAATAAAAAGTTTTGAAAATTTTAACATTCAATTACACTGTATTAAACCAAAACTGTTAAAAACTTGAAAAATTAAAAAATATCAAAAACTTCCCGATCGATTTTAAAATAATTTTGTTCGGCGTATCAAAATTATGTAAACATTATTTTAATATGAAAGCGAAGGTTTCAAAAACCAAAGTTGTTTAGCGGTTTTACCAAAACACCCTGTTTTTGTTTTACATGCAACAATATTCATTTCAAATACCTATCACTGATTATTAGGCTGCGGGTAATCCTCAGATAAATTATTTTGATTTTATAAATTGTTAACATGTTTAAAATTGAGTAAAATACAATAGCTACCAAAGAAAATAATTGAAATTGATACACGTAAATAATTATAAGGGCTTAGTTGGTGTCAAATGGCACACAATATTAATTTAGATACTTGAAAATCTTAAGTAAAATAAATATATAGTTTTAATAATCACAACAACAACACTAACACTGCAAACATATTTTATTGAAACAAATACATAAATTAATTGACTGAATTAAATTGTATAATATGACAAACATATGTAACATATTTATGCACAAGTTAGAGACCACAATTTAAATAGTCAAATAATATTTGTGGATTATTTTTTCTTAAAGCTCACAGTGGCGCCAATGGCAATTTTAGGCTAATTAAACGACCAAACCAAATGGCACTATTCATATCGTTCATGCTATAGTACGATATTCTAGAATCTAGATGGTCATGTCTGGTTTTAGTCTTATTGGCAATCAAGTGTATAGTTTTTATGATTTCATTTTTAAAAATATATAACATCATTTCTAAATTTTTCTTTCTTCATTTTAATGTTTGTTTTTGAGATGGTACTTTTTTTTACAGGCAAAACGAATAATTGAATATGCCTTGCATTGTATTTTTGCATACATTTGATTAATAATTATATTTAATCTACCATTTGGTGTGAAATAATAATAATCATCCTTACCTCCTCTTTTTCAAGATCATTTAAATCATCTAAATATGTCAGACCCAAACGTTTTTGCATACTTTCGATAACTTTATTCAATGTTTGAACTTCTGTTTGCAAATTGGAAATGCGCATCGTATTCCATATCTATAAAACAATAAGAAAAAGCAAACAAAAAAACGAATAATAAATAATTATCATTTTAAAATTCAAGGTTTTTTTTTGAATAAATGAAATAATTTGAATAGAATATATAAATAAGGATATTCTTTAAAGTCTTATTACTTTAGGTGGAGGCTAAAAAAATACATATTAAAAACGGCTCCCAATTTAAATCAAAAGGTGATTTGAGAGTTAGCAGTTCTTGAGTTGCTAACCAAATAAAAATTTTGTTGCATAACAAACTCATAGTTAATTAATTCTGTAAATTATTCAATTAAGAAATTATCAAAGATGCGGTCAAAAATGTTTGTCGGGAGAATCTTCTGAAAATGACAGATAATACAAAGGTATATGTAATTAAAAAGCCGGCAAAACAATTCACCTTTAAAATATTTAAAAATATTGTTATTTTTAACTGTTTAAAATAATAACTAATAACTGCGGCATAAATAACTAATAACATGGTAAAAATAACTAACAAATTTTTACTACAAAAATTTTGAAAAAGTTTACAAAATTAATTAAAAACAAGGAAAAAATGCTAAATTCGGCTGTGCCGAATCTTTAAATACTCTCTACCTCTCTAATTTTTTTGATACAAATAATATAAAAAAAAACTTTTGAAGTAAAATTATGTAGTTGTTTCATCATTTTGAGGTGAAAAATTTTTTAAGTGTTGAAACAGCTTTTTTGGTGGAAAAAAATTTAGAGGTGAAAAAATATTTTAAGGTGAATAAATTTTTTGTGGTGAAAAATACAAAATATTTACTGCTAAGCGACTGGTATAAAAAATATGAGAAAATATGTTATGTACCAGTCGCTACTATGAAATTGCACTAAATTTGTATGGGCAATTTAGAGGCACCTTTACATTTTCACTAGTTTTTTAACCATGGACTGTGCAAAAAACACATTTTAAAGCATAGTTTTTGGCAAATACTCAATTTTGTTACTGGCTAATGGGGACTAGCTCTGCAGCAGAATATGCCTAATGGAGAGAGTGCACCTTCTGATGGGCCATCTATTGACAAATAGTTACAACTCATGTTCTTTCTTTAACAAATTAATTTCTTTGGTTTATGTTAATTCAGCGCCACCGGCACTAAAGCAATTATGTATTTTGCACTTTCTTCATATATAAATGGCTTTGGTTACAAAAACAAAAATACATTTCATGGAATAAAACGAAAAACCAACAAGCTTAACAGAAAAGAAAAAAAAGGATACAGAAAAATTTTACCAATTTGTATGGAAAATTTAGAGGAACCTTCACATTTTCACTCATAACTTTTGAACCGCTTAACCGATTTTGCTCATTTTAAATACCAAACTGCTCGAGAGGATGTTCAATAGTCTGGGTAAAAATAGGCACCCCCGCTTGCGTCTTCGCGTCGTGATCGCGATTTCAACAGACAGACGGACAGACAGACAGACGGACGGACATCGCTAAATCAACTTAAAATTGCATAAGGATCACGAATATATATACTTTATGGGGTCTTAAACCTATATTTCGACATGTAACAAACGGAATGACAAACTGATATACTTATACCCTCCCATATATGGTGGAGGGTATAACTAGTGATTTTTTATAGTAATTCTTTTTTTTTTGTATTTTAGTAAAAATAAAGTATTATTTGTTTTGAATAATAATCCTACTTAAAACTTAAGGTCAAAATTCCAAACGGTGCTCAAGTTATTATGTTCTTATGCATTTCAGATATAATAAATTATTATTCAAATTTCTATGTGCAAATTTAGAATACATGAGTAATAATAAATATAAATTAAACAAAAAAACTAATTGAACAAAATTACGATGTTTATTTCTTTGAGTGTAATTTAAAAACTAAAATTCATTCTCATATTCTGTAAACGCATATCGGTTGATGACATCCTATTATTATAAAAATACTTTGTTTTGTTCACATTCCACATATTTTAAATATATGGGGATATAAAGAATATCAGAAGCTCAGAGATTGAAGCGACAAAACAAACTGAACTAATATAACGAAGATACTATTTTTTTGAATAACTCAAATTTTTCGTTAAAATTATGAAATTTTTGTTAACCAATATTCCGCTTCGTGATCTACTACAAACTGCTTAAACCGTATGAAACACTATCGGACTCAACTCATCCGTTTGAGGCGCGCTCTAAAGCAAAAACGGCCGGAATACGCAGAAAGATAAAGTGATTTTGCAGCATGACAACATTCGGTCACATGTTGTAAGACCGATAACCTTTCGGCCTGTTCCAGCAGATGTTTACTTCATATGAACAATGCAAAAAATGGGTCGTGGATTGCCTCAAAAGACTAGTCGTTCTTCCAAGCAGGTATCCGAAAATTGCCAGAAAGATGGGAAACCTTTTGGCCAGCGATGGACAATGCTTTTAAATCCGTAAATTTCGAGAAATAATGCTTATTATTAATTTAAGGTTCTAATAGTATTCATAAAAGTTTCCATAACCAAATAATGATTTTTGATACACAATTTCACATACAATATTATGCATTAGCTTACACCTTACTTTACTGATGAATTTTACAGGCATTGTGCCTTAAGAAAATTGTTACTTTAAAAATATATCTTCATAAGAAAATACTACAAATATTTTTTTTATTAAATATCTTAACATAGTCACGCTGGGGATTAAATATTGTTCAACTTTATTGTGAAACCCAATATTAAGATATTTAACTGAATTTGAAATTATTCATTATTACAGTTGATGATTTTTTGATGAGAAATTCAGATGAACTGATTTCGAATTATTTATTTTTATTTTCCATTTTGATGCCCCGAAGGATATATTATTAATAGCAATTTGTGGATTTTTCGATGTCTCAGTGGTAGTATTTCCTCCCTATAATCGCCATGTCATCTGCAAATGTTTCAATTTTCATAAAATAATAGGTAAAAATGATATTGGTCGTTATGAAGCAGCTTTTTGTAGACAGTAATTGTTTTAATATTTCAGCTGTTATAAGGTCATAACTTTGCTCCTTTTTGGTTTTCAGATTAAGGATTTCTCTTTTAACTTCACTTGTTGTGACTTCAATAACATCTAAGCTTTCCCGTAATTCTTTTGCTACAAGAATATTTTCAGTAATATAGTCAGAAATGTTTGGTTTGAATACTTCTTCCGGATGGTTCGAAAAGAGGTTAGCTTTGTTGGCGTTTGCTCTAGCCGAATTTCCACCGGGTTTTTTACTGGAATATAGTTGTTTTACAGGTCGATTGAAATGCTTTGTAGCAGCCGTATTTATAACCAAAAATTAGCATGGATTTCACATGCGTATTAATTATAATGCCTTTGTTATCCCCTCTGCTAAATTCATGTTAACGAACTACCAACCACTTACCAAATGTTGTGCAAAAAAAAAAAAGATTTTTTTTATTTAAAAACTATCGAAACTCTGGATCATTTTCTTGATCATTGCAGGTCTTTTAACAATTTTTTTTCTTTTTTTCCATACTTTTCCATTTTCATAGGGCAGGTTTTGAATATATTGTCGTAAATTGTATTTTTAGTTCTTAGATTTTCTTTTTTAGTTGCTTGGCTGCCCGGTTGAAATAAGTTTTATCAATAGAAGTTCTCGTTTGATGCCATCTCTTTCAAAGCTTTCGTTTATATTCTTTTAAAAGCTTAGTTTCTTTTGAATAATACAGGTTGGTTGAAAAGTTCCTGCGCTCGAAATGAAAGAATACTGTTTTTGTTACTTCTCCTAGAAGCTCAATATACTTGTTCCAATGATCTTCCAATAATTTTTTCCCATCCTTATAATGGTTTTCCGGAAGCTCTGCAAAATAACCGTCTACGGCTGCTATGGCCTGTTCATTCGACGAAAAATGCTTTCCACGAAGGAATTGTTTGAGATTTCTGAAGAGATAGTAGTCACTGGGAGCCAAATCTGGTGAATACGGTGGATGTTCAAGCAATTCGTACTTTAATTCTTTGACTTTAGCCATCGTCAAAACACTTTTGTGAGCAGGTGCATTGTCTTGATGAAAAATTATTTTTTTCTTCTTTAAACCAGGTCTTTTCTCATGAATTTTTTCATCCAGCTGATCCAAAAGGCTGCAATAATATTCAGAGTTGATTGTTTTACCTTTCTGAAGATAATCAATCAACAAAATTCCTTTTGCATCCCAAAAAACTGATGCCAAAACCTTCTTTGCTGATCGTTGTGACTTCACCTGCTTTGGAGCTGAACAACCAGCTTCAGTCCACTGTAAACGTTCTTGTTTCAATTTAGGATCATGGTGGTAGATCCAAGTCTCATCCATAGTTATAAGACGACACAAGAAGTCGGTTTTATTTAGCTTAAAACGCTCCAAATTACGCTGAGAAATTTGATTTCGATCCAGTTTTTGTTGAATTGTTAATGTGTGCGGCACTAACTTTCCAAACAGTTTTTTCATACGTAATTCTTTATGTAAAATATGGAGTACTCGTTCGTCTGAGATGCCTATGGCATTAGCAATTTCACGCTTAGTCAAACTTGGATCTTCACTAACCATATTATGTACCTGCTCAATGATTTCTGCTGTGGTTGCAGTTTTTGGTCGTGGATCCTCTTTAAGGCTGGTACGACCACGGTAAGGACTCCTTATACACTTCTAAAAATTGCTCATAAATTTCCTTTGCTTTTAAACCCTTGAAAACAAAGAATCTAATGACAGCACGATATTAAATTTTTTCCATATTAAAATAAATCAATGACACGTCAACTTCAAATGGCTTGTAAACAAAGAAAGAATTGACAGAATGACTTACAACTTTGCGTGTGTTTTCAGGACAGTTATACCAACTTGAGAAAAAAAAATGTTTGGAGCTAGCAGTGCCATCTCTTGGTGAACGCAGGAACTTTTCAACCAACCTGTAAAATCCTATTTTCTTTTCTTGCATTGGCAGCATCTTGTAATTTTTTTGTAAAATGATGAGTTAGATCTTCTGACTCATTTATTGTTAGTATATTTATTGGATTTTCCATATTGCTTTTTAAACTCCAGTCTGTGTTTTTATTGGACAAGGTCAGTATTTGCTAAATGTTTACAAAGAAAGAACAATTGGTGTATGATCTGAGCTTAAATAAATTTTGCATTTAATCTCTAATTGTAGCATCATGTGTACAGCTCACTAATATTTTCTGGAAATAACGTAGCCACAATGAAGGAGGTGTTCATGTAAACTAACGTACCGAAATCCGGAGAAAAAAGAAATGTAAATATAATATTAGTTGGTATTATATTTTTATCTGTGGACTTTTGGCATAAGGACTTATTTAGAAACAAATATTTTTTATTATGCAAATGTGAAGACCAGACAGAAATCTGCTCATTCAAAATTTTATTGACTACAAAATAAAATTTTTTTCTTAAGTCGGCAAGTGCTTTTGTCAAAAGTCTAGCTTAATTGCTTGCCTTTTCATTGTGGTTACTATTTTTCATTAAAGTAATAGTGAGTGGATGTTACGCATGATGCTACAATTAGAGATCAAATGCAAAAATTTCTCTGAAAATAACATGGCAATAAAACAACAAAAATTATGACATTAACGAGCCTAAATGGAAGATTCATGAAAAAAGTGATATCGCCAGACCTTTCGCCAAATACTACGATTGTGTCTCCTGGTTTACATGTTCCTTAATTTGTCTTATAGATCATCCACTAAAATCTATTACAGAAAAGGGGGGCATCCTTTAATATTAGTGACCCTGTTACTGAGGTCACCAAAATTTCCCTCCCTGAGAGTACCTTGTTGACCCTAACCCTCACTAGTGGGTCCAAAATACAGCCTTACCAAAGCTATTTGCATAGATTGATAGCTTGCATTATAAAAGCCACCTTTTATATCCATGAATGAGCATAAGGCAATCCCTTTGGATCTAAGCGATCCCTTTCGATTTCAGCGGTCTCCCAATTATTAAGATCAATTTTAAAGCAGATGTGGTTGTCGATTTGGTTTTCTGATACATTTAAGATATTTTCGAGCAAGAAATTTATTACGAACATAAAGGTCACTCATTTTCTGCATTGTCTTTAGCATAAATGAAGAATGACTGATTGGCCGGTAGGATTAAGGGTGGTCAGTAGGTTTTTTCTCCTTTCGCTAGAAAGACAACCAAAACCATCCTTCATTTAATTTGGAAATAACCTAGCATAGCTCTTAAGATATGAAGTGGTCGCCTTTATAATGATTCAGAACCATGTATTTAAGAATGCCGAGAAAATTTAATGAAATTAATGACCCACTCCTCATTTTCATACGTTAAAATTCACTGTGCCACAGTGTGGTCTCCTCTTCCCACACCCTGGGTGGACTCATCCGCATAAAGTCACAACCAGTATGATGAGTTCTCAGAAGAAGCTTCAAAGATTCCACAAGAGATGTGATTTGAGTTGCCTGGTCCTTGCTGTGATAAACTTGTAAATTCTCTTAGGTGGTGTTTCCAGATCACGTTTTGTCTCGCACGAATGTCTTGTGGAAACTTCATATTAATAAAAGATCTATCATTTCCTTTGTGACTTACACTTAAACATTACTTACAAAATAAGTTATTGAGCTTAAAGCCGAGTTTTACAGTGATCACTCAGTACGATTTTTATACTTAGTAAGACATTTTATTTAAAAATCTCTTTTATTCAAATTAATTATATTCCTTTTTTATCAAACAATAAAAGAGAAATGATATCATTTTGCTTCATTTAAATATTTAATTGCATAAATTAACCGTTATATTTAAAATACATACATCAATTAAATATACACCGCACTTACCGTAATACCCAATACTGCTGCGGTTAAGATAATGGCAACTACACTTGCGGAAATTGCAAGGAAATAGCAACTACGACGATGACGTGCTGCTGCACTTGAGTGTGTTGTCACATAGTTTTCAGCACTTGTGGGTGTTATGAATGGCTTAAGAGTCTCCGCCGTCATGATCGTCGCCAACAAACAAATTTAAAAAAATTAATACTTTTTAAGAATGAATTTAATTGTAATTCAACAATCTTTTCCTTTACAGATTGAGCATAAAGATGTTTAGGATCACGATTTTTAAAGTAATAATTTTGTGGTGGTTATTATTATTATTTTAGTTATTTTCTTTTCGTTCTCTTTTCTTGTTGATGTTATTGTTTATCAAGTTTATTTAATGATCACTGTTAAAACATGTACATATATCTTAAAGGGATACATCAGTATGCATTACAACAACGGAAGATGGCGAATAAAGTACATAGTACGAAAGAAAAATTAGCAAAACAAGTTTTTGATTACATATATTTTTTCTTCTCTTATCATGCAATAATCATAACAGAAAAGGAAATATATATTATATTTTTGCCCGATATTATAAGATACTTTGAATACGTTTTGCACTCTTCAAAATACAAGATTTCACTCGCGCACTCACAATCATTTTCTCTATGAAAGAGTATAATTCGCGGGATTTTCGAGAGAATTATTGTATTACGTTTTTTTTTTATCACATCAAATTTTTCGCTGAATATGATGATGTTTTTTTTACCGATCCCGTTGTTGTCATCCCAAATTAAGAATTAACAATTTGACATTCTTCTTAACATTGTAATACAAATTAGTTTTTATTTATAATTTTTTTTTATTTTCTTTTAATGATCGTTTAAGTTTCACAGCCGTAAAATATTTGTACACACGAAACGACAAAATTTTCTTTCGATCTATATTATTTATTAGGATGATGATGGGTGTTCTAGTTTATGATGTCCGTTCATTCTTGTGGCTCGCACGCGACTGAAATGAATTTCCTTTTGCTGTCGTTATATTGTTGCTCATTGAGACGACAACTGTGTCCATTGTCGTCGTTGTCTCGTATCACTTATGAGTTAGTGGAAGTAGGTAGCAGAGCTTTAAAGGAATCAGTTTCATAATTCCTTCTTTATTTCGATCTGAAATCATGTTTTAGGAATGAAAATTGATCAGCGAACCAAATTTAACGAATTAAATTAACTCATTTTTCAATCGATTTTCACTTAATTCCCACAAGGATTTCAACTTAAATTAAATTCCCTCAAGGAACGAACTTTTTCTTTTAATTGGCTGAATTTAAGTTTTTCACTTAACACAGAAGAACTGAAATTTTCAGCTTAAACCATGAAATAAAACCAAAATAATTTTATTTGTACAATTCTAATATATTTAACTTAGCTAATATGACATTGACGCTATTTAGGGAGGTAGACAGTTAGATGAAAAGTTCAGTTCTTCTGGGCATAAAGGGATAAATTTAAATTCAGAGAAATAAATAAAGCAGCTAATTGCTTAAAACTGCATTTACATTAGGCTCAAAATATAGTTTAAATTGAATTTCGATCATATGGTACTGTATACTAGTAAATCTGTATCTAGTTAAAACTAGATTTCGAGCCTTATGTAAATGCAGTATAAGGGAATTAAAAGAAAAAGTTAGTTTCTTTAGAAAATTAAAGTTTATTCCTGCAGGGTATTAAGTGAGCAATTGAATACATTCAAGAAAAACTCATCCAGTAGAGAATTAATTCCTTGGTAAATAGTTCAATTTTGAATAAATCAATTTGTTAGTGAATGAAAGATTTTTTAAAAGATTTTGCTCAGGGAATTCAATCGCTAAATTTAAACTCTTCAAATTCATTCATAGGAATTAATTAATGGGTTTTTATACCCTCCACCATATATGGTGAGGGTATATATCAGTTTGTCATTCCGTTTGTAACATGTCGAAATATAGGTTTAAGACCCCATAAAGTATATATATTCGTGATCCTTATGCAATTTTAAGTCGATTTAGCGATGTCCGTCTGTCTGTCTGTTGAAATGGCGATCACGACGCGAAGACACAAGCGGGGGTGCCTATTTTTACCCAGATTATTGAACATCCTCCCGAGCAGTTTGGTATTTAAAATGAGCAAAATCGGTTAAGCGGTTCAAAAGTTATGAGTGAAAATGTGAAGGTACCTCTGTTAAGTAAGTAAAAATGTTATTAAGTCTTCTTATTGTTTGATTACATTTATTCTCTTACATAATATGAGAATAATAACATTCTTAGAGCTATATGTGTGTTACTCTAATAACTAAGTTAACGTAAAAATCAACAATGTTAAAGTCGCTAACAGAGCAGACCTCTGTAAATAACATTGCTAAAACTAAATAAATAACATTACTAAAACTAAAAGTTCGTTACATAAATTGACAAAACATATTCATATTACAGTTCATGCAAAATTTAGTATTCAAAGATTCGGCACAGCCGAATTTAGCCCTTTTTTACTTGTTTTTATTAATGAATACACTCCTTGAATTACATTATTAAGGAATTCATTCCAAAAAGAATTTATTCTTTCCAGCTCTGAGTAGTAATAAGTTGTAGCAATAGCAACTTTGTTGTTGAAATGAAAATAAGATCTTTTTTTTTTTTTTTTTTGATTTGTTTTTGTGAATGAGCAGTAGTCGAAAGAATCTCAAAATTCCTATAACTATATAACTTGAACATGGTGGCTGGCAAAGATGTCGTATGGATTTGAATTTGTGTGAGTCGTACTACACAGCACAGTAGCAAATATGTATGATACTTCGTAAATAAGAACATAATTATGTTGATAACACTAGCAAACATTGATTTTCAAAATGAAATGACATTCCACAAAATTTTATTTCGCGTTAATTACTTTGCTCTTATGGAACGTCCTAAAGTATTAGGACTGTGGCTTGTTGAGTAAATTTTGGTCTCCCTATTATATTATAGTTGGATACAGTTTAAGCAAATCCTCTAAACATTGGATATGTAGTTTTAGTATGGGCAGAATAAGCGTTTTATTACGTCTTCCGCAAAAGTCGTACAACGGAAGATGGCCCCGCACACTAAAGAGTTTAAATCAAATGCCGGGGTACCGCAAGATCCTTAATTCTTACATATTGTCTTATTTCTTAACGACTTTCTTGGTTAAAGTTTTTATTCTATTTGTATCTTCTGTCTACTATAATTTCACTGCGCCTCATAAGGGAACTCTGTTACGAGGTTTCTCCAGATTTCGATGAAATTTGGATATAAGATACTATACAGAAGACAAAAGTGATAAAAAATAGGAAACATAATTTCCCAATCACTCCCAGGAAAAATTTTTACAATCGGCTCCCAACCATTCCAATTCTCCTACTGCTGTCACTAGAAGATATTCTTGAACAAGATCCCGAACTGGTTCCAAACCAGACATTACATGTCATTAGGCTAGACTTTATGCATAATTAGGCAGAAATTTTTTAGGATTTTCTTACATTCATGCGATCCCTTACGTGCACTTACTCTTTCGTGCAGGTTGAGAACCCATTTTTTGCAGAAACAGAATAAGGACGTTGCGTTTTATTGGATCGATCGATGCAATTCTACTATAATTCTACTACTGCTGTCACTAGAAGAGATTCTAGAACAAGATCCCGAACTGGTTCTAGACCAGCCGATTCTGTTTTTTCCTTAAGAAGAGCTTGCTTTTGGGATAAATTCAAATAAATATCATAGATATGTAAACCGCCAGTAAAATAGCATATTAATGGTTAAAAATTTCATCAAATTAACTTTCATCAAATGAAACCATCGTTTCCTAAAACAAATATGATAAAAAACAAAAAATGTTGCAATTTTTTGCCCCACTTTTCAAGCCAAACGTGAGATTGACTCGCTAAAGACGTACCCAAGGTAATTTATTTTATTCCGTCCATCAAATATCCCAATTTCATTACAATCGGAGGAAACCCATCTATCTAACTTAAGTAATTACAGTAAGAATTAGAGCCCGAAAAAAACAATAATACTAAAAAATTCTTTTTAATGTATCCTAAATTATGTTCCATTATTTGGGTTTCAGCCATACGACGTACTTGAAAAGTAAAAAATCTCCAGCACCGCGAACATGTAGTTTCTTCATTGTGTGACAAAGATTTATTTGAGTGTTTCCGTAGTCCTTGTTCGTGCCGGTATTCCTTTTTTCAAATTTCAAATCATACTGGATTGTTCTTTTTTGGTAACGTTTTATGGAGGACATGGGCCTATGAATGACAGTTCTAATCTTTCATCACCATCAACTTTTTAATGCCCACTGTGTCCTGACTCCTAAATAAGTGTTATTATATTTTTTTTCTGCCAGCTGGCGAAGGCGATGTGGCATTCCAGCAATGATACGTCCTTACAGTCTCGCATTAAGATTTCTGTATCAGTTTTGTGGTAACTGTGTTGAGAACATATAGTTTTGCCTTGAAGATTGTTAAATCCTTACCTAAAGGAATGTGAAGTCTTCTCCTGTGTACATATACTCTATCGTTACCATTCTCATTCAGATCTTGTTGGGATGTGAACTTTGAGATCTTCTTGAGTTACTGGATTAATTTAATCACTGCACAATATCTAATATCTATCATAGAATTCCTCCTTAAATTTAAATATGCTTTTAAAAATCAATAAAATTTTTTGATGGCTTCTCCTTTTCGATATAATTAGTGGGGCTAGATTCAGAATTATCTATAATGATGTTGATGGAGTTGTTCATTACTCCAGTGTTCATTTCTCCAAGATATGATAGCTTCTGCTGAGCTGTTGTGATGTAACATATATCTAGATCAGATTGCGATTATATAAGCAGATAAATCTATCTAGGGAAGTTTTTAAATCATGCCGTCCAATATTCTTACAATTTATGCCACTTGTTCAAAAATACCATAAATCTTACATCTATGTATCTGAAGGAGTTTCTGGCATATATCTTCCCTGACACAATGTACGATAAAGAAATTCAAGTAAAATGTCTAGAACATTATTCCCTATTTCCAAAACCTATTTTCCTGATATAAAGGGGGCATTGCCTAAATGTTGTTGAAGTAACAACAATTTCTATGCAAGTTCGAGCGAACGAAGTCGGTTGCTTGCATTAAGCAAGACTTATGTGGTGTTTCCAGATGACGTTTTGCTTTACATGAATGAAAATACAATGCAATACATCAAGTCACTCATTCGTCTAGCGACGTACACGTCTTGTGGAAACCCCATATTTATGCATGTAGGTTGATTTATGCGATTTGTAAATCAACAATGTTATTGAAATCGATCTTGTGCATGGTTGGAACCGAAACGATGCGTGTTTCGTCTTTTAAAATAACAATGTGATTTGGATAGCACAAAGACATGTCAGACATCCTGTATGTCTCATTTTGATCAAAAAAGACAAGAATGGAAGTGCATTTGTAAACTCTATGTTATCTAGTGTAATCTGAATGTGCATATAAAGATCACATATTGTGTTATATGATGGCGTGTCTTGTGTGCACAAATATACACATTGATTGTGTATTATATTGTGTGGCTACATAAGCAGCCCTTATCCGAAATTTTTGGTGGTTTCTCTGAGAGTTGCTTTCGTTTTTCCAATTAATGACATTTTAACGATCATAATTTAATAACTGACTTAGGGGTGTTTTATTTATTTAATTTTTCGAATGTTGTTAGCAATTTTTTTCAATTTTATCGAGTCTATTTCAGAGAACAGAGATGGAAAAAAATACTACAATCAAATCCTAGCATGTATTTTACCTTAATATTAAATTTACACTGCAAAGTTAATGTAGTAAAAAGGGGATATACTGCAAATGGTTGCACTGAAATTAAGCAGTATATCCACTTTTTACAAGATTAAACTAAAAGCAGCATAAAAGTGTAGTAATGTTACCATTTAGAATTCTAATATTTTGTACCTATAAAAGTTTAGTTATCAAACAATAAAGTACATGAAATAACTCATCTCTAGAATGTTTTTTTTTTCATATAGAATTTCTAAATTTAATTAATTAATCGCTTTTAAAACAAAAAATTTTGTCGCAGTTAACCAAAACATTCGTTTGTGACCATAATTTATTGATAACGTTGAATTGATTTGTTTAAAATTATCTCAAGAAAAAAAAACCATAAACCTATTTATGAATTTAAACGAACTCTCCTGATGCACATTAATTTGGTACTGAAATCGTTTAAAAACCCCAAGAGATATGAAATGACAATTATTCAACTAAATTTGAATGAACCTTGAACTTTTTTCAAAATTAATCTCGATTTAAAAGACATGCTGGCTAATAAACATATTTGTGTGTTATTTTTTTAAATATTTTTTAAATCATGCCCAACTACCATTGGCTTAAGTGACGAAAATTAAAAATTTTATAAAATTAAAAATTTGTATTTCTAAAATTTTGTTGCATACCAAAACAAAGCTTAAGTCACTTAGGCCAATTGTAGTTGGGCCTTAAAGAAGTTAAAATTTTTAAGCAAATTTTTAGCCGTAGCATTTGCATTAATATTGTAATTTTTAGAGCTATAAAAATTTTGATAAAATTGATAATTTACATTTGCGTATGAAGATATCTTGAGAATTCGGTGTTAAGAATTTTAAAAATAATCTATTTTTGGTTGTGAAATTGCTATCGAAATTTAAATTCTGCATAAAGAAGTCTTGAGTTCAATTTAAGGGCCATTTACAATACAAAATTTTAAACTAACTTATGGATGACAAGTTCCGTATAAATTAATTTTTTTAATTTGCAGTTTATTTTATCGTTGGGTTATATGTTTATTTTTCGTACTGATCGACACTGATCCAGCCAGACAATTGATGTGTTTTTTTTATAAAATTTCAGAAGTGGAATAAAACTGTTTCATTTGTTCGCCAGTATAAAATACACGATACGAAATGCGAGTAGCGTCCCAAAAGAGGGGGGGAAATTATTCTTCGTTTGTATTCAAATTTATATAAAATAATGCCTGTCTTTTTAATTTAATCGAGGGGTTGCCTGAGTTTTTTTCAAAATTCATTATCGTTTTTCGATATTTGTTAGGCGACTTCCTGAAGAGTTTTTCACAATATTATTTAAAATAAATGGCAATTCTAAGTCCATGTTTACCAAATTGTTTTGTTTACCCTACATAGTACTTTAACGCGGCTCGGAAATATATCTAAGTTTGGTATATTTTAGACATTTATATAAATATACAGAATAAAACAGTTTTCGTACCCCATCTCTTAACCCTTAAACGTAGAATTGGGCCACAAAAAAATTATACATTTCTCTTGTTTTATTCTCCTTTATCATAACTTTTCCGAATTTCGTCGCAATCAGAGGAAACCGTCAACAATGCATCCTTGCAAGTAGGAGTTTTACTTATTGTAAGTAGGAAATTTTGTACATAAGTAAAACTTAAGTAAAATATTCTACTTAGTACAGGTCAATTGAGAAGGCCCCGGCCTGACACATAGATGGCGCTACTAGACTTAAATCGATATGATTTTTAGTTAGCCCTAACCTTCAAAAGACACGTGTATAAATTTGACAGCTGTCGGATTATTAGTTTGTGAATTATAGCATTTTGAGTGAAGCAACTTTTGTTATTGTAAAAAAAATTGATAAAAAGGATTTTCGCGTGTTGATAAAATATTGCTTTTTGAAGGGAAAAAATACAGTTGAAGCAAAAACTTGGCTTGGTGACGAGTTTCCGGACACTGCCCCAGGAAAATCAACCATCAAGGATTGGTAGCTAAGTTTAGACGTGGTGAAATGAGCACCGAAAACAGTGAACGCAGTGGACGCCCAAAAGAGGTCAATACGGACGAAAACATCAAAAAAATCCACAAAATGATTTCGAATGACCGTAAATTGAAATTAAATGAAATAGCAGGTACTCTAAAGATATCAACTGAATGTGTACATAATATCATTCACGAATATTTGGGTATGAGAAAGCTCTGTGCAAAGTGGGTGCCGCGCGAGCTCACTTTTGACCATAAACAAGTCAGTGAAAATGAAGCGAAAATCCATGAACTGGGCTTCGAATTGCTTTCGCATCCACCGTATTCTCCTGATCTGGCCCCCAGCGACTATTTCCTGTTCTTAGAACTCTAAAGAATGCTCGCTGGGAAGAAATTTTCGTCGAATGCAGGATGATCGCCGAAACTGAGGCCTATTTTAAAGCAAAGGACAAATCGTACAACAAAATGGTATCGAAAAGTTGGAGGGTCGCTATAATCAGTGTATCACCCTTGAAGGAAACTATGTTGAATAAAAAAAACGATTTTTGCCAAAAAAAAATGTGTTTTACAGGTTGGTTGAAAAGTTCCTGCGCTCACCAAGAGATGGCACTGCTAGCTCCAAACTTTTTTGTCTCAAGTTGGTATAACTGTCCTGAGAACACATGCAAAGTTGCAAGTCATTCTGTCAATCTTTCTTTGTTTACAAGCCATTTGAAGTTGACGTGTCATTGATTTTTTTTAATATGGAAAAAATTGAATATCGTGCAGTCATTAGATTCTTTGTTTTGAAGGTTTAAAAGCAAAGGAAATTTACGAACAATTATTAGAAGTGTATAAGGAGTCCTCACCTTCAAAACGCACCGTTGAATTTTGGGCTGGTGAATTTAAACGTGGTCGTACCAGCCTTAAAGGCGATCCACGCGAAGGACGACCAAAAACTGCAACCACAGCAGAAATCATTGAGCAGGTACATAATATGGTTAGTGAAGATCCAAGTTTGACTAAGCGCGAAATTGCTAATGCCATAGGCATCTCAGACGAACGAGTACTCCATATTTTACATGAAGAATTACGTATGAAAAAACTGTTTGGAAAGTTAGTGCCGCACACATTAACAATTCAACAAAAACTGGATCGAAAACAAATTTCTCAGCGTAATTTGGAGCGTTTTAAGCCGAATTAAACCTACTTCTTGCGTCGTTTTATAACTATGGATGACATTTGGATCTACCACCATGATCCTAAATTGAAACAAGAACGTTTACAGTGGACTGAAGCTGGTTGTTCAGCTCCATAGCAGGTGAAGTCACAACGATCAGCAAAGAAGGTTATTGCATCAGTTTTTTGGGATGCAAAAGGAATTTTGTTGATTGATTATCTTCAGAAAGGTAAAACAATCAACTCTAAATATTATTGCAGCCTTTTGGATCAGCTGGATGAAAAAAATCGTGAGAAAAGCCCTGGTTTAAAGAAGAAAAAAATAATTTTTCATCAAGACAATGCACCTGCTCACAAAAGTGTTTTGACGATGGCTAAATTCAAAGAATTAAAGTACGAACTGCTTGAACATCCACCGTATTCACCAGATTTGGCTCCCAGTGACTACTATCTCTTCAGAAATCTGAAACAATTCCTTCGTGAAAAGCATTTTTCGTCGAATGAAGAGACCATAGCAGCCGTATACGGTTATTTTGCAGAGCTTCCGGAAAACCATTATAAGGATGGGATAAAATTATTGGAGATCATTGGAACAAGTGTATTGAGCTTCTAGGAGATTATATTGAATAAAAAAATATATTTCGTAACAGACAGTGTTCTTTCATTTCGAGCGCAGGAACTTTTCAACCAACCTGTAGTATGGTAGGCCGGGGACTTTTCAATTGACCTGTTAACTTATACTTTATCTATTAAAAATTTTTCAAAAATGTGACCAGCAGAGTTGACTTAAAGGGTGTAAAAGACTTTTTTTTACAAAATTAAATGCAAATTGTAAAAATTCTTTAAACGCCAATACTTTTCAAATTCTTTGATCTATAGACTTTAATGAATTAATCATACCCAAAGTCAGGGTATTATGAGTTTGTGCTTATGTTTGCAACAATATTCAGATCTACCTTCCATAAAAAGGTCGTTTTTGCATTGGGCTTAAATGATATTTAGAAACTTTCGATTTAATATAAAAAACTACAGTAATTTAATTATTTCTTTGAATTTTGCTTAAGTTGAACGCTTTCAATTGAACGAATTGAGTGAATTACGCCAAAAGAGAAATTAATTCAATTGCCAAGAAAATTAAATTCGATTGCAAGTGAATTCATACAAAAATAAATAAATTTTTTAAATGTCTGACTGTTATACACTTACGACGAGATAACATGCCTTGAAAAGTTGATGTTTCAATTGCGCCGACAGAATATGGAAATGTAACATGATAATTTTTACGTTTATGTTTTGTTCTTAAACGCTTATTTTTTCTTCGGAATCAATGCATTTTAACTAATTGCACACCCTCGTCAATTTCGAAAGAATTTATGTACATACAAAGATACATATAATATTTTGTTAAAACCACACAATTTATTTATATTTAAATACATAGTCGTTAATGTTTAGCTACTTTATTATCTTTTGTTTACATTACATGTCATTAGGCTAGACTTTATGCGTAATTAGACAGAAATGTTTTAGGATTTTCTTACATTCGTGCGATCCCTTACCTGCACTTACTCTTCCGTGCAGGTTGAGAACCCAATTTTTGCAGAAACAGAATAAGAACGTGGCGCTTTATTGATTCGATCGCTCGAAGTTTGTAATCTAATCTAATTATGATTCCACTTAGGCCGGAAAATTTAACTAAAAGTTTAATTCAAAATTTAAATCTTAAGAACAACAAATGTAACAATTAAAATCTGCTAGTAGCTAATGGAAAATTAACTGTGTTTATTCAATTCAAAATATTCAAAGAAATTAAAAAAAAAAACTTTTTATTTATTTTTGAGTTTTACGAAAAAAAGAAAATGATATTTGAAATTGAATAAACACTTTTTAAGAAAACCAAAATAAAACGTTTTTCCGGTCCTTGGCTTAAAATATTAGATTTTACTAATTAATCAAATATTTTATTTTTTTTTTATTTTTAGCCTTATTTTCACAATGTCCCTTTAGCTATTAACTGCACATTTGTTATTGTTTCCCATATAAATTTATAATTTAACTTCTGGTTAAATTTTAACGGAACATTCAATTATTTTCCCTTAAATGTTAAAACCAAAAAAAATAGCAGAAAAGAATTCTGAAAATTAGTTAAAACAGTCTGTTAAAATCAATAAAAATTTAAAATTGCTAATTTCAGATGTTTAATTTTGCAAGAACTACTTTTTAAAAGTTTTAACTTTTTACCTACTTTTTTCTATTAGTGTAAGCAAAAGAAATATTGAAAATCAATAAAAAAAAATACAAATTGCTAATTTCAGAAGTTTTATTCTGCAAGAACTACTTTTTAAAAGTTTTAACTTATTACCTACTTTTTTCTGTTAGTGTAAGCAAAAGAAATATTGAAAAATAAGCAATCTCTACGCTACTCTTTACACTAAAAAATAAATACAACAGTTTTTGCAGTCACCGTATCTGTCGTACGACGTATATTCTCTCACAGCGACAATTGCTATACATAACGTTCCTTTTCTGGGCCGACATAGTAAAAAGTATGCATTGGTTAAAATTTCCATTTAACTATTACAATTTTGGCGACAGGTAGATTATTGATGAAAAATAATATAAGTACTACATGTATTTTTGAGAAATCGCACCTATAATCCATATAAGTTTTACTAAACCTAACGTAAGCCTATGAAATTTATGATCAGTTATAAAAAACGCCTTTTAAGTAATTGCTACACTGCTTATTGCCTGATATTTACTCAAAATAAAGAGAATTTCCAAATAAATCACTATTTTATTAAAATACAAAGAAATGCTTGTAAAGGAAATTTATTTTTACCCTTATATATGCACAGAGAAAAATGCACAGTTAAATCAAATATTATTTTTTTTTATTAAATTCAATATTACAGTCGAAGCCCGGTACAACGAATACTCGGTATAACGAAAACGCGGTATAATGTGCAGCCTAATTGTTTGCATTAACTACTAATTTATTCTCGGTACAATTGGTAAAAAGATATAGAAAAAAAGTTAAAAAAATCCTAATTATGAAAATAATTTCAGATTTTTTTCTTTTTAAAATTTTTAGTAATCTCAATAATTTTAAAAATGCTAAAGTTGAAGTAAAATTCATACAAAAATATGTTACAATATAACGAATATTTCGAAATAACAGATGGGCCTGAGAATATGTTATTCGTTATACCAGGCTTTGACTGTATTTCAAAAAAAAAAAAAAACTATTTAAAAACTTTAAACGTACTTAAAATAAATATATTTTAACATATATTTGACAATAAAAGCGCATTCGTACATTCATTATTGCAGTCATGTTGAAATAGGGAATTAATTCCCGTTACAACGGTGTGCGTTACCGTGCCATGCCCAAAGAATTTTTGTTTCCAAAAATTCAAGAGAATGACATGGACGACATTTGGTTTCAACAAGACGGGGTCACATGTCACATAGCCAACGCAACCATCAATATTGTATGCACTGTTTTTGAAAATCGAATAATCAGCCGAAATTATGATGTCAATTGGCCCTTCAAATTATTTTCTGTGGGGAGCCATTAAGGATAAATGTTAGGCAAACCATCCAGAGACATGACATGAAATCGAAGCTGCCATTGAAGAGATTCGAGCCGAAACAATCGAAAATGTACTGAAAAATTGGGTTGATAGTCATATGAATGATATTGTGTTCCATTCTTAAATGACAAAGTTTAACATTTCCAATAAAACCAAAAATTTTAAAAAATAGTCAGTACTTTTTTATAGCCGATTCAAATTTTAATGACACTTGGAAAAAGTTGATTCCTTAAGGTAATTAAGCCAGTTTCCATCGTAACATAAATGAATATTTTCCAAAAACAATGCAAAAATATTTATGTTTTAGTTTAGTTCCAATGATGCGCCGCCTGGCGACGCCTGGGAAAAGTTCCATCGAAAATTAATTTCTAAAAGAATAGAATGAATATTAGTTGTAACTATTGTGCCAGGTGACCCATCAGAAAGTTCATTCTCTTCATTCGACAAATTTTCCTACAGAGCTAGTCTCCATTTTCAACAATACGCCACAGAGTATAATTGATTTTCTATTTCGTTCGTACAAAATTACATGTTTTATGTGCATATTATACTTTAACTTTTAAATCAATATTCCTTTAGATGTTTAAGAAAAATAAACATAAATATATATTTACCAATACCTCAATACGGAAAATTTATACCAATTTAATAAATAAAATACTATTTCCCCTATGCAAATTTGTTTTTTGACAAAAAAAAATGTAAAATTGACTTTACAATTATGAAATAAGCCTACTAGTGACAGCTAAATGCATTAGAATTTGAAGTATTTATTTAATTTCATATTTGTTGGTAAATAAAATAATTGAAAGCCAAATACAAGGTCATGTCAACTTAGCCTTGGGGTAGGGTATTGTTTTTGTTACTTCAGCGCCACCTATTGAAAAGTAGAGACACTAAAGCAATGATGCATTTTGCATGTAAAAAAGGTTAAGAATAACGTCAATAATTCTAAGCGTTAACCCTTAACGTGTATTAATGCCAAATTTATATGAGATCTTTAATGATAATTTTATTATATCCGTAAATTCAAAAATTCTGGAATATTTTTCTAAAAAAACACAGTATCTTAGTTTGTAAAGCCCGTATTATACTAGTTTTATTTTGTATTCAATTAATATTGAAAGAAATCTTAATCAAATGATTTATTCGTTACAGTTAAATTCTTCACACCCATTATATTTTGCCTCTATTATAGCGGCTTATTCGAGTATTTCGATGGCGGCGCTACTAGTGTAAAATTTCGGCGGCGTGGTTAAGCCGTCAGTTCCGCTATTCGGCTTGCTTGTGTGCTGCTGGGTTTCGTTGGCAGCAAATATGAGGAACATATTTGTAATTTTATTAATTAAATTATTCATTTTAATTGAAAATGTACAATTAAGTGAAGTAATAGGATGTGGCGGTTTTATCAAAAGTCATGCCGATATAGATTTTTCCAAAGTGGAAGTAAAACTGTAAGTACTGTGAGCAAATAATGATTGGTCATAAAACCCGATAAGATTTGCATATCTCAAAGGTGTGAAAACGTGAGACAGTAACCTATAGATTTAAATTATTTCCAAATGAAATTTCAATTGAAATTCCTCTACTATTACAGATTAACCAAACAAGGAGCTTTAAAAGATAAAACCGATTGCTCACCCTCGAATGGTTACTACTTTTTACCTATCTACGATAAGGGTGAATATTTGTTAAAAATTTCACCACCTCCTGGTTGGAGTTTTCAACCTGAAGAAGTTAAATTGAGTTTTGATGGTCAATCGGATATATGTAGTTTAGGAAAAGATGTTAATTTTGTGTTTAAAGGTTTTGGTATTACTGGTAAAGTAGCCTTAGGATCCGGTGGTGCCAAAGGTGTTAAGGTGGAATTAAAATCTGAAGATGGTAATGATATTAGACACACAATGACTGATGTTAATGGCATCTTTTCTTTCACACCTATAATACCGGGTAAATATGTTATAAAGGCTTCACATGCTAAATGGTATTTTGAAAAGGCTGAGTATACCGTTGTCGTTGAAAGTGGCAACACAGAATTGCCTGAAAATTCTTTGGTAGTTTCGGGATTTGATGTTACTGGACGTTTTGATATATCTGGGCAATTGAGTTCGGGTGTTGGTATTGCTCTGTTCAAAAGTAAATCGGTAAGTTTTGTTTTAAAGTTGTACATTATAATACAGTTTGGAAAAATCTACAAATAAAAAACCTAAAAAAGCGACTTCTATTAAACAATATAAAAATTACTACTGGTTATTAGTTTAAAAAATTGGAGTAAAATATTTTGTGAAATTTAAAAATTTTTTTAGCTGAATATATCAAAAAAATCAAAACTCAAAATTAATTCTAAAACTTGTTAAGTTGGATTACCAACGGTTTTACTAATTTTCCTAATATCTTCTTCTGTGAGTATGAAAACAATGTCAGCTATGACTATCTTTTTTAATTTAGTTTTTCAAAAAATTGCTTTTTTTTGGTGACATTGTCAACAAATTGGCTACTGCACTTTTAACATTCCTTTCTTTGCAACTGCAAATCTGTGCTTTTGATTTTTTTATAGTTTCATTTTGTTGAAAATACATGTGCACAATTAGTTTAGTTTCTAATAAAAAATATAAAGAAAAGTGAATTTTAAAGGTAAATATACTTACATATAATTTGAATAAAATATATAATGAGCAAAAGCAATTACAAAAGACTTGTGAAAGAACAATTAATTTTTAATTTATAAAAAATTTTATTAATAATGTTCCAATGTCTACACCTAGTCAATAGTTGTGTAGATTCGCAATGACAAGCACATGTTAAATGTCTACAGCAGAGACCATTGCCTGGGGCATAATTAGCCAGTAGTACTGGTGACAAAGTCAAAAATGAATCAGCACAGTTTCACTATGGACATTTCCTTCAGGGACATTAATCGATGTTTGAGCCTTTTTCTTTTGTAACAAAATTTATTTTTTAATACCGGATGTATAATAAGCCAATAAGATCCTTTTTGTTTAAAGTTTTCAATTTATTTTTTTTAATATTAATACTAGTTTTTTTTGTGGACGACTTAATCAGCTGTTTTTTGTATTGTCAAATCGAAATCCCGAAAAATATAATGTAAACGATATACATTACGAATTGAAATTTACACATTACGAAACTATGTTTCGAACGTAATGTAAATGCAGCTTTATCTTAGAAAAATTGAGAATGGAGAAAATATCGCTTTGCAATGAGGAATTTAAAAATTAAATTTTTCAACAAAAACGATTCCTTTAATTTTTCAAGGGCGGGTAACATGTCTAATAAATAACCATAGTAAAATATTAACCATAGATATTTCCATATCAATTTTTTTTTGTTTATTCAACATTTTGTAATTTGAAAGCCTAGAGGCCAATTTATTAATTACAATATTCCACTCACTTCATAACTATGGTTAGGCATTAAGCTTTGGTTGTTCTGAGATAAGTTAGAAGGGGTCTGACATAATAGTTTAAAAACATATAAAGTTTTAAATATCAATTGTTTTTGTTGATTCCCTAATTCTTATTATTAGAAAACGGCGCATTCGATTAATTTTCACATAAAAAATACTCGTGAATTTTCACCACGAACTATTTTATGAGAAAGTGATTTTTGTGACAGAGTCGTATGTTTTATTTTAAGCTTTAGCACAGATAAAAAATTTATTTGTTTTAAAAACTAAAATTCTGCTGTTTCCCTACAGATTTCCACTCCAATTAGATGTAGCAAACAAGGTCTAACAGTATCTGTAACTAATACACAAGTCCAATATGATTCTTCTGTATCCTGCTATGCACAAGTTGATAGTAATGGTGACTATATATTCAAAGATGTAGCACCCGGAAAGTATTTAGTACAACCTGTGATTGAAAATCAAAATCTTAAATTAAACATTAAACCCTCCTATATTGAGTTTGAAGTCAACAAAGATACTTTAGAACTCAAACAAGAATTTAAGGTAATTCAGTTCAGTTGTATTTTTAATATACAATAATTTGTCTTTAAATTATTTCATTTTTCAAATTCACAGATCAATGGATTTAGTGTAACCGGACAAGTTTTAGATGGCCCGGAAGGTTCTCCAATACCTCAGGCCATTGTTAAGTTAAATGGCGAAAAAGAAATAGTTACCGATAACAAGGGTTACTTTACTTTAAAAAATATTAATGCTGGTACATATTCTTTGCAAGTAGAAGCCGAAAAATTACAATTTTCGGAAAAACGTGTTAAGCTTCAATTGACGGAACCGTCTTTAGCAGCTATTGTACCATCGGCATATGAAATATGTGGAAAAGTTGTTGCTAAAAAATCCTATAAAGTTGGCATTACAAAGCATGGTTCCACTTTCCATACAACCGTTGATACGAATGGTGAGAGTGGTGAGTGGTGTTCCTTTTTACCCAGTGGCAAATTTACTATTGAAGTTTTGACTGCCGATAGCGATAAATCGAATGGTGTACAATTTTTCCCTGTACAACAAACAATTGAAGTTAAATCTCAACCTATTAAAGACATAACATTCTCACAATTGAGAGCTACTTTGCAAGGTTCATTGCGTTGTTTGTCGGATGCTCCTGTAACGGCTTGTCGGGAAACCGAAATTTCCCTACATAATTTAGATGTTAATGGTCAATTAACCGGACAAAAACAATCGACTAAGGCTCAAGGTAATTAATGAAATAAAAACTATTTGCAATTGATTATTTTTGAATTATTAATAGATGGCAAATATACATTCAAAAATGTTTTGCCTGGAGCTTATGAAATCACTGTACCACAATCAAATTTATGTTTTGATTCTACACGAGTTCTCATAAATGTAGCGTCTGCTTCCGAGACTGCTAACGAATTTGTACAACATGGTTATGAAGTTAATATTATATCAAGTCATAGAGCAATTGTAAGTTTTAGCACTTTTTTTTAAAAAAATTTTCATTTTACACTTTGTTTTTTTTTTTGTTTCAGATGAAATATTCCCATAGTTCTGCCACCAGTTCAGAATCTTTTAAACTTCTTGCTGGTGTCAACACCTTCTGCGTAAATAAATTTGGTTCTTATTCTATTAAATTGGAGGGTTGTCATTTGTATGATGACGACAATTTACCCTCTACATTCGATACTTCTAATACTAATCCCATAATTATTAATGCCATGGCCCATAAAATAGGTGTACGCGTATTATCTCCCGATTCTAGTGTGGAATCTTTACAGTTATCCGTTGAATCCTCCTCATTGGGCAAACAATTAGTTACACCGGTTGCCGAATCCCATAAGGTTGATGGTAAATACGCCTTCCGCTTCGAGACACACTTGAAACCCGAAGAAGTTTTACGTATAACACCAAAAAGTGATATATTACTATTTGAACCCTCTACCAAAGAAATTATTGGAACCAATGACTGTGTGGATGTGGCCTTTAATTTTATAGCCTCTAAAGGTTTAATTTTGCGTGGTAAAGTAGTGCCAGCTATTAAAGATGCCAAGATAACTTTAGCATTCCCCAAAAATCCTGAATTGAATTCACAAATCGCTATGACTACCTTAAATGGTGAATTTAAATTTGGTCCCATTAATGAAAATTTATATTATGATCTAAAGGGTGAAAAGGAGTCTTATGTATTTTCCGATTATAATCCTTCCTCTAATTCCTTCAGTGTTCATAAATTATGTGAAATTATTGTTAAAGTTAAGGATGAATTAGGTAAAGCTTTAAGTGGTGTATTGATTTCTTTAAGTGGTTCAGAAAGTTATCGTAAAAATTTGATTACCACTGAAGATGGTTCTATAAATTTCCATTCATTAACACCATCTCAATATTTCCTAAGACCAATGCTAAAGGAATTCAAATTTGAACCCAATTCGAAAATGATTGATTTAAAAGATGGCGAAACTGTGGAAGTGGAAATGATGTGAGTATAAATAACAAAGCAAAACAATTCTAGTTTAAAAATGCTAGAAAAATATTTCATTTACTTTTTCATTTTTTATTCTTTCAGTGGTAAACGTGTCGCTTATTCCGTTTTCGGTACTGTTTCATCACTAAATGGAGAACCTTTTGCCCAAGTTAATATCGAAGCGACGGCTAATGAAAAATGTTCTTATCATCAAGAAGAAGCCACTAGCGATAATAAAGGCAAATATCGTTTACGTGGCCTTAATCCTGGCTGTGAATACACCATACGTGTAAAAGATGCTGGTGTCGCAGGAAGCAATGTTGATCGTTCTATACCAGCACAACGTAATATAGAAATTTCTACACAAGATGTACAAAATGTCAACTTTTTAGCCATATCCCCCATTAACTTTGTCGATGTAACGGCTCGTGTTACAGCAGCATCGAATGATTTTTATAAAACCTTAAGAGTTATTATGTATCGCAAGGGTTCCTATGATTCGCCCATCTATTCCCAACGTTTAGAGACACCACTCAATTCCAAGTCACGTTATAATCCCGGTATTATGGTATTTTTCCCACGTATACCCCTGGATGGTAAAACTTATATTGTTGAATTGAAATCTTCATTATCAGATAAAACCTATACATTTACAACACCCACTCAACACTTTGTAGCCGATACTGGCTCTGTATATGTGGAACTAGATTTTACACCGGAAGTTAAACCATTTGAAGCAGATCTTAATCAAAATTCTATATCAGCTTTAGTTTTGGTAGCTTTAGTTGCCATAGCCTTTTTCAAACAAGACATAGCTATGGGTTTCGTTAACTTTGTGTGGTCCAAAATAAATTGTATTGCCCAAGATTTTGCTCAAAAGCAAAAGAATCAAGCTAAAAATAATGTGCGAAAAGGTGAACCAATTAATCAAAAAGAAATTGAACAAATGGCTGAACAAATTAATAATATTAAAAAGAAAAAGACTAAGAAAATCTAAACAAAATTACAATTTGTTATCATCAATATAAATTTAACTTAACTTAATTTTAAAATCTCTTGATATTCGAGAGTTTTGAATAATTAAATCTCTTCAAGACCACATTTTTAATTTGAAGTAAAATAAAAAGCAAATTAATTTGTTACTCTTTTTTGTAATAGAAATAAAACAAAAACTAGTTCATTTCACAATTTAGAAAATTGCGAAAAATCAAACGTACACGTTGGTGGACATATTTGTGAAAATTAAAAATTTTTGTTTGAGACTAAATAAATATATTGGAAATTGATGGAAGGAGTTTTAAGAAATATAAAAATCACTTCGGTGTGATATACATAAATATATCGGCTTTATTAAATATAGTACCAACGATAGGTTTTCTTTTGGAATAAGTGTGTTTAAATATATAAAATTAAATAAATATTTCTAATATCTATATCAATATTTTATATTCAATTTCATATTATTACTCCACGTTCTTGTATTCCATTCCAATAATATTTCCCCCCCCCCCCCCCCCCCCCCCCCCCAAAAAAAAAAAAAATTTCGATTGGACATTTTGACTGCATTTTATAGTTTTCGAAAAGTTAAAAAATTAAATGTTCACATATCGCTGGCTTACTTTAAGACTGTCATAAGTCAAAAAAACGATATTTTTGAGTTAATGATGCACAAATATGGGTCACACCACAATTAACAACATATCATTGAGTGGCGACCAGAAAACTGCAAATGCTGATTGCAAAACGTTCATACGCAATCAACACAAGAATAAATATGTGTTTGCGTTCAAACGTTGAATATACTCCAACACACATATTTGTTTATGATTTTAAATCAATCAAACGACGTGCAAATTGTTGTCACTGATTTATAATCATAGGTCATTTTTATACCATTGATTTTATTCTGTTCGTTTGAGTCAACAATAATTATTTTGATGTAGAATACATCAGAAAAAGCAATAAAGCGTATGTGTGTAATCATAATTAAAACAAAATACTTTCTTATCTATAAAAAGGGGGTGGTTTTGTAGAAACACATTTCATAAATTAGGGTGGGTCTAAAATCCGTTTTTTTAGAATTTTTATTAGTAATAACCAAAAATATTGTTCTTTGTGAATTTTTTTTTTTTTTAAATTTAGGTCGATATCTCAGGCTCTCCCAATCCGGTTAAAGTTAAATATTGCCTAATTTTCCAATCAAAATAGATGAAAACAAATTTAGACAATATTTAAATTTTTCCGGATTAGGCAAGCCTGAGATATCGACCTAAATTTTTTTTCTAAAAATATATCTTTATTTCACAAAGAAGAATATTTTTAGTATTGTATTACTAATAAAAATTCGAAAAAAGCCGATTTAAGTCCCACCCTAATGTACACAATATCATTTATGAAATGTGTTTCTATTTTGTTTTGATTATGAATACACTCATACGCGTTGTTTGTTGTTTTTTCTGATTTTTCTTGAGTGATTAAATTTGCAGTAAACATAATCGACAGATGATTCACACTGATCCCAATTACGCGTTGAGTAACATGATTCTGATTTTATTCTACAGTGAATTTTGTTGAATTATTAAATGTGAACAAGAATTTTCGTGTATGATTAAATCAAGAAAAAAGTTGATTTTGCAGTTCTCTGGTGGCGACCCAAAGTGTTTTGTACTCTTCTGAGTTGTTAGGCTAATTAATCGTGTTTTCTGCAAAAACGTTTTTTTTTTTTAGTTATGACAGTCTTGAAGTAAACAAGCGATATATTTTTGCAGTAACAAACAATTTAGTTAAGATGAAAGTGGGTTTTAGTTTTAATTTTTGCTTTTAGTGGTTATAAAACCATTTGTTTTGATCCACTATCGTGATTCGCATGAACCGAAAAAAATTAGGAAATTTATTTTACAAACCTTCTGAATGAAATAACAAAATATTCATTCATTCCATTATTCAAAGCGGTATAAAAATAACTTTTGTTCACTTTATTGATTCTGGGTATAAAAATAACTTCAAAAAGATTTTAGCTTTATCAAAAATTTTGTGTAACTGGTTTTTTTTTGTGTAAAAAATTGTAAAACAACAAAAAAATATAAAATAAATAGTAAAATTAACATACTTTGATATGCTTTTAAAAGAAAATACACAGTATTTATATTATTTATAAAAAGGAAAAATTAATTTATATAATTAAATTAATGATTTGAATTTTTCAAAGCTCTCCCTTTTACGTTATTGTTCAAGTTTTGTAAAAATTTTGTTATTTGTGGTTCCTCAAATGCTCTGTAGTGGCTGTAAGAAAAGTTTTTTATTTTTATAATTTATTAGATTTTGCTTTTTGCATACCCATAATGTATATTTTCCACATCTGGACACTTTTGATAATATTTTCCCAGATATTGTATACCCCATATAAAGGCTGTACCCACAAAGAAAGCTACCACAATTAGCTTAACTTTTATCCAATATATCCAAGATAAAGCGTGCCAACCATAGAAAGGATCTGAAATTACAAAGGTAAATGTAAAAAATGTTTTAATATATTTAATGTAGATTCGCCAACAGTTATTTGTCTATATAATGAAAGTGAAAAGTGTGAACTGTGTTGTTATTATTAAAGTCTGCTTAAAAATCGTGATTTCGTAATTTACATTACTAGTTCAATTATGCTTGAATGTGATTACACCGTGCTACAATTTACAACTTTTTGCTCTTATCCATGGAAAAATCGATGTACACGTAAAAGTTGAGATCACGTATTGTAAAACTACGTACACAGTTTTTCCTCATCATATCATGTGTCCCTTTGAAAGGTATACGATCAACAGATATTTATTTGTAAGAAGTGTTTATTACAGAAGTTGGCGGGACCAGTATACATACATAATGGTAATATTAGGTCTGTACGAGGTAATTTTGGGTAAAGTTTGTTTTTAAATTTTTTTTTTTTCAAAATTGAAAAATAAAAAATCCCTGAAGAAGCTATCCATTGAGATAGCGAAATATTGGATAAAGAATAAATAATTTTGTATAAAATAGACATTGAGCTTGAATACTTATTACCTGGAAATTTTATTTAAATTGTTTATTTTTTTTTTAATTCTATTTTGTTATATGGATTCAAATTGCAGAATACGTACATAGAAAATAATGTCCTTTTTTACGACTTCGACTTTCATTATCCAGTAAATTTCTGTTAACTCCTGTGTCTAATGAGTTTTCATCAAAATATTCGTTTAATTCAAAACCAAATGTACATATTATATAAATACTTAAAATAAATAATAATATAAAACGATTCATGTTTAAATAATGTTTTTTTTCTTCTTCTTCTTATTCACTTTTAAATTACTGCACTTTTCCGTACTCTTGTGGAGTGATAATGTTGTGTTTATAACAAAGTTTAAAAACTATTAAATATGTCCGATACAATTACATTGCAGTTTTATAACATTTGCTACAAAAAAAGTGTTAATTTAATTAACATTTAACTAGGAGCGTTTAAAGTCTCACCACAATGTCTTTTTAAACTAGAGTTTGAAAGCAAAAGTAAGAAAATATTTTTTTATTTTGTAAAAAAAAATAGTTTGGATGATAAACACGACGCAAAAATATCGATTTAAATTGAAAAAATTATATGTGAAAATTTTAAATTAATGTTGGTTTTAATTATTCATCCATGTTGCAGAACTTTAACATGGAAAACTTCGTAGTAAAATTTTACGAATTTTTTGCTGTTCCAAGACCATTTTTCCGTATTAGATGAAATTGAATCGAACGCATTTTTTCTAATAACCCGATTAAATAAATAATATAGCTCCATAAATGATTTTATATGGTGCGTGAATAATAAAATAATGAATTTTAACCAGACATTATTGCACTTATTAATATCTTATATATGAAATTGAATCCAATTAATTACTATGTAAAAGTATAAGGTTCTGTAAAACAAAACTGGAACATTTAGGCCGAGTTTTTGGGATGTGAGTTAAACCGAAAACGAATTTTGTCTGACATTTCCATGGTTTATTAACATAAATTTGTCGCAACAACTTTTCGTTACATAAAATGTTGGTCTTCATTGAAATTAAAGCAAATTCAGTGTTCAAGTTACAAACTGCGATAAACTGAGTTTAAAGATAATCTACATCCTAAAAACTCGGCCTTAATGTTCCATAAAACTACTGTAGAATTAGGATACATCTTTAGCTCAAAAAGTTTCTAATGAAATAATAGTTTCAAATCTTGAAATTTATTGATTATAAACTTTGCATGAAGTGCCATTGAAATAATAAAACAATCTGTCGTAATCTTAAATATAATATATGATGAATTTCATGTAAAAATCGAGATGCATTGAACCCGACCCCCTCAGATATCGATTTTGTTTATAGCTAAATTTGATCAATACAAACCCTCATTTTTAGAAATGACTTTTGCAATTTTTGGGCGTGGCACAGTGGGAAAGTTTTCGAAAAAACGCGAAAATGGTCGAAAAGAGCTCCATTTAAACTACAATTTAAACTTGGTATCATTAAAAAGATATTTTAACATGCTTTATGACAATGTAAAAAATTTATAACAAAAAGAAAATTTTAACTAACGAAAAATCCAAAAAGATCAAGGGTTTTTTTACAGTGTATTATTTTTTTAAAAAGGTTTATCCTTCACCTATACATATCAAAAAATAAAAATGGGTTCTTTTTTAGTTTTTTTATATAATTTATTAAGTTGTGTCACTTCTAGTAATACGTACCGAAAGTTTTCGAAATAATTCGAATAATGATTACATTTTTTTTAAGTTAATTATTTGTAAGAAGTTTTGCGCTGCTCAAATTTGGCACTGTCAGAATATCTGCGCACATGTACAAAAGTTTCATTTACCATCTGCTCATTTTTAAAAGATTGATATCTGCAAACTTCGTTTTATTCCTTTGGATATCTTTACTTTTTTGATTCAATCGTGAGATATATCATCCCCAAAACGATCTTTAATTTCTGCGTGACTCATATTGATTGGTAAGAGAGATAAAAGTTTTTGCTGTTCCAAAAGATTTGAGCTGTTCTCAATTTGATATTTGATGTTTTGCAAAATTTCTTCTAAATGGCTTTGACGTTTTCAAGTTGCGCTGACAAATCAGACAATGGATCAGCTCTAAGTGAATCCGCTACATTTTCCAAAATTACCAGTGATTTTCTATTTCTGTATGCATTTCGTTTGATATATTTCCTTTTAAGAGACGACATTTGGTTTGGTAGATGAGGAATAATATGATCATTTATATTTTCAATGAGTTCGTTGCTTTCGATGTTTGTATTACGGCTGGTACAAGTTTGAAGTTCATTCAATTCTTCGCTAATTTCATCGCTGGGCGTTGTTGGTAAATAATTTTAGGCTTCATTCTGCTCCACGTTGGATTCATTACGACTGCGCGCTTTTCTCAGTGTATTCCGGCAAGTTTTGCAAATACGGCTACAATGAATGCTGGTGACAGCTGGAAAATATTCAATTATATTTGCAGCCTCGTTTTCACTTATTTTACGAAGCGAAGCAGAACACTTATTAGATATGTTTATGCATCTGTACTTATTGTTTGAATTCATACTCACTCAAATTTTTAAAATATACGCGTAAAAATTGTAATCGCTTGTACTTTTCGCGTTCGTTGGCACTTGTTGAATGACAAAAATCGATAAGGAACACCTATGAATTGTTGCAGTTGGGCGAGAAGGTGTATATGTCGCGTGCTTCAAAAAGGAAGGAAGTTAAATTATGCAGGGTTGTTATAATGTCATCGTAGTATGTAGTAGGAAAAAACCATATGGCAACCTGATTTTCGGGAAGTAGCATAGTAATATAACTTTATTTGATCTTATTTTAATATTAATATTCAATTTTTTTAAGCTAAAGATCCTTTTTTATAAAATTTCTTATTTTATTTTCGATATTTCGCTAACAATTTGTTAGCATCTTCAGGAAAACAAAATTTTAATATTTATAAAAAATTGACAAACAAAAAAATATTTAACATTTAAATATAAAAAATATTTAACATTTAAATATAAATTAAATTTTAAAAATTAAATTAACATTTAATTAAATAGAAGTGGGAATTTTATGAACAACATTTTCCTGCTAAAGATCGTAAAAAATATTTTCATATTGGTTTAATACTTTGGTTTATGAAATTTAACATAATAAATGTTGTTTATAAAATAAAATAACATTATGAAATTAAATTATTATAGTTATTAAAAACATATCTATACATTTAAGTTTCCTAATTTTTTACTAATTAAATATCTATAATTCTGAGCTAAATTTTCTGTGTCAGCTTTAAAGTTCTTTCTCTGTGTCAAAGGTGTATTAATGATTTCTAAAATTTCTAACATATAACGTTTTTTATAATTATTTCTGTTCTTAATATTGAAACATTTTCAAAGTTAGGATGGTGATTTAATATCGAACAATGAGATGACAATGCGGTTTTTTCCGAATTAATATTTCTATGTTTTTGGTCTGATTTATGTCCTGAAATTCTGGTTTTTAATTTGTTCTTTGTCGTTCCTATATATACTTTATCACAATTTTCCTGATCATTTCCCTGACAAGGTATCTTGTAAACTAAATTTGACATATCCCACTTATCAATTCTATCTTTAATCTTACTAAATAATTTCCCTAATGTATTAAAATTACGATGAGCTATTCCATATTTCTCCTTATCAAAGATGTTAGATCTCGCCAATCTCTCTGATAATCCAGGGACATATGTTAAAGATTTAAAAATAGCATAATAATAAAGTAGCATAGTTGTATTTGGAGCAATCGGTTCCCATTTATAAGTGTTTGTAACATGTCTTTGGTTGTAGTTTTGTCAGGTTTTCGCCAGCCTGAGTTTCTAGAAAAATGTTAGAGTGAAACTCATGGGAAAAATGATGTTAGGCAGGGTAACAGTTAGAAGTTGACAAAACAGTTTTGAAATAGCAAGTGAGGGATTCTAATTTTGGAAGTGAATAGAGAAGGGTGCCAGCGCGTTCGCTTAAAGATTTTATATTGCTCATTTTTTTTATTATAAAGTTTAAAAAAAAATTGAACAAAGAAAAGTGAGAATAAAGAAAAGAAACATTGGTGCAAGCGTTGTATACTTACCGGAGACGTTTGGATAAATAAAACCAGCTTGTAAAGGCAAAATATTTGTAAATTCAATTTTTATTGCAAAAAAATTGAGAAAAATTGTTTGTAAATACCTGCGGATTAGCGGTGTTGAAAAGTGTGGCTAATTGGAAGTTGGCAGCAGCTGCGGATTGTCTGGCAGCAATTTCGACAGAGGACAACAGGTGGCATAGCGGAAATCTCCGACCAGCCAAGCAAATATTCCAGGTGCTATAAGACTGTAAAACCTCCAGGCCGTTAATCTGTACAGCCATATTTTTAGTTTCACCAGGCCGTTATCTATGGTTTAAGCGTCAGCTCGGCCATTTTTCGCAAAGTGTGTAGCGGCAAGGGAAAGAAGTTAAGGTATTAAAAAATGATATGATAAAAATGTGTTTTTTTTTAAAGTATGTTAAATGATTAATTTTTCTGTTTTTTTTTTTTTTTATCATAAAATAATGTTTAATGTAAAGTTTTCCTTTAACTCTGGTGTAAGTGCCTGAATTTAAAAAGTGTTCAATTTTTTTTTTTATAATAAGCGTTTAGCACATTTAGTACATGATCTTCGGTTAAGGCAGATTGGCCAAGTCTATGTTATTTAGGTAGGTTTTTTTATCACCGTTTTTTTTTTTTGAGACTCAAAATGGAGTCGTTGCGCCATAACGCTGAGGGTTAAACACCGGTTATATTGATTACTTAACGGCTCAAAATGAAGCCATCTTTTTGCTGATAGTTTTTATTAAATTTTGGCACGATTTTTGTTTTTTTTTTTTCTTTATTTCTTTTATATCAATTAATTTTATGAATTTTGGCAAAGTTATCACGTTTCGCTGTTTGCTTTAATTATATGTTTGTTTTTTGCACATTTAATGTGCGTTCTTATTTATTTCGCACTAAATTTAATCTGGCGATTTCATGATTGATTATTTTGTTTAGTTTTAGTTTTTCTTTATATTTATATTCTTTAATAAAAATGTTATAGTTAATTTATATATATAATTTGAAAAAATGATGGCGTGTTAATTTGCTTATAGGGCAAAGTTGGCTGGGTGAAAGAAAATGTGGTAAGTGTGTGAATAGTTTTCGGGGTCATCGAGTAAAAGGAGAATGGATTAGTCAAGATGACCATGGAAGGATGGGCAATGTGGAGGATAGTAACATCATTTCCTCTCTCCATAGAGTTCAGCCGTGTTGTTTTTTTGTTTGCAGTTTTTTTTAGTTGTGACTGTCCCTGGGCTGTAGTGGTGGGTTGGAACCAACACCCCATTAGATGCTTTTGTGAGCTAGCTGGCATCACCACTACAGTGCCATTGGGGGCACGTAACAAAATACTATGTATTTTTCAATATTTTACTGGCAGGTACTTATGAATGGGTGCATATTTTAAGGGAGGCTATATACCTGATTCAGCTACCCGTTTTGAAACGTTCCAAAACATGAGCACTCATAAATGTGGATTCAATTTCTGTAAAAAAGACATGCAGGTAGCCAACGGAAAAAACCCAACTAATTAAAAAACTGCACTTTCCTGTTTTCCTTTTAATTGTCCACGAACATTTATGACCGTTTTTTAGTTTGTTACCGCAATCATAAAAATCAAATAACCTTTTGTTTATTACTTTTTTTTAATTCTGAGAATCATAAAAAAAGTCATCAATGTTTTTTCCAAAGAATTTTTCAGACAAAAATAATAATAATAATTTTACGACATATTAATTAATTTTCCTGGGACAATGTTTATTTATTTTACCTGTAAATATAAAATATAAGGGCAATTACTAGAAGTGACACTACTTAATAAATTATATAAAAAAACTAAAAAAGAACCCATTTTTATTTTTTGATATGGTATAGGTGAAGGATAAACCTTTCTAAAAAAAATAATACACTGTAAAAAACCCTTGATCTTTCTGGATTTTTCGTTAGTTAAAATTTTCTTTTTGTTATAAATTTTTTACAGTGTAATAAATAAAGCCTGTTAAAATATCTTTTTATTGATACCAAGATCATGTAAATCGGTTCAGCCGATTCTGAGTTATTGTAGTTTAAATGGAGCTCTTTTCGACTATTTTCGCGTTTTTTCGAAAACTTTCCCACTGTGCCACGCCCAAAAAATCGCAAAACAGTCATTTATAAAAATGAGAGTTTGTTTGTATTGATCAAAATTAGCTATAAACAAAATTTTATCGATATCTGAGGTGGTCGGGTTCAAAATTTCAGTTTTATCTCGATTTTTAAATGAAATTCATCATATGACATATTTGGAAATTGGATATAGAGAAAATTTATTTTATACCGTAATAAATACACTAAAATACGTTTTTCATAATATAGAACCATTAGGTGGCTCAAAAAGGGTGTGCCAAGTGTTGTAATGTATTGTATTGTGCTATTGATAAAATTTAATTTTCAAAAATACAACAAAAGATGATAGATAGGACGATCCAACAAATGTATCTATATATGAGCTGTGTAATGCCATACAAGTTTAATATTAAGTTTTGGCGTGTGTTTAATTTATGTTATGTTCAAAAACCTCATATAAATTTGACATTAGTTAACGTTAAGAGTTATCGCTTAGAATTATAGACATTATTATCAACCTTTTTTTATATGGGTATTATTAGTTTAAAGTGAATGTTCCCGTTAACACTTGTCACACAAACGGCAAATATACGTGACTACGATTCTAGCTGTTCTGTAAGTCAATTTTGGAAACAATGCTGAAAACAAGTTTTTTTTTCAAAATCAGTTCAAACCTGCTCTTCAAAAAAAAATCTTGAAATTTCTAGCTAATTTAACTTGACGTCTACACAAGACATAAAATCTATTTTAAAACAGAAAATACATAAGAAAAAAACAATAACAAAAATAAGTTGTTGCTTTGCATGTATTTTTCTTGTTTGAATATTGAATTTATGTCTCATGAAGGCATTACACGAAAAATACATCCAAAACAAAAGCTGTGTTTATGCTGGAAGCTATTGACGTTGGCTTCTGTCATTCCCATACAAATTTGACATAACTAATGTTTAGCGCTAGCACTAAACTTTAGCTTATGACAAATTTGTATAGGAATGACATAAGCCAACATCGATAGCTTCCACCATAAGCACAGCAAGCAATAACAAAAGGGTTGTTGTGAGAAATACATTAAAAAAAATGTATTTTTTTGTGTATACGTCAATAGCTAAATCATTTTTTTACCAGCTAAGTGAAGCATAAAAAACACCAAATCTAGATAGAAAATCTCCAAATTGATAACACTGCTAATTTGTGAGAAATTTTTATTGTGTTAAATATTTGCACCTGTATAAATTGTTTTAATGGCAGCTAAATAATGAATAATTCGACGTTTTACTATTACTACTACTTATGGGCTTTAATATTTAATACCTACTTGTTACTAAGCCATGGCTACAGAAATAGTAAGTTGTAAAAAAATTATAATTTTAATGCGTATTTTATCATTGAATTTTATTTGTTGTAAATTTAGTACGTTTGGAGGATAATTTATGTGCTGATCGTTTACTTGTTAAACTTCAACATCAATTTAAGGAACCCTCCATGACATTAAGAGAAGATCGAGATTCAGCTGCGATTATAACACAGGTGTGGAATACCACCCTAACAGGATTTTATAACTCCAATAAAATACGCTATAATTGTGAATTTAAAGTCCATAGTGATGATTCCAGTCGTCCTCCCAGGGGCATTTACACAGTTATTACACGTTTGAAGTTTCGTTATGATCCAGTAAAAAATGAATGTTTGGACTACATACAATTTCGGAGTGGCAATCGTTCGCCCAGTGAACGTATTTGCAATGACATATCCATTGATGGTCCCGCCGGACGTTTAATATTCGATGAACGTAATCGTGATGTTAGTGTTCTTATTCATATTGATAAACGGAAAATTATTACTGAACCCCTGGAATTGCGTATGGTATTAACAGCTCATTCAGAATGTAAATATACGGGTGATTTTCTTTGTGATCCTAAAGATCCATACACATGTATATCACGGTATTTTGTACGTGATAACATAACAAACTGTATGTATCCGTGTCGCGATGAGGTGTCATGTTTTCATGATGCCATAACTTTGGAGGAGATTGATACGACAAATGTTGCCATTTCGGCAATAACATCATTGATATTTACCATGTTGGGTGTTGGTTTTTGCATTTGGATATGTTGGAAATATTGGAATTGTATAACAGTGCAACAACATGCCCATGAAGCTTCTGCTGTAACGAATAGTCATCATCATCGTCAACGTTCATATCAACATAGAAGCAGTATCCAAAGGGTGAGTTTTATGCGTTGTATATAAAAATACCTTGTTTTGAAAAAACGAATAGAATAATTTCAAAAATAATATATTTGTTCAAAGAACCAAATACACACAATTCCTCTGACGGAAACATTTGATCCTTTTTAAATTTGTTTGTACATTGTTTAATTTTTCCATTAAAAAAGAAAAATGTTTATGATCTTGAATCAAGCTATGACATTCTTCATTTATACAGATAAATAGGGCAAGGAAGTTTATGCATTTATAATCGTGTTTAATGTTCATAAAATATGTATTAACATTTGTTCTTTCAATTACAAAAATTAAAGTGTTTAATTACTTTATCATACTAAAAATTTAATGTCAAAATTCCAAATGGTACTCCAGTTTACTGATTTTACTTTAACGAAATACAGTACTTTTCGTTAGTTTTTTTAATAACTATGATAATATTTGTTTTGTATTTTTTCCATAGACAAATAACCATAAAACAATGACTACTGATAACAACACAAACAATTGTCATATATTAACTGTTAAACTTTTTTAGCGCAATATAGTCAAAGACATTCATATCCTTAAGAAGGAAAATTAGTTGTAACTATTTCTCGCCAGGTGGCGCATCAGAAAGTGCATTATTTCCATTACAAGTATTCTGTTGCAGAGCTAGTCTCCATTAAGATTAGTATGCTACATTGTGCAACAGAGTAATATTAATTTTATATATCATTGGAAACATAAAAAAAATATATTGCAAAATATATGAAAAAATATTTATTTTATTTATTTATTATTATACAATTTCAAACCAAGCCCTTAGGCCAAATATGGCACATAAATAACTCACTAAAAATACTACTACATAATACGTAAATATTTATCAATAAAACAAATTATATATGAGTTTACCCTATATAACAGAAACACCCTGTTTCACAAAAGCCAAAACAAATCCGTTTATGGCAATCCAAGGTCTACAGAACTTATCTTCAACTAGACCAGGTCTGAATGTATTATGTTAGCCCGCTTAAGGGTGGGTAAATTAGTATTTAACTCAAAACACTACTACGAAAAAACGGATCCGATAAGATGTTTAAATTGCAATGGTTCACTTGACATTCCTCATTTGTTAGAATCCTGTGTAGTCTCGGGGATAGCCCAATTGCTGGAAGAGATACTAGATTGTGCGACTACAAATAACATAACAAAAATCAAAAGTAGCCTGCAACAATACAACATTCAGGATGTCTAGGTCAAAATTTCATACCAAGTTAATTTTTCTTTTGTAAATTTAAAAAAGAAATATATTTTTTATCACCGTTCTTTTTTTACTCCTTTTTGAAATTAAATTTTAATAATTACACAATGGATTTTCTTTCAAATCACTTTATATTTTATAATACGAGCCCATATGGTCATGTAAATTTGTTTTGTAAAACATTTTGTAAATTAATAAATATGTTCTATACTTTAATTTTTCAAATCAATATACACTTGCATGTCTAAGAGAATGGTATTGAAATTGTTTTCATGTGTATTTATTTTTTTTTTTGTCAAAGAAAGAATGAACATAAACATACATTTCACAAATTGAAATTTTTTGGTAAATAAAATTATTGAATGTCTAATGCAAGAACATGCCGACCTTGGCATAGTGTAGGGTATTCTTTTTTATTTGTTGGGCGCCATATATTGAAAAATAGTGACACTAATGTTATTTTGCTCATTTTTTTATTAATAATATGAAAGTGGAAGAAAAACTTAATTTTGTGTCACCATTGTCATTTTAAAAAGATCAAAATCAATTTAAACACACAAGATATGCTTCGATACTTCTTTTTGTTATCCAATCAAATAATGCTTTTTTTAATTTCTCTCTTTTTTAAGGATGTTCCTGTTATAGAACTACCGACAGCGCCCTCATTTGGTAGTGCTACAGCACAAATTCATGGTATAGAATTAAATCACCAAGAGCTAGAAGGAGAAACACCAAAAGATTTACCACCCAGTTATGAATCACTCTTTCCAGATAGATAAATTTCTTTATGTTCAAAACAACAGGGAAGTCACACATTCTCTTAAGAATCTAATTAAATATATATATAAAAACAGCACATAATCTTCCGTTAATAGTGCCAGGTGCAAATAATAACTAAAACAATTTAATAATTAATAACAAGTCAAATTATTTATTAAGCTGCCTTTAAAAACTCAATCAATTACTAAATGTATATAAATCAAAAGATAAAGAAATTATAGTAGAATCTCATCTCAAACTACTTCGAATTATGAAAAACTATTCCCAAAAACAAAAAATAATCTCCACACTCCAATCAATTTTATTTTTTAAATATAAGTTGTATATATATATAAAAAAATTAAATTGTAGTTTAAGATTTGTTTGTAGTGTGTCAAAAATGAAATTGTTATTGATATGTGTCCAAATGTGGTTCAAATTTTAATGTCGTTTTATTAAAGAGTAGTCTAAAGAAAAAAAAAAAAAAAGATCAATTACAATTAGTTGTTAGTTAACAAAAAAATAATAATTATTATAATAAATACTAAATTACCTATATTAAATTATTAAGAGATTAATTTTTATTGTTTATATATAATACTACAGTTTTTTTTTTGTCCAAACCACAAAGTCCCACAAAATACATATTTTAGCCAAGTATTTTAAATTATTTTATAAATGTACCTGTTATTACATGTTTTAATTTCTGTTTGTTTTCAACTCTATATTCAAAAAAAAAATCTTGTAAACATTCTCCAATTTTTTTTATTTTATATAAATTATTGCATTTACTTACTAATAATAATAGCACATATCGCTTCTCATCAAATTTTATCACTTATCGGGGAAAGCGAATGATTAATAGAAAATCAGTTTATATTGAAAAGCTTCCAGTAAATTTTTTTTTAAATAAGTACCCTTTCGAAAATACCACATTTACACAGACATGTCACTGGAGGTAAGTATTTAGATTTTCCTTACAGATAAGTGCGCTTACTTCAGCACTTGCATTCATATAAATTGGTAATGGGCTATGACTTGTAATAATTTTAAACAAGTGGTAAGTACTTACCTTCAATGACATGTATGTTATCATGTATAAGGCAATAGGGGGTTTTGCTGGATATTGTCGAGATGTTTGCTAAGCGGTAAAACTTCTTAGTTTCATTTTATATAAATTCATGTGAAATTGTAAAAATATTAGTTCTTATTTTATTTTATTTTTAATTTTGTTCATTTATATATGTATAAATAAAATTTAACCAAAAGATCATACTAAACAAAGTGTTTTTTATTGAGGTTGCGTTTACATTATTTTAAACTAAATTTTGAAATGTAGTTCGTGTATAAAAGCAGACATTAATTTCCTAAAGATGAAGCATAAGTTGTAATTTTTTGTCGCCAGCAAGAGCATTCTATGCAGTAGAACTAATCTGATGCAGAGCTAGTCTCCATTAGCACTATTTCGCCATTGTACAACAGTGTAGTATTTTTTTTCTGTTTCTTTGGTAATACATATAAATATTTGCCAAAAACTATGCAAAAATACATACTTTATGTGAATATTACTTACTTTATTTTTTTTTAAGTCATTTGCATGTTTAAGAGTCTTTACATGCAATTTTTTCATGTGTATTCATTTTCTGTGAAAATGTGCATTTTTCAATAACTCAATACTAAAAATTCCATTTTGAAATAAATCTGCTGTTACATTCTTATGCGTTACAGGTGGAAATATGTATTCAGATTTACATTTTTGATTAATAAAATAATTGAAAGTTAAATCAGAGAACAAATGAACCTTGACATAGCTGCCAGATAACTTTTATAAAAAAATCGTCAAATTACCAATTTCTTTTTTTTAATCGTTAAATTGTTTTACTCTAAAACCGAATGTGAATAAAGCAACAAAATAAGAATACATATGAGCGCGAAAGGGAATTAACAAAAACATGCACGAAACCCGTGCTTTTTTGTTACCGCGCTTGCATGCCTAAATTGGATCTCAGTTAAATATGAAAAATCGGCATTTTTGCAACAAAAATCGTCAAATCGTGATTTGTAATTTCTTGGACAAAAAATCGTCAAAATGACGATGTATCGTTAGATCTGGCAGCTATGGTGGTGTATGAATTGTTTTTTATTTATTGGGCGCCACCTATTGAAAAATAGCGACACTAACCCATATTGATTTGATTTGCTCAAATTATTTAAATACAACAACGTTGAGTTAAATATTCTGCAGGGCATAAAAAGTCGAAATCAGTGTCAAATCCCTCAAGTTTTTCCGCAGTTCTAGCGATAGAAGAATTCAAAAGAATTTAGAATCGTTCTTGCATGGAAAAAACAAGCAAATTGGGAAAGCGCATAAAAACTCCAAAAATTAAAAAACGAGAGAATTCGAAGAAGTGTAAAACGATTTTTTATTATTTTTTTAATGTTACGCATACGCATTGAGTTACCATATTCATAAAGCGCCATCTATGAGTTATATTTAAAAAATTATCAAATTCTCAAACGGATAGTAAACTCTTAGAATATTTCTTTTAGAAATATTGGACCGATTAGACTAAAAAACTACCATTGTTTTGAAATTTGTATGTTCTACGAGAATATTTAACTTAAAGGTGATTAAAAAAATTGAATATGGTACCAAATGTTTGTACCACAATACGTATGTCAGGGATGGAAAATAGAATTTTTTTCGATATAAAAAAAAAAAAAAAAAATCAATAGTACTTTTTGACCCTCAGAGTACTAATTTTTTTTTATTTTTAACAAAAAATTACATAAAATTAATATACATAAAAATAAAAATGAACACAAATATAAATTCGTTTTTGCATAAAATTAACACACGTTATAAACATTTTTTTTATTAAACAAAAATAGTAACACATTAAATTAGAGATCAAGTTTTAATATAAACTTTAGTTACCCAGGCAAAACAAGTTTAATCTAATCACATTTTGTTGAATCTAATTGTATATACCCAGCAAAAAAAATGGTAGCTTCCTAAACTTCAGTTATCGTTCTTTTATGAGTTTTTTGTGTTATTCTAAGGAACTCTCAAAAGAGTTCATATGTTCATATTTAGATGTAGTGATCTGGTTATAAAGCCGATGCATTTAAAAAAAACACTCTTCATTACTTCTAAAGTTATGGTATGTCGTATATTTTCTAAATCTAAAGCATTTATTGAAAACATTATTTTCTGATTATTCAAGTCAAAAATTTCATTGTGAAAATAGTTCTGGAGACCTTTTTTAATTTTTTTTATTAAATCATTTTTATATTTTTGTTTAATGCATTTTTCGGCTTTTAGTAGTTATGGCAACACAATCTGTGCATGTTTAATTCAGAATTTTAAAATTATGTAAAAATGTTTTAAAATTATCGAAAATAATTTTAAAATTGTGTAAAAATTATTTCAAAATGTCCAAAAAGTTTTTAAAATTGTTCAAAAATTATTTAAAAATATTTTAAAATTTTCTAAAAATGCTTCAAAATTATATAACCAGTTTTTTAATTATCAAAAAAAAATTTTAAATTTGTCCAAAAATTCATTAAAATTTTTGAAAAATATTTTACAGTTGCCCAAAAAGCTTTTTCATTAATGCAGAATTATGTATTTGTATTTGTTTTAATAAATAGTATTTCTCTATCAGTGCATAAAGTTCGATTCTTTAAAGTTATTTTTCTGCATTCTTATGATATTAAGCATTAAGGGGAAATGGTGAAATAAGTGAATATCAAAGTTTTATTTGGGAAAAGTGTGTGAGAGTATCAACAGTGTATCAGGAGTATCACGGTATTTTCTTAAATCAAATAGTATCAAAAATGTACAACTGTATCAACTTTTCCATCACTGACGTATACGTAATATGAAACAAAAATATAAATGTCATCTTACTTTCTCGACAAAAAAATGTAAACCGAAAAAATATAAAAAACAATAGTAAATTTTCCAGCCCAATCGTGATAGCATGATATTTTTTATATTACGTATACGCATTGTGTTTTTTTTCTCATATTACGTATACGTATTGTAGGTTGTTTTTTATATTACGTATACGTATTGTGGAACAAACTTTTGATTCTATATTATTTTTTTTTTAAATCATCTTTCTGGAATTGCTAGTATGAGAAATTTAATGGAGCGATTTGGTTAATAATTATACCATTTTTTAGACTTTTTTGCGCTTTCTAAATTTCATAACCAAATTGGCTTTTAATTTTTTTCGGTTTACCTTTTTTTTTGTCAAATCATTTTAATATGTAAAACAGATGTATTTTTATTAGGTCCAGCATTTGAAAAATAAACTTTAAAACCATTATAATTACTGTCAATAGCAGTTCTTATGTGTTAGGGATTAAAATATGTATTTAGGCCCTGTGCGAGGTGGCTAAATAAATTATAAACTCACCAAAAAAAAGTCTGTAATGGCAACTGAAAATTTTGCTGTTATTATGGGAAATTTTGCAAATTTGAGCCCAGCGGTATATTTTGCTAATCTTAGCAACACATATCTGCTGAGGTTTAGTACAATGAAATTTGAAGAAAAAAATAGCTGCCGCTACGAAATTTTAGTAAACTTTTTGTAAGGTGGAATTATAAATCGATTTGCTGAAATCAGTAAAAATATTTACTAAATATTATTAATATTAGTACAAAATTTGAAATTTATTTTTTTTGGTATCGGCATCAAATTTTTTATTTTATTTTTCAAAAAATATTTTAGACAAAATTAAATATCAAAGGCTTAAAAATTTTAAAAACAAACGAATTTATCATTTTGTTTTAATTTGGTAATTTTTATTTTGAAAAATATTTTAGTAAATTTTTTGATGATTTTTGAACTTAATAAACTTTTTAGTGCTATTTTAAGTGGATGTCCTATTTTTAGACATGAGTCGGAATATTCACTTCCGATCCCTTTCTTGTAATCTATGTAACAATTTACGGCAATTTTAGTTTGCAGATGTGTTTTAATTAGAAATAATATTTCACTCACAATATATTTTCCGTTACCGACTGTAGTTTATTTAAAAAGTAATGAGTAAAGTTTGTTTTTAAATGAATAATCAATTGAAATCCATAGAAATATATTTTTTAACTATTTGAATCAGTCATTCAAAAAACAAACTATACAAATTTACAGACTGAGTTGATATTTTCAGTTAAATGCAAAATTTTATGTTTTCTGCTTCAAAAAATAGAAATCCATATCATTCCTTTTTGTTTTTTTTATCAAAATAGTTTGTATATATACAAAATTATTTCAATAAAAATTGCAAGAAATTATTTAAATATACATACACACAAAGCCAATAAAAATATATAAATCTGTGTGTGTTGTGTTTTGTTTTGTAATTACATACAAATAAAAAAAAACTTTCAATTTGAAAAACAAACCACAAAATAGTTTTTTCTAACTTTTTGTCAGTAAAAATATGATGGTTATTTTAAACGACTTTCTATTGTTTTTACTTTTGTCGATTATTAAACAATGATTGAAAATAAACAACGAAATGGGTTAAATATATTGGAAAATCAGTAGTCTTTTTTTATTGTATTTTCGATTAATTTAATATGTATTTTAAGTTGTTTTTAACGAAATAATGTTGTGAGTGTTCCTTCAATATCCACTTTTTCAAGTTAGTAAATTTTTTTTGCTAATTTTAGCAAATCGGTTTTCAAAAATTTGTAAAATGATTTCTGAAATTAGCAACAAAAATTTGTAAATATTCTGTAAAAATTCTGTAATTTGTTTAATTGTAATTGTTTAAAATAAAAATAGCAAAAAGATTTGCTAAATAATATTTTTTTTATTAAAAAAACCGGTACAAAAATAGTGAAGTGGTTTACAATCCCTCTTTACATATTTTTCTACTAACTTTTTGGAAATATTTTTAAATTTCTTAAAAATTTGGAAACCTAAATTTAGTTTAGATTTTATTAAGCCAGTTCGCACTCACCCTTAATTTAAAATTTTTGGTTATTAAAATAACTGAAAGCCAAATCCAAGAACATAGGATCTAGGAATGGTGTAGGGTATTGGTTTTTATTTGTTGTGATTTGTTGCTCTTTGTTTATTTATAATAAATCTCTCTGACTTTAAGGAGAAACAATTGAGGCATTGTTTTTTCATATAAATGCTAATGTTCAAAGCATTTTTTGTTAAAAAATTCACACAATTTCTTAATTTAGGAAAATATGGCTCAAGTAATAGGTTGTTTTGTTAAAAGTTCACACATATGTATGTTACATATATTAAAATTTGATTCTTTTCTCCTATATGTTGTTTGGAATAAAAATCACTCATATTATTTTTGTTTGAATAACATTCAATTTATTTAATTTAATTTCTTTAATATACAGTAATTTTTGTTTTTGTTTTGTTTTTGTCAGATTCACAGCAAAATATAATATGTATGTATGTATAGCAATATCTTAAAATAGTTTTTTTTTTGTTTTTGTTTTTTAATTTTATTTTCTTTGTTCTGTAATTTATATAGTAATAACGGTAATAATATTAATTGCAATCTGTTTATCTTTATATTTTTTCTTTCTTTCATTCATTCATTCGTATAGTAAATATATTTGATAAGCATTTGGTAAAAGAAAATAGTTTATTTTTTATTCTTTAAAAACAAATTTATAAAAAAGAAAATAATATGAGAAAAAACATTTTTAGGCCACAAGTAAATATTGTTGTTGTTGTAGTTGTTGATTTTCAATATTAATTAAACATAAAATGGAAGATGATTGGTCTCCTGTTTTGTTGTTGAAACGAAAGCACGATTCAAAGACGACGACACATTGCGAATAGACGAAGAGGATACTGATGATGGATGTTTGGACAATGACGTTGAAGACGCAAATTTGAAATTAGTAAAGGAAGCTGATACTAAACGACGTTTAGTGGAATAGTTAGTTGTGGTCAGGTCATTATTGTTGGATGCTAGTGGTAAAGTGTCCTGCACTAATGCTACATCATTTGTTAAGTGGGAGTATGATTCTTTTCACCTGGGTGTAGTACTATTCGGCATTTTTTCCAAAAAGTCTTTGGACAAAATATCCTCAATTTCTTGCAGACAATCATTGACTTCCGAATCGATGTCGGCATGATTATGAGGATTGGGACAGGCTACACTCAATGTTGAAAAGAAACCGTAAAAATCTTGTAATGAATTTATTTGCTGGCAGGTTAACATTAAATGTTTGCCACGTTTAATGTTCAAGGTCTAGAAAAAAAGAGACAAAAAAAACACACACACAATTAATCAGTTTAAATTTTAAGGGTGTGTGGGAATTGGCTAAACTAATTCTGAATTCAAATTGCCAATTTAGTTTAGCCACTATGCATCTTAAGTTAGTTTTCCTAATTACCGGTGAGTGTACAGCATATTTCATATCCATTAATCTGGCTATACGTCTTATATGAGGTACATAGAGAGCTAATACGCCGATACTTTCTTCATTTGTTATACCATTGGGTAATGAGGATCTGTCCGTTACATCAAATTCTGTACCCACAAATGCCCAACGATACATTTGAAAGTGCGGCAATAGAGTTGCTGGCAAAACACAACCCATTTCTAGTAATTTCGAAGCCTCCAATTGTACTGAACGCCAATAAAAGACTTGACTTTGTATTGACATGCCATTGTTGGTGGCTGACGAAGACCACGAGGTATCCATACCAGAAATCATGCGACTTGTTGTTAAACAGAGAATACAAATAAATAAATATTCAAATTTAATCGATATAATTTAATTCGTAGTACTTACCTAACATCTTCACCATCACCCTTAAGTTCTTGTTCCAGGGATAGGAAAACTTGTACCATTTCAGCTATTATAATGGGCCATAAAGAGGTTACATGATCTGGTGACATACGCAATAATAAAACACGGAAACATAAAAATACTGCTGCTTGTACCGAGGGCACATTAGAGAGTAAACGCAAACTGTTGGCCAATTGTTCTAGAAATAAAAGGAAACCAAGATTTACATAATAATTTTATAAAATCGGCAAAAATTCTTTCTATTGCGATATTTCACTTCAAACATAATTAGTTTTCATAAGAAAAACACGAGTCTTACAAAACACTTAACTGTGTTGGTCAAGTTTAAAAAAACATTTCGCTTGTTGTGTCGAAATCAAAAATCATGTAGAAGAAGTAAAAAAAGGCTTAAATTCGGCTGTTTTGAATACACCAATATCCTAAAAAAATGTTTTCTACTGTTTTTGATACAAATAATTTAAAAAACTTTAGAAGTAAAATTATGGAGGTGAAAAAAATTTTTTGAGGTGAAAAACTTTTTTGGATTCGAAAACGAATTTTTTGGTGTAAAAAAAATTTTGAGGTGAAAAAAATTTTTTGTGGTGAAAAAAAATTTTAGTGGTGAAAAAAATTTTTTTAGGTGAAAAATATTTGAGGTGAATACAAAATATTATTAATTTCTAAGCGACTGGTGAAAAAATATGACAAAATATATTATATATTGGTCGCTACTATGAAATTGTACTAAAATACACCAATTTGTATGGAAAATTTAGAGGTATCTTCACATTTTCACCCATAACTTTTTAACCGCTGGACCAATTTTGCTCATTTTCAATACCAAACTGCTCGGGAGGATGTACAATAATCTGGGTAAAAATAGACACCCCCGCTAGCGTCTTCGCGTCGTGATCGGCATTTCAACAGACAGACAGACGGACATCGTTAAATCGACTTAAAATTGCATAAGGATCACGAATATATATACTTTATGGGGTCTTAAACCTATATTTCGATATGTTACAAACTGAATGATAAACTGAGGGTATAAGAAGGCATATTTGAATTCATACAGTTCTAGTAAAAAATGACACGAAATTTCGTGATTCACGTGAATCACGCGTGAGCCAAAATTAAAATTACTCACGTGATCGTGCGTGAGCGGTAAAAAAAATGCATGCATGATTGGATATTTTTTTTAAGTATGGTAATACTTCAAGTGGTTCAAGTGATAAAATAAATTCTTTTGTTTAATTTTTCGAAATATTTTTGAATTTGTATTTCGTAAGCGTATTTCATGAACGTAGGCGATAATTTAAATTACTCACGTGAGCGTGAGTAGAAAAAAGAAACTTCATGCGTGATTGTAATTTTTGGTTCGTGATCGTGGGTCAAAAATCGCTCATGTTCCCATCTGTAGTATAATTACATGGCACTTAAGTAATCTTCCCTTGTTTTTTTGTTTCCTGCGTGTATGAAAACCCCACAAAAATATTTATTTTTCCAACATTTTGATTGGCTGAAAGCAAATTAACCAATAACCAGTATACGTAAAAACACAACAAATCAAAGCATACTACGACCCAAAGTGTTAATAAGAATATACATACATTGTGAAAGTTTATTTAAAGCCAATTTATACGATGATATTGATTTCATATTTCTCCCCCAATTCCCTTTTTAAAGTTGCTTCCAAAGTTATGTCTATTTATACCAGCGGGTCCCACTAACTTTTACTTCACGGACCCCTTGATATGATTAATTTTTACTTGCTGACGGATCTCCGAATTTTTAAATTTTTTATATTTAAATAAAAACATTTAAATCTGAAAATTTTCAGAAAAAATAGTTGTAGTAAAAAATACGAAAGATGGAAAAACGTTGTCATTGTTGTAGAATTTACAGAATTACCAGATAAATTTTTTGAAAAATTCTTTCAATTAAATTACCCTAGAAAAACTTAAAACTCTAGGATTTTGAGGGGTTTTCTATAAAAAAAAGCTATGTGATTTTTTAATAAAAAAAATTGGTCCTAAAAGACACTGTGATGATTTTTTTTTCGAATCTTAGATCGTTTTCTGTAGGAGAAATTAAAAAAAAATAATGTGTATTTAATTAAAGAAAAGAATTGTGGAAGTCTAAAAAGTCCCAAGAAATGGAATACTCCAACTCAAAAATTTTAAAAAAAAATTTTGAATATTATTAAATACAATTATGACAACTGACGTTAGAAGATTATTTATAATTGTATTCTTATTTTTAAATAATTTTTTCCAAACTCTTTTCGGACCCGTTTGGATGCAGCTATGTACCCACAGAGGGTCGCGACCCCCATTTGGGAACCGTTGACTTAAACGGTATTTTCGTTTTGCTCTAAAACCGAATGTAAATGTGTTGGAAATGTACTTTGTCAAAAGATACTTTCCTAAACCAACATGAATATTATAGTTTGCTCTGGAAATATTTAATGTAAATATTTTGATTTTTGAAATAATTTTTTCATTTGTTTTGAAACATTCGTTTTTATACAGGGTGTCCGCCAGGAAGGTATACTACTTTGTTTGTTTATAATTTTTGATTAAATGAAAGAGAATGGATGTTATATTGATAAATGTTTTATTTAATGTCGGCAATTATGTATGGAATACAATATCAGATAAATGTCCGCCTCTGTTAGCCTCACAAATGCGACCCCTTTTGAGCACATTTTTCATTACATTCTCACACATTTCACGCGGTATTTCATTAATTTCATCACGAATATTTTGTTTGAGTTGCTCAATCAAGCGTTTCTGGTTTGTTTGCATAAACTTTGCTTTTCAGATATCCCCACAAAAAGAAGTCCGGAGCAGTCAAATCAGGCGACCGTGAAGGCCAATCAACATCACCATTTCTTGAAATAACTTGTTTTGGAAAGAGGTCTCGCAGTAATTCCACTGTAATCCTGGCTGTATGCGATGTGGCACGTTGGTTTATCGAATATTTTTCCATAATAAATTTGCCTCGTGTCTACTTCACGACTGCCAAATATGAACTGTCAAGACTAATGTTTACCAAAATGGCGGCAAAACAAAGTAGTATACCTTCCCGGCGGACACCCTTTATATTGTTAGGGAATAAAGATTTTATAAAAAAAGAACATTTTGTGGTCAACAATATTATTAAGGACTATCAAGATTACCAATAGCTTTATTCTACAAAAGAATAATACATATGTGTGCGAAAGAGAAATAACATAAATATTCATGAAAAACTAAATAATTGTATGCAAAAATGTCACCGTGTAAAAGCAAATCACAAAAATTAATTAATTTAATAACAGTTGGCATAAAAATGTGTTAAATTTTATTATTTTGTCCTTTTATTATTGATTTGACCCACTGATAATTTTTCCAAAAATTGCCTTAGCAATGAATTGCAATTTATTATAAATGTCCAGCCCAATCGTGATAGCATATTTTCTCATATTACGTATACGTATTGTGTTTTTTTTCATATTACGTATACGTATTGTAGGTTTTTTCATATTACGTATACGTAATGTGGAACAAACATTGGGTTCCATATTAAATTTTTTTTTAATTATCTTGCTTTCTCGAATTGCTAGTATGAAAAAAGTACTGGAACGATTTGACTAAAAATTATACCATTGTTTAGGATTTTGTATGGGCTTTCTAAATTTTATAACCAAATTGGCTTTTAATTTTTTTCAGTTTACCTTTTTTTTGTCAAATCATTTATATATGTAAAACAGATGTATTTTTGTTAGGTCCAGCATTTGAAAAATAAACAGTCTTTTGCGTTAGAGATTGAAATATATATTTAGTCCCTGTGCTAGGTGGCAAAAAAAATTCTAAACTAAACACAAATTGACAAAAGAGTTTAAAATTTCTTTGAAAAATATTTGAAAATATTTTTAAATTTCTTAGAAATTTGGAAACCTGAATTTAGTTTAGATTTTATTAAGCCAGTTCGCACTCACCCTTAATTTAAAATTTTTGGTTTTTAAAATAACTGAAAGCCAAATCCAAAAACATATGATCTAGAAATGGTGTAGGGTATTGGTTTTTATTTGTTGTGATTTGTTGCTCTTTGTTTATTTATAATAAATCTCTCTGACTTTAAGTTACATTTGGGGAGAAACATTTGAGGTATTATTTTTTCTTATAAATGCTAATGTTCAAAGCATTTTTTGTTAAAAATTTTTTTATAATTTCATCAGTTTATTACTGGTTGATAATTTTTCCAAAAATTGCCTTAGGAATGAATTGAAATTTTTTATAAATGTCCTCTTTCTCACTCTGAAACCCGCTCCTCGATATCTTTTATTATACCTAAGGTATCCAGCATCATTTTCTCTACTATTTTGCAAAAAAAAAAACAATATGCAGTTCTATGCCTTTTTGTGACATAAGAGCAGCTTCTTTAGAACCAACTAAAGAAAAATATTTTGAGTTTTCCCCAAATTAAGCTCAATTCATATCAGTTTTGTTTCAGCTAAAGGGAAATATTTTAAGTTGTGCCTGTGTTTATGTCATAACGGTTAACATTAAATAAATGAACAAATTTCAGATAAAGAGTAACAGCTGAAAAAACTTGTTATATTTCGATAATCACTTAAAAAATTGCAAAAACAATTACCGTTGTATACTTCTTGTTCATATTTTTTTTACAATGATATAACTGTTTTTAAATTTTATAGAAAATATTTAAAAAAAAAACAGTTTTTTGCCTCTACTGAAAATATTTAAAATTTGAGTTGACTCCCCTTAGAGAGGCACAGGTGCGATATGTATATTGTTTTTCTGCATTTGGCATATGTAGCAAATTTTGCATACAAAAATAAGATATAAGCTTCAGTTTTGCTTTGCTGTATTGTCCCAACAACGTGTGCATATCAAAACAAAAGAGAGAACTTCCTTTAGGCCTACATAAAAGTATGGATATGCAGCAAAGAAAATCAAAATTCAAAAGAAAAAACTGATATGCAGCACAAAAGGTGATTTTTTTTCATAAAAGCTTTATAACTTATGAGTCACATGGGGTTTCCACAAGATATTTGTCGCGAGACGAATGAGTGACTGCATGTATATAATTTATTTTTGTATTAAATGTATTTTCGTTCGTCTAAAGCAAAACGTGATCTGAGGGTCAATTCTCGTTTTGTGAAACGGTGAAATGAAAAGTTTTTTCACGTTTTCATAGTACTTCTGATTCGCGTTCTGTGTAAAGAAATATCAAAACGTTTTCATATGAAAAAAAAAAATGGAACGAAACAAGATTTTTTCACGATTGCACAGCACTGGAGATTCTTGTTTTGTGTAACAGTGCAAACTGTCAAAAAATTTTCATATGAAAAAATTGTTTACACAGACTATTTATAAGTGAAATAAACATGGAGAAGGTTGTAAGAGGAAAGCATGCCTGCGAAAGCCAAAAGGAGTATTAAATTAATTATTTAGAAAAGCATGTGGACATTGCAAACGATAAGTAAGTTGTTAAATTACCATAAGCACACTTTTATAAACCCCATATTTACAGATTTGTAACTGCAGATGGTGCCAAATTTATACACGCAAAGTGTAACAAATTAGCCGCGAGCCTTAACAGTCAAAAGGACGGTGAAAAATGGAAAAATAATTGGAGCGACTTAAGGTTTATTTATTTGTAGTTTATTTATATTCTTTATGAATTTTTTTTTCTTTAAGTAATATAGTTCACTTAAGCAAGCCGATATAAATCCATGAAGTGCTCGTCGGTTGTCTTCTCGAATGGATTTTGGCCATCACGAAGTATGTACTCTCAAAAAATTCCTATAAATTATTAAATTATTTACTGCAATGAAATGCTTGTAACATCATTGTCTTACCTTTGTTCATCCCGAATTCTTCGAGTAATATCCAATAACACAATTAATCCAGATATTTTTATATAATCCAGATATTTTTATATTATTTAAAATACATTTTACGAACTTAATTCACTTTTGTTTACGTTTTTCTCTGTTTTGACATTTGCTTAAATTTTGGATAACACAGTTACAAAAGTTTCATGGGTACAGTGCGAATGAAACATTTTTTTCATAATACATACGAGGATCGCAATTTATGTATTTGTGAAAAGTTCGAGTGAAAAGTGCTTATGAAAACGAAAATGATAAGTTTTTTTTTCACTTCACATTATCACAGAACGAGAATTGACCCTCTGGATAATATATGAACATTTCGAAATATTGAGTTAGGAATAAAATACATATAAAAAGGGTATTATCTTGCTGAGTCCGAACACCCCATATCATAGCTGAGATATCCAATATAGACTTTGATCTGTCTCCCAATTTAGCATGCAAAAAAACATAAATTTTTCTTTGTCGTCTTTAACAGAATTATTGTAGGATTAGTATTATGCATGCCAAAGGTTATTAGAAATAAAGTGTCACAAGAATATGAAATATCGCAATTTTCCAAAAATTTCCAAATCCCAGAAATTTTGCGATTTAATGCTTTAACGACCAATGCTTAATATAGGATGTTTTTTAGAGGTTTAGAAATTAAAAAAAAAAACAAACTTACGAAATTAAAAAAAGCGTTTTTTTAAGTAAATTTAATAGAAATTAATTATTTAATTATTTAAGTCTCATCATTCAGATTCATTCTCTTGTATGTACCAATTTACGTAAAAGCAAAAGTGGTGAACATATTTTATGATTTTCAGACTGTAAATTGTGTAATTTTGTCTACTGCCCCACGTTTGCAACACGAATAAACTATCAAATGAAGGTTATTTTTTTATGAAAGTAATTTTTTATATATTTAGTATTACCAGAAAAATCATTTTGTAAGTCTTTATTTAAAATAAAACTGTTACACCTCTAAACAAAAAACACCCATTATATGTTCCAACTTTAATTTTTGTTATAATATCAACATTTTTCAAGCGATATAATAAAGATGTAATGTCGTTTCTCACTTACCCTGTATTTCTGGCATATATTTATGATACTGATCAAATTCACTGCAAAATATAACAAATGCCAAACGTTTTAACAGCATCGAACGTTGCTCATACTCCTGCTCCCTGGACGTGAAGATATTCAAACTACCAGTTTGTGTTAAAGAAACGCGACTCATCAATTCGCGGAACGTTGTATTGTCATAAGTCATTAAACTATCCATAATTTGTTTCCAAAATGGCAAACAGGTAAAATCCATTTGGAAGAATGACGTGTCCAATAGTAGATCCATCATATCTTTGCGCCAAGCTTTGCGGGTATACTGATAGCCGCTAAGAGAAGCCAATAGGCTGGAGCAAGCATAGAAGGAGGGTACATTGCGAGTGGTATGGTTTTTCAAATATGGCGTGATATTATAGAGCAGGGTGGTTATAATAGAAACGACTTTATCCTTTTCTTGAGAGCCATAAGCAACATCTAAAAGATTAGCGAGTATGGCAGCCAAAACACTTTGTGCTTGTACGGAGTATTTCTGGATGACAGCAGTACCGCCAGCTGATGAAGTAGATGTAGTATCACCATCTGTTACTAACGGTGTAAAATCTTCTTTTACCGCCAAATTGCGTCTAAGCCAGGTTGTTTGTTCCAAACAAGACCCAGCCACATTGGATAAGGAATCGACCAAACGAGAAGTGACATCATGCAGATCGCGTATATCCTTTTTATCTTGGAATGGCATTTGTGGGCATCTTTGAACGAATTCATTTAACAACATCAACAGCGTAAACTGGGCTGGTGGTGACAAAGACAAACCATCTCTTAACAGAGCCAAAAGTGATGTCCACGAGTCTCCCAACTGTGGAGCAGGAGCAGATTTCATATAAAAATAGAATAGTTCCAAGGCGGATACATCTATTTTTAAGTTTGTCGGTGGCCTATGTATGGGAGGAGGAGATTTTACCACTTGATGGAGTGTTTGAACAAATGAATCCATAGGCATTACTCGTATACTGGAAACCAATGACACCAGACTTATTTGTTCGGGACATGCTTGTGGCACCGAATTCCTTTGATACTGCTGTGGCACAGTAAAGTCTCTATATTCATGTGCATATTTTTTGCGATGTTGTTCTCCACGCTCTTGCCATGTTACCGCTATGGCTGCCAAAAAGTTGGCACCATGATGCAGTGAAATGGGCGATAGGAATTCCATTAATTGTTGTTTGATTTGTCGTATCTGGCCCAAATCACTATCCCATATGGCGGCCACACTTGATACAATACGTGGCAGATGTGAGAGTACAGCATTTCTGGCAGCCATTAATTGTTGATTTTTAGGAGCTTGTACATCTCCCTGACTTGTCGTCGAACTAGCCGATGGTCCTCCGGGCAACAGAGAATGAACAATACTGTTGAATAGTTGTCCGGTATTGGAATTCTGTGATGCTGTAGAACTTGTTTGTGGATAGGCCTGATTGAACAACTGTGATAGTGTTGTCTGTTGGGTATTGTCGAGTAAACAATAGTGGCACAGCACGGTAATGGCTTCCAGTTGTGAGATAACATAATCGGGCGGCAAACCAATCTGTTCTTCAAGTTTCATTTTAGTTAAACGATCAATATTATTGCACAGCTGATGGACGACACTGATGACAATGTTGGTTAAGGAACCAAAATTAAAACAATTTAACGACGACGTTACCAGTTCAGTCCAGTTATGGTGTAATGGTTGTAAATGTTCATCTTGTAAAGCACTTAAGACGGCCGACAAAAACATGGGTTGTTGGCTGATGACACAATTTGGTAAATATTTAACTGAGGCCAGTGAAGTTTCACCTGCAGCCAAACGGGTTGGAGATATGCTGCCCGTATCTGTGGCTTCATTCATTAACGAGCCTGTAATGTCATTTTTCAACAATATCACTTCATATTCAAGTTTGATTACCACCATTAACAGTCTCAGGAGTTGGATTTGAAATGCTTCAGCATGTAAATTATCATCTTGAGGATTGTTGAAATTAATTATCAGTTCAGCCGTAGTAGAGCCTTGATAATGATGGCCATAGGTATTAACCGAAGAATTCAAACAGTGCAAAATAACCTTTTGCAATTTACATCTTGCCATTAGGTCGGCCAAATAGCAGGCCAAACCTTTACCCATCCCCTTGACAATTTCAATTAATTCGGCACAAATTAAAGTCAACAATTCTACACTTTCCAGTTGTACCCGACAATTGCCCATAACATCAGCTCTGGTAGGTGGCTCACTTGCCGAATCATGAGAATCGACATGGAAAAAACCTCGAGCATAGAATAAACATAGCAGGAGTAAAACTTCCAAATGCATGCAACCTCTATAACTTTGAGCAAATTCCGAAGTAGTTATACTACCGGCAAAACCCTTGCCAGCTATACATTTCCGATGTCGGGTCAATAGTTGTTTCAACGAACCACTAGACAACGAGGTGGTTATAGATAGACACAGGAAGGTGCGTGTGTCGCAGGATATTATATTCCTTAAAGTGTTAAAGGCATAGAGCGTTTGTTTGGTATCGTAAACATTCATATAAATCAACATATGATTTTGATAAAGCGGCAAAAGTTTTTCACTCTGCGGACGTTTTGTCATGGCACCACCCTCAAATGAGGTAAAACTTTTGGTGGATGATCTCTTGCTACATGATACATCATGTTTTATCAAATTGGAGGAATTTGATTGCCGTAATATTTCTAAATTTTGTTTGCTTTTTTCTATAGTTTCTGGTGTCAATTCCCATTCTTTGTTGTGCGATTTTGCAGTTTGTATTGTGTTGGTCGTTTCTAAATTTAAGGTTTTCCTTTTTTCTTCGATATTTATAAATTTAGTCGTAGAATCTTCTTCATCTTCGGCTTGCTCCTTTGCTATTTCTCCCGTAGTAAAACTATTATTACTATCAGTGGATATTTTCGATATACAACTCATGCGTTTCTTATCCATTTTATCGTGATGGCCTAATGGCGATTTATTCGATTTTAATTTTTTAATTCTATTCTTTAATTTCTTTTTGCGTTTTGATATCGAGGTGTCACGTACTTGCTCGATAAGATCTTCTACAAACGATTCAACTTGTCTTTCTTCAGATTTTGTATCAAAATATTCATCAGCTGGATGAGCTGGATCTTCGTCATATTGTTCCATTTCCAGGGAGAAAGGACCGTGTTCGTCGGTGGTGGTGGTGGAAGCTAAGCTGGTTTCTCCAGGGGTTTTTTCTCTGGTCAAATGATAAGTTTTACGGTTTTTAATACGATCATGTTGCGACAACACTTCGGTAACACTTTCCGTGTGTCCCACATACCGTTTGAGATGAGATTTATTTTCATATTCATAATTTTGTGTTATAGAATCATCTTTTTCGGCGCTAGTTTCACGCTGTTCAGATTCAGAGTCAAAAATACTACTATCTGATTCATCAGTATAGTCTTGATCAAATGCTGCATCATCATTTTCATCTTCTTCTAAATCATCGGGGTCTTCATCGTCAAGCTGAAAGAAAAATATATATAAAAACGTGAAAGAAAGTTAAAATTAGAGATGGACAAATCGATGCTGAAAAATACAAACTTCAACACGAATTTGTGTAAAGATTTTAAAATTTTCCCCATTAAAATGAGGTCTCTTTAAATTTCATCATTTTTCCTAGATTCCTTTTTTCAATGAAAAATCTGAGTTTTTATTGGAAAACGTTTAGAGTTGAAGGATTCTTTATTAAGCTAAAATTACTTACTTCTTTATTATTTAGTTTCTCCTTTAATTCTTCTGTTTCAGTTTCTTGATCATCATCAAAATCCAATGAGTTTTCCAATGGATTAACGATCAATCCAATTGTGGTAGCCGGTATTGCAGCAACATCTATGCCACCACCAATATTTGGTGAAGTTGAAGCCGAAGTTGTTTGATCGCTAACAAAATTGGATGTTTTATTTTTACTGCTCAAGGCAACACCAAATATTTTCTTATGGAAAGTACGTATTGGGCTACGTTTCTTCTGATGACTCGAAGAATCTGTAATGTAACGTATATTACCATATTCTGAACTAACTGCATAAATATCAGCTTCCACCGAGCTATCAACATCGGCTGAATAATTATTATTCTTCGAATGATTATTTGCCGATGATATACCGGAATCTTTATTCTCTGCGTTGCTCTTTTGCAAAAGATGCAAGTGCACAATACTAATACGTTTTGTATTGGAAGCGAGTAAAATTTTATACAAAGGTTTAACTAAGCGTGTTAAATCACCTCTTAATAAGGCCGATTGCAACCATTTGGTAACGCAGGTCCTTACGGACATATAGGGTGGTAAAGCTAGTGTGTCTAATACTTTAAATTGTAATTTTTCAAAACCTCTTGTTTGTTGTTTGTCACGGCCCAAGTGCCATAAGAGTTCATATTTTTTAAAACTTATTGATTCACTTTCACTCAATCTTTCAATTGCTGAACGCTGTACTAAAAATGAAGGAGTAACACACATCATTTGTACATCAGCTGCTCTATCGTAATTATATGAATTGAGCGCTGTTGTTAGGGCCTTTTCGAGTTTACGATCAGGGCGCTTTGATTCTGTCACATCATAGGCTGCTGTAAAATGTTGTTGCATTGTTTTTGCATACATACGATTGTCAATTACACGTTCTATTAAACCACTTTCCAGACAGTTGTGCAGTTGGTACAACAGGGCACATACTTGGGTATTATCGATATCTTGTTCACCCAGGTAATCCCACAAATTAGAGGCCAACAGTTGAAAAACGCGTGTGTGGCGTTCAATATAGTGAACATGCCCGAATTTGAGAAGAGGTAACATTACCACAAAGGTGACACCAGGACTGGTAGTATGTTCAATTTGGGATTTTAATAAACTTAAAGGAAAAAAGATAAAAGTTGTGATTTAAATTTTTTTTTTTAATGTAGAAAAATATTAAAAATTCAGAAAAGTTATAAGTTAAAGCAGCGGTTCCCACTAACTTTTATTCCACAAACCCTTTAAGTTATTTTTAGTGGCTGACTGACGGGCACCCAAATTTTAAAATTTTTTATATTAAAAAAAAAACATTTAGGTCCGAAGATTTTCAGAAAAAATAGAATTTTCAGAATTTAAGAGATTTACCAGATAATTTTTTTGGAAGAATCTTTCAATTAAATTAACTTAAAAACTCTGGGATTTTGAAGGATTTTCTATAAAAAAAAGCTTGGGACCCCTTTGGATGCAGCTACGGACCCTTAGAGGATCCCGACGCCCGATTTGAAAACCGTTGAGTTAAAGTATTAAATTAGACTGTTCTCAAAAATTTAGCTTACAAGATAGAACTCCTGCAGCGTACCAGCAAATCTAAATGACCATTGGATATTATGTAAAAGAGAAAAATCTAAGATCACATGAGGTCAAAAATTAACATGTGGAAATTTAAAAAATCAAATTTATTTATACACAACGTTAAAGAACTGAAGAAAATTGATTAGAATCGTATTATTTAAATCAGTTATCAGAGATCTTTGGGATGGCAGAAAAAGAATGTGATATCAAATTTCTAAAATTAAAAAATGCGGATGTTTTTTTTTGAAAATTGGTTTGATTTGATTGTAATTTTTTAACAAGAGAGCCGATTTGTTTGAAATTATCGAGTTGAAAAAGATCGGAAATCGATGGTAATATAAATAAAATGCACTGACAAAGCACAAGTAGACAGTGGTCTTAAAAAAGTAGTTTTATAGTACTTGTTTTGCAGTTTTCTATGCAGTTTTCAAAAAAAAAAAAGTTCTGACAAAGTACTACATAAGGGCGCTTTTAAAAAAGTAGGAAAGTAAGAGTTTTATGAACATTTATGAGTATTTTTAAATGATTTATATCTTGTCCACAATTTTATATTTTAAGCTGATTATAATATTTAATATATACAATTGTGCTCGAATTTAAAATTATATCACTTAAATTGTGAATACAATAAGAGTAAAACACACCTGAAAGGGATTCTAAGAGTGACGGAGTTGGCCAATAGTAATCGGTTGTTGTTGAAATTTGAATCGTATTATTTTAAACTATTTTTTTATAAAAAAAAAAAAAAATACGCACATAAATATATCTTAACTTCGCGTTTTTTTATTTTAGAAAATTTATAAAAAAATTCATAAAATTAAATCCTCTGAGAAGAATAAAACATTTCACTTTTTCATACTTAAATAAGGTTAAAACCTACGAGGGAAATTTTCATTAATTTTTAAGACCCAATTTTTTTGAGTCCAAAAAGAAGACTCTTTTGGGTGAACTGCTTTCATAGAAAATTTTAATATTTTAGAAATATTTTGAGCTTATTTTTGGTTAATTTTTGAGGCCGTTTCCTGGCTTAGACGTTACATATTTTTTTTATTTTTTACGGTGAAGTAAATAAAATGCATATTTTTCTTTGAATTTCATAAAATATACATAAAAAATTCGAGAGCGGATCAATAAGTCCGTGACTTTTCGAACTTCCCTCGTAGTTATATGAAATGCAACACTGCTCCCATTAAGTACCATCTGTTAATAGACAGACTACTGTCAAAATTTGAGCAAGTTCCGTCATTTACTTTGCGTTGAACAGTTGTTCTAAACATACAACCTTGTGGATTTTATAAAAATGGAAAAAAGTGAATTTCAAGTGCTCATTAGACATTATTTTTTGCGAAAAATATAGTTTTATAGTCAATCAAACCAAGGAAAAGCTTGATAACTACTATGGGGACTCTGCACCATCGATTTCAATGGTAAAAAAGTGGTTTACTGACTTTCGTTGTGGTCTTACAAGCACGGAAGATGCCGAACGTTCTGGACGCACAGTTGAGGTCTCTACACCCAAAACAATTGAAAAAATTCACGATATGTTGTTGGCCGGTCAGAGATTAAATGTGCAAGACTTAGACATCTCACATGGCTCAGTGGTTTCAATTTTAAACGATCACTTGGGTATGAGAAAGCTTTCTGCAAGATTACTGCTGCGTTTGCTCTCAATCGACCACCAACGGAACCGTGTAACAGCTTAGTTTCCATGGCAAAAATCTATAAAGTAGACTACGAATTGCCCCCTCATCCGCCATATTCTCCAGATTTAGCTCCCAGTGACTATTTCCTATTTCCAAACCTAAAGAAATGGCTCGGTGGTAAGAGATTTAACTCCAACGATGAAATTATTGATCAAACAAATGTCTATTTAATGGAGCTCGAAAAATCCTCTTTTTTGGAAGGGATACAAAAATTGGAGAAACGTTGCACTAAGTGCATTGAACTAAAAGGAGATTATGTTGAAAAATATTTTTTTTTTTTTTTTGCAAAAAAAAAACTGTTTCCTTCAAAAAGTCACGGACTTATTGGCCCACCCTCGTAAAATATAAATTATATTTCCTTTATGTAATTTTCAAAAGAAAATTTACAAAAATGTGACAATTCGTATTATCAATACTGGCAAATAGTAGATACATATGGATGGACAGGGATGATTTGCGTGTGAATCGACCTTAACTTTTTTTCAGTTGCTGGGAAACTATATTATTTTTCGAGTGTTTTCGCAATGCTTTTCATCACTGTAAAAGCTGGATTAGCCAGACGTAAACGTATCTGTGTATAGCAAATTCAATGAGTTAAATAAGAATAGAAGATGTTGTGTTGTATATATTTGTGTCATTCTTGTGCATTGAACATATACGATACATACACAAAACGTAAATACACAACGAAAATCTGTTTTGATTAGATTTTTATTATGTATTTACGTTTTGTGTATGTATTGTATATGTTCAATGCATTAGAGTGACATAAAAAATACAACACAACATCTTCTATTCTTATTTAACTCATTGAATTTGCCATACACCGATACGTTTACGTTTACGTCTGGCTAATCCAGCCTTAACGGTGTTCTCATTTGGGGATTGGGAAAGCACTTTATTTTGTTCATTTAAGCGTTAAAAAGGTACATTCTTGATTTTTGTGTAGAACGGTGTTATGATTTAAGTGTTGGAAAAGCATTGTTAGGAAATACTCATTTGCCTTTTCTATTTTTCTACCTGTGTACCGGACTCCTAGATATGCATTTAGTTTAAAATTGTTTGCGTGTTGAAGATGAAAATGAAAATAATGTCAATGTAAATATAATTGATTAAATTATGTTTGAGTTTGATTCCGCCCATGTCGCCCATTTTAATGAAGAACATAAAAAGTTATTTTACACTTTCTCCAAGTTTGACTAAATGGAAAAATTAAATACAAAACTTTGATCTGATTTATTTATAAAATTTTAAATGTTGGCGGTTTCATTTGGAGTTTTGATCTGATTATTTTAATGCAATTTTAAAAATTACAATAACGGTAAATTTTTATATTCACCTTATTAGATCAAACAATGTAGTTATAGCAGATAGTTGTAATTCTTTGTCATTTTGTGTATAACAGGCCACAATGCATAGAACCTTTAACCAACTAGGTAAATCTTTTTCTGGAATATAAAATTTTACTTTATTTAATATCTGTATATAAATATCTTCTTGACGACTTACCATTCTTTTCCAGTTTCATATTCTTATTACAATTAGGAAATGTAGACATTTCCACCAGCAAATTAACAGATAATTTTATAGCTTGTCGCAAAGAGGACGATAACTGTAATTCTAAAATAGTTTGTAATCTTTTTTTAGTCAGCTCATCCAATTCATAGGAATTGTCCTCAACATCTCCGCCATTATCACTACCACTTTCACTTTGTGTCGCCTCATTTAGGGATCGATTTAACAGTGAGTGCAATTGTTTCGACCTATTAACAACGTGAATTTTCAAAGTCTCAAATAGATTGTCGATGTCTAACAAACGAGATGGATTAATGTCTTCATAGACTTGTTCGTGTTTAAAGATATTTTCAACATTTGGTAGCTTATTGTCATTAGTACTCGAAAGCTCTTGATTTTGTATTTGTACCTTTACAAAACTTTTGTTGGAATTGTTGGAGGCTGTAGTCGTCTGAGGCGCTAAGATTTGCAAGACTTTGTGACTCAAATAGACTTCAAAGAAAATTTCATATTGTTTAATGCATTTTTCTAAAATAGTCGATGTGGCCGAGGCTTCTTGCTGCTTTTGGTCATCACCTTCGATACAAATATCTTGATAGTTAAATATGAATCCCTCGATGTGTTGTTTGGACAGTTGTTCTAGGGGAGCACTTTTTGGTTCATCATCTTGATATTCATAGTCTGGTGTATCGATAGGATCATTATTGGAATGTTTTGTATCCTTGCCGGCCGAAGATGTTTTATCTTGGTTTATTGAAAGTTCTTGAGGTCGAGACTTTTTGGGACTCATTCGTAAACGATTTGCTTTAGCTTTAATCTTTTTGATGCTAGTAGGAGTATCTAAATCCGAAGATGATTGCCGGGGATCGATTAATTGGCCAGTATCAGGACAGATCTGAAATAAGTTGAACAAAAATATGAAAATTCTTATGGGGTTATTCTGTAAATATGTGAAAATTTGTCACGTTCAAATATGCAACTCTAATATGTTTGGCACATTTGACATTATTTAGGAAAATTTGACATTATGTGACTCTCCCTATCCTAAATATGGTAGAGTTCCATATTACGAAGTGAAACTTTTATATATAGTTAAGGAATAACCCCATTAAATTCGAATAAAATTTAATTAAATATTATTTTTAACTTTTATTCAAAGTTTTTTTATTTTTAACTCCTTAATTTTTTTTGAACTTAAGGTTGTTTTTTTATAAATAAAAATATTATTTATTTTTCAATATTTCGCTACTCCATTGTTTAGCATCTCCAGGAAATTATAATAATAATTATAAGGACAAATAATATAAAATTTATCAAAAAAATTATTAAAAAAATTTTTTAAAAAATTTATCAAAGCTTTCAAAAATTTTATATTATTTGTCATTATAAATATTATTATTTCTTGAAGATGCAACACATTGGAGTAGCGAAATTTTGAAAAAAAAAATACAGTTTTATTTTTAAAAAATCCAGCCTTTAACTAAAAAAAAATAAGAAGTTAAAAATTTAATTGAAAACTTTTAATTTTTTTTTTTTTTTTTGTTGGAAATTTCTAGAATTTTTTATTTATTATTCGACGTGAAAACATTTTATATTTATGTTCAAGTCGATTGTAGCAAAATTGACTAAGTTACGAGTAAGTTTTGTGTTAAACTATTACTAAAATGCCTAAAAAAAAATTACAAGATCTGATAGACAACTAAATCACACCAAAGCACTTGAATGGAACCTCTGTCATCGTTAAAATTTCAGCTTATGTGGCAGCCAGTGTCTTTAATGAAGGTTCTTTTGCTTTACTAACCTTCATACAAGACATGGGAATCAATAGTAGATCAAGTGCTCATGACTGGGCGCGATCAACTGACTCCATACGTATAAGCAAAGCAGAACAGGAAGACAAACTAAAGAAGGCTGGATTCGTCGTAGACAGGAGCAAAAAGGTGCTTTAGACATCATGGATGATAGCAACATCCTTTATGGACCTGGCATTGATGATTCAGTGTGAGGTAAGCCGATAAAATTTGCTTATAAACGTTTAATACCAGATTTTTTAGGTATCAAAACTTTAACGAGTTTTTCCCATAACTCACGTTTTCAAAGTCGCTGACCCTCATAACTTCAAAACTACTGCACCGATTCTTTTCAAATTTTGAACACTATTTTTGTACATAATTTACGGAGATTTTGTTTTGTTAATAATTTTTATTTTACTAATGAATGAACTTTGATTTATTGATTTCAGATGACCCAGCACCAAGTTATGAGGGGCACCGCGTATTTTTTAATATTTTTTCGTGAACATTTTATACAACATTCTTCAAACTTTAATGGTCCTATTAGTTTTAATAATGAGATTTTAACTGTGTCGTCACAAAAAAAATGCCTTTTTCTTTAGAATTTGCCTTAGCCCCCCCCCCCCCTTAATGATTTAAAATACCTCTTTATCCAATTCCGATAGTTTTGAATATGATTTGGCTTTCTTCTTTTTTGAAGGACTTTTACGTTCCATATTCTGATTTGAATTTGATCTTTTTATATGCTCCTCATCACGTGCAGAAGCCAAAGTATTGCTAATATGTTCTTGATTGGCAAATTGATCAAGTTTTGAGTCTGATTTACTTTTTTCCAAAGCATTACATCCCAATATAGCTGACAATGGTTGGGACCTGGCAATGATAGATTTTTCGTCTATTGGAGATTTTAAGCCTTGTTGACCAGAGCGAGGCATAAGTTTTATGGGGCTTCTGTGAAATATATATGTACATACAAACAACGTCATCAAAATGAGCAAAACAAAAATATTTTTATTAACTTACGTAATCATCGGTTGTACTCTAGAAACTATTTTCATACAAAGTTTCAAGGAAGCTGTCACTTCATCGTTGGCCAAATTTTCCATGTGTAATGTCAACATTTGTGTTATAGCCAAAAATACTTTGGGCAAATAGATGCGAGTAGTTTCATTGTACATTTCCAGAGAAATGGTTTCCAACAGAAATTCAGTTAAATAACAAATTTCTACTAAGCTAGGATCTCCCGAACCTACAACACATTGAAAACGTTGATCATTACTAATCGAGCGGTTATAAGAACGCTTCGAGCCATCAAAACTACTAAACTTTTTAGTCTGAAATAAATAAATAAATTTATTTTTTAAATATTTTTTTTTTTTGCAATGTATGTTTTTTTTAATACCTTTTTGCAAGACTTTTCAAACATTGTTGTCATAAAACTCCATATATAGGCTGGATCGAAGGTAGCAAATAATAAATTTGAAGATTTTATCACTTCAACATTGCCACTGGATAAGGACATGGTACGTATTATATCACACAACACATAATCCAAAACGGCACTACCTATGTCTGCCTTATCCAGCAAGGAAACCATTATGCGATATGGTTTCAAATCTACCGGTGAACATTCCAAGCTAAATTTTAATGTTGATATCAAGGCTTGTATGACCACATGTCTTGAATGTTTTTCAAAATATGTTTCCATCTGTTCGGCACCATCTTCTGACGCACCTGTTGCGGTAATGTTTGTTACAGCCTCATAGGTGGGGGAGTTTTTCATTACTTCTGAACCCAACAGCCATGAATACAAACGTCTATTTAGAGACATATCACGTCGTAAAATAGTGTTCAAACCATTTGTTACCAACTTGACCAAATCCATCTCGGCCAACAGTTTGGTGTGCATGGGAAATCCTAGTAATAAAAATTCCAATGTGTTTCGTTGCACCAAAATAACACTATCATTTAGGCAGGCACATAGACCCGACATCATTATTTCACGATTGTGACCCATTACATAAATTTGTTCATGCATTGTCATGCGTTTATTAAAATGTTCCAATAGGTAGGAGATGGCCGGTAAACGTACCGAAGCATTTGTGGCAACACATTCCCATAGGACGGTATAAAAGTGTGTTGGATTAACGGCTGTACAAACTTGTGTTAGCAGTGAGCTGGTGCGTTCAAAATGATCTAAACCACATTCATAGCCGGGCAGGACACCACTTAAGAAACCACTCAATGCTGGACGTAGTTTTTCTCCCAATGGTACAAAATAGGTTTCATAAATACCCAATAGGGCAGGTCGGACATTCATGGCAGCATAGCCGAGTAAGGGAAATAAACCAGAGCTGGAAACGGTATTTAAAAAAAATAATATTGTTAACATATTTTAAGGGTTATTTTAGGATAAGCGATATTTTAAATTATTTCGTTATGTTGTTCTAAAGTTAACGGTATTTTAAGTTAGTTTGTTAGTGGTATTTCCAGGTTAAAGATAGTTAAACCTTTTGGGTATGTGTATACAACAACAACAACAACAATAGCAGGCCAATAAAAACTAAAATTTAAATTTTTATTTATGACGATTTGGTCAAGATATTTTTAAGGTAATTTTATTTGAAGTTAACTTAATTATTTCATTATCTTAAGGTTAACGATAGTTCTTTGAAATGGTTTTGAATGGGTAACGGTATTTAAGGGTTGATGTTTGCTAACTGTGCTGTAAAGTTATTAGTTTTATTTTTAACCACATCAACGACAATTTCACAAAATATTTAGGATATTTTTGATGAAATTTAATCCCTATAAACCATTGATAGCAGACACTAACCCTAAAATAATGTTGACGATCCAAAACCCTTTCACAGGGACTACAGTTAACCTTAAAATACTTTGACGAAATTACTTAAAATCAAAGACTTCTCGACGTGCGGGTTTTCCGATCCCAAGATGCGGCAATTTTGTTTCTTGACATAGCCACCGATATCCCATTGGAGCTTCTGTAAGGACCCCCAATTGCAAGGTCAATTGGACCTTGTGAGCCAAGATCCAAGATCTTTGTGCAAAATTCTCTTTATGCTGGTGCGTGAAATGCCGAGTAGTTGATATCTTTTCTTTCGACCACATCAGCCACATTATAATCGGTGCACACCTTACGACGACGTGGACTATGACTATTGTGTACTAGCAACACAGTCTCACGAACTTTCTACACAAACCTACGTATAACACGCGCGGTGGATGCTCAATTTCGGTCGAAAATTCTTTTCGACAAACGCACAGTTTGGGCTGTACTCACTCTGAAAATAATTTTGCAGTATTTCTCAATGCTGCTCAAACATAAAGCGACTCATTTGTGGTCCGAGTAGGTGTGATACTGACTTATAGTCAATATTTCGAATAAAAAAATCTATCTGCGTCAAAATAAATAAATAATTTAAAGATACCTGCATAAAGGATGTCAAAAAACAAAATATCCAAACCAATATGGTATTTTCTCATTAAATTCTTTAGGTCTGTACGAGGAAATTTTGGGTAAAGTCTGGTAAAATGAAAGTAAGCAATAAGTTCTCTCACAAAACCATAAAAATGTCCAAACAAATGCGAACGCACAAAACCACATTTCATACCCAAAAATAAACGTCAAATTTATTTTTGTTAAACTTTATTATTTTTTTTTCAAAAATGCAAAACAACTAATTTATTAGCAACAGCTGATGATTTGACAATTTTACGATTTTACCCAAACAAAAAGTACGGGTAAGTTCTGGTAAAATGAGAAACACAATTGCTCTCTCATGAACGCTCTCATTTACCCAATTTTTGTTACAAGAAATGCTTTTTAGTAAGATTGGCTTCCCGCGGTCACCCGCGGTAACGCACGTCGAACACACCTTTTATGTATTGAGGTATTGGGACATAAATATTTTTGTTCATTCTTTTTTTTTCACAAAAAATAAATACACATGAAAAAATTGCAATACTGTGCTCTTAAATATGAAAATGAATATTTCTTTAAAACAAATTATGGTTTATATCCACAAAAAATATATATTTTTGTATATTTTTGTATAGATTTTGGTAAATAATTTTTTAAGTTACGAACGAAACACAATAGTGCTAATGGAGACTAGCTATGCAGATAATACACTATCTGATGCGCCACCTAGCGACAAATATTACTACTACTGCTTCATCTTTAAAAATATTTAGGAAATTTGTCTTATAATCGCGCCAAACACATTAATTTCTTAAAGATTGAATATGAGTTGTAATTTTCGTCGTCAGGTGGCGTATCAGAAAGTGTATTCTATCCACCAACTTAAATGTCCCAGCAAAAATATGGCATCAACTACTTGCCAACCTATTTACTCGCTTAATTACGTTTGTTCGCGATGTTCAAAAAGTAGTGGGAACTTATTACTTGTTGACAGGTTTGCAAGCGAGAGGGTAATGACCACCCATTACTTTATGTTTTTCGTAAGTGAGAAGATAATGACTACGCATTCATAGATATTCATAGAAATATATTTTTTTAACTATTTGAATCAGTCATTCAAAAAAACAAACTATAAAAATTTACAGACATTCAGTAGGAGTTGATATTTTCAGTTAAATGTAAAATTTTATGCTTTCAGTTTCTAAAAATAGAAATTCATATTTATTCCTTTTTATTTTTTTTAACCAAAATAGTGTTTATATACACAATTATTTCAATAAAAATTACAAGAAATTATTCACACACACATCCACAGAAAATAAAAATATATACATCTATATGTGTGTTGTGTTTTGTTAAATAACATACAAATAAAAAATTCAATTTGAAAAACAAAGCACAAAAACCGTTTTTTTTCTACTTTTTGTCAGTTAAAAATTGATGGTTATTTTAAACGAATTTCGATTGCTTTTACTACTTTTGTTGATTGTTAAACAATGATTGAAAATAAAGAACAAAATGAGCTGAATATAATGAAAAATCAGAAGTCCTCTTTTTGTTTGTATTTTCCATTAATTTAATATGTATTTTAGATTATTTTTAACGTAAAAATATTGTGAGTGTATGAATAAACTTTATTCTAACAATCTGCTAGTCCTAAATAAAATACTTTAAAGTTAAAAGCATGTTGAGTGCGATGTACAAGGATCTATTATGTTTTCCTTATGAATACCGCTGTTTAGGTTTTAATTCCAGGAATCTAAGGATTCTTCAAAATGAAAAAGTTTGAAAATCATGGCTTTTTTGTGATTGTGAATGGAATTTTTTGGTTCTTCATTAAACTTTAGAAGGAATTTAGCAACAATAATATGGAAGAGGTGTCTTCTGTCATACCCCAGATGGGGCTTACTCAGGTTTGATTCATGATTTTTTAAATAACATAAAGTTTGAGAATATTTTTAAATATTGTCTAAATTTTGTTATTACGATATTTTTTGAGATACTTATTAAAAGGTGAACACTTAGATAATCTTTTTTCGCTATGCAGTCATAAAAAATTTGTAATATATTTCGCGATTTTGCTCTAAGCCTCATTCTATATTTTTTTCCTTTTTTACACGAATTTAAGTGTTAAGATTTGACTTTTTGCTGATGCAAGACAAATGTTTTGTTGATAACTTCAGATTTTGAGGGTGTATTTAATTTAGGCCTGGTTTACTACGTCATTTTAAAGGTATATTCAATTTTTTTTCTATTTTGCAACACCATGTTATCAGACTTATTATCGGTTTGTTTGGGAAACAATGTTGTCTGTATTTTGCATACCATGCACGTTGTGCATTTGTGTTGAGATATTTTGTTTAAATTAATAATCGTTCATACATTGATAATTAAGATGGCAGTACCTACGATGCCATAATTTACTACTTGAATTTAAAGCACAAAACATTTCCTATGAATTTTCGGCATTAAATATAATCAAACCATTTTTCTCGTCTTGCTTTTATTTGCACCATTAATATTGATTACAACACCATGGTCAATAACTTTGCTAACTGATAAGAAATTTCCATGCAGATCTGGAGAATATAAAACATTAATTAATTTAATTTCAATATCATTTATGCGAGCACAGACTACGCCTATGCTGCGAAGGGCAGCAATAACCTTTTAGTCTGCTAACATAAGAGTTTCAGTACATGATTTAAATACCGTAAACAAATTACGGTTAGAATTCACTATCAGTGTACTAAATGATAATGTATCTACTTCTTCAGATTTTACCGTGGCAACCAATGAAATAGTCCTGTTGTACTTCTTTCAAGCAATTTCTTTTAGAGTGGTTTTAAATTTGATTTTGATACATTTACTTTCTTATTAATTTCGTTTTTCATAACATAAAAGCTTGTTGAGTCGTAAATACCTCTTCGTCTTGCTTTGTTTCACGACGTTCTGATTCTCCTATGAGTTTGAATTTTAGTACAGAAAAGTGATGGTAGTGCATCTCTAGTCTCCATAGCTACAAACAAATGTTTATATGTATTTTGAAGACTTGATAGAAGGATAATAATCAGCAATTAATATTGAATTCGAATAACAATATCAAATATTTGTTCTCTTATACCAGAGAATGTATTAAAATATTTTGTAATATTTGTACTATAATTCGTGTTTAAACTTTTTGTCAAACAATGTCTTTTGCAATGGGGCAGTTGGCTTATAAATTTCCTTAAGTTTTTCCAAGCAGAGTTTACTGTGGAACTATTTTTTTTTTAATTTATCTGTGGGGACTTCATACCTAATATAAACAATAGTTGCCCAAGCACTCTCATAATTTTCATCCCATTCCAATTGTTTATTGGCTGTCCATAACAAATCTTTTTTTACGTTACCATTGACATACTTGCACTGTTCACAATATATTTACAAGGACACTTTTCATGTGTATGCTTTATATTTATTAATTTGATATCTAAATGATGTCATTTTGAAGAAACGCCATGTAAGTTAAATCTTGCAAAATTTTAAAATAAAGTTTTTTTAAAAATTGTTCTACTTATCTATCATTCCTGTCTGGGCCCATACACTTTTTAAAATTGCTTTCCTTAAATGTTTTCCAAAAAAGATTCGAAGTCAATTTTTTTATTTAAAGACAATTTTAATTTAAACAAAAATGTTCATGACAATGGCTGTGTTTATGCGAGAAGCTATCGACGTTGGCTTTTGTTATTCCAATACAAAATTTGTCAGAAATAATGTAAGCGTTAACACTATACGTTGACTTATGTCAAATTTATTTGGGAATGACATAAGCCAACTTTAATAGCTTGCCGCATAAACACAGCTAATTAAAAAGTGTTTTACAGCAAAAAAAAAATTCTCTTGTTTTTCTTTAACGTACAATTTCAACAAAATCGTGCAAAAATAGTAAAAGCTAAGATGAATTTAATAACCAAATTTAATACCCGAAATCTGCGTTACTGCGTAACTTTAGACGAATTTTTCGAAAAATTTAGCCCAGATATAAAAAAAACGGAATTCCCCATTAAAATAAGCATGCCAGAATTATATTAAGAGGGCCAATGGTCAACTCTTTTTTTTCGATTTTAGAGGTATAATTTGTAACGCCTTGGTTAACGTTTAACAAAAGCGCAAAAACACGTGGTAACGTACATGCATAATACATTTGTATGTACAAAAGAATTATGACGTGTTTTTGTGTTGTTTGAGTTTTGTATAACACATTTAATCGATGTTTGAGCCTTTTTCTTTGTAACAAATTTATTTTTTAATAATTGATGCAAAATAGGATAATAAAATCTTGCCTGGAGTAATAAGGATCTCAAACCAAACTAAAAATACAATTTCATACATATAAGTATTAAAAAGATCATCTATAAAATATATTTATTTATTTATTTATTTATTTTATTAAACATATAATTACAAATTATATTTTGATACCCTAACCCAGCACTAGCAACGAAGGCCTTCGGCTCGTTGTAGCGAAAATATACCAGAGCCTCTGGTGTGAATCGAACTTTTTATGCTGAAGGTGTCATTTATTTTAAATATTATTAAATGAAATTGCATTCAACATTTCCCAACGAGCATCCCGTAATTTCATCAATAACGGTGACATTTTTATAGGCTAATTAGGCGGATGCTCACCCGCTCAAGAGAATGTGTAAAACATTTAACCAATTATACAGTTTTTATAGATTTTTCACATAATCCAAGTGTATTAAAAAATCTAATTATTAATTTTCTGAGCTCATAGTTATTGTTTAAATATTATTTTGTAATATGAAAGGTATAAATTAAATAGACAAATGAATAAATAAATGATCCATTATATGTGGCTCCCTTTAGATCCATTTAAGTATAGATAGATACAAAAATGGGGGAGACGTAAAATAGTATGCAAAATATTCTATTTTGTTTGTAAATAAACCATTTTTGTTTTTTCCATTGTTTTTCTAAAATTTGCTGGAAAATTTATAATTTTTTTTATAATATGCGCCGTAGAAAAATAGTAAAAATAATTTGTAGTTGCTATTGTTGGAATTATCACTGATTACCGCGTTTAGGTGATAGTACGAAATTGATTAACCAGTTTTCTCATCTCTTAAGAAACATCTTTTACAAATTTTTAATTTCTTGGTATACATAAATTTTGTACAGATGTTTTTTGTGTTTTTGTAAAAATAATGGCAAATTATGCGTGTTTTTTTAATGCATTCACATCTGTATTTACTATTAAAATACATATTTACATCGTTTTGGATAGTAAACCAGTTATTGTCAATCCCAGGGAATTTTAAATGGACTGAGGGAGCCACATATATTAGATCATGAAACATAATGCATTTAAGAAATTCCTACAAAATTTCCTTTCATTTGAACACCCACACTTATATAGTACTAAGCCTACCGGGTTTTAGAGCCTTTAACGATAATAGAAAAAATTCTATTTTTATTCTAAAGGGTGTTACATATTTTTTTTCTAGGAACGACTGATAAAGTACACTTTAGCCAAGAAATATTTAAACAATTGCATTCCATTGTGATCGCAAGTTAGCATAAATTAAACTTAAAGGAAAACCCTGGATAAATTACCTTTCAATTTATATACATCTTAATATTTAGAAAACAAAATATATTATTTCGAGTTCAAGGTATGTACATAAAATGTAAATATTTTACCTGTATATAAACAACTCAGTGGCCAATCTTTCTGGGCCTGTTTTAGCAAATATAACAGCATAAGTTTCCAATGCTTTTAAATGAACTCCAGAGGGTAAAGCGGGATGCATACATTGTGCCAAACGTTTTGATATTTTAATGCGTCTTGGTATAACTTGATACTGGGTATTACTGGAAATTGCCTGATAAGAAACGAAAACAAAAATGTATAAACTCTTATGCACCATAAAACTTCCTTTCTCGTACACTCACCTTACTCAATTTACCAAGTGCTGAAATTAAATCCGCCCACTCTGAAGAATATTCGAAATTTCTCAGAGCCTTATCAATATTTGACATATAATTACGATATTTGGCCTCAGTCATTAACTTTTTTTCTTCCATTAAAATATCAGCCGACTCCATGACAACGACCAAAAGATAGACTACGGCTGATGTGGAAAATCAAAAATTATCTGTTTTGTTATATGTCCGACGACGTTTTTCTATTGTAGTATTTGTTTGCTGTAGTTGTAACTTAATAAAGAAAAAATAAAATAAAAAATGTATACAAGAATCTGCTCGCAATTACAATAAGTATTAAAAACAGAACCACAAAAAAAAAAATGAATAAAATAACTACATTAACATTATTGTAGAAGTAGATTGTAGTGCAAATATAAAGAATGGATTGCTGATTTTTTGTATTTGTATCGTTTCTTAGGGGCACACGACCACAGTGTCATCAAGGGGGGTTTTTTATACTTTAATACATAATTGATTATGAGTAAATTAACAAATGTTAAAGATAATTGTCTTTTTTTTTATATATGATAAACATTTTAAAGAAGTTTTTAATGAATTTACATAATTTATTACTTGTCCTTCAAACTCCTTGTTTTTGTTTCTTATGATGTCTGCTGCCAATCTATGTGCAATATATATATTTTTTTCATCCGACTTGTATGTAAACATTTAATTGCTGACGCATAACTTTATCCCTTTGTCGTTGTTGCAGACTACATTATCATTGATAATGTTTAATAGCTTGATTTATTGGAATATGTTTGCATTATTTTTTAATTATTTATGTTTTTACAATATTCCTTCAAATTTTTATTCATATTTTATAGTTTTAAAACAATTTTTTATAGTTTTTTTTTATTGGTTTTTCACTAGACTTTTCTGAGAAAAATTTGCAAATATCGATGTAAAAAAATACTAGCAGAATAACTGATTAGCATTGCCAGACTTAAAAATATCAAAACACAAGTATAGACAAAATTACCCAACTTTTAAGAATAAATTTAACACATCAAATGAAGTTGCCTTCAGCAGCAATACTTGTTTTTTACCCATATATTTTGTGTAGAGAACAAAATGCTGCCAACAGGCATTCAAATGCGTTGCTGGCAACGAATACAAAAGGTTTTAATGAATTTTTGGTGCTAGCAACATTTATTTTCATTGCATGTAGGTTGACAGCAGTTTCCCAATCATAAAAAATATATGAAAAAAACAGGATATCCTGCTGGTGGCATCTTCATTTATGTGTTCAATCACTTACCCAGACCACAAACTGAACAGACTCTACAGAAGATTTTAGTCTGGCAACAATGGCAAATTCTGCAACTTTTTCATAAGGTACCCATACACCACTTAATATTTTTGAGAAACTTTTGATATTAGTTGTGTTTCTGCGGTAAGCTATCAACGTTGACTTGTGTCATTCCCAGCTATCACATATTATGTCCCATAAGTTTCGTATAGAGTATTCAAAAACCGAAACCGAAAACCGGTCAACCGGTTTCTTTTTTTTTTAAACCGATCGGTTTCGAATATTTTGTAAATTCGAAGAAAACCGAAAACCGGTCTTTTTTGTTCGGTTAACCGGTTTTTTAAATTACATCACCAACTGGGTTACTTGGTCTCTTTTATTTTTTCCGAACACTTTTATAATCGTTTGTTTGATTATGAAGATTTAGATGTAAGTCTGATAGATTCCGATGAATTCAAATTGTTTAATTTCTGATCTAAATAACACAATAAGCAGTATTAAAAATCCTAAAAAAGAGACTATAAAATCATTCATCATTATATGTGACCTTCTCCGAGAAAAGAGATCTAGTGTGTGAAAATGAAGTTTTGAGAAAAACGCATTTAAAGTTTCATAATGCATTATCACTATGAACACACCTTCAGTTGGGAGATGCGATTTGGTATGGTTAGTTATGATTGGGTGCCGACTTTGGTGACGTCATGCCTATGTGATGACGTATTTTTTCGCTTTTAGAGTGACAATTTAAGCACAATTTTAAACCAAAAAATTAAAAAAGTAAATTTTAATGTTTTTCTCATTTTTATCGATTTTCCCAAGTTCTTTTTGTACTTTTTTATGGGGTAAATAAATTTTTATCAGAAATCTAATTCATTTCATCATATTCTACACCCAATTAGGTACCAGAATCCACTCTTAAGTCCAAACCCGTTTTTTGACACACTAGGTCCCTTTTCTCGGAGAAGGTCACATATGATGATTTCATATATCTTGATAAATGCGACGAAAGAACTGAAAAGTTGGACAATTTATATAATTGTCTTTTGACTATTTGTCCAACATCTACTATTAGTGAAAGAGTATTTTCCACTTTTAGCTTTATCAAAAAAATCATCTTAAAACGAAACCTTTAAATTGCATATTATTTCTAAAATATTATTTTAGAAGTAAAAAATAGATTTTCTTTTTACATATTTAAAATGTAATATTAAAAGAACTTATATAATGCCAAACGTTCAAATTACTAACGTACCTAGTTTTACCCAATTTACCAACCTAATGATCTCTATTCATTTGATATGAATATAGTTTTATAATATTAATTTTAAAAATATTATATTAAAAAAATATTAAAACCAATAAATAAAATGTTGAAATGAAATACAATAAAAAAATATTATAAAATATTTTTTTTTTCAAAGAATGTATTTTTTATTTTTATTACTTTATTTATTAAATTTCTTTTTTTGTTTGTAATTAAACAACGAATTATATAAGCTTTTTATTCAAATTAAAAAAAAAACGAAAAAACCGGTTGACTGGTTTTTTCTGCAAAAACCGAAACCGGTTTTTTTAAAATTCAATTTTTCGAAGAAAACCGAAACCGGTTTTTCCAAAAGGCCGGTTTTTTGAATACTCTAGTTTCGTAAATTTTTATCTTCATTTATAAAATTTATCGAATTTTTAATATTTTGAATTGTCACCATTTTCGTCTCTCTTTGATTTTATTTACTCCATGAATTGCAAAAGCAATGCACACAATGGCTGCTCTCATCGAAAAAAAATAATTAAAAAACAGTAAACATCGATACAGGCTATGGAACATTGTGTTCGGAAACATAAAAATATCTAAATATTGTGATATTTGAGGAACCAAAATAGAAACTTGAATTTCAATAACAAAACATGGCTACACACGATGGTATATTAAGAAGAACATGCCAATATTTCTACTAATGTTCCTTCGTGTGTGGGTAGTATAAGAGCTCTATTTCTGTGGCAAGCTATCAAAGTTGGCTCATGTCATTCCTATACAAATTTGACATAAGCCAACTTTTTGTGTTAACGCTTAATGTCATTCACTAGATTTGGTGAGTAATAGATTATTGCAGTTGAGTGTGATAAATGCATCCAATAAGTTTTGATTTTATTTATATTCTTTTGCAGAAAATACAACACTGTTGTTGTTTTGCTAGTAGGTTGGTAACGCTCAATATCTAAAAGTAAAACTTGCACGATCTGTTTGTTGTTAGTGTTTTTCTTCGTCTTTTTGACAATATAGTGGCGGTTAGTTTTGTTCTTAAAAAAAAAGTAAAACGTTTATTAATTTTAATTAATTGGATGTGTTAAACTTAACACAATATAATATATTCAAAGTGTTTATTTAGTATTCAATCAATCGTTTTTAGTTTTTTCCTACATGCATATTCAAGGTAAGTTTTTACTTATTCAGTTTTTTACAATTCATTAGTTCTTTTATATTGGGGAACTATTGTTAATAAATGTATTTAAATGGTTAAAAAGCAACAGGTTTATTGTGGCTAAAAAATACTTGAAAATATTTTTTGGCAATAGTAAAAAACAATATGGCCTGCATATTTAACACATCAACGTACGTATATAAAAATATAAAAAGTACATTGCTTTTATTTATTGAATTCTGCACGTAAAACACTAGGGCTTATATAGCATTTAGATCTGCATGGAAGTCACTAGATTTTGGTATTTACCACTGTAAAAAAATAATTAAGATAAAGTTACAAATGTTACATTTTAAGATAAAAATATAACATATAAGCTTTTCTTAATTTTTTTCGCCTTAACATGGTCCATTGACTAAAGTGTCCATGCTGCTCTCAGTAATGAGCGGGGGGCTTTAAAGTTGAAAATTAATAAGGCCCAATATTATAACCCCATTGTGGATCAATTCAAGGTTTTAAGTATTTTTATGATGTTTTATAAAAGCCCTACTTATTCTAAATTTTACATAGGCTTATATTTCAGAAATGTATATATAAAAAATTTTAAGATATAATCCACAAGCTTTTCACATGCCAAAGTTATAAAGAATCAAATTTTGACATTACCCCTTTGAACAGGGGTAAGATTTTACTCAGCGAAGCCACTGAATACTGGGTGAATAAACAATTCAAATTGTATTATATTGGTATGCTCTCACAGATATGAACTTTCAACTTTTTTAAGTGATCTTGAGATAGCTGAACCTATTCAAAATTAATAAAGCACTACTATCCTGTTTTAAGGATCCTTTGGTGTTTTATGTGTGTATACTGTCATTTGATATAATATTAAGAATTTGTAATTACATTTTTAAATTTTTGGAGTATACTAGCAATACGTTTTTCGCCATAAGGCCAAACAAAAGAAAAATCAAGTAACAAATTTTTTTCTGTGTATTACAGTCGGTTTTTATGTTTTGCATTGATAGAAGGATATAGGTGTAGGGTATAAATGGAATTAGGAACATAAGTTTCTATTGTTCCAAGGACGAACACTATTCAATTTGGGTGAAATCGGCCAATATTCAAAACTAACTCCCATAGAAAGCTGCTGTCTGAATTGTTCTTAAACGATATTTAGACCCACAAAACCGGGTATATCTGGATGAAATTTGGGTTGCGAATGTATTTTTTTAAAGGGATCATAAATCATGCCTCTAAATTTAATGAAAATCGGAGCATATTTGCCTTAACCGCTATATAAACCCAACTGTCTGGTACTTGCTTTAAACTAAATTTTGAGGCAATTTCATTCAGATTTATCTTTATATTTTCTGCACCTACCATACCACAAGCAGGATAGTCTATATGCACCTTGATATATAATCTTTGACAATTGCTTACTGTCACTTGCATTTAAAGACACCGGATAAATAAATACATTTGTTAGCTCCAAAATTAATTTTTCTATAAAAATTTATTACTGGATTCAACAACAGACAACAGAACGCATCACCTTTAGCACAACAAATTCCATCATACTTTATTCAATCAAAACTTAATATATTACACAACAGTTTCTTTACAAATATGGCCTATCCATTGGTGTATCTTTGGCCCTCTTGTCACGGGATCGCGGAAACCATCTATGTTTGGTGGTGTGGGTTAAACGCATTAGTTCCTCACGAGCTACTTCTGGTCTCTTTTCTTTAAAAGCACTCATGGCAGTTCGCAGGCATTCCTCCTTCAATAAAGAAGCCGACTGTGTTTCTGAGGCAACCGGTAAGGGTTTAGTGAATTCATAAGAAAATTCTGGTTCAGGATGCCATGCACCAATTGTTTTACCATTTGGAGATATAGCCACAGCCTCTACTAGATTACGGCCACCCAAGGCATTTTTATTTAATGCTGAATTTATAGAATTTGTTGAAAATAAACGTAGAAAACGTGTGGAAAACATTACTTGTTTTGTAATTCTTTGCAGTGATGTCAACTTTTTGCGAATATAAAACAACAGTAATTGTGAAAAGCGTAATTTTTTACTTGAATGCCAAAAAGTCAACAAACATTTGTGTCTTTCTTTGCGATTACTCCATACCCCTTTTTGGTATTACTTATCTGATAAAAAAAATATAGTTTCAAATATGCATGCTTTTTTGTGTCATAATTAAAATTATAAGTTTTTTTATAAAAATCATCCAATGATGGTGTATGACAAAACAATTTTCATGTTTGACAAGCATCATGAACAGCATCTTTATCGTCTATTGGCCTGTTTAGATATGATATAAGATATCGAAAAAAGGGGTTTCGGAATGAGAGAATACTTATAATATATATAATTCATTCCTAACTCGTTTTTTAAAATGGTCAGTGGGTCCAACCAATAATAAGCTTACAATATATTAATATGTACGAAATTGAGTGGTCCACACAAAATATTACTAAATTTTGAGATTTGCTGCAATATAGTGCTACATATTTATTAGGTTGTTCACAAGGTCCTGTACTGATGTATTGTGCTTTTGGAAGCAGAGTATTTAGTACAATTTGAAGACTTATTTTTCGGCACTATGAGTAAAATTTTGTCGTTTTCTGTTATCATGAATAGTGCCGAAAGCACAAAATTGGCAGCACTGATTACTCGTTATTTCACAACCACTGATGCCAATTAAATATTACCTTGTCAGGGCTAAATATTTTGATTTGTTTGGCACTACTTGGCACATGTCCCTTGTTGTGCAAATATATTAATAGTTAAGACGCACAGAATTATTGACGCTCTCTCAACCTTTTATACACGTGTGCTATCAGTTTTTAGTGAATGTTCCTGTTAACACTTTGCCCCTATTGACGTTGGGTGTGTAAAATTGAAGGTTGAACAATAGTTTGGAGTGAATCAATTCTTTTTTTTGATTTTTTGGATCGTTACTTAACGATATACCGATACTAAAACATTACTTGTACATACCGGTATGAGAGATTATTTGTGTTTGTGCAATTTCGTAACAATTCCATGTAAATGAAAAATCTTTTTTTAAAGGAGTTTGTTAGCTTTTTTCTCAAAAGGTACGTGCAAATTACTGGGCTTTATCTGTCATAAAATGCATATGTAAACAATTGAAATTAAGAAAGTGGATTAACTTTAAACAATTAGATTAGAATACGAACTAAACAAGCTATAAATATTTTTGTTTGCATCAAAACAATTCCACAAAAATTCTTCACCCCTAAAATCTCCCTTAATTTAGGGGAAAACCCAACCTGGCAGCACTGCAAACAGCAGGTTTTTGACAGTGGCGGGAAAAAAGCCAAAATTGGCAATACTTTTTTAAGCTTTCGTCAGTTTTGTCGTGAGTTTTTTTTTAAATAGCGTCTTTTGTTTTTTTGTTACAGATAATTTATTAAAAAAATAGTGTTTTTTTAATTTATTAAAACTCATAATTTTTTATTTAAATGTTCAAAATATTGGGGTGTTGTGAAATATTGTGGAAAAATGTTATATTAGTGTTTTATAATGAATTTCAAAAAAGGCCTCTTGATTAATTTCCTCGCCTCAGAATTTTGTTAGTAGAAAAATTTATAATAACACAAATAAATAAATAACTTTTTAACAAATAAAACAAAGATATAATGCAAAAACGAACTTTATCGGGTGTTTCTAAAACTATACTCCCCTATTTAATAAAAAATAAATTATTTTCTATCTTGGGGTTGAAGGCCCTTAACCCGGTACGCGTTGGTAAAAGGAAATTTCCTCTGGATTTAAAAATAAATGAATGGTTCTATCTACATTCGCTTAAACTTTAACTATAACAAGTATGAATTTCATTATAAGCAACGTAGAATGGTATAAAAATAATAAGTTTTAGTTGCTATCCTTGGCATTAGGTTATGTTAGGTTAGGTTGAAAAGTAGAATCCGTAGTGATGATATTCTTCACAACCAGCTCATGTTCAAAAATAGGTCATAAACTAATGGGCTTGTTGTGCATTCTCATGTAGTTTCGAATATTACTGAGGATCAGACCATTGCTTTCAAACATCCGCCATATCCCAGGTGACGTCAGTCAATACAAGATTTCTCAAAAAAAGCTTAGGCTAAAGTATCAAGCAAGTCTCAAACCAGATATGTTCCCAGGAACTACATCCTCAAGGTGATAGTACAAAATAGATTTTTTTCGGGTGGCTTTCAAAGTGAGTTTCCTCACCTCCCACTAAAAGTCGATCATTTTTAGAATATACATTTTTTGTGTTTTAGGAGATGTAATGGCAAATTGGGTTTATCTGTAAACAAAACGAAGCAAGCAAATTTTTTAGAAAGTCTCGGGCTATTTTTTTCCAATCTTTTTTTGAATACTTGCAATTGCGAGAAAATTCCCTTTGCTTTGAGTGCCCATACTTAACAATTGCTTGTGAATTATTTGTTATAGGCCCTCCAGAAGATCTTAAATGAATTTAGAGGGAGACATATAAATTGAATCAAAAAGCAAAATGCATTTTTGAAATCGTGAGGAAATTTTGTTTCATTTGGGTACCCATACAAATACTGTAGAAGACCTTATGGTTCTTACTGTCTGGGAGGCAGCAGTGGCACCGGCCTATTTACCCGATAATAGAAAAAGTATGCTTAATTGTAGAGGGGATAACATGCTTGTTATATATTTTTGTGAGAAACACTCGATAAATATAAAAATTAAATTAAAAATAAATAAATAAATGAAAAATAATTAAATTTTTCTTTAAATAAAGTCAATAACATTCTGCAAAATTAAACTTAACGAAAAGGAACAAATAATTATATAATGGTAAGTAGGTATATCTCGAACATTATTAAATATGAAGTTATCGTTTAAGCTGAGGGTTTCTATCCATCTGCCTTTCGCTCAAACCTCTCTTTTTTGTTCATAAATTTAGGCAGGAGCAAATGAAAAATCATTTGCTTCACATAAAAAATTATGTTAATATCAAGTACAAACAACATTGAATTAAATAGAAACAGCTTTGATATCAAACTAAGTTTGCTTTCCTTTTAATGTTTTACTTATTTTCAAAATGGGGAAACACACTTTAAAATGTTAGTATATTAATTAAAATACGAAAATGTTTATTTTAACTAGTTCTTAAAAAAAATAAGATGTTTATTCTAATAAGATATAGTTATTGATTTAACTATAATTTTTTTCTGTTTATGCGTAAGCCTTATAATTTACCAACTTATAAACACTTATTTGTTAACTGCTTTTCGTGTACGAATAACTACTTTTTTTGATAGCTAATTTTCAAAATTTTTGCAATGCTTGTACTTGTATGAAGGTACAATACAACTAAAAAATATTACTTTTTTGAATTAAAATAGTTGAGTTTTGACACCGAGTTATATACAGTAGACCATAATTCTATGCACTGCTAAATGTTTAGATATTAGTTATGAGCCTACATTATTCAGATTTTGCTCTGTTCTTAGCTTCTGGTCCTGGTTAACGTATCACTAAAGCGTATGTATTGTAGAGAGAAATTGTACTTTTCAAAGTTCTCTCTATTAATGAGCAAACTAGGCTTTAAGATAACATATTCACAAAAAATGCGATCGAAATTAAACATCACTGATTGAGTCCCTTAAAAAGGCATACAATATGTCTGCTATTACCAGCAATGCTGGTAATATCAGGGTGAAAAATCCATAGAATAACCTATAAAACAACAATTTTTTATTCATCAACATAGTCTCCTTCAAGAACGATAAAATCATTTCAACGACTTTCTAACATTTCGATAGGATTTTTTAGAATAATTTAGCTTTGGCCTCAAAATATTCCTCTGCTTCGGCAATCATCTTTTTATTCAAATTAAATCTATTTCCAACAAGCGGTTGTTTGAGGTCTGAAAACAGGTAAAAATCATTAGGAGCCAAATCTGGCGAATACGAAAGTGTAATTCGTGCAATTTGACCGTCATTTGGAACCCTAGACTCGTTGTTGTCTTTGGTGCAATGTGAGCAAACGCGGGACCCATATCGAAAACCGCTTCCTCATGGACAAATGTTTATGAAAATAAAGCCGAAATGTTTCTTCGATATCTTTAAGGTATCAGATATCTCCTGCAACTTCTTTTTTCGATCTGCCAAAACAATTTTCTGAATTGTTTATGGTATCTTTTGGGCAACCAGAGCGTTCGGCGTCATCGGTGTATGTACGACTGAATAACACTTATCAAGCCAAGTGGTGAACGGTTTTTTTTTTCCATTTGAAAGCAATGACAAATCAACGCACAAAATTACTTTGAAGTAGCGTCACTAAAGTAGCTGTAACTTGTTCACTAATGAACGAATTGTCATTAAATATTGACAGGTATCATGCGAGGTTAGTGGTTCCAAAAAATCATATGGATTTTTCATTAGAAGCGCAACCTGTTTGTCATCCTTACCGTTCTCGTTTTTTTTATTAGAAAATCTCTTTTTTTTATACCAAATTTTGCTGGGTTCCTGGTTTAAATTTCATTGCAAATAAAAATTAAAATTATCATCAGTATAAATTTGAAAACAATTCCGTTTTTATGAAAAAATATTTAATGGCAATTTTGATAATGACATTTTTTGATAAGCTTATTCAACTTTCAAATAATACATATTATAAATAATTACTTAAATAATAATAACAAGAGGTAGAAAAATGATGTCTTTAAACTCAAATAAATATTTAAATTTTTATATTTTAAGAACTACAAGTTAAATGAATTAGTTTTTTCAAATAGAACAGGATTCTTAGGTATTAGGCACATTTTGTTGGAAAATCTTTTTCAAGCATTTAGTCAAAAATAAGGTTTTTGTTTTAACAAAATTAAAAGTTTTTGTACACGAAAATTTCACAAAAACAGAGTGATGTCATCTGGCATCTCTGGTCAATAATGGGTTAAGCAACAAACCCAACATATTCAACAAGTATTTTTGAAATTCTACATATCGTCAGAACAACAAATATACATTTTAATTTTTTTACAAAAATCCAAAAACGTCCAAAAATATTTTAACAAATTCTTTTTTAAACCGATACAATTTGGTGGAGAAATTTAATTCCGCAGTACTAAAAGAAGAATGGGTTAAATAAAAAACATTTTATATTTAAATTTTGTTAATAAAACCGCTATTTTTTTTATCGTATAAGTCCAAAATCTTTTTAGTTAAAAAAATTTAAAAAGATACCAGGATTTTTCTTTAAAATTTTAGAAATGTTTGGAAAAAGTTTTTATTAAAAAATGTGCCTTGAAATATAATTTAGAAAATAATTGTTGCATTTAAAACACTTAACAGAACACCAAAATATGACTTCATAGATCGAACTGTTTAAACTTGTTTATCCTTCGTCTTAAGGTATCCACACACACATAACAACACAAATATTTGGGCTAATACGTTTAACGTGCTAATATTTCCTAAAATTATAAAAGTAGAAAAAAAAAATCATTAAAATCTGATAAAGTCGGCATGAAAATAATAATAATAATAATTACAAAAAAATAACAAAAAAGGTCATTAAATTTATTTTTCTCCTCTAACGTTTTGTTTTTTTTTTTTGTCCTGCCAACTTTGTTGTTTATAACGGTAGTACATGATGGTGACCAATAGTGACCAAAGTTGTACACAACGTTATTATTAATGTAGCATTTGGGGACGCGGTAGTCATTAGTTTTGTTACAAGTGTGATTATTTTTTAGTTCTAATCTTAGACGATGACGCAGTTCAATCTTTCTTACCAAATTATTTATTTGTTTTGTTCGTGTCGTATGGTGGAAGCCAAATAACATGCTAACACAATGCCCAAAATTTGTATGAAAGCAATACCAATGCCCACTCCAATTAGTATGACAGCATTTTTGTCAATACGTTCCTTAAGTTTACCCACGCAGCCCTCCTACGAATAGAAAAAGGAAATTCCAAACAAGTTATTATGAATATTTATTAAAATAGCAGTGTTTTTAATACCTGGAAGTATTTATCTTTTCCTAAAGCTGGCGACTCCGTACAATGACCTACATTTTCTTCAATATACTGAGGACGACAGCAACTGGGCGGCAAAGTTTTATTGGCACTCATAGTACGCCAATCAGAAGGATTGTCTACGCCACAGCACATAAGTTTACGTTGTATGTTATCCCAGGCCATTGTGTCCTCATTATTGGAACGTTTTATGGATTCTTGTAGTGAGGTTTTTATCATCATTTCCAAATCACTCTTAAAGACACAGGCAGCAATTCCCACTGCCAATTCCACGATAAATATAACACCCAAAAGAACAGCATACTGATAATGAAACATTAGTTGGAAATAAGATTCTCATATGCAGATTTATGTAACTCACCGCCAATAATAATGTGGGCGATTCTTTGATGGCACCAAAACAACCCAGTGATGCTATGAGGAATATTATTAAACCAGTAACAATTAAGACAATTGGCGGAGCTGTAACTTTTCCCTCAATGAAATGATTAAATTCTTGTACATCGGCTAGAACGACAGCTCCAGCTATTAATATACCTAAACCGGATATCTGAAAGAGAGGCAAAAGAGCTGTTTTATTGTAAAATTAAAATTGAACAAGAGAATTTCGTTTTCTTTAAAAAAAGTTCAGTAGTCATGAGCAAAAAAAAAAACTAAATAAGCAACAAATTTGGTTCTCAGCATGAATCTGTTTTCTTGATGATCTTAACCCTTTCTCGGCCGAACTTAAACTGCAGGAAATTTTTAAATTTTTTTTTGCGATCTTGAACTTATCGACTCAGTATTTCTCGACGTACAAACTATTCGTCAAAGCTTGTACGTAAACGGAAAATTAACGGACCGTATAATCGGTTTTTCGAAATCACTTCGCTTTGACTCCGTTTTGCTGTATCCGTTTCCCTGCTGTTTAAACGGACTTCTGCATTTTTCATCAACTTTGATTCCATAACAAACTGCGTTGTTTATGGCTTCTATCAAAATACAAATATGTATCTAGTCAAATAATTAAATAAAATAGATCGCTAATATCGCGCAACCCTTCCGTAGAATTAAGGCCAAAGCAGTTAATAAATCTGAAGATTATGTTAAATTTGAATCAATTTTAATTGAAGTTGAAACGCGAGGTTCTAATTTTTTACTCGGTGTTGTTTATCTTCCTAATAAGAATTCTGAACATATAGATTGAGTGATCTGTTGGTGAAGTACAATAATGTTATGATTATGGGTGACTTTAATTTGAACTTGTTTGATTTAATGAACTCTCATACCATGCATTCTTTTTCTCAAAGGCTGGGATTAAATTGTCTTTATAATAGTCTGCCGACTCATTTTGATGTATCCCGTTTTTTACTTCATTATTAGACTTTTTCCATCAGTATCTGACTAATCAGATGCAATGTCCAGCTATATCTCACCATTCTTTTATTTTCTTGACTGTTTCTACTAGCATTGTCCCTACTGATGGTTATATTGATTTTAAAGACTACAATAATGTTAACATTGAGTTTTTGGTGAATCTAAAGCTCCAATTTGATATTACTGAATTTTTTAGAACTTCTAGTATTTACAAACAGCTTTGTAGTTTAATGGAATGTATTGACATCTTACATTCTCATGTCGCCGTCAAAAGGTGCAAATTTTATGTAGTAAATGAAAACTGGTTTGATTCACCAGTTATTAGATTTAATTTATCAGTTAGATGTCTAGCTTTTAAGGAATATCTTCGTTTACCTTCTCCGGAGAATTGGAGAATTTATTGTAGGGCGAGGAATAAGGCTAAAACCGTTATCCGTAAAGCTAAAACGAATGCTCATTTTAATCAATTTGAGAACCTTGATGCTAAGGGTATGAGATCTAATGGTGGTATAGAGACGATTGAATCTGCTGATGGTTTAGATGCAAATGGGTTAAATAAAGAATTTGTATCTCATAGAGCAGTTGATAAACTTTGTTGTAAATGGTTTTTCCTTTCGTACTATTAATTTAGAGTAATTGGGTTGTGCATTTTTAAATATTACATCTAATTCTTCGGGCCCTGATGGGTTGCCATTAAGATTTTTAAAAATTATTTTTCTGTATATTCAAAAACAGTTATTACACCTAGTTAATAATATTCTCACTTGTTTTATTTTTCTTACCGATTGGAAAGTTGCTTAGGTGGTTCCCATAAGCACAAATGGATCAGTTAATGAATTACGGCCGATATCTATAGTTCCTATATTATCCAAAATTTGCGAACACGTTATGAAGAAACAAATGTTACAATATTTGGATGATAATAGCTTATCGATCGGAATTTTGCCATGGTTATAACACCTCTTTCCTACCAGTAGGTCTAACGGATTCTATTAGAAGCTTTTGACCGTATTAGTCACACAATTTTAATTCGAAAACTGTGATTTCTTTAAATTCTCGCAATCGGATTGTAGGCTAATTTTTTCTTATTTGACGGAAAGACGTCAATATGTTCATTGTAAGGAGTCTATTTCTGTCTGGTTGACAGTAACTAGTGGTATTTCGCAAGGATCTGTTATTGGGCCCTTGTTGTTTCTTCTTAGTTTTAAAAAGCATATAAATTGGCTGTGTTCTACCATTAGTTTTACAAATGCAAATGTTCAAACAAAATAGCTTCTTAATGGCTCACAAATTTCAAAAAGGGAGCGCGAATTGACAGAATAAAACAAATTTTTCCTCTCCTGAGAACCTACTGAAAACACATGACTTGTCTGGCTGGAACATGTCTTCAAATATAAAGAAAATTTAACCGCTTTTGGACTTGTGTCAGTACTCATGTTAATCATCTATCCGATATAAGCTAATATAAAAACTATTAGGTCTCTTCCCGAAATTTGATTACTTCCTTGGTGAAGTATATCCTTATCTGTGCTATGGTAGTCTTAATCGTGTAAGAAAGGATTTCAAAAGGCCAACATAGTTCAAATAAACAAAAGTTAAACCGTTGTACACATTTTTTTATTTTTTTATTGCTTAGCTCCGCATTTAATTTAATTATTCAAATTTGGAAATTACATTAAATTATTTACTATGTGTTTTTTATTTAGTCACTTGCATGATTTAATTTTACTCCGAACTCCGATAGTTTTTTTTTTTTATCCAAACAACAAATCTTAGCTAGGACATTGTACTAATATTTTAATGAATTATAATAACAAATGAATTGTACACATACAGTAGGGTGTCCCGAGCTTTTTGATCTGGTTATGGAAACTATACAGTAGCTGGCTTTCAGTGATTGAATTTGGCAAAATTCGTTGTTTTTGGTAAAGATTTTTTCTTGAATTTTTGAACAAAATAGTGATAGAGTTTAAAAATCTGAGCATATTGTACGATAAGAGAAAATATTTATAAGGTTTTAAAACCGAAGTTTTTGCAGAATGTCAAAATAAAAGTGCCAGAGTTTTTTAATTTGTATAAATATTTGCTCCCTAATATGCTTCAGATTTCCCAACGTATGAGTTAAATTTTGTGAAAAAATTTATAAATACCCTTCGCATAAAAATGTTTCCTTATATTTCCCATAATCAGCTCTTCAATACGCATCGTTTGAGTGCTCTTTCGTCTAAAAAAATACGCAAGTACAAACTATTCGGGACACCCTAACATTCATACAAGTAAATACCATTAAGAAATGTTTATTTAAGGCAATAAAACAAATACATATTTATATGTGTGTATGTGAGTAAATAACTGCCTTCAGTGCTGCCATCCTATTTTGTTGAAAAAGGGTACATTCTCATCAACTATTATAAATAAGAAATCGTCAAAAAATCTACAATCTAAAAATTCTTTATTTATATTTTAATTTAAAAATAATTTAAAAGTTAACTTTAAAATCCATTTTAATTATTTTTTTTTAAATAATTTAAATCTTTATGTAAAAGTGGTACCTCATTATTAGTGGTTTATAATTGGCTCTGAATTTTGAATAAACCGGTTCTAATGTTCATTACGCCAAATATGAAAGGTAATTTGAGTGTCTTATACAAATTCTACGGATTAACAATTAATCGGTAAAACTATTAGAAAACAATTAGAAAGGCCCTATGCAACGCGACCAAAAAAAGTTTATCTTTTGTGCAGCCTAATTTTTTGCCCTAAATATTGGGGCTTCCAATGAAGCCTATCACCCTACTAGGCACAGATTTCGAAATTTTTCAAGGGAGATAGTGCATATCTACCAAGAAATTGTAGCCTACTGCCGCGAAGCCCTAGGGCAAACACGAAGTATATGCTCCACTGTCTCAGCCTCCAATTCCCAGAACCTACAAATATTTGAATCAGACAGACCTCTAACCCTTAAATGGTATCTGAGATAACAGTGTCCAGTAAAAAATCCTGTTAAGGTCCTTAAGTCCTTCCAGTTCAGAGAAAGAATCTCAGCTTGGCGCATTCCCTCCAAATCCTAAGCATTTATCTGATATACACCATGGGTGCAGCACATAAAGGTTCAGGGTCAAAGAAGTGACGACAGGCCTGCAGTTGTCTAACCTGTCGGCCCGCTCGTTGACCGCATGCCCCTCGTGCCCAAGATTAGGATTAATTTGTTGGATCCACCAAGTCTGTTAAGAGACAATGCAGTCCAGTACAAGCTTAGACGGCACGTCAGAGGACAACAATGCTCTGAGAGCCGCTTCACTGTCAGAAAGAATATAAATAAGTGCCCTCCTTGTAGCCCTTTAAAGACTTTCCGATGCACATACAAAGATGGTAAAGATTTCCGCCTGAAATATGGAAGGGCACGTTGAAAATTTGGTCCATAGACGCCCGCACCTGTGTCTCCATTGATCTGTTTCGAGCCGTCAGTGAACCAAAGCTTTGATCCCTGTTCAGGTTACCAAGATTTGCTGGTCCAAATGCGCTTCTCGAAGATGATCACATTATAATTCCTTGTAAAAATCTGCCTTGTTAACATCTTATCCGTGACCTTGGCCATGTGACCCCGCAGGTCACCTCCCTTGATATTACCAAACACCCGCAGACGCAGAACACCCCTACAGGCGACCTCCTTTACCGATATAATCAGGGTATCAATGGCGCTAGTGGGACACGTCCTTTCCGCACCAGTTACGTCCACAGAGGCTAAGCGATAGATTCTGCTAAGCATCGGTAAAACTAATTCTGTAGCGAAATGTTTTAAAATTTAGTTTTACAAAACTTTGGCATACAAAAAATGGTAGTTAAAAAAACACTGATTTTTGCCCGCCTAACAATTTACAGATAGGTCTTTAAGCCTTTTTCCAGTGAACTACATCTTACATCTTTCATCAATTTGCAAAGAAGTTTACATCTTCCCATAAGAATTATACAGACCAAAAATTCTACATCTTTCTGCATCTAAAAAAGATGATCCTTTCTCATTTTGTTCCATCTTACATATTTTGTTATTTTAAGTGTCATCACTAAAAAAATTACAAAAAAAAATCGATTTTCTTTGTGCCATCATTAGCAAACTGACATTGCAGAAAATAAACAGAAAAAAAAATTATTCAACAAAGGAAAATGAGCGGCACATGTAAGAATTTCATACTTATGTCTTCCAAAAATTTTTCTTCATCATCATCTTCCAGAATGGCCTTTGATATTTCAATGTACTGCATTTAAATTTGGGTTTGTTCTTGCAAATCAACAACTACTTCAATGATTAATGCTTTCTCTTAATCCATTTTTTATTTTTAACAAAAATTATGCGTCTTTTTCATTTATTTTTTTGACAGCTGAATAAATAACAGATGAAAGATGTTGCCAATCTAAATACAAACATGTTTCACGTTTTCAACATCTTCCACGCGATTCACAAAGATGTAGTTCAGTGTAAAAAGCCTATTAGAAGCATGATATAAAAAATCAAGTTTTCTTAGGCTTTTATTGAACTAAAAACTTTTTTTTTTCATATTTGAATATAAACAATAATTTCCTTTAGGGCTAACTAACAACAATTTTCTTAGTTTTCAATAATTTTTTAAATTCATTTCAAATTGTTTAACAAAAAAACTTTAAAAATTAAATGAAACTAATTTTTTATGCAATAAATATTGTAAAATCGTCAATAATCATTTTAATTCAAAAATCGTTAAAATGTAAGCAAATGCTCAAAGTTGGCAGCGCCAACTGCCTTCAAGCTTAGGCAATATGAAGGACATTTAATTGGTCACATTTAAATAAAGGAGATTTTATGTTCAATAAAATAAAGTGGTTATACAAATGTTGGATTACTTGCACACATGCAACATAATCAATCTAAATTTTACAAATAACCTCTAGAATTTTCTTTTAATGAATGGACGTTATAATGAATATAAATATTAGGCATTTATTAGTTCCAATTCATACGTTGATCCACCATTACAAGCACATATCCAACATTTCCCATTTTTGATGATACGAACTATAAGCATTTTTTTTTGTATCAATTTTCTTTTAAATTCAAATTTTATATCTTGCATACTAAGAAACAGTTGATGAGGTTGAAGTGGTATAGTTGTCGTTTGAAACTTTTTCGTAAATAATTTAAGATATTATGTTATGGCACATGAAATGCCATTCAAGCCCTTTTTTATCATTTAAGTAAACTCCCAGCAAAACCAGGGTTTCAACTACTAACCAGCCTATTTACTCGCTTAATTACTTTTATTTGTGATGTCCCAAAAGTAATGAGTAGTCATTATCTTCTCACGTACAAAAAACACAAAGTGGTCGGTCTTTGTAGTGAAGCTTTTTATATTTTTAATTTTTATAAAAGTTCTCTATTATTTTAACTTCAAATTATAATAAACAAAATAATTTCATAAAAACATAAAATTGGAGCAAGTATTTTAGGAACAAGTTTCTACAGTCATTACCCTTTCGATTACAAAGAGCCAAAAAATAATGAGTACCCATTACATTTTAGACATCGCAAATAAACGTGATTAAGCGAGTTAATAGGCTGGTAAGTGGTTGATACCATGTTTTTGCTGGGCTCTTTTTGATATTTTTACAGAAGCTATTGCACAAAGGAAGCAGAATGGTTTGGTTGCAGCAACCGAATTATTTGGTTGTCACAACCAAATGTATTATTGGGTCAATTGAAAAATTATGTTTTAACCGAAATCGTGTTGTATTAACCGACCACAACTTAATCATGCGGTTGGCAAAAACCTATCCCAATGAATCTGTTGTCTGTGTTTGTTTAAGCTTTTCGAACAAAAACTTATGCTCATTTTTCCAAATTTCTTGCTGATCGAAATCTGATAAAAGTTTTAGTTCAAAATCTGGCTTCGACCGGACAAAATATCCTGCTAGAATTCAAAAATGTCGTTAATATCACCGACATGCGGACATAACTGTTTAAATCGAAAAGTGTTTGGTAAAACTTTCATTGTTAATGTTATTTTCAAACATACGATACATATTTTAAAATTTTGAAATCTTCAAAATCATGATAGCAAAACATAATTAAATACTTACCGCAAATACAACATTAAATGCAAATAATACATATTTGATTACGCTCATGCCACACGAACGAATTTTAAATTTCATTTTAACAATTAATTAATTTCTTTTAGAACGGAATTGACAAAAATATGTTAAACGACTTCTTTTAATTATAATTTTTATGTATGTTTCTATGTGAAAATATGTTTAACTTTAATAGTTTTATTATTTGTAAAAACTACCGGTAACAACGTCTGTTCAAAATGGCGGTTCAAATAGAACTGACCAAAGTTGAACAATTCGATTAACGACCAAAGTTGCGTTGGTGGCCACAACACAACCAGTAACTAGGTCGTCATACACACACATGTATTATGTATTCACAGAAAAACATTAGAATATCCTGAGCAAAAAAAAAAAAAAAAAAAGGGTATGAAGTTTAGAAAATCTATTTCAAAGAAAGTTACAGTTATTCCTTAAAGGAAACTGTCAATACTGCAAACAGCAGCGACCTATTTTAGCTATAATTTACATAAACTAGGGTGACAATATTTTATTATTTTTTCTTGGCGAATTTCTAGATGGGCCTGGCGGAATTTGTTGACACTTTGTTTTCTTTTTAATATAAATATGTTTTTTACTTATTTTTCAAATTTAAAAATAAAATCTAAAATGTTGACATACAATATTAATTCAAATACTCGTATGATAAAGTTTATTTTAGCTAGAATCATATTAACTTGAATAAGATTCATACATTATTTAAAAATATTTATGATTTTTTTTTATCTGTGTATGGTGGAAATTTCGGCCGCAGGACTAAAAGTAAAACAAAACGAATTTTTAAATTTTATATTAAAACACATTGTTAATTTTATTTATTCTAAAATGATTTATTTTTATTTGTGCGAATAGTCGGAATTTAAGATCGCGGTGTGCTGCAGGTTGTCTTATTTAGTCCAAATTTTTAGCATAGTTATTTTCGACCAAGTCTCAGCAAATTCCGAGCGATGCTGCAACACTTACAAATTTATGTAGTTTACTGTTTGTAGTTAAATAAAAAAAGTTTTCCGTTCCATTTAAAAATAAAGGAACATACTTTTTTTTTCAAAAAAATATCTATTTTAACTTTTTTATACATTTGTTCAAAATGAATTACTATCATTTAGCGATTTTTTCAGTTTCATATATTTTTTTGTTATATGTTTGTAATTTATTAAAAATTTACCCACAAAACGGAAATTTGTGGTTTATTTGTGTCCGTTACAGTTATTGTACATTTAAATTTTGGTTGCTGTTTAAAAAAAAATATTTAAAAAAAATCCAATTTGTTTTTTATATAAATTTGTTGCTTATATACAAAATTATTTCAATTCAAATTACAAGAACTTCATAAACACACAAAAAGTGTCTATAGCTATGCATACATACATTTTGTAGATAAAAAAAAACAAAAATAGAAACAATTTCAAATAAATGATAAAATCATTTATTTTTAAGGAATTGGTAGGTAAAATTTTAACATTTATTTTAACTGATTAATCATTTATTTCTTACGGATGTGTCAGTTGTTTAAACATTATTTAAAAATAAATAACAAAAGTCATTTGGTTTAAATGAAAATTAAGTAGACCCGTTTTTTAAATGGAATATCATTTCTTGTAAGTGGAATTTTTTTGTTATTTAAACTTACAAACTATTTTAAGTAAAGGAATTGTACCAACAAGTTTTTCCTTAAAAATCCATGTCACCCTAATTTATACACAATGCACTTTGGGGCAAATCAACTGTTTAGCTGACGTTGAAGTCAATTTTCAAAATCTGAATTTTGAAAAAAGAAAAGTTTCAATTAAAATTGCTGTGTGTAAACTGGGACATACTTTTGTTTTGATAAAGTAGTTACTTTACATTTTGATAAAAAAAAAAAACTATCCGAATCTAAGGTCCCCTCCATACAAAAATCACCTCATATTATAAAATATCGTTTCACACGTTTCCCAATATTTTGTATAAAAACTGACAGTGGTTTAATTGATGACAGCTAAAATAAGCATTTACCCCAGCGTGCAATGTAGGTACAATTTAAAAATAAGAATGTTAATGTTTTTTTAAGAAATTTTTATTATTCGATGGTGATTATTATTAGGAATACTTTTTTGCTTTGATTACAATAACATAATAAACACCTTATGAACTCGAACACTCAAAAAAATTTCAGCAGTTACTACATGTCAGTTATTTGTGCAGTAAAGCGCTTGTAGTTATTTGAGCTGCAAGTGTTTAGCAAAAAAAAATTAATGTTTTTACAGTTGTTATTCTAAATTACTTCCAAAAACTTCTGCGTTTAAATTATGTTTATTTTTTGTAATTATTTCGAATTTATTTAGCAAACAACTGAAAATACAATAATTTTTGCAGAAAAATTATACACTCACAATATTATTTCGTTAAAAACGACTTAAAATACATATTAAGTTAATCGAAAATACAATCAAAAAGAGGACTACTGATTTCACTAGGTCACAAATAACAAACTTTTGTCTGTTATTTGTTTCTAGCATACTTTTTCTCATGGATTTGATCCTACTGAACACGAAAATGAATTTTAAAAATTTTTCTGTCGATTGGTTTGCGAGATACAAATTTTTTAATTTTTTTTTTTTAATTTTTGGAGGTACACTTACTATTTTGAGCATATCTTTAGTCTTCTTTGACCTATTTTATCCTACTACTACTCAAATTAAAGACAATTGAGCCGTCTACAACTTATTCTCAGAAAATTTTCAAATCGGGTTAGTAGTTTTGATGTTGGCGGCTTAAAAAGGTTAAAAAACTGCGTTTTTTTAGTAAAAATGTGGCTGAAAAATTCATATAAAAATTCATATAAAATGTAAAACGCGATGTTAACAGCGATTTTAATTTTTTTACGTATAGCTGACACTTTTCCAAAGAAAATAAGCCCTTACTTAACAAAATCTGATGACAAATGGCCGACTTATTATTTTTTTGGTAAACGACCGAAATTCCGCTATTTCACGATTTTTTGATTTTCATTATTTGCACAGCTTACCTACCCAACGCAAACGAATAAATACATTTGAACTTAATTTAAAATAAACAAATTAGTCTTCGTATATTATTTTTTAATTTATTTACAGCACTACATGCTCAATGTATCGCACAATTAGCTAAACTAACGAAATTAAACTAACTAATTAAATTAAGCAAATCAACGCACAAAAAAATGAGTAAAAACAAAGATATAAGTGTACATTTTATGCCATGTGGAAAAACTGCTGACTTCTTCTTTGTTTTTTGTATTCGCTGCAATCGGTCTCACGTATTAGGGTCCAAATATAGTCACCCATCATAGCCGTGTCATAGTTGCCCTGATAGCGTCGTTCCATAGCCTTCAATTCCTGATGAAAGCGCTCGCCGTGTTCGTCGCTCACGTCTCCTAAATTCTCAGGGAAAAAATCCAAATGAGAATCCAGAAAGTGTATTTTAAGTGACATGTGCACTCCCATGGCTTCATAGTTCTTTACCAGATCCTCAACTATGTCCTTATAATTCGGGCTTTTGTTGTTTCCTAAAAAGTTTTCCACAACAAGCCTGAAGGAATTCCATGCTGCGGCTTCGATGGGTGATAACAGCTTTGGGAATTTTTCATCTTTCAACATTTTTTTTATCTCGGGTCCTGCGAAGACTCCTTCTTTAATTTTTGCCAGCGAAAGGTAAGGGAAAATTGACCGTAAATAGGCAAAAGCTTCACCTTCTTTGTCTAATTTTTTGGCAAAATTTTTAATCAAACCCAATTTTATGTGCAGCGGCGGAAGTATTATATTTTCACGGTTCTCTATTAGTGGTTTGCGCTGAACATTCGCTTCTCCAACTACAGGTTTCGTTCGTACCGGCCATTTTTTTTTATATAATGCTGATCATCAGCGCGGCTATTCCAAAGACACAGAAAACAGCAATGTCGCGTATAGCCTCCTTGGAGTCCACACAGAATGGCCACAACTTTAAGGTCGGCGCATATTTTCCAATTGTATTTCCTATACTCTATGCATTTCAGCAAAATGTCCATAGTTTCATAGTTCTCCTTTGAATGAACCGCATGAGCAATAGGAACAGATGGCTTTTCATTCCCATTATGTAAGAGAACTGCCTTCAAGCTCTCTTTGTTGCTGTCAATAAACAACCTCCATTCGTTGGGGTTGTGAATTTGGTGAAGCTCTTGGAACAAGCCTGAAATGTCGCTGCAAAAACATATTTGGTCTTTCTTTGTATAAAATTTTGCATACTCCTTGTGACGGTTTCTGTACGCTGATACTTTCACTTCTGAAGCCGCAAATCCACACTGTATCATCCGAGACGCAAAAAGTTCGGATTTCTCCTTAGTGAGACCAAAATCGCGCACCCAATCGTTTAGTTCGGCCTGTGACAGTAATTTTCGCTTTGCACCCGGCTCAAATTCGCTTGCATTTGACTCAGACTCTTCTTCTGACGATTCTGCTTTTTGAAGAGATGCACCAGGGCACACTGGATATGGCACATCATGCGAATGAGGTACTGGAAGCGCAAACGATCCCACTTGAGCGTAGTTCCATTTAAAAAATCTTCCTACCCCACTGTTTGTGGTGAGGCAAAAATAACAGTCTGTGGAATGGCATAGCGGCTTTTTCCACATCATTGGTGTATCGAATTTCATATGGCGGCTAAAATTAAAATAAATTACTATATTCGCTATGTATAATGTGTTTAAATAAAAATTCTTACCTTCCGCCAGCTGCCCAGTTGGTTAAGATTATATAGCAAAGATCACACAGCGACTTAGGTGTCCATGGTTCTGTGATATTTGGTGAAATACCAAAATAATTCAAATAGTGCAATTGTACTGCTGGAGTAAACTTGTGTGCGTGATTTTTTTTTATAAACTGGCCACAAACATTGCAGAAATTGTCTGGATCGTTCAAACACTCGAACACACGTAGTCTTTTACTCATTGTCTTCCTTGCGTTTTCTAAATATTAACTTCTTTACACTTTCACAGACAGTTTTGAAATGCAATTGATAACCGTGTCTCTTTATGTTTAAATATGTATGAGCATGTAGTGCTGTAAATAAATTAAAAAAAAATATACGAAGACTACTTTGTTTATTTTAAATTAAGTTCAAATGTATTTATTCGTTTGCGTTGGGTAGGTAAGCTGTGCAAATAATGAAAATCAAAAAATCGTGAAATAGCGGAATTTCGGTCGTTTACCAAAAAAATAATAAGTCGGCCATTTGTCATCAGATTTTGTTAAGTAAGGGCTTATTTTCTTTGGAAAAGTGTCAGCTATACGTAAAAAAATTAAAATCGCTGTTAACATCGCGTTTTACATTTTATATGAATTTTTATATGAATTTTTCAGCCACATTTTTACTAAAAAAACACAGTTTTTTAACCTTTTTAAGCCGCCAACATCAAAACTACTAACCCGATTTGAAAATTTTCTGAGAATAAGTTGTAGACGGCTCAATTGTCTTTAATTTGAGTAGTAGTAGGATAAAATAGGTCAAAGAAGACTAAAGATATGCTCAAAATAGTAAGTGTACCTCCAAAAATTAAAAAAAAAAAAATTAAAAAATTTGTATCTCGCAAACCAATCGACAGAAAAATTTTTAAAATTCATTTTCGTGTTCAGTAGGTCCAAATCCATGAGAAAAAGTATGCTAGAACCAAATAACAAAATGGCTGTTGCCTAGTGTTTTCCATTATATTACAAGGTTACGCATGAAAATATCGCACCCATTACCAAAGTTTTGCTGGGAAATAAGAAAAAAGACTATTAAATAGAAAAAAGACTATTAAAAAGTCGCGAAGATTGACTGAGACTTAGTCTAACAAAAATAACTAGCACTGACGCCGAATTATAAGCTGTTCAAAACTTAAATAACTTAAATAATACACACCCATCTCTGTGCCGACTGTGTTGTATCTCGTTAAAAGGTCACCTAAATATTAGCTCGACGGTTTTCGAGATCTTGCAAAAAAAAAAAACCCCGAAACAAATTGAGCCAAATTTGCACACGGTTTTATTGTCTCGTGCAAAAAATAGTTTAACACGATTCGGTCTCGACATATTTTTCAAATTTGATACTAAAGTTTGGCTGATTAGTACAATTCTTTCTTTCAGTCATTGTTCCCAACTGAGGGGGTTCATAGGGGAAAGGTTTGGTTAAAGTTATTTGTTTTCATAGCAAGTGGACGAAATAAAAATTTCACGGAATTCGCATGATGGCATTAACCCATTTTCGGTTAAAATCGTTGTGGTTTCGTAATACTTAAGCTCAGATGGGATATACAAACTTATGTAGCGAATTTTTTTTTTTCAAATTATCTTCAGAATTGCGACCTCTAATTTTATTGCAAGTGTTGTGTATTTTACATCGCTAAATCGACTTCAAAGTCGCTTTGGTAATACTATTTAATCTTCATACGTTCCAGCTCAGGTAGAACCTTTCGACGGTTACTGGGTCAAGACTTTGACCGATTTTGACTATTTGCAATAGGAAATTCAATAATCTTTTGAATTCCGATCTGTAGCTTAATTATAAGAGTCGTTTATTTTAGATGTACAGACGGACGGACGGACATTGCCAAATCGACTTAGCAAGTGACATGAAACACAACTATTTATTTACATTTTAAGCAATCAATTATTACATGCATCGATAGCTTAGCAGGTACCCTGCGGGAAAACGACCTATCCCAGGACACGTCACGTGACCGGTTCATTGCGATAGGAACCGGTCACGGGACTGGTCATTTTAATATGGGCTTGTCCTAGGAGGTAGTCAATTGCCTTCATTGACATGCCACAGGACTGGTCTAAAAGGACATGTCATGACTTTTAAACCGGTCACGTGGTAGATGCTTTAGAAACCAGTCCTCTTTTCACCTATTTCGTGATATGTATGGAGCTGTTCCAGTTTTCACCTATCACGGGACAAGTCCCAATTTCCAACTGATCCTTTTTTCCAGCAGGGTAGGGTTCTAAACTGGCAACCAGAATTCCCAGATTCGATTCCCATCGTGAAAACTTCATAGAAAAATAACCTGTTCCAGAACATAAATTAGAAACCATACTAATGCGATATAGGTTTTTCTGTAACCTGTTCTTTCGATTTTAACTTTTTATTATAATAACTTTTTAAGTTAAAAAATTATTTGTCTTGCCCGTTGTTTCAACTGTATTTTCAGTTGTTTGCCAACATTTATCAGTTGTTTTTAAACATTTAAAAATTACTACATATTGCAATTTATTTATATACACTTTTCAACTGAAAGCCCAGTTGTTTTAATTGTCATTTGCAATTATTGAACGCACATAATTTCTTAAGTGTATTAATTTGTAATTAAAATGGAAATTTTCCTTTTTCCAACCATTTATTTTTATACAACACTTTTTCTAACAAATAGAATGAGTAGAAATTCTTGTTAACAAAAGTTTCACTTTCATTCAAACGGCGTTTTTTGTTTTGCAATATTGTTACATTTTTTATATTATTTACACACTTTTACCTGCTAAATTTACATATATAATTATAGTTAAGATGTCAATGACCCAGGTGCTAATATTTTATAGTTTGTAACCCATTTACGTTTAGTGCACGTATGAAAAGGGTTCACTCAAATAAAAGACATGAACTAAAATGTAATCAAAAATGTCCTACAAAATAGTTTATAAATTGTCCTCAATTTAAGTAAATTTTTTTTAAAACTTAGAAAAATGTTCTTAAAAAGAATGAAAATTCCTAAGTTTGAGGAAAAACGAAATAGTTCATATTTTTCCTAAGTAATATTTCTTGATTTTAGGAAAAAACAAGTCAATTAAATAAAAATTTATTAATTTTAAGAAAATTGCATACTCAAATGTAATAAAATTAAGTTTAGTTAAAAAAAAAAAAAAAAAAATTAGGACATAATTTTGGAGTAAATGTGTCTAACTTAAATCAAGAAAGTACTTGAACTTAATGTGTGTTAATTTTTTGTTCGCGAGTAGCAAAATTAACTAAATTTTAGAAAGCCATTTCCAAATTCAGTTTTTAAGTATTCCACTTTCTATTTTTTAAGAATTGTTTTCTAAAAATTAGTTCAGACAATTAAAAACAAAAAGTAATACATTTTTTCCTATGTAATAATTAAAATTTACTTGATTTTAGGAACTGATGAACTATTTTTAAGGAAAATTTTCATGCAACTTAGTTCAGATAAATTTTAAAAATTTTAATAAAATATTCTTTTTTTCACGTAAAAGTTTTCCAATGTTTGAAAAATAATAAAATTTGGTATAGGTTTTCTTTTTTTTGGAAAACGTTTAAATTATTTGTAATATTTTATTCCAAAAAAACAATCAATTAAAAACAAACCAGTTAATTTTCCTAATTTTCAAGAAAAAATATTTTTAAATAAAAGAAATTAAAGTAACCATTTAAAAAAAACTATCGTGCATGATTGTAATTTTTGGTTCATGATCGTGCGTGAGCGTGAGTCAAAAATATCTCACGTGCCTATCTCTTATCTTAACAGTCTTAAATATTCAACTTAAAGTAGCTTAAAATATATTTAAAATTTTTTTTTTTAGCAAAGGGTAAACAATTTCGAATTTGCGCTTTTATGTAATAAATTTGTTTGTTGACTAGAATACAAAATATCGCAGGGACATTTTATACATTACGGCATAATGGCTTTCCTATAATTGACGTTGCGCTTAATAAACTTTATATTTTTCGAACTAGTTTTTTCTTTTAACAATAAAAAAGTTTAAATTTGTATATGCCAAATAAAGTTTAAGCTAAAATGCCATAAAATAAACTTATGACATTTTTCCGTTTCCCAATAATAACAAGAAATGTATCTGTGATATTTTGTATTTTTGCAACAATTTCCTTAAATTAGTTAATTTAAGAAGACAAAGGACCCCCAGTGTTGCTTAGCCATAGATGTCGTGTGTCACGTAGGGCGTTCCTTTTTGTAGTTCTCTCAAGCAGAACCGCTAATTAACTACGAAAAGGGTCTGACTTTGCCACAATTTATTACGTTTCAGGAATCCTGCAGTACATTGTTTTAATTTGTTTACCTTTTTGCTAATGAAATTTAATTTATATTTTAAATACATGAATTTAGTATAATTCAATTTAGTTTTAAGACAAAATTGTACAGCAAAAAGCTTGTTAAGAGCAATGTCCTCACAAAGCGGAACTCCTCCAAAAGTGGGAAAATACTTACTCAATGAGTGTAAAGTACTTTAAAATATATGGTAAAATATATTACCTTTACTATAGAACCAGGATAAGGATAATTTTAACTTAAAAGAAGTGCTATTTAACTTGTTAGAAAATATTTTCTAGTTCTTAGTAAAAAAAATTATCTAACGAACTTAAATAAAATAAAATTTTTCTTAAAACCAAGGAAACATTTCCTAACTAACAGTACACATTTAGATGAGTATGAACTAATTAGGAGGAAATTTTACTGTTTTCTAATAAAAATTTATATTCTCAGTAGTATAATTTTTCTATAATTTAGAAATTTTGACCAAATTTTAAGTAAAATTTGTTTCTTAATTTTAAGAAAATTTTTATTAAATATTGGTAAAAAGTGTCTTTGGCGCCGTTTGCATTTCAATTTTTCCTCTAAATAAGTTAATTTTTCTAAATTCTAGTGTATTTTTTTTAGTGTTGGTTGGAATTCGATCAAAATTATTAAAATGTATTTGTTAGGACGTAATATTGGATTGGGATTTAAAAAAAGCGGAAAAAGGGAACTCAAAAAACAATCCTGTTATCCTGTTAAAAATTTGTTATATAAGAAAGTTTTGTAATACATACAAAATGTTTGTACATTTTACAAAAAAATATTTACGATTTTTGTTTAGCATATTTTTGCATATTTTGGCCTTAGGTGCATATTTTGATTTTTAGAGCATTATTTTTGAATCGTTTTCGGCATATTTTTTCTCAGCAAAACGTAGACATGATTTTCTCACTTTCAAAAATGTAATGAAAGGAGATAGAGTTTTTGATGTTTTTACATTTTTGTTGTAGTAATTCATTGCTTCTAAGTGGGGCATGGCGAACAAAATAAAGACATACTTGCCATAAGCGAGTAAAACCACTTCAAAAACTCTGCCTTCTTTAATTGTATTTTTGGAAGGGAAAGAAGAAGAAACCACATGCCAGCCAAGTCCAGCTCTTCCATTTTGGGCAAAAAAATGGCCTAAAAATGGCTAAAAAAATCACCCTTTTTTCAATTGATTTTTCATTTTAAACAAACTTTACGTATTACTTTTTAAAATAGTTTGTAAGTTTAAATTACTTTATATACAGGGTGGCCCAAAATTATCGAATGGGTTTGAGTACATTATAACTTTTTATTTAAAACTAAATTTTTATTTTTTTTTAAATACAGTATATAAATGGGGAACATTTTTAAAGTAATTATGATAAATTATATTTCGCAAGTGTCTCTTCTCAAAAAATTGTCCATAACCTATCGCAAAACCTCAGGTGTTATGTTGTTGATTACGTCGTGTTTTTTAATTGCTAGATGGTTCTAAGCTTATTAATAAAGACTTTTCCTTTTAAATAACCCCAAAGGAAACAGTCTGGAGCGGTTTAATCCGGTGAACGCGGAGGCCAATAAAAATCGCTTGTATGCGAAATAATTCGTTCGCCAAAGATGTCGCGAAAAAAAGAGCCATTGTGTCCCTCGCAGTGTGCGGTTCCATCCTTTAGGAAGCATACTTGCGGCTGGTTTTCCACGGCTGGCCTTAAAAATTTAACAACATTGTCCGATATCGAACACTTGTGATGGAAACAGCGGCACTGAGTTTATTTTTAAAAATTATGCCAATTATGCTTTCCGACGAAACACCGCACAGTACACTCAAATGGGTGTAATTGTCGCTGTTGAACTACTCTTGGATTTTCCTTAGCCTGCAGGATATGCAGGCTAAGGAAATATAGTTCAACGATTTGGGCATTTTAAATTCCCCAAGTCTTCTTTAGAAAATACTGAAAACAAATAAAAAAATATTGTAATAAAAAAGTTATAAGGAATTTAAATCTCTTAGGTAATTTTGGGCCACCCTGTGCTATTTAAAAGAAATGATAAATCATTTTTAAACCCGGTCTACTTACTTTTGATTTAAATTAAATGATTTTTTCTTTATTTTTAAATTGTGTTTAAACAACTGACACATCAATAAAAACAAATGACTAATGAGTTAAAAATAAATGTTAAAATTTTACCTACCAATTCCGTTTTTGTATATTTGTGTGTTTTTTAATCTGCTAAATGTAGACTCACACAGTCCATAAGCACGTGCTGTGTGAGTTTATGTGTGTGTGTTTATGAAGTTTTTGTAAGTCGTATTAAAATCAATTTTTTTATATACAATTTAAATTGGAATTTTTCAAAACAGACAGCAAACAAATCTTTAAACTTGTAATAACCGAAACGAAAACAAACCCCACAAATTTCCGTTTTGTGGGTAAATTTGTTTTAAATTTCATAATAATTCAAATGTAAAGATTTCAAAATTTTTTTTTTTTTGATAATATATTTAATAATAATTTATTTAATTTTAATAATGGATGGATATGATATTTTATAACTTTTCGTTACATTTAAAATTATTAAATTCGATTCCATATTAAGGCAAATACAACCGAGAGAATTGCAGATAGGGACAAACCGTTTGCAGAGGAACCATCGATGCCGCAGGGCAATATACCTTCATGTCTGTAAAAAATGGAAATTCGATATATGTAGTTGTAGTTGTAGTTGTTTTTTTTTTTTTTTGTTTTTTAAAATAAATTTAACGATAATAATAAAGTTATGGCTGATGGAAATATGGTTGCGGATAATGTTCATCATGAGGTACATAAAATGTTGATTTTATCTCAAACACAATGTGGCATGCTTTGATAAGGACTTTGTATGCTGAAAATAAAATTTACAAATAATATATGAACAAGATGTTGACATATAATTAGTTCAAATAGATAATATTCTAAAACAAACCCATGTTAGAAATACATATGTGATAGTGGATACACAAATATATGTAACTGATTTATTAGACAAATTATATTTACCTTTCCGAGTTGTAAAACAACAAACAACAACTACGACTACGAAATCATAAAATTTGTTTATATTAAAGATTATTGTTAGAATTCAAATGTTGTATCTGGTTAAAACTAAAAAATTTACCAAAATCTATATACTTACTACCTGTAAATTTATTTAAAAATAACCAGAGCTAAAGATTTAACAAATGTTACACGCAAGGAAAAAGACATTTTTGAATATGTTTACAGGCAAATATATATTTATTTAGAGACTACCATATATATATTTGAAGTAGATTTCCAAGTATTTTAATTTAACATAATAATGATAAAAATATATTTATTTGCAGGCAAACATATATATGTTTGCCGGTGGATGCATTTCAGAGGATCCAAACATATATATAATTACAAGCAAATATATTATATTTGCAGGCAAGCATATTGTATTGAAAATGCGGCAAATATAATTTGCAGCGCTTCCAAATATATGCATATTACCAGCATATTGTATTTCCAGCATGGCGTTTTTCTCAGCGTGTAGAAATTTCAAATGTAAATGGCGTTAACAATGGTTAGTTTTAAGCTCTGGTTATATCAAATATACAAATATTTTTTAAGTTACCCATCCTAAATAAAAAAAAACAATTTATTTTTACAGAGCATAACAAACTGTGTCTTTTTTTCAAATTATAATTAAAAAATATTTTTAAACCCTGTTCACACTAAGCATTTTTTATTGCAGCAATTCTGAGTTTATATGAGATGGAGGAAAGAAGAACGCAAAGGGGTACCGACTTGCAATTCTCTTGTGTTTTCTAATTCGAACTTTTTTTATTTGTAAAAGAAACTAATATTGCAAAAAGAGACTTTCGCTGTATGGACACGAATGCAAGTTCAAAAGAGAATTTAAGAAAGTTGCTGCAAGAAAAATTGCTATGTGTGAACCAAGACTTGGAAGATATACGAAATATTATATTTTGTTATACTCTGCTTAAAAAAAATTCCACCCACGGACGGACGCACATTATATTAAAAAAAAAAAACATTAACTTTAGTAGACATTTAAAATTACAACACAAAAATTTTTATAAAAAAATATTACTTTTAATAGAGTATTTAACTTTTTTAGTCCAAAGGATTATTGTATAAAGTTAAGTTTTAAAAACTATTTGAAATGAATTGCAATATTTACTTGAAAGCAATAACGCCACAGGCAGCACGACCACCAGCATTTCCAGTTTTCTTTGAGTCTGGATGGGTGGTTTTGCCCAAATCATCAATCATATCGTGAATGACTATACCGCGACCAACAATAGTACGTGGACCAGTTAAACTTATCAAATGATCGGTAAATGTTGTGTCAACTACACCATTTCCATTGGCTTCAATGTTACCCAAATCACCAACATGACGAACTTCATCATGGGGACCACCATGATCCATCTGAAATAATTTTGAAATATAAAATTAGTTTGATAATAATAATTAAAAAACAATCAAAATTTTAACAATATTTTAAATTGAATGAAAAACAACAGTTTTAACTTCATCTCTTTCAATTAGAATGGAATTTAATTTTTACGAAATTTCAGTTTTTTAATTAAATGTCGTTCACGTTTAGTCACAGATTAAAATTTGCTGTTTTTTTTAAGAAAAATATAAAAAATATTTAATACATTTTAAAACAAATAATTTATACCTTTTTTTAAAGCTCGATTTCTTCTCTGTAGTATATAAGTTTTATGTCCTTTTTAAAAAATATAGAAAAGCGCATAATATCTTTGATTTTCGAATATCTTAAACTGTACCTCATTTATTATACCCCACACTCAAAAAAATGAACCAGAAGAAACAAATTTTCCTTAAAATTTGGTTAAAATTTCTAAATTATAGAAAAATTTTACTACTGAGAAGTAAATTTTTATTAGAAAACAGTAAAATTTCCTCCTAATTAGTTCATACATCATTAAAAATTGTACTGTTAGTTAGGAAATATTTCCTTGGTTTTAAGAAAAATTTTATTTTATTTAAGTTCATTAAATAATTTTTTTTACTAAAAACTAGGACTTAACTCCCTTAAAATAAGAAAATATTTTCTAACAACAAGTTAAATAGCACTTCTTTAAAGTAAAAAATTATCCTTATCCTGCTTCTATGGTAAAGGCACTTTACACTCATTAATTAGGTATTTTCCCACCTTCGGAGGACTTCTGCTTTGTGAGGGCACGGCTCTTAACAAGCATTTTGCTGTACAATTTTGTGTTAAAACTAAATTGAATTATACTTATTTCATGTATTTAAAATATAAATTAAATTTCATTAGCAAAAAGGTAAACAAATTAAAAAAAATGTACTGCAGGATATCCTGAAACGTAATAAATTGTGACAACGTCAGATCCTTTTCGTAGTTAACTAACGGTTCTGCTTGAGAGAACTACAAAAAGGCACGCCCTACGTGACACACGACATCTATGGCTAAGGAATACTGGGGGTCCTTTGTCTTCTTAAATTAACTAATTTAAGGAAATCGTTGCGAAAATACAAAATATCACAGTTACATTTCTTGTAATTATTGGAAACCGGAAAAATGTCATAAGTTTATTTTATGGCATTTTAGCTTAAACTTTATTTGACATATACAAATTTAAACTTTTTTATTATTAAGTAAAAAAAAAAACAGTTTGATAAATATAAAGTTTAATAAGCGCTACGTCAATTATAGGAAAGCATGCCGTAATGTATAAAATGTGCCAGCGATATTTTGTATTGTAGTCAACAAACAAATTTATTATATTTAATTCAAAATTTTTTACCCTTTGCTAACAAAGTTTTAAAATATATTTTAAGACTGTTAAGATTAGAGATGGGCACCTGACAGATTTTTGACTCACGCTCACGCACGATCACGAACCAAAAATTACAATTATGCACGATAGTTTCTTTAAATGGTTACTTTAATTTCTTTTATTTTTTAATATTTTTTTCTTGAAAACTAAGAAAACTAACTGGTTTGTTTTTAATTGATTGTTTTTTTTTTGGAATAAAATGTTAAAAATAATTTAAACGTTTTACATCAAAAAAAAAAAAAAATATCCTATACCAAATTTTATTATTTTTTAAAAATTAGAAAACTTTTACTTGAAAAAAAGAATATTTAAATAAAATTTTTAAAATTTATCTGAACTAAGTTGCATGAAAATTTTCCTTAGAAATAGTTCATCAGTTTCTTAAATCAAGTAAATTTTTATTATTTCATAGGAAAAAAATTATTACTTTTTGTTTTTAATTGTCTGAACTAATTTTTATAAAACAATTCTTCAAAATTAGAAAGTGGAATACTTAAAAACTGAATTCGGAAATGGCTTTCTAAAATTTAGTTAATTTTACTACTCGCGAACAAAAAATGAAGTTTAAGTACTTTCTCGATTTAAGTTAGACACATTTTTTGAACTAAATGGGAGTAAATTATGTCCTAAATTTTTATTTGAACTAAACTTAATTTTATTACATTTGAGTATGCAATTTTCTTAAAACTAAGATGTTTTTTCTTAAAATTAATAAATTTTTATTTAATTGACTTGTTTTTTTCCTAAAATCAAGAAATATTACTTAGGAAAAATATGAACTATTTCGTTTTTCCTCAAACTTAGGAGTTTTTATTCATTTTAAGAAAATTTTTCTAAGTTTCAATAAAAATTTACTTAAATTGAGGACAATTTATAAACTATTTTGAAGGAAATTTTTGATTACGTTTTAGTTCATGTCTTTTTTTTTAGTGTAGTGGTGTAGTGGTCAGGGTATAATGAATTTGTGCTGCTGTTTAGTACATCATCTGACTTTCTTTCGCTATAGCTTTTGTTTGGCTTTTAACTAATTGTGTTTTTCTCACTTATAAATTTTGTTTTAAATAATTGTGAAAAAAATATGTCTGATGCAAATTCTGGTTGTGGTGTCACGTTAACAATTTCTGCTGAAAAAATAATATCCCCCAGAGGAGAAAACAATCATCTCTTCTCTATTCCCTTTCTGAAAATAGTAACTCATTAACTAGTAGGAAGAATTTCCTCAGTCTTGCTTCTTCTTACAAAAACATTATAAAAATTAAACGTAGGTCTAATAGGATTATTTATCTGAACAAATTACACAAGTGAATAATTGCAAAATGTTATTGAGATCGCCCAGCACCTCGTTTCTGTATTTCTCGCATCGATAAAGTTTTCGCAAAAACCACGTAAAACGCAACCCTGTTCTGCTTTTTATAGAGTGAGTCATAGGCAATTAAATATAAATTAATCTAATAAAGATAATAGGCGATGTATTCTTATTTCTCTAACTAATAAGAAATTTTCACAAAATTAAATGTGCCACAGCTTTAAAAAATAGCAGCTCGAAAAAAAATTCCAGTAAAAATACAACCAATTTTATTATCTATTAAGTCACCTTGTATAAAATAGGGTGACTACAAATTTTTCGATGCGAAAACTTCTCGCATCAGATACAGAAACGGGGTGCAGGTCTAGTTTCAGTGAGTCAAAAACTAAAAATAAACTTGAAAAAACCATTTTTTTTATAATTTTTTTTCTGAAAGACGATTTATTTTTAAACTTTTTTTCCTATCAAATTAGCAATCTAAAAATATTTTTTATTTAATGAGAAATAAATTTGGATACATTTTTGAATGCTCCTAAGTCTAGGGAAAATTTCAAATAGTTTAGGGCAAATTAAAAAAAAAAATCTGGCAACACTGATTCAACGCTTTGTAATTATTCAGGAAAATTAAAAGCCATTTTAGATTAAATTTTTTTTTTAATTAAAACCAGAAGTTTGTTCAGCCAAATAAATTGTTATTATCAATAAAACCGCGTTTGATAATTTTGTTCGTTACGCCCTTTGTCGTTTTAGCTGACATGTTATGTATAGCTAAAAATCATACTTACTTTGTCCGGATTGAAATGACCGCCCATACTTAAACAGCCGTTTGATAAATCTCCCTTTTCATGGACATGGAAACCATGTTTACCGGGTGTCAATCCAGTTATAAAGACACGTACATGGACATTTTCACCGCAAGCATTTTGTGTAAAAGTCACCGTTCCGTTAACTTTATTACTGTCTGGGCTCTTAACATGAGCAATAGCTTCAATGCGAGTATTTTTCTTAAAATTTATTCAAAATTTATAATATTAAAGTTATTTGTTTTATAACAGCAAAACAATCACAAACTGGGATGTTATATATTCCACCGTGTTTTTAAATTGAAACTGGAGGTGAAAATTGTAAATTCAATTTCTTTTCCACCAATATCTGTTTCGATTATTGGAATTTGGAACCGAAAAACTATGTGAAACTTTCACTTTCACTACAAATTGAAAACACGTGGAATGCAAAACACCCCTTCAATTTTACCTCTGCCGCAAAAGTTGACACCACAAAAGCAGCCAAAATGGTTATTATCAAATGCCAAGAATTCATTGTTTAACTAAAAAAAAAAGAAAAAAAAAATATGTATTATTAATACTTAAGGTTTTATTATTTTTTTTGAGAACTTTATTTTCTTCCAGTGAAAAATGAAGTATGCATTAGGGTGGCAATGAAAATACAACTTTGGATTGTCTCTAATACTCGGTGGCTTAAATCCTATATAGTGAAAACTTAAGCCAAATCAGACAACTCTAAGTCGTTCACATTTAAAGTCCAAAGTTTTGGGATTTTAAAACAAATACAATTTTTTCTTTCGCCTATTGTCAAGTGATACATTGTTTGGCATGGCTTCGAATTATCCGATAAAATTTGGCCGCTAAAAATACTCTCACATAATTGAAATTCATTAAGATGTGAGAGAACCCTTTGGGGTACCTTCCTTGTGACACAATAATCTGCTCGGGTTTCGTTGAAATTCAGAGGAAATATATTCCTTATATAAATATATTCATTGGCACCCTTATGTGTATTTATTAGAGTTAATTTTGAAAATTTTATTTTGGGATATCATCATTTTTTGAAGCTTTTTGTATTTTAAAAAATGAAGGCCGCTTTTATTTTATTTTATATTAACTGCTAGAGTGAGCACTCGGCGGCTTAAGATGCTGATTCGATTCTACAGCAAAAATTAATTAAAAAAGTGTTCTTAAGGATTCAAAATTTATTAAGGATTCAAAAATTTAATTTTTAGTTTCTGATTTTATTTTTATTCTACTTCTTATCGAACAACAATTTTTCCATTTAATATTATGTTTTAAAATGGCTGATCTAATTAAATTAACTCATACAAAAACTCCATAATTGTTCGTGTTGAAGAGAACGAAAAATTTGACGTGAGAATGCTTATCAACTTTTTAACGGGCCGCGATATGTCTAAACTTTGAGCAGCAATTTTCCTTAGCGCAAAATACTTTTTTTATTAAGTGCGTTAAAAGGTCTTCTTGTTACAAAATTGATAACTTCACAAATTTTAAACGAATCGCGATAAATCGAAGATTTTTTTTATAATTTTTCTCAGCCGGTAATTTATGTGTTTAATAAAAGTAAGTTTTTGACCACTGGCTATCTGGTGCGAAAAAAAAACTTTTTTTAAAATAATTTTTGCTGTAGTTGTCAAATGTTGAAGTCAAATTTTATGTACTAGGACGGATCAATAAGTCCGTGACTTTTCGAACTTCCCTCGTAGTTATATGAAATGCAACACTGCTCCCATTAAGTACTACTATTAACAGTAAAATTTTTAGCAAGTTCCTTCATTTACTTTGCGTTTAACAGCAGGATTTTTCGACGTCTATTAAATAGGCATTTGTTTAATCAATAATTTCATCGTTGGAGCTAAATCTCTTTCCACTGAGCCATTCCTTTAAGTTTGGAAATAGGAAATAGTCACTGGGAGCTAAATCCGGAGAATAAGTCGAATGAGGGGGCAATTCGTAGTCTACTTCATGGATTTTTGCCATGGAAACTAAGCTGTCACACGATTTCGTTGATGGTCGATTGTGAGCAAATGCGTCAGCCATCTTGCGGAAAGCATTTTCATACCGAAGTGATCGTTCAAAATTGAAACCACTGAGCCATGTGAGATGCATATGTCTTCCACAATCTATCGCACATTCAATCTCCGATCGGCCAACACCATATCGTGAAATTTTTCAATTGTTTTGGGTGTAGAGACCTCTACTGAGCGTTCAGAACGTACGGCATCGTCCTTGCTTGTAAGGCCACAACGAAAGTCAGTTAACCACTTTTTTACCATTGAAATCGATGGTGCAGAGTCCCCATAGTATTTATCAAGCTTCTCCTTGGTTTGACTGATGTTTAATGAGCACTCGAAATTCACTTTTTTCCATTTAAAAAAAATACACGAGGTTGTATGTTTTGAACAGCTGGGAAGCAAGGGAAGTTCGAAAAGTCACGAACTTATTGATCCGCTCTCGTAAATTAAGCTTTTTTTTTCTCTGTAGAAAAAATGGAAGGAGTTGAAATGTAAAAAATGCACCATTCTTTCTTTTTTTTAATGAAAAAATAGTTTGAAAAGTGATAATATCTCCCAAAAAAAAATTATAATAATAATTATAATTATAATTAATAATAATTAAAATCATAATTATAATTTTAAATAATATAATAATAATAATGTAAAGCAAAATTTACACTAAAACCAAAAGCTGGTAGTTTTCAAAAACTGTTTTGTATTCAATATTTGTATGGAATTTACATAAGTAAAAATACAAGTTTTAAAAAGCTAATAGATTTTGGCCAAGTGTAAATGCAGTATAAAATTTTCTATGAAATCTACCTAGTGACGTTTAATGTTTTATTCTATGAAATATAAATTTAATATCGTAGTATCACTCTCTCGTGTGATCAAAATTCTACTGATTGTTAATTTTGTAAAACGAGTCGAGACAGACACAATGTGACATCAAAAAAAAAAAAAACATCTCGTGCTCGGTTATTGTAGTTTTATCAATCATTACTAACTACTTGTGATTATTATTAAATAAAAGGTAATGACACCTTGCCCACAAATGCTTCTCCACGTTTTTAATATTTGTTTTGTAATATTTATAGGGTGACCATTTATTTCTATTTACATAGAAAAAACAGATTTATTGTGACAACGTTTTTTTTTCATGGCGATTGAATGGTTGTACAAAAATGCTGTTTCAGAGTTTTAATCCCTAAAAATGCAACCATTTTAAAAATGTTTATACTTCATATTATAAACATTTTTAAAATGCAGGAACTCTGTTAAGAGAATTTTGGGGTTATTCCGTAACTATATGAAAAGTCACATCGAAATATTCAACTTTACCATATTTAGGATACACTCACCAAAAAAAGTCTGTAATGGCAACTGAAAATTTTGTTGTTATTACGGGAAATTTTGCTTATTTGATCCCAGAGGTATTTTTTGCTAATCTTAGCAACACATGTCTGCTGACGTGTAGTACAATGAAATTAGTAGAAAAAGTTAGAAGGCGCTACTAAATTTTAGTAAGCTTTTTGTAAAGTATAGTTTAAAATCGGTAAAATCAGCAAAACAAATTTGCTAAATATAATTAATATTATTACAATCAAATTAGTATAAAAAATTAGTAAGCGCTACTAAATTTTGGTAAATTGTTGTAAACTCAATGAGTTGTAAAATATAGCAAAATTTTAATTTATAAAAAAAGTTATTAAAATGCACAAATTAACTGAATTATTTTTTGATACACTTGTTCCACTTTAAAGCTCCTAATTTCTTTTAAAATTGCTTTACGAATTCGAATATACAAATTTATATTTTTTTCGAGCAACATTTTTTATTTTTTTTAAAATATTTTAGACAAAATTAAAAAAAAAATCAAATGCTTAAAAAATAGTAAAGACATAAACGAATTTATCATATTGTTGAAATTTGCTAATTTTTGTTTTGAAAAATATTTTTAGTAAATTTTTTGGATTTTAAGGTTAAATTTTAATTGTTTTAAAGGCCGATTTTTAGTGCTATTTTAAGTGGACGTTTATTTTTGAACATGAGTCGGTTATGAAAAGTATCTTCATTATCGATCCCTTTTTTCAACTTATGTAACATTTTAAGGCAATTTAAGTTTGTAAGTATAAGTTTTAATTATTCGAAATAAAATTTCCTTCAATATCCACTTTTTTAAAATTAGTAAGTTTTTTTTTTGCTAATTTTAGCAAATAGGTTTTCAAAAATTTGTAAAATGAGTTCTAAAATATTTGTAAATATTCTGCAAAAATTCTGTAAAATGTTAATAGCAAAAAAATTTACTAAATAATATTTTTTTTACTAATAATCAGTACAAAAATAGTAAAGTGGGATGAACCGTTTACAAATTTTTCTACTAACTTTTTTTTTTGAGTGAAATTACAAAAATTTACCTAAATAACACATAATTTTGATATTAGCGACAATTCCGAATTTTTTCATCAGTACACGCAACTTAAAATCAATAAATGTACTGATCAAATCAATACGAATGGTCACCCTAATTATTGACCTCTTTAGTTAAATAGATTTTTGTTTTCAAATGTTTTTATAACCTTAATACAATATATATATTTTTTTATATTCATATATAATACATTCAAATACATGAAATATGAATGGAAAGTGTTTCCCTACTTGATTTCAATGTCTTCCTACATTTACAGGGTCAATTAAGTGTATTATAAGTTGAACATTTGAGATGTTTAAATATTTAAAATTAAAACGTGATGATGCACAGAGCGAATTATAGGATTTTCGTCCATTGAAATTTTTCATTAAGTTTCATAAAATTTTGTGACAAATACAATTTTATTTATAAAAAGTTTTTATACACCAAAAGAAGAAATGTCATTAAAAAATAGCACAGTCTCAGAAAAATAAAAACACAGAGAAAACAGATCTATTGTGGCAACCGAATTTCTAGTCAACTGTATAGTTTGATTGTAGCAACTGAATTATTTGATTGTCGCAACTAAATGTGTTTCTGATGCTATTGAAATATCTGGTTTCAAATGAAATTCTGTTGTATTAACCAAATTTCGGTCGGCACAAACAAATATGTCGGTGGTTCCAACCAAACCATTCGGTTGTCACAATGAATCTGTTTTCTCTGTGATTGGGAAAGTGCTGGCAAAGCACTTTAATATGTGGTGCAAAAAGTGTTTTTTTTTTTTTGTGGAAATTCGTAACCATTCGGCTTTATTTAGTGGTATTAAGCCAGTGCTTTTTTTATAAACCGCTAACATTTTTGTCCGTTTGCAAAACGTTTTTTGCAAACGCTGCTAAAGCATCGTTTCTAAGAGCCAATTTAGACGGTGACTTTGTTGCATGCAGTTATTGCGTGCAATTTTTGTTTGTTGGCGAACGGCGTAGACAGCAAACGGGGTAACAAAAAAGGCACGACTTTAGTTTTTCGTGTATGTTTCTGTTACACTAGGTCACAAATAACAAACTTTTGTCTGTTATTTGTTTCTAGCATACTTTTTCTCATGGATTTGGACCTACTGAACACGAAAATGAATTTTAAAAATTTTTCTGTCGATTGGTTTGCGAGATACAAATTTTTTAATTTTTTTTTTTTAATTTTTGTAGGTACACTTACTATTTTGAGCATATCTTTAGTCTTCTTTGACCTATTTTATCCTACTACTACTCAAATTAAAGACAATTGAGCCGTCTACAACTTATTCTCAGAAAATTTTCAAATCGGGTTAGTAGTTTTGATGTTGGCGGCTTAAAAAGGTTAAAAAACTGCGTTTTTTTAGTAAAAATGTGGCTGAAAAATTCATATAAAAATTCATATAAAATGTAAAACGCGATGTTAACAGCGATTTTAATTTTTTTACGTATAGCTGACACTTTTCCAAAGAAAATAAGCCCTTACTTAACAAAATCTGATGACAAATGGCCGACTTATTATTTTTTTGGTAAACGACCGAAATTCCGCTATTTCACGATTTTTTGATTTTCATTATTTGCACAGCTTACCTACCCAACGCAAACGAATAAATACATTTGAACTTAATTTAAAATAAACAAATTAGTCTTCGTATATTATTTTTTAATTTATTTACAGCACTACATGCTCAATGTATCGCACAATTAGCTAAACTAACGAAATTAAACTAACTAGTTAAATTAAGCAAATCAACGCACAAAAAAATGAGTAAAAACAAAGATATAAGTGTACATTTTATGCCATGTGGAAAAACTGCTGACTTCTTCTTTGTTTTTTGTATTCGCTGCAATCGGTCTCACGTATTAGGGTCCAAATATAGTCACCCATCATAGCCGTGTCATAGTTGCCCTGATAGCGTCGTTCCATAGCCTTCAATTCCTGATGAAAGCGCTCGCCGTGTTCGTCGCTCACGTCTCCTAAATTCTCAGGGAAAAAATCCAAATGAGAATCCAGAAAGTGTATTTTAAGTGACATGTGCACTCCCATGGCTTCATAGTTCTTTACCAGATCCTCAACTATGTCCTTATAATTCGGGCTTTTGTTGTTTCCTAAAAAGTTTTCCACAACAAGCCTGAAGGAATTCCATGCTGCGGCTTCGATGGGTGATAACAGCTTTGGGAATTTTTCATCTTTCAACATTTTTTTTATCTCGGGTCCTGCGAAGACTCCTTCTTTAATTTTTGCCAGCGAAAGGTAAGGGAAAATTGACCGTAAATAGGCAAAAGCTTCACCTTCTTTGTCTAATTTTTTGGCAAAATTTTTAATCAAACCCAATTTTATGTGCAGCGGCGGAAGTATTATATTTTCACGGTTCTCTATTAGTGGTTTGCGCTGAACATTCGCTTCTCCAACTACAGGTTTCGTTCGTACCGGCCATTTTTTTTTTTATATAATGCTGATCATCAGCGCGGCTATTCCAAAGGCACAGAAAACAGCAATGTCGCGTATAGCCTCCTTGGAGTCCACACAGAATGGCCACAACTTTAAGGTCGGCGCATATTTTCCAATTGTATTTCCTATACTCTATGCATTTCAGCAAAATGTCCATAGTTTCATAGTTCTCCTTTGAATGAACCGCATGAGCAATAGGAACAGATGGCTTTTCATTCCCATTATGTAAGAGAACTGCCTTCAAGCTCTCTTTGTTGCTGTCAATAAACAACCTCCATTCGTTGGGGTTGTGAATTTGGTGAAGCTCTTGGAACAAGCCTGAAATGTCGCTGCAAAAACATATTTGGTCTTTCTTTGTATAAAATTTTGCATACTCCTTGTGACGGTTTCTGTACGCTGATACTTTCACTTCTGAAGCCGCAAATCCACACTGTATCATCCGAGACGCAAAAAGTTCGGATTTCTCCTTAGTGAGACCAAAATCGCGCACCCAATCGTTTAGTTCGGCCTGTGACAGTAATTTTCGCTTTGCACCCGGCTCAAATTCGCTTGCATTTGACTCAGACTCTTCTTCTGACGATTCTGCTTTTTGAAGAGATGCACCAGGGCACACTGGATATGGCACATCATGCGAATGTGGTACTGGAAGCGCAAACGATCCCACTTGAGCGTAGTTCCATTTAAAAAATCTTCCTACCCCACTGTTTGTGGTGAGGCAAAAATAACAGTCTGTGGAATGGCATAGCGGCTTTTTCCACATCATTGGTGTATCGAATTTCATATGGCGGCTAAAATTAAAATAAATTACTATATTCGCTATGTATAATGTGTTTAAATAAAAATTCTTACCTTCCGCCAGCTGCCCAGTTGGTTAAGATTATATAGCAAAGATCACACAGCGACTTAGGTGTCCATGGTTCTGTGATATTTGGTGAAATACCAAAATAATTCAAATAGTGCAATTGTACTGCTGGAGTAAACTTGTGTGCGTGATTTTTTTTTATAAACTGGCCACAAACATTGCAGAAATTGTCTGGATCGTTCAAACACTCGAACACACGTAGTCTTTTACTCATTGTCTTCCTTGCGTTTTCTAAATATTAACTTCTTTACACTTTCACAGACAGTTTTGAAATGCAATTGATAACCGTGTCTCCTTATGTTTAAATATGTATGAGCATGTTGTGCTGTAAATAAATTAAAAAAAAATATACGAAGACTACTTTGTTTATTTTAAATTAAGTTCAAATGTATTTATTCGTTTGCGTTGGGTAGGTAAGCTGTGCAAATAATGAAAATCAAAAAATCGTGAAATAGCGGAATTTCGGTCGTTTACCAAAAAAATAATAAGTCGGCCATTTGTCATCAGATTTTGTTAAGTAAGGGCTTATTTTCTTTGGAAAAGTGTCAGCTATACGTAAAATCGCTGTTAACATCGCGTTTTACATTTTATATGAATTTTTATATGAATTTTTCAGCCACATTTTTACTAAAAAAACGCAGTTTTTTAACCTTTTTAAGCCGCCAACATCAAAACTACTAACCCGATTTGAAAATTTTCTGAGAATAAGTTGTAGACGGCTCAATTGTCTTTAATTTGAGTAGTAGTAGGATAAAATAGGTCAAAGAAGACTAAAGATATGCTCAAAATAGTAAGTGTACCTCCAAAAATTAAAAAAAAAAATTAAAAAATTTGTATCTCGCAAACCAATCGACAGAAAAATTTTTAAAATTCATTTTCGTGTTCAGTAGGTCCAAATCCATGAGAAAAAGTATGCTAGAACCAAATAACAAAATGGCTGTTGCCTAGTGTTATCTCTCTTTCACACTCATATGTATTCTTATTTTGTTGCTTCATTCACATTCACTTTCGTGCAATTAAAGTCACCGAATAAATAGACATAACTTTGGAAGCAACTTTGAAAAGGGAATTAAGAAAATTGCACGCAATCAATTGCATCGTATAAATTGGCTCTAAGTCTATTTCCAGTACTTGATTTTTAATTATTTTTAAGATATTTTTCGTTCAGTGTGAGAAAACTAGTTTCAGTAGTTTATAAATATATTTAATTATTTTTCGTCAAATAAAATTCACTCTGTATATTATTTCGTCTTAAGTTTATCGTACAGTTATGTTAAATAAGAATTTGTAAATAAGGCGTAAAAGTGTTGCCTTCTAGCACAAACGTTACACTCATAATACCAATTTGGTGCTAGGCAACATTTATACGCCTTATTTTTCCCAACACTCAAAAAAGAAAGTTAGAAAAATTTGAAAACGGGTTTCAATCCCAGTTTACTATTTTTGTACCGATTTTTAGTAAAAAAAATAATATTTAGCAAATCTTTTTGCTTTTTACATTTTGCAAATTACAGAATTTTTACAGAATATTTACAAATTTTTGTTGCTCATTTCAGAAATCATTTTACAAATTTTTGAAAACCGATTTGCTAAAATTAGCAAAAAAATTTACTAATTTTAAAAAAGTGGATATTGAAAGAAATGTTATTTCTAAATAAAACTTACACCTACAAACTTTAATTGCATTAAAATGTTAAATAAATTAAAAAAAGGGATCCGAAGTGAATATACCGACTCATGTCTAAAAATAGGTCATCCACTTAAAATAGCACTAAAAAGTTTTTTTTAGTTCTAAAAATCAGACCTAAAAGCAATTAAATTTTGACTTTAAAAGTGAAAAAAATAGACTAAAATATTTTTCAAAACAGAAATTACCAAATTAAAAAAATTTTGATGCTCGATAAAAAAAATAAATTTGAAACTTTGTACTAATATTAATAATATTTACTAAATTCTTTTGCTGATTTTAGCAAACAGATTTTAAATTCCAATTTGCAAAAAGTTTACTAAAATTAAGTAGCGGCAGCTAATTTTTTGTACAAATTTCATTTTACTACACGTCAGCAGACATGTGTTGCTAAGATTAGCAAAAAAATACCGCTAGCCTCAAATTAGCAAAATTTCCTGTAACAACAGCAAAATTTTCTGTTGTCATTAAAGACTTTTTTTTGGTGAGTGTACATTAATATGTGAAAAGGTTATAATAAGTTTGTGCTGATGCTTGTAATATTGAATATAGATCCACCTATTAGTGTGCCGATCGACTTAAAATCACCTTTTAATTCGATTTTTCAATGTCCGTCCTTCTGTCCAAGTATTTTTTTTCGCACGTTACAGATCTCAAATATAAAGATATTTTAACAAAATTTGACACGTGGTCACTATAGAGGAGAGTGGATGGTTGGCAGGTCTTCGCCCTGACCATAAAGCTTAAATTTTTTCACAAATGGTTTTAACCCTTTGACTGTCCCCAAACAAAAAAAAAAATGTTTATAAGGTACGTCCACGTACATAATCTAGTTAAAGGAAATAAGACTAATTGTGTATCACATATGATGCGCAAGTGTATCAATTATGACGCCTGTGCACCATATGTGATACATTGGTCAGTCAAAGGGTTAAGATGGGCGAGGAAGTCGGTGCTGCGGTCTTTTGGCGAGAGCTGGATATCGAGGTGTCGTATAAACTTTCCGATTACTTAAGCATTTCTGGCGGAAGTTCTGGCGGCCAAAGTGGCTGCAGACCTTGCTTTTGCCCCTGAGACAATGAGTTCCTACGTTAACTTTAATTGGCTCTTCCACTTTTTTGCACTTTACAGGTGGCAAGCATAAAGATGTTTTAATAAAATTTGGTACACTGGGCGCAACGAAAAATTAAATTAATATTAATTAGAATCAGTCCATGTTTAGACCTTTGGCCAATATAAAGGTCTCTCAACGATTTGCTTTGTTCGCACGCTACATATTTTAAATATAAAGTTGTTTAGATATATTTTGGTACACTGATTTACATAATGCCCAATAAATATTGACTAATTCTAACAAGATTCTATATCCTTGGACCCATATTAGTCAGTGTACCGAATTTCATTAAATATCTTTATGTTTGCGACCTATCCCAGCAAAAATGAAGCTGCCAAAGAAGCAATAAAAGCATCACTACTATGGCAAAGGCATCACTTCTTTTCTGATGGTTTCATCGATGAATTTAACATTAGCGTGTCATAGGATGGAAGTATTCAAATGTCGCTACTAGCATTACTCATACTTTACTCTAAGGAAGCAATGATAATACAATGATTAGATATTCTGATGCATGAGTGGAAAATGTTCACATACTTTGTAGTATTTAAGCTTTGATGAAAATTTAATTCATAAGAATGTAGAAAAATAAGTTTAAAGAAGCGAAATTTATGCATTGATATACAAATACTCTTTACTAAAAAAATAAATAATTCTGCATTAGTGAAAAAGCATATTTGAAACATTTTTCAAAAATTTTAATGAATTTTTAGACAAATTTTATAAATTTTTTCGGATAATATAAAATCTGGTTGTACAATTTGGAAACATTTTTAGACAATTTGGAAATATTTTTGAACAATTTTAAAAAATGTTTGCACAATTTTAAAACATTTTTGGGCAATTTGAAATAATTTTTACACAATTTTAAAATTATTTTGATAAATTCTGAATTAAAACTGAAAATGGTGTAGTGTTAAATAATAAACATAATGCAAAAATGCACAGATTGCGTCCTCATAAATATTTAGGGCTAAAAAAATGCAAATGACAGGCCAGCTAGTTTCAATTAAAGTTTAAAAAATATCTGTTTCTCTTGATATTTCAAAATAAAATAAAAATTGCAAAACTGCATAAATTCTAACCCTCATGAAATGTTAAACTAAAATATAAAAAATGATTTAATAAAAAAATTAAAAAAGTTCATCAGAACTATTTTTTCAATTTGAATAAATGCTTTAGATTCAAAATATATACGATATACTATAACTTATACTTTAGAAGTAATGAAGAGTGATTTTTTAAGATATGCATCGGGTTTTTATCCAGATCACTGCATTTGAGATATGAACTCATCAATTCTTTGGAAGTGAAGTGTTATTCTAAACACCAAAAAACCATAAAAGAATGTCAACTGAAGTTTAGGAAGCAATGAAAGAAGTTATAGTCACAGAATGACTACCATTTCTTTTTGCTGGGATAGCGTACGACCAAGTTTATATGAACAGACGAACATATCTAAATCAGCTTTAAAGGTGATTCTGAATCGATCGATTTACTGAAAAGTGGGTTGGGGTTAGGTTCAATAGTTATAACAAACATAAGTAAAAACGCATTATATCCTGCCCATATACTGGTGTAGGGTAAAATAAAGTAATAAAGGATAAAAGTTATTATTTTGCTTTTGGTTTTCGACTTAAATATTAGTATTCCTTTATACAAATATTATGGAAAAATAAGGAACCAAACATCATGCTAATGCGGCAAATGGAGCAAGTCACATGCGCCCAATAAGCAAAAGATGACAGTAGTGTACTTAAAATTCAATTCATTTTAAAACTTTTTAAATATGAGAAGATTCTGCTTAAAATATTTTAAACAGTTTGTTACAAACTTTGAATTGAACTAACCGGTTTTGTTGTTGATATTGAAATGTGGTTAATGGGAAAAAAACGGCTGTGAGTTTTGCCTGTTATAAATACCTTTTAATGAATAACAATTAAAACCCTCCTTACCCTGCCAAGAAGATGACCGCAGCTGAACAAGGTTAAGAGTGTGCAAAAGTTTAATTAAACAAAGTATTTTTGGAACAATGGAAATTTTGCATTTAATATTTTTAAGATTAAAAACAATTTACATTAATCTTATTTAAATTAAAAAAAAAAAAACAAAAATAAGTGTTAATTTAAACATAACAATTAGGGGCATAACTTTTCAACAATTTGTGAAAATATTAAATCACGCCTATCCATACTGTATAGAGTATAAAACCACATAAAGAAAAATGATGTCACTTTTTTGCGGACGTGTAAAAAATTCACACAGGGAATGCATTAAAATTTGGAATACAAATTTAGAAATTAAAATTGCAATTGCCTACTCTTGCAGTAAATCTTTTCTCATAAATATTGGTATGAGAATTTTCTCAAAATTTCATAATCAATATACAACTTTTTGAAAATACCATCATTTGAAAAAGCAATTACTGCATGACAGTTATTTGTGTAGTAAAGTGGTTGTAGTTATTTAAACTGCAATTAAAGTTTTTTTGCTTAAAAAAATGTTTAGTGATTTTTACCAGGTATCAGTTATAACTTTTATTTAATAAAAATTCCTTTTCGAATTATTTTTTATTTAAATATTTTTCAAATTTTTGTTTATTGGCCTGTGTGATAGTTCTTTGAACTCAAAATAAAAAAAAAAAACATTTTAAAACATGACTTTTATAAAAAATAACATATCAAGATTTTTTCTTCACTATAAAAAAAAATACATTTTAAAATAAAATCATGAACATAAGAATTTGGCGGTTTTTGAATGCTCGCCAACATCTTGCAAATAATTTCGAAATATTTTTTGATTTTTTTTAGAACCAAATATTAAAGTTATTTCTTGATTGTTAAAAAAAAATCATGAGGCAACTTTTTTAAAATAAAAATCAAAAAAATAACATAAATTTAAATACTTAAATAAATATCGAAGATATAAAAATATTTGCGAAATTGTGTGGTATTAAAAGAATTTGCAGATTAATTAAGCATTGGATTTAATTAAGTTTAATTTGTGACTTTTTTTAAATTTCAATAACTAATAAAATTCAACAGTTGTTTTCTTGCCCTCCCTACTGCATTTTGTTAACATTTAAAATATTTAGTTGTTTAAACAGTTTTAAAAATTCTTTGTTTATATTTTTTGTTGTTGTTTTTCTATTGATTTTTAATTCTCGTTTCCGTTTTTGTAAAATAGTGTACTAAATGTATGAATTTTAAGTTGACAAAGAAAGTGAAAAATGCTTAAAAGTAAATGCAAGAAAATTTGTAAATGTTTTTAATTTAACTACATTTGTAGTTATTATTACCAGATTTTTTCAACATTTGCATAATGTTTTTATTTTTACTAAATTTGTCAGTAGATTTTTTAACAGTTTAAATAACTACATATAGCATTTGATTTAATTGAAAATGAAACTGCATTTGTAAGTTATTTTAACTGTCAAACAATTGAGATTACACATACGTAATTTCCAGAGTGATATTTAATTTTATCGTTAACAATTCAGCTCTAAGCATTTTTACTTAATGTCAAGAATACACTCAGAAAAAAGTTAGTAGAAAAATTTGTAAAAAGTTTTCAATTCCACTTTACTATTTTTGTACTGATTTTTAGTAAAAAAATATTATTTGGTAGTTTTTTTGCTATTTAGATTTTACAAAAAACAAAATTTTTACAGAATATTTGTTGCCAATTTTAGAAAGAATTTTAAAAATCGTGAACGTAAAAGGAAATGTTATTTCTAATAAGAAAAATTTACACCTACAAACTTAAATTGCCTTAAAATGTTACATGGGTTAAAAAAGGGATCGGAAGTGAAGATACTTTTTACAACCGACTCATGTCCAATAATAGGACATTCACTTAAAATAGCAATAAAAAGTTTTATTAGTTTTAAAAATTAGACCTTAAAACAATTAAAATTTAACTTTAAAATCAAAAAAAAAAAAAAAATCTTCAAAAATTATTTTTCAAAACAAAAATTAGCAAACTAAAATAAAATGATAAATTCGTTGGTTTTTATTATTTTAAGCCTTTATTATTTTTTTTTTAATTTTGTGTAAAATATTTTTGGAAAATAATAAATAAAATAAAATAAAGTGTTGTTGCTCGATAAAAAAAAATTTAATTTTGTTTTCGCAATTTCAAAAAAAATTATCAGTTTTAAAGTTTAAAGTAATTTTTAATAATTTTTTTAAATTTTTTCTCCAAATTTTTTATATGTATTAAGTTTAGTTCACTAATATTTATCAAAGATTTTTGTTAATTTTTTGTTATTTAAATAAACTTTGTACCAATGTTTAGTAGCGTTTATTAACTTTCCTGCTGTTGCCATTTCACTAATATTTAGTAAAATTTGTTGCTAATTTTAGCAGATCTATTTAAAAATTTAAAATTTAGTAATGCTTACTTATTTTTTATACTAATTTCATTGTACTACACATCAGCATTGTACTACACATCAGCAGCTTAGATTAGTAAAAAATACCGCTGGGCTCAAATTAGCAATTTTCCCGTAATAACAGCAAATTTTTTAGTTGCCATTACAGACTTTTTTTTGGCGAGTGTAAAGTGATTAAAGTGTTTTTAAATCTACACAAATTGTGCTTTTATTTAACTAAATATAATTATGTCTGTAACTATTCAAGAATGTATTTGGGTATTATAAGAAATTGGAAAAAAATGGGGCAATTTTTAAATTGCCCTCTTTAGGATAGGGCCGAATTTCAGATATACCCCTAATATTAATAATAATAATAATGCTAATAAATAATTACTAAAAAATGTAATTCGCTGCTGATGTAAATAGTTTTAAAAACTGTAGGTTCTTAAAATATTGTAGTTAACCTGATTTCAGCACCTTTTGTTTACTCATAAGTAGGTTGATTTTGTTCATTATTATTTTGTTGTATAAATCTTGTTTAGGCTGCAAAATTTTATATTGATATGCTGCTTTTTGTTGTTTCTATGCAATCAGATTTATTTATTTTAACTTACCTACCGTATCTATATTTTTGTGTTTTTTTTTTTTTAATTTGTAATTTATTTTTATTTTTTTCAACTTACTTAACTACGTTTTAACTTTAAAAAACGTTCACTTGATGATCGAACTGTTTAATTCAACAACTAAAACACAACTGCTCTCATGGTAATGAATTTAACTTTAGATCAACTACGTTAATCCACAATTATTTCAATCCACACAACAACAAACGAAAGTGAATTGCAGTCGAAAAGCTTCCAAAAAAGTTCACCTTTGTTATCTCGCACTCAGAAAATAAGCACCCATGCAACACATAACCTATACAGACAGACACAACGTATTGGAATGCCAGACAAAAATTTGTATTCATTCCCATTTTATGAGATAAAAATTCCTTCTTAATAACACTTGGTACGGCAAAAAGGAGTAATTTAATATGTTCTAATCAGAATAATCAATATCACTAACAATAATATTGGCTAGAAGGTAAACATATGTAAACAATTCAAACACATGTCTTTAAATATTAACTAATAATAGTTAATTTGATAACAACGGAGAATGTAAAAACACACAAAATTAATAAGTTAATTTAGACTTAATTCAATAAATCAACTTGGAGTTGTCGTTAGCAACTCCAGTTTTAACAGTTTAAAAGCCAGGAAGAATGTTGATGAAGGCCGTAGCTGATCAGAAAAAACATTTAATTCGGCTAGTGACCAATTAACTTTTTTTTGTGTATTCTCCATGACTACAAATATAATGAAAAAAAATTCCATGATTACGAATGAAATACATTTCATATAAAAATGAAAGTGAAAAATTTCACTATTAAAATTTTCTTCCAAACACAACAAACTAAAATTCTTAAATATTGCAGATACTAAAATTTTATTTACTGTTAAAAATTGTAAGGATTTGAAAATGTTTATTATTAGAATATTATCTGGATATAATTTCAAAATGAATGAAAAATTAATTATGAAAACTAAATATCGAAAAATAACAAATTACCAAAAGAAGCCTTGGTAAAATATTAAAAGTGTTGTGTGTGAATAAATTACAACAGTTACAACACTCAACAAACTGGTTACAATCCATCTTTATTATACCATTTTGATGAAAAATTATTCAAAGTATTACAATGATTACACCTTAATCAGCCACGTCTTGAAGTTCTTTACAAAAAATGTGAACAACAAATGGGACAAACTCACATTAAGCGTTTTTTATAATTCAAACTTTAGTACACTAATAGAAATTCTGAAATGAATATTATACACAAGCGCAGCAACATGTACGGATTAAAAATTAATTAAGAAGCTTAAAAGTTGTACCAAATGTTGTATTGTTGTATCGTCGTATTAAAAAACAGAGTTGTTTTAATTTTCTTTTTAGTATAACGTTTTAATTTTCTTTTAGTATAACACTTACAAACATAATTACCAATGTTTGTTCAATTCACAACGGGTATTGTATCGTTGTATCTGTTGTATCGTGTATTACTTTACAATAGTGTAAAATTGTTGTTGGTAATTTACACCTAAAAATCTGATACAACTTTACAACTGTGTTTATTAAATGTTGTATTGTGTATCATAACATATCAGTCTCAAGTGAATGCCACTTTTTTCACTTTCACCTTTATTTTGCATTCAATTTTTATTTTTTCTCCTTGTTTCTATAAATTTATAAATATTTTTATTTTTCTTCTTCACTATTTGACGTTTTACAACATGAAAATCCAACTGACTGTTCACAACAAAATATTTGTATAGTGTATTTCAATACAACATACATTATACAATACCGGCTGTGAATTGCCCAGTTGTATCATCTTTTTTTGTGTTCTTTTAAAATTAAATTTTAACAAATCTGTTTCCAATATCACGATACAACAACACCCTTTATGAAGAACCTAAATATACAAAAATGATCATAGTAAGCAGAGGAACAACATCTTATCCAAATGTTCAACTTAATATAAACAATTATCCTATAGAACGTGTTGCCAAATTTTTATACAGGGTGTCCGTCGGGAAGGTATACTACTTTGTTTGTTTATAATTTTTGATTAAATGAAAGAGAATGGATGTTATATTGATAAATGTTTTATTTAATGTCGGGAATTATATATGGAATACAATATCAGATAAATGTCCGCCTCTGTTAGCCTCACAAATGCGAGCCCTTTTGAGCACATTTTTTTAATTTCATCACGAATATTTTGTTTGAGTTGCTCAAGCGTTTCTGGTTTGTTTGCATAAACCTTGCTTTTCAGATATCCCCACAAAAAGTAGTCCGGAGCAGTCAAATCAGGCGACCGTGGCGGCCAATCAACATCACCATTTCTTGAAATAATTATTGCGGAAAGAGGTCTCGCAGTAATTCCATTGTAATCCTGGCCGTATGCGATGTGGCACCGTCTTGTTGATACCACATGTTAATCAAGTCCAAAGCATGCAGTTGTCGCGTTAAAAAGTTTTCAATCATATCACGATATCGCTCCCCATTTACAGCTATCGTTACACCGTTTTCATTTTCAAAGAAGTAAGGTCCAATGATTCCTCCTGACCAAATTGCACACCAGACTGTCACTTTTAATGGATACATTGCCCAGAACCGACTATTCTGTTTATTCACATATCCATTCAAATGAAAATGTGCCTCGTCACTCATTATGATTTTTTCATAAAAATCGGGGTTGTCATGGGTTGTCATATTGGTATATGTACGGCAGTGTATATGGTCTGGTAGAAGAAGCTCTTGTGTCAACTGAATCTTAAATGGAAACAAATGCAAATCCTTGTGCAAAATTGTTGCCAAAGTTGTTCTTTGAAGACCAAGCTCCTGAGCACGGCGTCGAATTTAGGTTGATGGATTGTTTTGAACACTTTCTTGAGCAGCAGTAATGTTTTCAGCCGATCTTACAGTACGTTGTGGTCCATGCTTGTGTCTATCACCTACATATCCTCTTTCTTCGAAATCGTTCACTACACGATAAATAGTGCGTTTTGTTGGCACGTTGTTTCTCCCAAAAACTTCACGTAACTTTCTCATCGTCACAGTAATCGATGATTGATTTTGATAAATTGTTTTAACGATTAAAACACGTTGGTTTATCGAATATTTTTCCATAATATATTTCCCACGTGTCTACTTCACGACTGCCAAATATAAACTGTCAAGACTAATGTTTACCAAAATGGCGGCAAAACAAAGTAGTATACCTTCCCGGCGGACACCCTGTATTAAAGAGCTTGGCTTACTGAAAACTGCTGTGCGATATACACATAAACAATAGAAGTGTGTTTTGCTTACATCCAGGAAAGTTTACACAATTAGAGGGACAAAGAGATCACATCGGAATAGCTTCCTTTAAAGTTCTCGCTTACTTACGTAGGCTATAAGTATTGCCGTTTGTATTCGTATAACTACGCCAAATACTAAACGCTTACCTTCTGGAACTGACTGAATTCCTGCAAGTCTGGTTAAACTTACATTTGTTCATTGGTTTAACCGGAATGTGATTTGTGGGAATAAATAGTTCTATTCCAAGCTGTCTAGAGATGCAATAATTTTCACTTCCTACTTGTCGGGATGAGTGTAATCTAATGTTATTTATTAAAATTAGGAGTGTATCTCCAGTGTCACTCACTTCCTATGCGACAGAGAAGACAGACGAGTACTCCAGGTGATACACATATTAGGTCTGTACGAGGTAATTTTGGGTAAAGTCTACTAAATGAGAGTAAGCAAAAAATTCTCTCACAAAAATGCCTAAAATATTGCGAACGCACAAAACTACATATTATAACCAAAAATAAACGTCAAATTGTTTCATATTAAATAAATAAATACTTACATTTTCAAATTTATTTCGATAATTAAGAAACAAAAATTCTATATTGTAAATTTTTTATTTAACTTTAACTTTTTTACAAATAGAAAACAGGTCATTTTTTTAGCAGCAGGTGATTATTTGACAGTTTTCACATTTTACCCGAATAAAAAGTAGGGATAAGTTCTGGTAAAAAGAAAAACACAATTAATCTCTCATGAGCGCTCTCATTTACCCAATTTTCGTTTTAAGGAACGCTTTTAGCGGTAGCGTACGTCGAACACAGCTATTGTTTGCTTTAGATCCAGAGCAGCCACTCATTGAATTACTATAGGTGCCCAGCAAAAACATGGTATCAACTACTAACCAGGCTATTTACTCGCTTAATTACTTTTGTTCGCGATGTCCAAAAAGTAATGGGTACTCATTATTTTTTTTGGCTGTTTGTAAGCGAGAGAGTAATGACCACTTATTACTTTGTGTTTTTTGCAAGTGAGAAGATAATGACCACTCATTACTTTTGGGACATCGCGAGTAAATAGCCCGGTAAGTAGGTGATACCATGTTTTTGCTGGGTGTTGGCGTAAATAGCCCTGCGGAAAGATTCAGCTGAAACTCCAAATAGCAGGCAAAAACTACTAGAAGTTTTATACAATTTTCTTGCTTTTTATTCAAATTTGTATCAAATTTGACAAGATAATACGTACAAGAAGCTTTTAAAATTTACTCCTTTTTGGTTGTAATGCAAATTGGGCTTAACATAAAATGTTAAGAAAACTGTGTTTCATCAAACTTCTTATTCATATAAATGTCTTACCTAAAAAAATTTTACCTTGCTAAAGTTGGCCTCGGACTTTGTAGGGTTAACTGTAAAATATTAAATTCTCATTTTTGCTACAAATTTTCCCGCCAAAGTGGCAACAACGTTTTTATGTTTATTATTTCAGAGAGTTTTGTTACGTATACATGTTTGACTTGGTAGTTGAGATAAATTGGAATTCGTTATTTAAACATTTTTTTGTTTTAAATAATAAACATACTTACACATGCAAGTACCCAGTAAAAATTAAGAATCCAAAGAACAGCTTGGAGAACAACTTATATCGCATTAGCATAGGGAATAATTTATGTTTTACAAACGTCTCCTTTTGTATGGAGCTTGACCCATTACACTCAGAAAAAAAGTTAGTAGAAAAATTTGTAAAATGTTTTCAATAGCACTATACTATTTTTGTACTGATTTTTAGTAAAAAATTATTATTTAGCAAATCTTTTTGCAATTTACATTTTACAAATTACAGAATTTTTACAGAATATTTACAAATTTTTGTTGCTAATTTCAGAAATCATTTTACAAATTTTTGAAAACCGATTTGCTAAAATAAGCAGGAAGGAAATGTTATTTCTAATTAAAACTTCCACCTACAAACTTAAATTTGCTTAAAATGTTACATAAGTTGAAAAAAAGGGATGAGAAGTGAAGTTACCGACTAATGTCTAAAAAGAGGACATCCACTTAAAATAGCACTAAAAAGGTTTTTTAGTTCTAATAATCCGCCCTAAAAACAATTAAAATTTAACCTTAAAAGTAAAAAAAAAAAATTGAACAAAATATTTTTCAAAACAGAAATTACCAAATTAAAACAAAATGATTAATTCGTTTTTTAACAAATATAATCAAAATTTTTGATGCTCGATAAGAAAAATAAATTCAAAGCTTTTTACTAATATTAATAATATTTAGTAATTTTTTTTGCTGATTTTAGCAAACAGATTTTAAATTCCACTTTACAAAAAGTCTACTAAAATTTAGTAGCGGCTACTAATTTTTCTACTAATTTCATTGTACTACACGTCAGCAGACACGTGTTGCTAAGATTAGCAAAAAATACCTCAAATTAGCAGAATTTCCCGTAATAACAGCAAAATCTTCAGTTGCCATTACAGACTTTTTTTTGGTGAGTGTAGCAATATGTTCGTTCCATCCAACCTAATGCAGGTTACCTTAGAATCGATTCTAGAACCAGTTATAGAACTGGTTCTTGGACAGTGAAACCTACCGGCAATTAGTTCTAGAACCTGTTCCAAGAAACCGATGGTAACAGAACCTGTCTAGAATAGATTTAAAGGTAACCTGTTCTAAAAAATTTTGCTGGGTTTGTATGTGAGATGCTCAAAAACTTACATTTGAAATACAGTAAATGCTAAGATAAAAAGTACAGTTTTTTTCAAGAAGCACGTTTTTATTAATAGCAATAAATACTTATGCTTAAAGGTGTCCCTTAAACTACAAATTGTAGAATTAACTTTAATAAATATTTGTATTTAAAAAACAAGTTAATGTAGAATCTTAAAAAAGTATTAGTTTTAAATTTTGTCAACCTCAGTTGCCAGTGTTGCCAATGTGACACTTTTAAATAGTGCAACTTTATCGTGGCCCGATATTTATTTTTTTACACGAACTTAACAAATAAAAAAAAAAAAAGAAAAAAAAAATCAATTTCAAATTTATTTGACTAAAATAAACAAAAAGCCACGATAAGAACTAGAGATTTTATTTAATTACAAATTAAAAAAAAAAAATGGATCGAAATCGTTTAAACCGTGTTGTGGGAACCGTGCCAGCCGATTTAAAACTTATGATTTTAGGATAAAAATACCTTTAAATAAAAATAATACTAATCATTTATTTAAATGATTTTTTATTCATAATTGTAGAGTATATGGAGAAAAGAATGCTTGCTTGATCGATATCAAATATAGAGTATAGATTATGTCAAGAAAGTTTTTTATTAAGCGGGTTGATAAGAATCAAAAATACTTTCGCCTAGCTTTGATCTATTTACAAATGTAATCCCGCTAAAGCGATTAATTACAAAAAGCGCTAACAAAGGGAGGATCAATAAGTGTGTAACTTCACCCTTAGTTCATTCAAAATCAACAATGTTCCCCACAATTACTTCTGGGTGTAAAGTGAGAAAAAGTTCAAAAGTGTTCTAAAACTGCCCTTTAACGCACGGAATCATTTGAAGAGCCAATTTATACGATGCAATTGATTGCATGCTTTTTTCTCAATACCCTTTTAAAAGTTGCTTTCAAAATTACTTTTTTTTTGCTCTAAAGCCGAATGTGAATGAAGCAATAAAAGAAGAATACGTATGAGTGCGAAAGAGAAATAACAAAAACATGCACGAAAAACGAAAACCGTGCCTCTATTGTTACTCCTCTTCCTTCTCTACCCCGTTCACCACCAAACAGGAATTGCAGGCAAAAAATTGACCGAGTAAATTGGCTCGAAGTGATTTTTCATTAAAAATATTAAAAATGGTATTAAAAAAATGATTAAGCTCGAAAATACAAAAAAATACTACATACCTTAAACACATTTGACTTGAATACTTTTTCGTATTTTATAATGTAGTTTTTTTTTTTGTCAAGTTACAAGTTTAGATTTTAGAATGCGATTAAAATTTTTAAAATTTTTAAAACTTTTTCAATTAATTTCAAACACTTGATTTTGTACAATTTTAAAAAATAAAATTAAGCCTTGCAAATGTCTACACAGAAAAAAAGTACAATAAAATGTCTTGTGCCTAGTAAATTTAACATTCATAACTCTTTCCTTTTTAGCGATAGAGAGAGAAAGAGAGCTAAAATAACATTCTATTTGAAATCACGGAATTCCTTTTTTAAATTTTTTTTAAACTCAAAGAGTATGCACTTGATAGTGAGACTATGATGCTCACGAATCTCTCCATCATAAGTGAACTCGCACCAATCTCAGGCAAAGAGAAATCCTATTTAAACCAAATAAAATAGACGTAGAAATCCACTGAGATAAGGAATAAAAACGTTGTCTAAATTAATAATTTAAGGCAAGAATCTCAAAAGCACGAGATCCATGTTGTTACGGAGACTAAGGCCGAGTTTTTAGGATGTAGATTATCTTTAAACTCAGTTTATCGCAGTTTGTGACTTGAATACTGATTTTGAAATTTGTTTTAATTTATTTTATTTCAATGAATTCCAAAATTGTATGTAACGAAAAGTTGATGCGACTAATTTATGTTAATAAAATTAAGCCTTGCAAATGTCTACACAGAAAAAAAGTACAATCTTTTTGTAAATTGTTATTTTTCATATAAAAAACTCTTAAAAAATAATAAGGGAAGTTATAAAAAATTGTTTGTATTTACAAATTCCAATTTTGGTGCTTTAAAAAAAAATTATTTGTAATTACAAAAATGGTCTGTGAAAGGTGTTTCATAATACAAAAATAATTTTGTACTATAAAACCTGGTGTTTAGGCCAAGTTATTGTAACAAATAAATTACATTAAACCAACTACACCACAGGCAGCACTACACCTCTTGTGTCCATTTTCTATCACCTCATGTAAGATTACACCACGGCCAATAATGGAACGTGGACCCCTTAAAGTAAAAGTTGTTTTTGTAAAATTGTGATACCAATCAGGTGAATTATTTGGAATGAAATGTTGATTAAGTATGCCAATTTCACGATCTTTGTCACCAAAACCATAGTTTTCATCAACAGCCATCTGAAATATAATGAAAAAAAAAAAATTAACCAGACCTACTTTGGAGCAAGAGAACCGTATATTTTTTTTTACTAATGATAAATGTAATATAAAACTTACTAAGATATTTTCTTAAAAATCTAATAAACTTGTTTTTTTTTCATAAAATCAGGAAATATTACATAAGAAAGATATGAACTATTTCTGAGTATTTAAACTATTTCGTTTTTACCCAAACATAGGAATTTTTATTCATTTTAAGAAAAAAGTTTTAATTAAATTTGACTTTAATTGAGAAAAATTTTCTTCAAATGAATAAAAATTTCTATGTTTGGGTAAAAAGGAAATAGTTTATATTCTCAGAAATAGTTCATATCTTTCTTATGTAATATTTCCTGATTTTATGAAAAAAAAAAACAAGTTTATTAGACAAAAATTTATACATTTTTAATAAAAATATCTTAATTTGCATACTAAAATATAATAAAACTAATGCCTGTTCTTTTCTGATAAAAAATGTTGCCTTTTTTCTGCCCTTTTTTATAAAATGTTTTGTGCCTAGTAAATGTAACATTTATAACTCTTCCCTTTTTAGCGATAGAGAGAGAGGGCTAAAACAACATTCTATTTGAAATCACGGAATTCCTTTTTTAATTTTTTTTTAAACTGTCAAAGAGTATGCACTTTATAGTGAGACTATGATGCTCACGAATCTCTCCATCATAAGTGAACTCGCACCAATCTCAGGCAAAGAGAAATCCTATTTAAACCAAATAAAATAGACGTAGAAATCCACTAAGATAAGGAATAAAAACGTTGTCTAAATTAATAATTTAAGGCAAGAATCTCAAAAGCACGAAATCCATGTTGTTACGGAGACTAAGGCCGAGTTTTTAGGATGTAGATTATCTTTAAACTCAGTTTATCGCAGTTTGTGACTTGAATACTAATTTTGAAATTTGTTTTAATTTATTTTATTTCAATGAATTCCAAAATTTTATGTAACGAAAAGTTGATGCGACTAATTTATGTTAATAAACATGGAAATGGCAGACAAAATTAGTTTTCGGTTTTACTAAACCAAGTTTAACTCACATTCCAAAAACTCGGCCTAAGTGTACTGAAAATCACGCAACTATGGTTAAGATAAGTCTTATACGTTCAAACGTATTTTTGTTTTTTTCAAGTTTTCAATTTAAAATTTGTATGAAATTTGAAAGTCGAAAACTTGTAGTTTTTGTAGTTTTCAAATTCAAATCCTGTTTGACTGCCAAAGCTAGTAATGTAAACAAGCTGGTTTAGAAACCAATTTTATTTGATTTTTAATTTGATTTCGGTTAAATGTATATTCGCTGTAAATTGTTTTGATATTAAACAATTTTATCGGGAATAAACATTTTATCGGGAATATAAAAAGATAAATCTCTGCAGACGATTTCTTGGAATAAAAAACAAATGATGCTTACTGTGTTTGGATCAAGATTTCTACCCATATTTAAACAACCGTTTGTTGTATCTCCCCTTTCTTTAAAATTCATATAATATTCAGCTTTCTTTTGACCTCTAAAATTCCAATATACCCAAACATCACCACCGCATACTTTTTGTGTAAATTTTATAAATCCTGTAACATGGCCACTTGTAAGCTTAAGATATGCATAAACGACATTACTTTTCTGAAATTTGTTAGATAGTTAGTGTTTTTCAACAACTACGTAAATAACGAATTTACCTCTTCTGCTAAAATTGGGACAGTAATTGCCGCCGCCATAATGATTATTATTAACAAATGCCAAGAATACATACTGGAATACTGGAAAAAAGAGAAAAATTTAGTATGATTATTAACGCTGCGGGAAAGGGACCTTTCCCAAGACACGTCACGTGAAGGGAGAAGTTATTTTTCCTCTGTGACATGTCAAAGGACTGGTCTAAAAGAACATCTCATACAACTAACCCCAAAGAACAGGACTCGTACTTTCAAACTCATCACATGATAGAGGCTTTTAAACCGATCATGCGGTATGTTTTTTGTGAACCGGTTCTGCTTTCACCTAACACGGGACTAGTTTTTTCAGACCCAATACGCGATAGGGACTTTTCATACCAAACACGTGATAGGCACTTTAGATACCGATCCAGTTTTCACCTACCACAGGACTGGTACTTTCAGACCTATCACGTAATATTGACTTCTAAACCATTCACGTGGCAGGTACTTTAGGATTCGGTCCTCTTTACACCTATGTGGTATGTATTTTCAGAGCCGGTTCTGTTTTCACCTATCACGGGACAGGTTCCAATTCCCAACTAACCCTATTTTTCCCGCAGGGAAGGTTTGTGATGAAAATCGAAAACGATCCTTAAAAAAATCCTTAAAACCCGTCCCATGTAAAAATCGAAATATATATGAATATACATGATCATACATGGGATTGTATGTGATCATACATTGGCATACATGGTCATATACGTCCATGTATGGTTCAATATATGACCATACATGATCACTCTCAGGTGACCATACATCTTCGGATCCGAAATGTGATATATGAACAGACTTAAGTGATATATGAGCATATTTGATCATATATAACCATATACGACCTCAAATTTCGGATTCGAAGATATATGGTCATATATGAAATCATGTAAGGTCAAATATTAAACTATACACGGAAGTATATGACCATGTTTGCCCATGTATATAATTCGATTTTTACATAAGATGTTAAAATCGAAATATATATGCACATATCGTACATGGGCGGTTATATGATCATAACATATCTGGGCATACATTTTCATATACCTTTAATGCATATTTCAATTCCTTACCGTATATAGTGTCACAAATGTCCATATATTTGAGGATAAATAGCCGTATATAGTCATATATGCTCATATATAGTTCCTACATGCTCATATACGACCATATACGGCCATATATCCTCAAATTTTGAATTGGAAGATATATGTGAGATTATGTTTGTTCGTTTATTGAAATATGCATGGATACATACACACACACAAACCTTCGTTACCAAGTAATTAGGAGCATTTCAACAAATAAAGTGTTTTGAAATAAATTATGCAAAAATGAAGTAGAAAAAAACTTAAAACTCTAATTTAAAATATTACTTGTGTGCGCATAATGTTTGCGATACAAATTTAATGATTGAAATGCTCTAAATTACTTGGCAAGGATTTTTTTTGGGTGTATCTACTGATGTGTTTCTTCTAAACTTGCCAGTGCTAATTGTACCTTATGTTGCTTTTAGCCAATTTACTTTAATCCGTTTAATATAACATCTAAAATGCAACTGTTCTGTCATAGCAATAGATCAACATTTGTCGACTGATTTAGCTAGTTATTACTTGTCAAATCGCATATGAGGCTTTCCATACCAACTGACCATCTAAAAACAAAGTATACCGTATCAATGTCAAACTTACAGTATTCATTAAACTTTAATTTTGAATAAAATACACATAAACTTACACAATGAATTTTATTTTATTTTGATTTGAAAGCTTATTATTGCATGCAAAGAAAAAAAAAACATGGTTAGCACAATTATATTCGGAGAGCATTATATATTTTTGGGTTTAAAAATAATGTAGTTATCGTGATGATAATGTGAAATTATCATTATTTTATTATAAAGGGTGGTTAAATTTTAAGGGCCGATGCTGATTTTGAATAAAATACAAATTATTTAGGAAATTATTGTCATTTCTTTTTATTATGATAATATGGTATGGTTCAATTATGTATGGAACAAAATATCGGCCAAATGGCCGCCGCGACCTCGGCGGCACACCTCCATCTGATGGTCTAAATTTTCGATGACGCTGAGGCATAATTGAGGTTCTATGTCGTTAATGTGCCAAATTATCTCATCCTTTAGCTCTTTAATTGTTGCTGGCTTATCGGTGTTCACCTTTTCTTTCAAATACACGGCCATTTAATTTGTCGCACAAACGAGCCATTGTTTCGTTAGCTGTGTGGCAAGTGGCACCACATATCGTGCACATCCATATCTTGCAATTCGCCAGCCCATAAACCGCACCAAACTGTCACTCTTTGTGGGTGCATTGGTTTTTCGACAATCACTCTTGGATTATCATTCGCCCAAATGCGGCAATTCTGCTTATTGACGAATCCACTGAGGTGAAAATGTGCCTCATCACTGAAGATGATTTTCTTCGAAAATTGAGCATCCACTGTTGCCATTTCTTGCCACCATTCTGACCATTGACGACGTTTGAAATGGTCAAGAGGCTTTAGTTCTTGAGTCATTTGCACCTTGTAAGCGTGTAAATGCAAGTCTTTATGCATAATGTTCATCAACGACGAGCGAGTTGAAGTGGATGGCTCTTCAGCCACACTATCACGAACAGCAGCAATATTTTCTGCAGTACGAGCTGTACGAGCATGCACTGATGTTTTCACATCTCCTACAGACGCACATTTGGACGATTAAATTGGCCGAAAAAATCACAAAGTGCACTATATGCATTTTGATTTGATCGCTCATTTTCATAATAAGCCTGAATAACTTTAACGCGTTGCTCGATTGTGTATCTTTCCATGGTTCAAATTGAGTTAGTCTGAAATTGAAAAATGTCAAATGAAATACAGAAAAAAACTTGACGTTTAGGTGTGGTTCTTATTCAACATCGGCCCTTAAAATTTAACCACCCTTTATCAACACTGAACTGCGAATTTGTCATTGAAAACAAACTTTAAAAATAATAAACATAGTTCCATATAAATGGAATAAATTCATATCAAATACAATTCTATGAATCAGAAATTGTTTAAGTAATATTTTGTTTTTTTTTTTTTTTTTGTAATTTGAGCATATAAACTAATCAGCTACATTAAGATCAGTAATTGGCCCCTTCTTGTACGCATTAAAGCAACTTTACAAAAAAAGTTTAAGAAAAATGCAGCATCCAGTAATTTCGAACAAAAACTTTTGTATACCAATAAGGCTTGAGCCATGTCATAAATGGAATTCCATCTAGTTTGGCTAGCTTTTTTCAAGTTTAGCTTTTTAGCTAAAGAAGAAATTTTTGGTGTTCGCAATTGTTTGCAAATAGCTCTGCATTGATCAAGTATTTGCTTAAAAGAAGGACTATTTATAGTGTCAAGCACTGCAAAATGGAATGCAAGAAATGTAATGTATTTTATGATTTTTCTATCAAACATTTATCACGCCAAAAACAGCAAGAATATTTTTTATATACTTTTGAACCCGAAGCTGGTTAAATTTTTGGATTAAGCGCGTTCGGGTTCAAAGTATTTATGAACAGCGAACCTGAAGCCATTTGGATTCGGGTTCGATTTTAGTCCCTGCATTTTTCTATGAATGTAGGGGTTTAAGAATAAAATGCTTAATAAAAATAAAAAGGTTTTTAAACATATTTTCCACACACAATTTCTTTGATTAACAGTTTTTTATATTAATAAAGGGTTTGTGAACAAATTCCATGTAAAATGTCAGTTTGTTTTAAATAATTTAACAAAATAATATAATTCTATTAATATTTTTTTGTTTTTGTATCTTTACAGGTGAGTTGTAATAAAACACTTGATTTGGTAAGATCGAATGGTTTCTTCCTTCAAATGGAATTCGACTTGTACACACAGAAAATATATTCATTGTAACAACCGAATTTCTTGCCAACCGCATGGTTTGTTTGAATCCACCGATATATTTGTTTGTGGCAAGCGAAATCCGGTTGAAACCAAATATTTCAATTATATCAGGTAAAACATTTGGTTGGGGCAACTAAAAAATTCGGTTGCTGTAACCAAAATATTCAGTAAGCAAGAAATTCGGTTGTCACGATGAATCTGTTGAATCTCTGTGTATGATCACGAGATATTAAAATATGATCAATTTTGTCCAAAAATACTATCGCTGGCAACTCTTCCTTATTTGGCATTGGAATAAAACATTTGTTTATTAAAAAAACGCTTCTTTTTTAATTTTTGGTAGAATTTTGTATTTTCACTAAAGACAACATACACTGGCGGTCATAAAAACCGCACCATTGGCAACTCTTCAGCAATTTCGATAAATGTTCAAAACATTTATGCCTATTTACCGTTATGTAACGAATCAAGCAGAGTCTGCCAATTTTTTGCCGCATCACTATGGTTATAAATCCTTTTTTTGGAAGAACGTAAAAAAATTTCTACACGGTATAAGCAATTGACCCGTGACCAAAAGGTAGAAATTTTTGTTTTAAAGGATATGGGAGTTCCTTATCGTCGCATAGCACATAAAGTGGGATACTCACATTCAACCATTACGAGGCTCATAAGAAAGAAAAAAAGGATCAGGAAGACCTCGGAAGACTAACACCCGAACATACGGCATATTACGAGGAATAAGTTTAAAGGATCGCTTCAAAAGTGCAGTGGAAATAAGGGCGGAAATGAAGAGCTACCACAATGTGGATTAAAGCGCGGAAATTTTGCGTAGAAGGCTTCAGGAGTGCGGACTATATGAAAGACGACGGCTAAAAAGCTCTTATTGACGAAGCGGATAAAATCAAACCGCTTGGCTTGGATCAAAAAATATCGAAACTGGACCCTCGACGACTGGAGAAAAGTTTTATGGTCTGATGAAAACAAATTCAACTTGCTATGCACAGATAATCTGCCGTATGTTCGTCGTTCAGATGATGAAAGTTACAAGGATAAGAGTGTAGTTAAAAGAGTGAAGTTTCCAGTAAGCCAGATGGTGTGGGGTTGTATTTCCTACTTTACCCGGGGTTCCTTATTCCATATTCACGGAACCGTGAGCGCTGAAAAATATGGACAAATTATTAGGGACCACCTTTTCTTTTTTTTCTTTTCTTCAAATTTCTGTATGGTGCAGTTTTTATGACCGCTGGTGTATTATATTATGGTTATCAGATTACATATACGAAAATTGCCTCTCCCCAACCGCCGCTTCAGTTTTAACAACTCATGAAGTTTAACAATCGACTCTGATATTTATTTGCTAAGATGTTTATCACAGAAGTAAGGTTGGCCAAGGAAGAACAAACAATTTTGCGTTTACTGCGGCTTTGTCGTCTTGGACATTCACTTCAGAAGAAGCTCTTGAGTGTTTTGATACCCTTATACAGTTGGCCGCGTAACAGGGTTAATCTTCACTAGATGCCAGGTCATCGTGGACATGTTGGTAACGACTGCGAACTACCAATGGCAAAGGACCTTCGAAACAATTCTTTGGGGATGAAACAGGCGAAACTATTGGTCAACCCCTTTTCCAATAGGAAAATTTTGGACTTTGCTAGGAACGACATTAGGTTACTAACAGGGTTTCTTACCGGACACTTCGGATTGAAGAACTATCATTTGTGGAAGATGAATCTGTTGGAATCGCCTCTGTGTCGGCTATGTCTTGAGGAAGACGAAACAACCATCCACATTTTGTGTGAGTGTGTTGTATTGCATAGAAACAGGAGGAAAGTCTTTAATAAGCAATTTTTAGGTCCAGAAGATATTAGGAACTCTTCTCCATCTTCTATATTAAAGTTCATTGGTTTAGTTTTATGATCCTTGGTACAAAAGATCCATATGGATCGCAGTGCCGGCCGTTGTGCCAGATCTTGACTTAATACTTCGGTTATCAGATGAAAGGTATTTATAAAGTGCCTCCAGCGGTCCAAGCATGTCCTGCTATATTAAATAAAACATTTTAAGTTTTTTTTTTTTTTTTTTTGCATGTAAATATATGTGATTTAAATGTCAAATAATCTGTTGTTGATTTGAGTGGAAAGTTGTTAAGCTTTTTTGAAATTCATGCTAGACAGAGACAGATTTCTTAGATTTCCTTTTTCTGTCACTTATCCAAATTTTATCAAAATCGGAGTGTTTAGCTTGGGTTACGTCCCTTGTTAATGTTTTGCTAGCCCATAATATGAAAAAATTAAAACAATCCCATAAATGTACATAGGTCAAATTTTATAAAATATAAATTTATAAAAAAAAAAATATTTATTCATAAAATGTACTTCTCTATTTTACATTACACCAGCCAAAATTAACTAACAAACTATTTTACTATTTTACATTATATACGTTAAATAATTCTTCTAAACTTAAGTGTTTTTCAAAAATTTAATTAGCGACTTTAAACAAAACAAACAAAAAAGACAAACTTAAATCTCTGTAAAGATTTTATAAATCATCCATGATCTCTGTAGTTGGTGAACCTTTTTGTTTTAACAATATTAAAACTACTTAAAATTAAATCTCTTCTTGTAAACGAAAGAGATTATTCAGTAATTTTCATATATTATGCCGATGTCGACCCAAAGATGATGTATGCATGGGCGGTGTAGGATGTGTTTTACAATTTTCAATAAGACTATTGCTGCTATCCTGAGTTGATGTCTCATCGAGTAACGATTTATTATTATTGCTGTTGCTGTTGCTGTTGTTTTTGATGTGAGCACGTTTCATGGGACGTTTACGTTCTAATTCGGCATTCGAATTGAGTTCCACCGTCTGTAGACTTTGTGCTCTTTGCAGGGAAAGACGCAAAGGTTTCTTGGGCGGTGTTGGTCTAACAGAACGAACCTCTGACATTGTATCACTAGATTGTTGACGTTGTCGGTTGCGTGTATTTTCATTTTCACTATCAAAATCCAAGGATTTAACGCTGCGCATATCGGATGGAAGACGAGCCCTTAACGTTTGTACCTCTGTGCTGCGTGATGTATCACGGCGACGTTCATGATGATGGTGACTGCAAGCAGAGAAATGTTATTAAATTATTTTTGAAAATTGTACACTGAGATTTTTACTTGACTTAAAAATAATGAAATTTTTCATTAAACCAATGAAAGAAACTTTTTTCCACAAAGTGAATAAAATTGTTAATGAAACTTGTTCATTAAGTGTATGAAACTTTTAATAAATAAAATAATATTTTCCAACAAATTTTATGAAAAGTTTGGATGATATCATGAAAAAATTCGAATTTAATGTTAAAACAACATAAATTTTTGTAAAATAAATCAATTTTTGTTTTTTTGACAAATTCTTTTTTGTTAACATATTTTGAAATATTTTCGTATTTTTATGCATTAATTATTATTAGTGTAGTGTATTCTCACCTGTTAGGTTGATTAAGATGTTCTACACTTCTGGCATGCAATTGTGCCTTCGCAATCGATCTTTCATAACGTTCTCGCTCTCGATCTTTATGTCTTTCCTTGTCTCTTTTATGAGATTGTTGCGACACATAAGCTGAATCGCTATTAATGGAGATTTTGGAAGCAGACAGTGATTTGTTGGATATCATAACATTTATGTCATGATTGCTATTCTCCCTAATTAGGGTTTTTGTAATATGAGCAGCCGATTTACTTTTACTCAAACCATGACGTTTATTTTCTATGTCTGGAGTTTCATCTCCCAACAGTTCTATGGGTTTGCCTCCTACCAAAGTGGTTATGTAGTTGCCTCTTTGAAAGATTAATGGTTTATCTGGTGGCGTCGAGGGCGGTGAAGATATACTTATGCTGGTGACATGACCGTTGTTGCCATAATGCATTTGTTGATTGTCCTGCTGCTGTTCCAGCTGATTATGATGTTGATGATGATGTTGCTGGTGCTGTTGCTGGTCTTGCTTGTTAGTTTGTAATTCTTTAACTTGTTCTTCCAAATATGAAATTCTGTGCTGCAAACGCATATTATTTTCTTTCTCTTGATCTAGTTGCTTTTGCGGTATCGCTGCCGGTTTCTTTCGTAAGACCACAATTTGACATTTGCCCGTATTACCAATCAGTTTTTGGAATTCATCTTTGGTTTTACATGCTACCAGTTTATTATTTATTTCCAAAATACGATCTCCTTTATATAAACCATCACCTTCCAAGGCCCACTCCACATAGAAAACGCCAGAGGTTTCTGGTATTTCTTGAGCTGCCCATCGACCAGTTGTAGCATGGACTGCATGCAAACTAAGAATAACACCACTATTTAGAATGCTAAATTAAGACGAGAAGGAAAATAAAATCAATTGTTTTTTGGATCTTAAAAGAATCAAACACACTTTACAGTTTATTAAAAGACGGTGTAAAATATATTTTTGAAAGTAAGCGATGTAAAGCGATTAAAGAAAACGATGTAAGCGTAAGATGTTTCAAGCGAGTACTTTTTGACACACTCACAATATTATTTCGTTAAAAATAATCTAAAATACATATTAAATTAATCGGAAATGTAATCAAAAAGCGGACTACTGATTTTTCATTATACTCAACCCTTTTTGTTGTTTATTTTTAATCATTGTTTAACAATCGACAAAAGTAGTAAAAGCAATCTAAAGTCTTTTAAAACAACCATCAATTTTTAACAGACAAAACGTAAAAAAAAAACGATTTTTGTGGTTTGTTTTTAAAATTTAACATTTTTTTTACTTGTATGTAATTTTATAAAATACAGCACACACAGTTGTATATATTTTTATTTTCTATGTTTGTATCTTTATTTGAATAGTTTCTTGTAATTTTTATTGAAATAATTTTGTATATAAACAAACTATTTTGGTAAAAAAAACAAAAAGGAATTATATGATTTTTTTTTTAGAAACAGAAAACATAAAATTTTACATTTAACAGAAAATATCAACTCCTACTGAATGTCTGTAAATTTTTATAGTTTGTTTTTTTGAATGACTGATTCAAATAGTTAAAAAATAAATTTCTATGAATTTCAATTACTTTTTAAATAATCTAAATCGGTAACGGAAAATATATTGTGAGTGTATCCCTTTTTAAATTTAAGTCAAATTTGGATTTAGAAAACAGAAAATAGAATCGTATTAACAGTCGAATTTTTTTCCAATGAAATGGTTCGCTCGTGCTAACCGAACTTTTTTGGTTGTGACGCCCCATGGCGTAAATCGGTACAGTAGTCCGGTAAATTTAGGACAATAAATTTTAAATGTTGTTTTTTTTAATATACCTGATATCAAAACACATCGTTTAAAATTCGTCGTCCCAAATTTATGGGTCGGCGATCCGATTTACCTCTATTCCAAAGTAAGTAGGAACATTTTAATTAATTAAGATAGACCTAGAACCCAGTCTAGGCAAAATCCCGAAAACTTAATATGTCGAAATTGGTAAAAGCACACATTTTAATAAATTTCTTTGCAAAATTTATTTCTTTTGTTCTAGGTGTATTTCTGAGAAAATCGTTTATATGGGGATTTGGTCTAAACATGGGTTTTTCCATAGATAGTGTAGCAAGTTACAATAAAATATTATTGTATTTGCGATTTAAAGCATTCAAACAAAGAGAAAATCTCATTTTGAAGGGACATTTGCAGGCGCAATATCTATAAACTTGGACCGATTCCAAATAAATTAAATACGGTTTGCCCTTGGGTTTGGTTGTAGCAACTAAACAATTTGGTTGAGACAACAAATTTGACTTCTAAATGTAGTTATGCTGACAACAACATTCACCTTAAAATAATTTATACATAAAACTTACCTAAAAAGACTTTGGGGCTCATCTTTCGATTTTTCCAGTCTAGCTTGTAAAGCTCTGGCTTCTTCGACAATCGATAACATCTGTAACTCCTCGCGGCCCAAAGCATATTCCAATTCAGCTTGTCTTATTCTAACATCAATATTACTATTATAAGAAAAACAAATCGAATTAGTTATTGTTTATTATATGTTAAATCAGAGAAATTTTTCAGCCCAAAAAAAAAGTTCCTTGAGGCTAAAGAATTGCGTTTTTTCTAACTTACACTTTCGATCGTTTTTATCAACAAACTTTTTAGAAAGTTTGTTTTTCTTAAAAACAAACTTCCTTTACCAATACTTACTCTGTTATATCGAGTTTTTCCAAAGCACTTTTTAAATTCCTTATCTTAATCTTCTTATTTTCAGCTTCTGTTTTTAATTTCTGTAACTTTTGTTCGGCTGCCGGCTTATCGGCCTCATTTAAGGGGGGACCACAGGGGCGTGGTAATTTTCCCAAACATAATTGTATGCGTAAATTTTGTATAACTGTTTCACGATCTTGTAAAGCTGAACGTAGTTCTTTTGATTCATTACGGGTAGAGCGAGAAGATAATGTGCCACCACCCAATGAGTTGCCCTTTCGTCTGCGTCCAGTAGTAGCACAATGTGGTGTAATTGAACTGAGATTTGTATCGATGTTGGCTAAAGCTTTGGCATTAAGATTATCATGTAGTAAACTATATTTTGCAGATGAATTATTGCAACTTTTGGAATTTAAAATTGTCTGAAATATAAAAAAAAAAAAACAGTGGAAAAGTATTTTTAATAATGAAATCTTAAATAAAACACAATAAAGAACACATTTGTTCAATTCTGCTGTTTTAAGGCACAACTATAATTTAACTTCTATTTTGTTAATTTTATGTGGATAAACAAAAAAGGCCGTAATTGGCCGGGATCATTAAGTGATTACGCGTTTATCATCCGTCTAGATTAAATATAAAATTATACATACAGCAATAAGTAACGGCCCAAAATTTATGTATTTATGTTAATTCATATTTCAAAAAAAATTTCAAGGACGTAGTAAAAATGGGTGTTCAAAAGGTCGAAAATTCTCCCCCTTAACGGCCTCCCCAAACCTCTGAAGTAAGGAAAATAAAATTTGTAATTAAGGAGGAACCTTCAGTGTGGACATTGACTAAGGCGGGATTTTTGAAAAATCATACGGGGAACAAAAAAGGGGAAAATTCTTCCCTTGACGGCCTGCCAAAACTGCTGGAACTTGGAAGTTCGGTTCCTCAACCGGCGAAGATATTAGCTTATTCGGAAAATCCTACGGCGAGGGGCTAAATAGAAATAAGTTCTCCCCCTGGAACTCAGACAGTATTTTTGGACATTCCTATGGGGAGAGGAAAAGTCTCACCATTAACGGCCTACCTAAACCCCTTTGGCAAGCTGCCTGAAATTTAAAATATGTACTCCATGGAGTATGGACTCACATATTGACAAGGTTTATTTTGAAATTTTTGCCAGGAACGTGGTAAAAATGGGGTTTAAATAGCGCGAAAAGTCTCTCTGTAACGGACAGACCGCTGGAACTTAAAAGTTGATATTTAGTATAAAGGTTCCTCCTCCGGTGTGGACATCAACTAAGACGAAATTTTTGGAATATCCTACGGATAGGACAAAAAAGGGAAAAGGCTTACCCCCTTGACGGCCTGCCTAAACACCTTTGGCTAGAAACCTGAAGTTTGAAATAAGTGTTCGCTAGATTTAGCCCATTCCTGCCTAAACCTCTTTTGGCTAGAAAAATTAAATTTAAAATATGGGCACTCTGAAATATAAAATATGTCTTCCTTTGCGTGTGGGATCATTCTCTAGTAAGTTACAATTTTCATTTGTGGAGTTCAGGCTTTAGCCCGGACAACATTGTTTCTACGCTAACAACTTAGAGCCCGCTAGTTTAATATATTTATCTTTTTTTTTTTGTTAGAGTTTGTTAGATTTCTTTTAAATTTAATAGTTTTTTTTTGGTTTTCCTTTATTTTTCTATTTTTGTTTTTTTTTGTGGCATCTTTTTTTATCTTTTATCTTTTATGTTAGCAATAATTGTTATCGAATACAGCCGAAGAACTATGACGACATATATTGTCGGCAATAAATATGTACCAAATCGACAACATGAAAGATAATATAATTTTAACATTTGCTGTAATATATTGTCTACATATTTATCAGTCTAGACTGAAGGTTAGTGTAGTTAAATTTTCAATGTAAGAAATGGACGCAGGTTCCAATTTTAAAATAAATATAACACACAAACAATTAATACAATTTAATGGAAAATCACTGATAAAACGTGTCTGTCTATAGGAAAAAGGCAGAAAGTAGGGACATAGTCTACATAGTGTGATTTTAAAATGAATAGTGTTTATAATTTTTAGAGAAAAAGGTTTACTCTTCTTCTTAACCTCAACCTTACTCAATCAAACATTTTTGTTTATTAACTTTATAAAATTAATGAAATTTTAACTTGAAGCTGCATTCATACTGAACATCAAAAATCGTATTTTATTTTATTTTCAAGTTTTCGACTTTCAAATTCCATACAATATTTTGAGGTTCAGTATGAATATAGCTTAAGTTAATTATAGTTCTAGCATTCGATTTAAAAACTTTTATTCATACAAAATATAATTTTATTTACAATCAATATAAGTAAACAAATTTTCTCTTGTAATTAGAGAATTTCTATTGGTCCTTGGGTATATCATAGACACCACATTCACGATTAGCCGGCAAAGATTTATCAATTTTCTTGGGATAAGGCAAATTTAAATTATCCATAATCTTTATAAATTCCTCCAGGGATTTAGTTAAACGTGGATTATAGTGTTTTTCTTCCCATACCGAACTTTCCAATTGACCTCTGAAATTGGGGGAAAAAAATCATAAAAAGTTTTAAAAACAGCATTTATCATTTTCATAACTTACTTGTAATCATGGGCTGGGTATATACGATAGTTATCGGGTAATGTAAAGATTTTATTATGAACATTTTCATATAAATGTTCTGAATTGCCTTCTTGGAAATCAGTACGGCCACAGCCTCTTATTAGTAAAGTATCACCGGTAAAAATACAACCTTGTTCGGGTATGACATAGGTCATGCAGCCATTAGTGTGACCGGGTGTGGCAAATGATTTTAAGGCATGACGTCCAAATTCTACCGTATCACCTTCGTGTATACATATATCGGCTTTAGCTCCACTGGCAGCAGATATTATCGATCGACAGCCGGGCAATAATTGTTTTAACCAACCACTTCCGGTAATATGATCAGCATGCATATGGGTATTAACTAAGAAATAAATGCAAATAAATAATTTTTGACAATTTATATTAAATTTCAGAAATGTGTATGTTGACGAATGTCAACGAATGCGTCTTCTATATTATATTTCGTATTCAAAATTTCAAAAGTCCAATTCGAATATTTTCCCATAATTTTTAAAGTTTTGTTTATTAAAATACCGAAAAAAATTAACTGTGGAAATAGTATTATAGTTTTTACAAATTTTTGTCTGTTATTTCAAGATTTTTGCAGTAAAAACTTATTTTTAGTTATATTTACTGCATTTGCTAGTTGTTTTTAACAGTTAAAAATAACTAGTTAGTTATTTAAATGGTTAATATCTATTTCGTCTTTTTGACTGTCATTTTTTTTTTTTTTGGTAAATTCTACCGACAAATTTTTTCAAGTCCGCATGTGAATTTCACAATTTGACTACTTACCAGCATATTTCAAAGTCAATCCCAAATCTTTAACCAATTGAGCATCACGTTTAGCTTGTTCCAGAACGGGATCTATAATAATGGCTTCATTGGAATTTAAATCAGCCAATAAATAAGTATAAGTACTGCTTTCCGTATCAAACAGCTGTAATAAAAATTTAAATTTATTATGAATTGTGTTTAACGAAACAAAAGCTTTGGACTTACTTGGCGAAAAAAGAAATCCGGGGAGAATGAAATTGGTGGTAACATTGTTGCTGTAGTTGAACAGTGATGTAAACGTAGGTGTCGTTTTGCAAAAAGAGGCGTGGCAGAGGTAAACGATTGTTTTGTTACGACACCTTGGTATTGCGATAGTAATGACTGGCGAAAAGCACAAAGTAAACTAAGCACTGGTGTTTTCATTATAAAAGCCTTTCTGTAGTCGTTAGTGAACCTGTTAGAAAATGATTTTACTAACTTGGTTACTGGCGTTATCTAAACATCACAGCAGATTAACAGCAATTTAATAAATTGTTGATAATGTTTTAATTGAAAACAAAACAGATTTAAAAATAATTCTGTAGAATTTTTGAAATCGCAAATAAATTTAAAGCTTTTTATTAAAGACTCCCATTGTCATAGTAAACAATTTTATTGCATGCTTACCTATTGTTTACTTTTATTTTTTATTTGCAAGCACAATTCTATTTGAGTCCATCAATTTACACAATTCTTTCATTATAATTTTTTACTCTTTCGTAGACGTCAAAAAAAAAAACAGCTGTTTTTCTTATTAGACGTTCGAATGTTTATTAAATTGTGTTATTTTTTTTCTTCATTCATCTGTCATTATGTTGCTCTTCATTTTGAGACAGCTTTTTTAGAGCTTTTATGTATCAAGCTTTTCAAAGCTTCTACGTGATAATACTTTGTAACATACTTGGGAATTTTTCATTACCATTAAATTTTTATTACCATTAGTTGACACTAATGCAATAAAATTTTTTCCATTAAAAATGAAATAGCACAAAGACATACAAAAACTAATTATAATTGATTGAAAAACCATTTGTATACGATTTAAAAATTATCAAAGTAGCTTTATACAAAAAATAATAAAACAAAATATAAAATATACAAATATTAACCCGCATAAATAAACATTAACATAAATATTAACGCATAAAATGATGTTAAATAATGCTAATGTTTTCTTTTAATTAGTGCATTAGTAATGGTAATGAAATTCTAATACATTGTCATTAATCAATTAAATCAAATCCTTAAATCATTAATTCAAACAAAGCAATTTATTTCATTACAATTGTTATCAATGTAATGGTAATGAAATCATCAATAAATTGTTCCAATCAATGCATTAAAGTCCCAAGTATGCTTCGTAATGCAAAAGACCATACATGGGGCTAATTAATTGAATGGCTTGATTTCATGGAATTTTGCCATTGAGACTATACACGTCTCACGATTACGTTTATGGTCAATTGAGAGCAAACGCGGCACCCATCTTGCAGACAGCTTTCTTAAATCCAACTGATCATTTAAAATCGTAAACACACTGCCATATGAAATGCATATGGCTTCAACAATCTCACGCACTTTTACTCTTCGATCGGCCAACGCCATATCGTGGATTTTTTCGACATTTTCGGGTGTATTGACCTCACTTGGCCGTTCAGAACGTTCAGCGTCATTTGTACTTGTGCGACCACAACGAAAGTCAGTAAATCACTTTTTTACCATTGAAATCGATGGTGCAGAGTCTTCATAGTATTTATCAATTGGTTTGATACACTCGAAATTCACTTTTTTCCATTTTTAAAAAAATCCACGAGGTTGTGTGTTTTGAACAGCTGTTAAACGCAAAGTAAATGACGGAACTTGCTCAAAATTTGGCAGTAGTCTCTTTTAACAGGTGGTACTTGATGGGAGCAGTGTTGCATTTCATATAACTAAGAGGGAAGTTCGAAAAGTCACGGATTATTGATCCGCCCTCGTACCTTTAGAAAAGATATTCGGAGAAAAATATATAAACTAATTAAGCATGGTTAAAACGGAGAACATTTTTGCGATAATAAAAATAGGACCGGTCTGAGAGATATCTCGAAGCATGTACCTTTTATAAAATAGCCCCAGGATGATCCATTTTTTTACGAACGAAATGAGAGAAGTGGGAGACGAAATTTTTGGTATTGTATTATCATATAAATTGATAAAAAAAATAATAGTCGCCACAGAGCCCCTCGAAGTGTGAACTTTGCCGAGCTTACAACAATTTTGACTATTTTGCGACACCTCGCTTATATACAAGCCATTTTATAAATTGAATTTGTTTTTAAAATGACCCGTATCTTAAAACTAAGCGAGATAGGGCAAGACGGACAAAATTTTTGCTCCAATGGATATTAACATACAACGATGACACCTATCAGGTCCGGAAGAGATCCCGAGGGATTCTTAGTAAAGCAGTTTAAATGTCTCCTTTTTTTGTAAACTAATGTTTTTTTAATAATTGTAATTAGTTTTTGAGGCATTAGAACGATTTCATTAACATTACTCAACTAATGCTAATGAAGTTTGAATGTCAATGAAAAAATCCCAAGTATAAAAAAGACCCACCGGATGTTCTCTGACTAATTTTGTGTGAATAAATTGTCTGGCGGTTTTTAATTCAAGTTACAGGAATTTTTAATTATTCGTTTACTTTTGAAATAAAAAATTCTTTTGTAAAAATTTAGTTAAAACTTATTACGTTTGCGGATATTTAACCAAAGAATATGTATTTTCACTTCTCTCGCAATATATTTGCGAACTATCACCGAGGAGAAAAACCAATAAGAAAACCTATTTATAAAAAATGAAGATTATGGGTTGAGTACTGTAGAGAAGCATTGATGAAGTCTGGTTTAAGAATAGTAGCGTTTTTTAAATTTAATGAGAGATTTCAAAAATTGAATATCTCGTGAAACAAAATATTGTAGATACAAAAACTAAATTTCCCTTTTGAGCAAACTATTCATATAAAACTTAGCTATTTCATATAAAGCTTAACATGTTTTCAAAATTAGTTTACCAGCGCAAGGGCGTATTCGTGGTGGCCCTGATACAGATCAATTCTTCTGGTCCAAGTCTGTAATCCAAATTTTTATATTACGAGTATGTTTTATATACATAGTTTCCTATCACGTTTTGATTAAATTTTTTTTAAATGGTTGATATTTTTGATATCTGATACGCACGGTTTTTATTAAAATAAATAATAAAAACAAAAATATAACTTGGGGTGGAAAATTGCTCTCATTCATAAAAATATAATGAAATTTTTTATAAATATTATAAGACAAAAATTTCAAAACTTTTTTTATACCCTTCACCACAGGTGGAAGGGTATATATAAGTTTGTTATTCCGTTTGTAATTCCTAATTAGACCCTATGAAGTATATATATTCTGGGTCCTTATGAAGAGCGAAGTTGATTTTACGATGTCCATTTGTGTGTTGAAATGGGTTTTCCGAAGACCCCAGACATGATGAGGACTTGATTGTTATATATTTCTGTTACATGTGATCCATTTCTGTTTGCTATTAAAAATCAGCCAGATCGGTTGATAAATGGCTGAGATATTAGCAAAAAACCAGGACTACCTCTAATTTTTTCCGTAAAATCCCTTTGTTTTTATATGTATGTTGAATATTACGCATAACAACACATCCATTTGTTGAAATTCTTCTCTTTCACCTCTTCACCATTTATACACAAACAACAAACACATACAAAGATGTGTCATTTAAATAAAAACCAAACAAATCCCTATTAAACGAAAACTGTTAATTTAAATCTATTAACGATGATTCCACATCTCTAAGGTGCGGGTTCGAATCCTACACTCGGTCAATTCAATTTTTTTTTCGTACAATTTTTTTTTTTATTTTCTTAAGATTTTTTTTTTGTTTATTTTTTTTTAACATTTAATAATTAATTTAAATAAAATTTTATATTTATAATTAAATAATCCATAAATAGGCTAAAAACATCAAAATTTTTATAAAATCCCTCTGATACAAACGGTTTTATTTCTATTTTTTGCTCCGATTTAAAAGAATTTATAAAAAGATTTTTAAACCATTTTATTTCTCATATATTATTTTATTTCTTATACAGGTTGGTTGAAAAGTTCCTGCGCTCGAAATGAAAGAATACTGTTTTTGTTACAAAATGTATTTTTTTATTCAATATAATCTCCTAGAAGCTCAATACACTTGTTCCAATGATCTTCCAATAATTTTAATCCCATCCTTAAAATGGTTTCCCGGAAGCTCTGCAAAATAACCGTCTACGGCTGCTATGGCCCCTTCATTCGACGAAAAATGCTTTCCACGAAGGAATTGTTTGAAATTTCTCAAGAGATAGTAGTCACTGGGAGCCAAATCTGGTGAATACGGTGGATGTTCAAGCAATTCGTACTTTAATTCTTTGAATTTAGCCATCGTCAAAACACTTTTGTGAGCAGGTGCATTGTCTTGATGAAAAATGATTTTTTTCTTTTTTAAGCCATGTCTTTTCTCACGAATTTTTTCATCCAGCTGATCCAAAAGGCTGAAATAATATTCAGAGTTGATTGTTTTACCTTTCTGAAGATAATCAATCAACAAAATTCCTTTTGCATCCCAAAAAACTGATGCCATAACCTTCTTTGCTGATCGTTGTGACTTCACCTGCTTTGGAGCTGAAAAACCAGCTTCAGTCCACTGTAAACGTTCTTGTTTCAATTTAGGATCATGGTAGTAGATCCAAGTCTCATCCATAGTTATAAAACGACGCAAGAAGTCGGTTTTATTCGGCTTAAAACGCTCCAAATTACGCTGAGAAATTTGTTTTCGATCCACTTTTTGTTGAATTGTTAATGTGTGCGGCACTAACTTTCCAAACAGTTTTTTCATACGTAATTCTTCATGTAAAATATAGAGTACTCGTTCGTCTGAGATGCCTATGGCATTAGCAATTTCATGCTTAGTCAAACTTGGATCTTCACTAACCATATTATGTAACTGCTCAATGATTTCTGCTGTGGTTGCAGTTTTTGGTCGTCCTTCGTGTGGATCGTCTTCAAGGCTGGTACGACCACGTTTAAATTCACCAGCCCAAAATTCAACGGTGTGTTTTGAAGGTGAGAACTCCTTATACATTTCTAACAATTGTTCATAAATTTCCTTTGCTTTTAAACCCTTCAAAACAAAGAATCTAATGACTGCACGATATTCAATTTTTTCCATATTAAAAAAATCGATGACACGTCAACTTCAAATGGCTTGTAAACAAAGAAATAATTGGCAGAATGACTTGCAACTTTGCATGTGTTCTCAGGACAGTTAAACCAACTTGAGAAAAAAAAGTTTGGAGCTAGCAGTGCCATCTCTTGGTGAACGCAGGAACTTTTCAACCAACCTGTATATTATTTTATTTCTCATATATTATTTTAGAGCTTGTAATATGACCTATGGATACGCCTTATATAGCAAAAGATCGAAAATCTTTAGTATAACATATTTGCTAAAAAACTCGGAAATATCGGTTCAGATACAAAAAAGTTATGCCCAAAACATAAATTTTTTTTAAATACATATTTTCTGGAACTAAAAATCTTTCGGAGTCCAAGTTTTATCACCAAACTAAATGGTTAATTCCCTCTTAAAGGCGTCCGTATATAAATCTGTCCATTCCATATATGCCCATATATAAACTTCAGTTTTTCCCCAACCATGGTGAAGGGTATATAAGATTCGGCATAGCCGAATTTAGCCGCTCTTACTTGTTTTTTTTTTAGTGTATTTATATAGTTTAGTTCATTTAACTCGTATAAAGTTAATTAAATACAAAAACAACAATTATAACAATTGCGTTTATGAAATATTTGGCAATGTTTAAACTACACCTTCAAACATCTCATTAATGCCTCAGTAATTACTTTCGCCACAAAAATTGTTTATATTATTTGTTTTGGCATTTCGTTTATTTTTTTTTTTTTGCTGTTTTTCTTGGTAAAAATATTCAAGACTATTCATTAGCCAAACCCAACCAACCAACGAACCATCTTTAACAAAAACCACCAACAATGTTACCCCAAAAATTCAAACCAAATGATAACAAGATAATGTAATTCATTGTTTATTGTATTTGAAATATTTCAATTACACCTTTATATTTTTTGTAGTGTTATATCGTATTTTCTGGTGTTAACTTATTGTTAAGTTCAAATCAGTTCATTTAATTAACATTGTAATTGTTCGTGTACGATTATTAATGGGTTTTCTTTTCATCATCATTACGCATGCGTGCAATTATATTTATTGTTCATGTACGAATATGGTTTATAAGTTTTTGGTGATTTCCTTTTTGTATAAAATTTAATTAAATTTTGTTTTTAATCACACCATCCCTCGTATAACGCATTTTCATACAACGCGGTTTCGTTCTAATGCGGCTTACAAATAAATATGTACCTTCTCATAATGCGTTGTTTTTGTGCATTTTAATTCACTTTGAATTATTTTGCGCTAAATATCTGTAGTTTTTATCAAAATAGAAAACATACTGTAGAACGGGATTATTCAATAATGCGATGTTTTTGTGGCACAAATTAACAGCATTATACGAGGGAAGGGTGTATATTAATATTTACAAGTGTTAGTAATGAAGTTATTATTATTAAGAAGCCAAAATTATTCAGAATTTTTAAAACGTAATAGAATCAGTTGATTTTGCTTTATTTCTGTATATAAAAGAAGAACGTGATATATTGAACATAGCCCCACCCAAACCGCTGGAGTTGGAAAATATGAAATTTGGTAAATAAGTTCCTTCTCCGGTGTAGGCATTCGCTAAGATGAGGGTCTCAATTCGCTCAGATGAGAGTCTCCATTCGCTCAGATGAGAGTCTCATCCTTGACGGACTGCATAAAACCCTTTGGCTAGAAACCTAAAATCTAAAGTATGTAGTTTCTGGAGTAAACCAGACCTTTAAAAAAATAATTTCTTAAATCAATTTTGAAATCTGATTTAAATTCGCGAATTAATTTTTCTGATTAAATTATTTACTACCATGATTCAATCTTTATCTTATGGAAAGAATTAAATTATAAATCAAACAGAAGAATTCGATTTTAATAATTAAAATTTGAATCAATGACTCCAATCAATTTTGATTTGATACGCGATTAAAAAAAATAATTATTTTGATTCTCGAATATGATTTGATTCGCGAATTGAAATAATTTTTTTTAAATCACGATTAATTAAATTTAAAATTCGAAGGGTTTAATGGAATTTTTATAAAACAGCCACAGGGTGACTATATTTTTGATCAGTTTTTATAAATTAACACATTCCGATAATACAAATTTCGTTTCGCGTTCCATTTTCTTTGTATAAAAATGGTCACTCTATTCTATTTTATAAAAGACGGTATCTCAGGATGTCTTCCGAACCTCTCCTATTTTTATTATCGTAGTTTATTAATACTCTATCAAAGTCAAAATTTTGTCCGTTTTGCCCTACCTCGCTTGGTTTTCGAAATACCAGCCATTTAAAAAAATTACATTTTATGAAATGGCGAATATCTACAAAACAAGTCAATTTTAAATTTTTTTTATAAAATATATTCGCAAATCTCAAATAAAAAAAATATTTGAAATGATTTGATTCAATTAAATCAAAAAAGATTCAAATGAATTTGATTTATCAACTATGATTTTAAATCTGATTTAATAAATTGATATATAAAATATTAAATCAATTCGCTGATTCACAAAAAGAATTTTATCTTTGTTAATGTCTGGGGCGAACCTACTGATAAGGCGATTTTTGGAATTTTCATCAGGAACGTGGTAAAAATGAAATTTCACTGGGGGGAAAAGTCTCCTCCTTAAAATAGATAAGGGGAGAGAAATGGAATGAAACGAGCCTGTATATTTTGCATTAAGGCCCTTACTCTGGCGTGGGCAAGACGGAATTTCAAGAAATTTTTACGCCCTTAAATTTAAAATATGTATTCATTGTAGTTTAGGATTTTTGGAATTTCTAATAAAAACAAGCAAAAAGGGGAAAAATGCAGCCTAATCACTCATAAGAAACCGCTGCATCCACTAAAAATGCGGTTAAAAAACAAAATTTCTCCCCTTAACCTTCTGCCTAAACACATTCTGATAGAAATTTGAAATTTAAAATGTTTTTCCAGGGGAACTAGCTAATCTACTGATAAACTAGTTTTTGAAATATCTAATAAGAAATATCAATTATTTATACTCACAGAGAAAAAATCGTTTTTTTTTTCAACTGAAATTCGGTTACTACTACAAAAAAAAAAAACGGTTGGTACAACTGTAAATTGGTTGCCACCACTAAATATGGCTAATACGAATGAATTTTGGTTACAACACCAGTAATCATATTTGAATTTGGTTGCACTATTAACCAAACTTATTGGTTGATGCAACCAAAATACACTTTTCAATTCGGTTGACACCTTATTTTGCTGTGTGTATATTTCGATATTAAAAAAAAACTACCGTTAACGAAGTATCGGACTTTTAAGCTAGTTTCCTTATGCGTTATCCAAGTTTGAAGCTCTCTACCCTTAAAAAAAACTTTGCCAGAATATTTTAAAATAGCGTTTCGATAACTGTATCTTTTTGAATATTAAACATGGTTGTAAATGTTTTCATTACCAACGCTAATTGTATAAACAAAGCAACGGTCTCCAGCCGTGCCGTGGGTGATCAAAAATAGAGTCTGTTAACTAATATTTTTTTTACATTTGAGGTTCTTATGTTTATACCCTCTGCCATATATCAGTTTGTTATTCCGTTTGTAACATGTCGAAATATAGGCTTAAGACTCCATAAAGTATATTATGAAAGTTTAACCGATCTAGCGATGTCCTCACAATTTTCACAAAAAATTAGTGTATTTTAGTACAATTTCATAGTAGCGACTGGCAAGTAAAATATTATCTTTTGTTTTACCACCAATCGCTTAGAATTGAATAATATTTAATATTCACCTCAAAATATTTTTTTTAACCACTAACATTTTTTTTCACCACAAAAATTTTTTCCAACACCAAAAGTTGTTTTTACATCTAAAAATGTTTTTTACCCCTTTTAATGTTTTTTACATTATTTGTAAAAAGAAGCAGTGAAAACATTTTTTTCACGCCAGTGGACAATGGTAACCCTAACACCTTCAACGCCCCCTATATGTCATAAATGGCAGCTGTTGGCATGCGCAATTGCAGCCAACTTTTCTACGAGTATGATGCTAGTTGAGATTGTTTGTTGCGCGAACTGTTCAACTAACCCGACTCATAAAACTAAATTTTATATTTAAATTTAAACTGTGAACAAAAAGTACCAAATAGTACCAAGAGTGCCAACACTAATGACGTTTGGCACAAGAAACTGCAGCTAACTTCATCATCAACCGATAAAAACAAAAACATTGTTATTCGTCAAGAAGGCCGCATCTCGTGTGCAGATAAAGTGAAACGATGCGGTTATCGGTAAGGGTAACGCCATTTTAATTATTATGTAATTTTAAGGATAACGGTGTTTTAGTTACTTCGGTAACGTTATTTTAGGGATAACAGTATTTCGCTAATGGTATTTTAATAGTAACGAAGTCAGTTGATAGGATTTTGAATCGTCCCCGTTTAATAATTAGTAAAATATTTTAGTTTCATTTTATTCACAACAACTTATTTGATAATAAAAGATTTTGCTGGGTATTGTGTTTAAATCATATCTTACCATTGATGCTGATTTTTGTTTAGCAAATGCCCGATGAGCAGCCGATATTGGTTCACTTATAACACTACCCCCGTCCATGGTGTTGAGTTATTGAGATCTGTAATGTAAAAATGAAATATATGTATAAAAATATGATAACTTAAGCTTTAATACTCTAATGTTATATAATATGCCGTTGTAAAGTTTTTTTTTTCATTTTTTTTTGATTTGCACAACCATGATCTCTATGATAATATTACACAAGTACAATGATATCTTTAAGATACATTGATCATATAACATATGTAGAACCAAACATGTTCACATACACTACTACATACATACATATGTATAATATTACATAACAAGATCTAAATCATCTTGTTTTAATCACATAAACTTTATTCCCATTTTATCATGCATGCATGAGTGCATGCAAAATAATTGACGATAGATAGAAATAAACAACAGACGGAAATATTCCCACAATGGCGAACAAATTGTTTTGTTTTGAGTTTTTTTTTTCCTTTTCCAGAAAAAAAACATCTTAAAGTGAACAGTGAAAAATTCTCCCTGTGCTTGAGGTAATAAAGAAAGTTCAATTCCCACCAACCACCACCACTATCATCATCACGATCTTCATCTATTCCAACAATAAATTTGTAATGTAATAATTTTGTTTCTCGCAGTACCAACGTTGGAGTTACTTGAAACAACTTACAAATGTGCCACACTTGTTTTTTTTTCTCCGGGTAATTGTATTCCTTGGAGAGTTTTAACATATTTTTGATTTGAAGTCATGTCTTAACTTATAGTTTTTTTTTTTAGTTCATTGTTAGTTGGAGGAGCTCTAGCTCTAACTTTAGCTCTTTATTCGTTCTAAACCACTGAACTATAACCAAATTTGTGTGTGAGTGCTTGTGTGTGTGTGTCTGTGTTAATAATTATATACTTTAGTATATATTTTCATATACATATGTATGTACTGGCATGTTTGGAGTATGTGGAGTTTTTTTTAGTTTTCTTCTGCCATGTTCATTGTGTTGCACCAGTTTTGTTGGTGGAATTATACATAATTAAACAATTAAAACATTTATTGTTGCATGTTTACAAATTTAGAAATATCAAATTAAAGTATAAAGTTTAAGGTGTACTTGTATTAATTGTAACTGGCCTCTACTTAATTTCACAGCCCAGCAACATTTTTTGTACCAAAGAATCGGCTGTAGAACAGCGGGTTTTTCTTCATAAACCATTCCATTGTCTTCTTCATAAACAGCTGTGGAGCAGCTGTTTCTTGGCAATTGTAAACAAAAAATTTGGAATTTTTAAATTTCGTTGACGTTTTTCTAATTGTGTGTTGTTTTGGGTTTTCTAATTTGTAATCAACACTCAATTATCAGTCATTAATCTAAAGGAAGCATGGATACTGGGGATGGTTTTGTAGCCTAAAAAAGATTCGTGCCACGAACAACGCTTGCAAATAATTGATTTTTATTATCAAAATTCGTGTTGTGTGAGAAATGTGTTTATATCGAAAGATTGACTCTAGCAACGAAGCTCATTTTGAACACAATTGCCAAATTTGGCGTGAAGAGCAAGGTACCTGCCCCCCCATCCCAGGTACCTGCCCACCACCAAAGGTACCTGACCCCCCCCAGGTACCTGACTCCCCAAGGTAACTGCCCCCAGGTACCTGCCCGCCAGTTGCCTGCCTTCCAGGGACCTGGTCCGCAGGTACCTGCCCCCAGGCACATGACCACCCAGGGTACCCCCTAGGTACCTGCCTCCCCCCTAGGTACCTGCCTGACCCACCAGGTACCTGACCCCACAGGTACCTGCCCCCAGGTACCTGCCTCCCCAGGTACCTGACCCTCCAGGTATCTGCCCCCCAAGGTACCTGCTGCTCCCTGAAAGATGCACTGTTTGGTGCAGTTTGTAGGCTGGCGGTATCATTGGACCGTACTTCTGCATAAACGATAAACATCGAAACGTTATAGTCAATGTAGCAAGGTACCGTGCGATGATTACTGAATTTTTATTTGCCCAAAATGGAATAATTGGACTTGGATGCGACATGCCACACGGTACGTGATACGAGGGCGGATCAATAAGTCCGTGACTTTTTGAATGAAACACAGTTTTTTTGTAAATAAACAAAATTATTTTTCAAC